>JAZHEH010002010.1:2920000-3505747 GCA_036589455.1 Ateles fusciceps | reverse complement strand
CAGCAATCTATGAATAGAAGGGAATTTCCTCAGCCTGATACACAGCATCTATGAAAACCCTAAAACTATGAAAACCCTAAAACAAGGTCCTCTAAGATCAGGAACAAGGCATCTCCACCTCTTCTTAGAGAAAAATGCAGCTTCCACAGGTTCCTTCACCATGTTTCATGGCCAGTTTGTAAGAAATACCTTTCCTGAGGCTGAGGAGGAAGGATCACTTGAGGCCAGGGGTTTGAGACCAGCCTAGGTAACATAGCAAGACCCCATCTGTGTAAAAATAAATTAATAAGTTAGCTGAGCATGGCCGCCCACACCTGTAGTCCCTCAGATACTCAGGAGGTTGAGGCAGGAGGATGGGCTTAAGCCTGGGAGTCCAGGTTGCAGTGAGCTGAGACTGCTCCACAGCACTCCAGCCTGGGTGACAGACCAAAACAATTTTCTCTTTCATCAATGTTGTTCAATTTTATTTTAAAATATACTTTACTTAAAATATACCTTACAAAATTAGAGAATTTGGAATGATTATAGCTCTTCGAAAAATAATGTAAGCAACCACCTCTTTGTGTGGATGACCAGGATGCACAGCTGGGAACACCCACATAGAATAATTAAAGAAAGCCGTTTTAGTGATCAAAGTTGTGGCCAGGCATGCAACATGTGACATATGCATTGTTATGCATCGTTAAATGTTGAGTGTACCATCAATGTATCGTTAAAAACAGGATATGGAAATAACGAAAATGGCCAAAACCTAAAAACTTCGTAATACCTAGGAATTGACTTCAAAGAAAAGGGACAAACACACCCAGGAAATGGTGGCAGTTTTTGTGATGGACAGAAATGAAGATCTGAATGAGTGGTAATGATAGACTTTTACTGAACGGGAAGATGGTGAAAATTCAGATACTTCCCTAGTTAGTATGTGAATATAATGTTAATAGAACTATTTTGGAGCTTCACAAAGTGATTTAAATTTTAAGGTAAAGAATTAATGTGGATGCATATCCTGGAAAATGTTATAAGGTGATACTTGGTGATGCTGAAAATGGCAAGATATTAAAGAGTTGTATAAAGTTGTGTTTTAAGTGGCTTTGTATTTATTCAGAAAAGGAAAAGTCAATTTATGGAGTAAATAAAATTAAGAAACTTATCAAGAGTAAGATCTAGGCATATATGCAATGCTTATATATGACAATGACACAAATTGCTAATGCAGTAAATATGGCACCAATGGCCAGCCTTCTTCTGTGAGAAACAAAGTTAGGACCCTTGAGCATAAATAGAAATAACTTTGAGAAGAATATATAGAGGTACATTATACTTCAAGGAATATTTCTTAGGATGAAAATGCCCAACTGAGAAAAATATTTAGGTACATACATTTTTATTTTTATTATCGAGACAGGTCTCACTTGCTGCCCAGGCCGGCATGCAGCGGTGCAATCTCAGCTCACTGCAACCTCCAAATCCTGGGCTCAAACCATCTTTGCACCTCAGCATCCTGACTAGCTGGGACTACAGGCGTGTCCACCACACCTGATTATTTTATTTTTAGTAGAGATGAGGCCTCACTGTGTTGCCCAGGCTGCTCTAAGCTCCTGGCCTCAGGTGATCCTCCTGCCGTGGCCTCCCAAAGCACTGGGATTTACAGGCAGGAGTCACCACCCTCAGCCTACATAAATATTTATTAAACATGTAGTCATACAATTACAAAATAACAAAAGAGAAAACAAATCTATTTAGATACGTAAAATGTTTGGGCCCCGTAGGATGGCTCACACCTCTAATCCCAGTGCTTTGGGGCAAGGCAACAGAGCCTGGGAAACACAGCGAGACTCTCTCCAAAAAAAAAAGTTTGTAAATGTATTGTGCATGTAAACAAAGTCAAAATAAAATTGACAGCATAGAAAAATATTTAGAATAATATGCAAGACAAAGTTTAGCTTAGCTAACAAAAATCCTCTGTATACTGAAAATATTTTTAAGAAAAAACAATAAAAATTGGGCAAATATAAAATAGTTACTTATAGAAAAATAAATGTGACTGTCTAAAAACATTATAAGGTATGCTCAAGCTTATTAGTATTCAGGGAATGCAAAATAAAGTAACAATAATATACAATTTTAATGGGTTAGCTTGACGAGATTAAAGTGATCCTTTAATATATTCTGGGAGTGTGAATTGTCACAATTTATATTTAGAAAAAAATCTGGAAATCATTACTAAGGTTCATTTTATTCCAACTTTATTAAACCTATTCAGAAGAAACAAAATATCAACGTATCCAGGTAAATGCTCAAGGATGTTTGCGGAAGCATTCTTTATAATGACCATGAACAAACCACACCAGCAAGTGAAAAGTTAACCAACCAGCAAGTGATGGGATGAAGCACATTTCGTTTAAACCATGTGGGAAAGGGAAGTGAACCAGCCCACACGGGCGCGGTAGGCTTGTGTGCTACGTAAAACAGTTGCAGAGTCACAGACACACTGTCACCCTGTTTCTGTCAAAAAGAGATTAGAAAAAGAATAGGGTAACATATAAAAGAATTAATAATGAGATAACATGACTTAATATTGACAGACTTCTTTACTCTTCCCTGGATACTATTAGATTATAAATAAATGATTTAAGAAAAAGTTAAAAATAACATTCCAACTATGATAGGTAGTGTTTATTCCTGTAGATAATCCTTCTACACATAAAAGTGTGGACTACTTGGCTGCAGCTACACAAGGGAATCCCCTGCTGGAAGCCGTGGCCTGTGCACGTGGGCACAGAGCCAGCAAAGAGCTCCTGGGGGAAGGAAGGGCACTGGGATTGCACCAAATGCTCAAAATTCAGCACCTTTCACGGCCTGCAGTCAACGCATAGCGACAGAAGTTGATACCGCAATGGGCAGGCGTCTCATTCAATTATTAAGAGTTTTAAAATAAGCTACGAGAAGCTCTGAAATTATGGAGAGAGGGGGATGGACTGTGCCTGGGGTGCACAGGGCAGGAGAAAGTGAGGGTGACTTCCCTCGCCCTTCTAGCTCCCTCTCTTGTGCTTAAATTGCTAATGTGCACATTGTCTCTACATGAAAAGGTAAAAAATCTCACTAGCAGGGTACTCCTTAGATAGATTGCCTTACATTGGTAACATGGAATGCACTAAAGGCATTAGAAAATAACCAAGAAGAATTCCATATCTATTGAGATAGCTAGCCACAAATATTGTTAATGAAAAAAATTACTTTTTGGAAAATGCAGACACTGTGGCTCTTTGGGGGGGGGAACAAAAAAACTACATTTTTGCTTATGTATGCTCAGATCTTTATGTACATGGAGTATATATGTTTAAATTTTTACGTTTTTATACTGAAGGCATTTTGAACAACAAAATGTTTATTCAGTAATAAATTCATATATACACACATACACATAGATTTATATATGTGAGAGTTCACTAGATGTATATGTGTGGCTGCAGTGTCTATAAGAAAACAAATTTGGGCTGGGCGTGGTGGCTCACACCTGTAATCCCAGCACTTTGGGAGGCCTAGGCAGGTGGATCACGGGGTCAGAAGTTCAAGACCATCCTGGCCAACATAGTGAAACCCCATCTCTACTAAAAATACAAAAAAATTAGCCAGGCTACTCGGGAGGCTGAGGCAGGAGAATCTCTTGAGCCCAGTAGGTGGAGGTTGCAGTGAGCTGAGATTGTGTCATTGCGCTCCAGCCTGGGCGACAGAGCAAGACTGCATCTCAAAAAAAAAAAAAAAAAAAAAAAAAAGTGAAGGGCCACAGCCACTCTTGCTGAGTTTGCACCTATAACCTGGGAGAAACCAACAAAACAAGGAAAATGCCCAGTGTGGAAGCGGGAAGGCTGGAGAGGAAGTTTACCGCTCCCTTTTACCTGGTGTTTTAAATCAGTCCAGCCAACCTCAGCGTCACCAGCACAATGGAAACAATGCCTTGTACAGTATAGAAGTTTTGTAGCACATGGTAGAAATCAAGGGAGTGCAGATGATTTTAATATTCTAGATGACTGCTCTCTTCACTCAGCATTCCATTAAAAATCACACTTTTAGATATGGCTACACAAACTTCCTTAAGTAATCTTCCTATACATTAGTTTAAAATCAGAGCACATTCCCCAATTTACCTTAATCAAAATGAATTTGCATTTTTACTGATATGTTTAAAACTAGGTTTTATCATAAAATGTTCCCAATTAAGCAGTTTGGGATTAAATTTATACTTTTTTGATGAGGTAGCCATTAATCAAAACATTGAAGTCGGGGTTTAGTCTGTTTTGAAGTTCATGCAGAACTTCTATTGATAAGGACATTACATTTCATTTATATTACACAGACTTTTTAACCTTTTGGTTACTGTTGTGATGATTTCTCTTACACTTGCAGAATACTTTGCTTTTATGTAAATCCATCTGTATCATCAGGATGGGTTTGACCTTGACAAAGAAGAATTTAAGGTCCCTGTCTTCTCCTTCCTGGGAAGAGCTCTGTTTTGCAAACTATGACTTCGCTTCCTAAGTCAGCCACCCACCCTCAACACTGACGAGGAAGCCTTGGACACTGTAGAGGGAATGTGAAGCTGTTTAGCCACAGAGAAAAATGGGACAGTAGCTCCTCAAAAAACTAAACAGAACCACGGAAGGATCCAGAAAAACCACCCCTGGGTATATGTCCAAAGGAAATGAAATCAGTACGTCAAAGAGACACCTGCATCTCCGTGTTCACTGTCACACTGTTCACAACACCATGACCAGTTCCCTGCAGCACTGCTCACAAAACACACAGCACCTTCTCTGCAGCACCGCTCACAAAACACACGGCACCTTCCCTGCAGCACTGCTCACAACAGACACGGCACCTTCCCTGCAGCACCGCTCACAACAGACACGGCACCTTCCCTGCAGCACCGCTCACAACAGACACGGCACCTTCCCTGCAGCACCGCTCACAACAGACACGGCACCTTCCCTGCAGCACCGCTCACAACAGACACGGCACCTTCCCTGCAGCACCGCTCACAACAGACACGGCACCTTCCCTGCAGCACCGCTCACAACAGACACGGCACCTTCCCTGCAGCACCGCTCACAACAGACACGGCACCTTCCCTGCAGCACCGCTCACAACAGACACGGCACCTTCCCTGCAGCACCGCTCACAACAGACAGGGCACCTTCCCTGCAGCACCGCTCACAACAGACACGGCACCTTCCCTGCAGCACTGCTCACAACAGACACGGCACCTTCCCTGCAGCACTGCTCACAACAGACACGGCACATTCCCTGCAGCACTGCTCACAATAACCAAGACACAGAAGGAAACTAATTGCCCACAGGAGGTGAATGGATAAAGTTTGATATGTATACACACACACACACACACACACACAAAACACACAATATCATCCAGCCTTAAGAAAGAAGAAAATTCTTCTTAAAAAAGAAGGAAGCTTGTGACACGGTGGACAAGCCTGGAGGATGCTGCTCAGTGAGGTAAGCCAAACACAGAAAGACACATTCTCATGATCTCCCTCTCACGTGGAATCTAAAAAATTCAAACTCAGGGAAGCAGAGAGTAGAAGGCTGGTGCCCAGGGCCTGGGAGGGGGAGGTGTTGCTGAGATGCTGGTCAGCTGTGCACCAGCTTTCCATTATACGTGGAATAAGGGCTGGGGTGGTGATGGCAGAGTCAGTCAATTGTCTTGTGGTGGTCAGTGCACCATGTATGCATAATCACATTACATACATTGTGCCCCGCCACGGCCACTCTTCTGATTCCCATCCCTGCTTTCATAGACTGCCGTTCATGAACTTTCTACAAACAGGTGATACTAGAGGCTCTGTTTTCACCTGGCTGCTTTGGCTCCAGGTTGTGGAGGTCTCATGACCTGCAGTACATGGCTTATCTACTCAACTTTGGTTTTTAATGAAATGCTTTTATCCTAAATCAGGACACGTCTTTAAAGGAAAAAAAGTCACTTGCCCATTGCAAGTGATTACATTTTTATTGTCACCAAACCAAGCTGCTTCCCAGCAAAGCTCCCATAGCTCTTACCCAGGGAGGATCAGCCCCTCTTTTCTTACTCGAAAATGAAGGAGACCTCAGGTGTGCCATGGAACCTGCCTACGAATGCACTTCCCCATCAAATCATGACCATCTGACATCCTACTCACATAGCTACCCACTTGACCCCACTACCGTTCTTCAAGAGGACGTGGCCTCACCTCTTGCCTCCACATTTTAGAACCCAGATACGCCCACAAGAGCACCAACGCCAAATGCAGTAAACGTTGAATAGGGATCCTTTTCCAGGTGAAGCACATGAACTGTGATTTGAAATAAGTCTTTTATGTTTTACAGAAGTAATACTGAGGTCTCTGAAGCTCCAAATGCATATGGTCTCATCCTGAGATTCAGAGAATATCACAGTAACAGGAAGCACAGACAGCAGGCAGGGGAGAAAACAGGAGATTCTCTAATGGAGCTTCTCACCCGCCTTGTTTTCTGTTTGCTTGTGGAAGCTCACCCTAGTCTGTTATTGAAATGGACTCCTAGCAGTAAGTACAGATTTTTGATGATGTGATAAAGCCCTGGGCAGCTATTTCCAGTTTCATATTGGGTGGACCTTGCCCAACAGAGCGATCACAGTCATGGAAACTGATCTATGACATCACCTAGTTCATCTCTGAGTCCTGCTGCACCTTGAACAGAACTGTTTTTATAGTTTTACAAATGTTGGTCACAGCACCACACAATCTAGATTATGATGCTTCCTTATCTATCTCATTTCTATTTGTGATATGAATAAAACAGGTAGAGTTGATAAAAAAATAACATTTTCTTAAAAAATGAAAAACAGTGTCTTGAACATTTTAAAGTTTTAAAGTATATATTAAGAAAGCTTACACATGTTTCTCTTTTACTGACATGCAGCTGTACAGCTCCAGGAGCTTAGACAAAGTCTGCAGCCACATAACAGCACTCCTGTCAAGGACGGAACCTCACCCGCACCATGCAGTCTCCCTCTGCTCCCCGCCACGGCCACTCTTCTGATTCCCATCCCTGCTTTCATAGACTGCCGTTCATGAACTTTCTACAAACAGGTGATACTAGAGGCTCTGTTTTCACCTGGCTGCTTTGGCTCCAGGTTGTGGAGGTCTCATGACCTGCAGTACACAGCTTATTCATTTTGGGGCCTGGTGGTATTCCTTCGCAGGAATACTCTGCCATTGTTTATCAATCTTCCTATTGATAGGTAATTAGGTTTCTCCACATTTTTTCCCATTATGAATAAAGCTGCAGTGAAGAGTACCATAAAGACTTTTTGCAGACAATTATTTCCATTTCTTTACAAATACCTAGGCATGAAACAGCTGGATCCTATGGTAGTATATGTTTTATTTTCTGTGAAAATACCAGTTTTCCCAAGTGGTTGTACTGCGGCATGCTCTGACCAGCGGTGCATAAGAGTTCCAGTGGATTCTTTCCTTGCCAACATTTGTTACCATCATTAAAAAAAAAAAAGACTGGCATTTTAATGGGCATGTAATTGTACTTTGCTGTGGTTTTAATTTGCCTAATGGATAAGGAGCCATTTTTCATATTTATTATCCCATGCCACTTCTATCTTTATTTACATGCTCTGTGTCTGAGTTTTTTGTTCTTTTCATTTGGATGCTTATATTTAATTTTCAGGGAATCTCTGTGTATTCCATCTGTGAGTTCCTTGTGTAATGTGACTATTTCCCCCGGTGTCTGGCTTATTTTTTATGTCCTTAAAAGTGTTTTATTTATTTATTTATTTTTTAATAAACTAAAGTCATCAATTTTGATGAAGTGTATAAAACACTTTACTTTTTATGCCTTTTGCTTTGTTTTCAGATTCTAAGAGGTTTTTGTCTATACAGATCTTGCAAAAATATTCTCTTAAGTTTTCTTCTCCTAGGGCATTTCAAGGGTCAGCTTTGACACTAACGTGTCTGTTCCACCTCCAGTTCATTGTTATGGATTCATTAAGCAGAAGTCAGACTTTTTTTCCCATGTGAATGTTCAGTTGCTCGAGCAGCATTTATTTTAAAACATGACCTTTCTCAGTTTGAATTTTGTCAGCTTTTTGGTAAAAAAACCAATTGACCATATGGATCAATGGGCCTGTTTTGGACTCTGAAACCTGCCCCATTGATCTGTGTGAAGCCCATCCTTATGCTAACTTCATAACATCCACATTTCTGTGGTTTCATAAATCTTAGAATAAGGTAATATTAGTCTTCCATCCTTGCCATTCTTTACAAAGATTTTTCAAATTTTATATCCTTTTCATTTCCATGCAAATTTTAGTATGAGAGTGTCAGTTTACATGAAATAGGATTGCTGAGATTTGACTGGAATGCCATTGAATCTATCTGACAATTATAGGAGAAATGATCTTTACAATATGGAGTCCTCCAGCCCATGAGCATAGCACCTGTTTCTATTGATTTACATCTTGGTTAATTTTTCTCAGAAATGCTTTGTAGTTTTTATTGTAGGGAATTTATACATCTTCCATTAAATTTATTTCTATGTGTTTTATGGTTTTGATGCTATTTTAAATTGTTGGTTTTAAAATGTAAGCTACCAAATGTTTTTAACTATTATATGTACAGAAATATATTTTAATAGACCATGTATTCTGTAGGTTTTTTTTTTTTTTTTTGAGATGGTTTTTTTTTTGAGATGGAGTCTCATGCTGTCACCCAGGCTGGTGTGCAGTGGCGTGATCTCGGCTCACTGTAACCTCTGCCTCTCAAGTTCAAGCAATTCTTGTGTCTCAGCCTTCTGACTAGCTGAGATTACAGGCACACACCACCACACCCAGCTAATTTTTGAGTATTTAGTATTTTGCATTTTACATGGGGTTTGCCATATTGGCCAGGCTGGTCTTGAACTCCTGACCTCAGGTGATCCACCTGCCTCGGCCTCCCAAAGTGCTGGGATCTATTTTAAGGTTTAGATCTTGAGTAGACACCTTGGACTTTTTACATGTGCAACCTGAGTCCTCCTCTGCAGTTAGAGAGAGGCTTGCATGGGTGTCATTAACGAGCAGTTTCCGCCTGTATCGACAAACTTTATGCTGACGTCAGATTTAAACGGTGAGCATGAACATTCTTCTGCACCTCTGTGGGAAAGAGTTGATGATTTCACTACTGACGCTAGCTGTGATTTCTCATAGGTGCCCTTTATCAGCCTGAGGATGTTTTATTCTTTTCTTACTTTGCTCAGAATGTTTTTTTCTACAAACAAGTTTTGAATTTTGTCAAATTTTTATCTGTATCTATTGAGAAGATAATATGCTTCTCTTCTTGATTCTATTAATATTTTATTAATTCTATATCAATACTATATCTCTTCTTATTCTAATATGGGGGACTGATTTTCAAATATTAATGCCGCCTTGAATTTCTCTAACAAATTACTTTTTAATATGACTAGATTTTATGTGATAATAATGCGAGCAGAGTTTTTACCCCATATTCACAGAGGATGATCACCTAGGCTTTCCTTTCCTCTAACGCCCTTGTCAGGTTTGGGACTAGGGCGGCTCTGGCCTTGTGAAACAAGCGGGGAGGGCCCTCCTGTCTGTGTTCTAGAGGGTTTCCTGTAGGATAGGATGATTGCTTTTCTTTTTTTAAGTTTTGTATATTATATTAAATATATATTTCATACAGTTTTTATTTTTTATCAAATTTTATCATCTTTTATATACATGTTCAGAAGGTGCAGGTTTGTATCATAGGTATACATGTGCCATGTTCACCTCCCCCCATACACACAGCCATGTTCACCCCCTACCCATACCCACAGCCATGTTCACCCCCCCACCCATACCCACAGCCATGTTCACCTCCCCCCCACCCACACCCACAGCCATGTTCACCCCTCCACCCATACCCACAGCCATGTTCACCCTCCACCCATACCCACAGCCATGTTCACCCCCTACCCATACCCACAGCCATGTTCACCTCCCCACCCATACCCACAGCCATGTTCACCCCCCCAACCATACCCACAGTCATGTTCACCTCCCCCACCCATACCCACAGTCATGTTCACCTCCCACCCAAACCCACAGCCACAGCATGTTCCACCCCCTACCCATACCCATAGCCATGTTCACCTCCCCACCCATACACACAGCCATGTTCACATCCCACCCATACCCACAGTCATGTTCACCTCCCACCCACACCCACAGCCATGTTCACCCCCCACCCACACACACAGTCATGTTCACCCCCCACCCACACACACAGCCATGTTCACCCCCACCCACACCCACAGCCATGTTCACCCCCCACCCACACCCACAGCCACTTCACCCCCCACCCACACCCACAGCTATGTTCACCCCCCACCCACACACACACCATGTCCACCCCCACCCATACCCACAGCCATGTTCACCCCTTACCCACACTGACAGCCATGTTCACTGCCCACCCACACACAGCCCCCCATCCATACCCACAGCCATGTTCACCCCCCCCACACACACATAGCCATGTTCACCCCCTACCCATACCCACAGCCATGTTCACCCCTCACCCACACCCACAGCCATGTTCACTGCCCACCCACACACACAGCCCCCCACCCACACCCACATTCATGTTCATATGATTGGGATTTCTCGTGGTGTTGACAGAAAAACAAAGGTCTGTTGCATCCTTTGACATCCCTAGCAGAAGTGGAACTTTCCACACAGGGTTTTCACTTGTATTCTGTGAGATGAGCTGAAGTCGTAAAATGGGCCAGGTTTGTGAAAGTGGGTGGAATGCATTTCAGAAACACAGACTCTGCAAGCATGGAAGGTGTCACGTGCTGGTGGCTCTTCTATGAGCTTCTCTAAGATGCTTCAACAGAACAGCCTCGACCATTTCACTTTAGAAAGATCCTTCTGCTCATTGAATGTCAGTTTCCTGCCTGTTCATGTTTTCATTCCCAGCACATCAGGATAAACACGAGTTGACCAACTCATTAAATTCACTTCAGGAAACCAAAAGGAAAAGCACTTTTCTTGGATGATTGATCCCTTTTGAGGGACAGAGTCTGCCAAACCTGCGTTTATTTTAGCTAGAAAACATAAACTTTGGCAAAGTCTAAATTTAAGATCAAAGTCTCTGGGTGAGACAGTGATATTTTCCAGTCTGTGGTCTAATTAAATCAGCATTATCCTACACCTAGGAAAGGCACTCTGAAGCATCAGTAAACCATGATTTAATCATGGCAGCTGGTTTCCTGATGTTTCCTTCTGTGACTGGACACCCAGTGGGGTGAGCATTGATAACAGCCCAGTCACCAGACCTGGCATGGGCTGGAAGACTCCAGTGAGGCTCAGCCAGCTCCCGACTGTCTGCCTTCCACATACGAAAGGCAAGATCACACATTCCAGTGAGTGTGAGGACCAGATCTAAGGAGTTTGCATCATCTCAGGCATTAGAGTTGTCAAAGTAAAATGCCCATGCGCTCAGGTCCAAATGCTCCCTATATCTCTGGAGCATGAAATCTCACTGCACATCCAACTGAGTTTCTGCCTAAACACTGATGACTGTTTCCTAGAACCGAGCCCTTCCACCAGCACCCCATGCTTGCACAACTGGGCCTGATTGCCCCCCCCCCCCTCAGATTTCCTAGGATTCTGATTCTAGGTAGAGCGCCTTCAACTAACAGTCAAGATGTTACAGGCTTCCAGGCATCTGAGCTGTGAAGAGAGCAGCCTGGCAGAGGATGCCCCACAGGAGGGCCGTGTGCGGGGTGGACCCACAAACAGAGAGCCCGGCAAGAATTGTCAAGATCAAGATCATCACCAATCTCTATTTAACGTGGTAGAGAATGCTACCGCCTGGAACTCATCACTTTAAAGTCCTAGAAAGAAGCAGATGGAGCCAGGGAGAAACATGCTGAGCGGATCTCTCAGTGGTTAGGAGGCTTGGCTGTGCAGGAGCCCCCAGAATGTGAGGAGGGCATGAAGCCTTTTGGGTTTGGGTTTTCAGAGGCTCAGCAAAGGTGGGATAGCTCTGACTATTGTCTGGAGATCCTTCCCCCAGGAGGCACTGCACCCTGTTAGTCCTGATGTAGCTGGAAAGGCAAATGAGAAACCTGCCGCCCCTGAAACCCTTTGCAGGATTAGTGAAGCCATGGTACAGAAGTCATGGGGGAGCCCCGTGGGAGAAAGGCTTTTCCCAGGACACCCTGGCGACGCAGGCATTTCTGGATAGCTGATGGGATTTGTCTTTATAAAGTTCCAATTAAAAGAAAAAAAGACTCAAAGGCCACAGGTATGAAGGATGTGGCTAACAGAACAATTAATGAGCTGGATGAATAGACACACAGGCGCCGATTATCCAAGATGCTCTCCTAGAACAGCTCTCAGACGTTCTCCTTGCTACTTTAACACCAAGTCCCCAAAACGCAAAGCCTGCATAGCACAGGCAAAAAGGAAAACAGGCCTGGTGGCGCCCGCCAGGCTCCCACAGGGTGCAAGTCATACCTTGAAGATGGTACCGTGGCACCAAGGTTTCCAATGTTAAACACAGACTTCCCAAGTTCCCTCCGTGGTTCCAGGCACGCACAGCCCACCTGGGAAGCAGGCTTGGCTCATAGACCAGGCTTGACCTCTAGCCCACCTTAGAGTCCTTCTAGTGCCCAGGTATGAGTCCATGCAGGACCTGGCTGTAAGCAGCATGGACTGTGGGTACCTCACGGGCGTTTGCTTGGGGTGGAACACTGTGTGGGTCCAGGCCCTACTGGAGCTGTGGGCTTATCACGACCTGAGGCCATGGACCCACCAGGTTCCGAGTAGGAAAGGCTGGCCCAGGCCACTGCCAGCTCCACCTCCCCTAGGCCTCCCCCTCTCCACAGGCTTCACCTCCCGTGAGACCCCCTCCCATGGGCCTGGCCTCCCAAGAACCCTGCCTTCCACCAGCCCCACCCCCTCAGCCCCACCTCCCCTAGTACCCGCCTCCTTATAGGTCCCACCTCCCCTAGGCCCCACCTCCCATGAACCCCACCTTCATGAACCCCACCTCCCCCCCATAGGCCTCACCTCCCATGGGCCCCACCTCCCATGAACCCCACCTCCCTCAGCCCCACCTCCCACCCCCCAGCCCGGGGCTCTGCCCAGCAAGTCACTCACAACCACAGTGTAAAACTTTAGACAGGCCGGGCCCTGTGGCTCACGCCCACAATCCCAGCACTTTGGGAGGCTGAGGCGGGCAGATCACCTGAGGTCAGGAGTTCAAGACAAGCCTGGCCAATAATTAGCCTCATGTGGTGGCACCACCTGTAGTCCCAGCTACTCGGGAGGCTGAGGCGGGGCTGCAGTGAGCCGAGATCCCGCCACTGCACTCCAGCCTGGGCGGCAGAGACAAATTAAATTCGACAGGGCTCAATTTAGCAAAGAACAACTCACCATCGGGACCCCCAGATCCAGTGTCGGAGCCACCAGGGCTGCCCCAGGGCCGGAGCCAAAGGGCCTCAGGTGTGGAGAGGACGGTTGGCGGGAGGGGGCCCCAGCTCTATTATGACCTAGTTGCTGTGACTGGTTGAGAGTCAGCTGCTGTGACTGGCTGAGAGTCAGCTGCTGTGACTGGCTGAGAGTCAGCTGCTGTGATTGGTTGAGAGTCAGCTGCTTGATTGCTAAGTCAGCTGCTGTGACTGGCTAGAGTCAGCTCTGTGATTGCTAGAGTCAGCTGCTTGATTGGCTAGTCAGCTGCTATGACTGGCTGAGAGTCAGCTGCTGTGACTGGCTGAGAGTCAGCTGCTATGACTGGCTGAGAGTCAGCTGCTATGACTGGCTGACACCTGGATGCTGTGATTGGCTGAGACTGGGCTGAGAGCATGCCCAGTTCTCACTCTGCGGTCTGGCTGGCTCTGAGTAGGGGTGCTTGGGGCCCACATGAAGGCTGAGCTTTCCCTCTCGCTCCATGACTGGGGACATCTGGCTCCTGCCTTTGGCCACCGGAGCTCCTGGCTCTTGGAACTTTGGACTCGGGCTGAATGACTCCCCGGGCTCCCCCGGTTCTCCAGCTTGCAGAGGGGCCTCCCTGGCCTCCATGGTGATGTGGACCCGCCCCCATAACCACCGCCTCAGGTTGGCACCTCCTGTGGTTCCCTTCCTCTGAGGAGCCCTGGCTGATACCCAGGGCCGGCTGGGCCCTCTGCGTCCCTCTCCTCCCTGGACATGGTCTCCAGCATGTTCAACCCCCACCCCCCACCCCCGACAACATTCCCTCCCTGGGGACCGCAGAGTCCTGGGCTTAGGCCTCAGCCAAGGCTGCTCCAATCCAGAGGCGCTTCAGCCTGCCTTTCAGGACAGGATCTCTTCACCTGCAGCCATCCGGAGTCCACGTGCTCATACCTAGCCAGGACCCCTCCAGGGGCAGAGGCGGCTCCATGGCTCCCGGCAGACCTTGGACACTTCCTCGGCTTCTCTGATGCTCACCCCCCACCCGCTGGATTTATCTTCACAATTTACTAGCCCGGCCAGTTCTGCACCCCACCCCCACCCCACCCTCTGGGCCACCAGCGTGGTCCCACCTAGTCTGGTCCATGCCTCCCTGGCGGGTGGCAGTGGTGGTCTCTGAGGTTCTCCCTGGTCCCACCTGGTCTGCCCTGGAGTCCCTGTCTGCTCTCAGTTCAGCCCTGAAGGATCCAGGGCCACTCCACAGATGAGAGCCCTGAGTGACTCCTGGTTCCGCTGGAGAAAGAGCCAGGCTCTTCCTGTGGCCCCCACCCTGCGTGTCCCTCCAGATGCCTCACCCTGACCTCCTGGCGTAAGCTCAGGTCTCTGCCCCTCAAGGAACCCTTCCTGCCCCACTGCCACCACTTAGTAATGAAGCTTCATCCTGTGCTCCAGGGCCAGCGTACCCTGGCTCCTGTAACCTGCTCTGCTTCCGTGCCTGTAGCACCCATCACCTTTCTCAGGTTGGTTGACTTTGACTTTTCATGACGTTGATTGCTCAGCTCCCAAGGCAGAGGTGAGCTCTGATTTTCTTTAGGGACATATTCCAGGCCCCGGGAAGAGGTCTTGGCGGGCATTCCTTTGATGAATTTGGATGGAACTGAGGAAGCTGGTGGAGGGGATGGCGAGGATATTGCTCAGGTGTAATTCTTCCTGTATTAACAAGAGCGCCCTGGCACCTTTTCTCAGAGTATTTACTGTAGAAAACTTGTAATTGAAAGTTGTTTCTTTGAAATGTGTGTAACTCTTTTTAAAACCTGAATAAGCTTCATACAGTTTTACAGCCCAGGCATGTCTTTCTCAAGGACTTGGGAGCCATCCATTTGAAACACAGTCATCCAGGAAGGCAGCTCCAGGTTCCCTGGGACACAAGGGCCTAGCTAGGGCTGCTGGCAGGGCCTCGAAGTTGCAAACCCACCACCTGTTGTAAAGATAGGAGAAGTTTGTTTTTCCCTCTGGATAAAGCCAGTTAACTAACGGTGGCCATCCCAATTGCCAGGTGAATTGGGGGGTGGGCTGTGAGTGGCAAGTGGAGCCGTGGTGTCCTCTCACCTGAGTCCGAGTTCCCGCCCACCTGAGCATGAGTGTGTTGGCTGCACCTGCTGGCCATGTGAAGGAGAGGTTTCTTGTCTCTGTAATCTCTTAGCGAGTCACCTGTGATGCAGGTCATATTGTGGTTTTGTGCTTATTCTATCATAAAACTGTCTTCTTTTTTTCTTCTACCATTGTGGAGATTTTTTCCAGTTTGTCAGAAGGTTCCAGTGTTAATTATATTCCCCCGAAAAAAGTCTCAAAGATGCAGGTGTCTTTTTGAGAGTCTTGGCAGGTGAGGCCTTCTGTTTCTGTGGGTGGGGAACTTCAGATGAAGACTGTTTTGTGGAAGGGGAGTGAGAGCTAGGACTGGGCTTTTTCCACAGTCACGAAGGGATGCCCTTGAGTCGGTAATACCACCATCCAGCAGGTTCCCATTGCCCACTGCCTAGACAGAGCCCATTTATCCAGGCAGGGGAATTGCAATAGAGAAAGAGTAATTCACACAGAGCCGGCTGTGCAGGAGACCAGAGGTTTATTATTACTCAAATTCGTCTCCTTGAAAATGGTTGGGGAGGTGGATCAGAGTTTTTAAGGATAATTTGGTGGGTAGGGACTTGGGAAGTGGGGGAGTGCTGATGGGTCTGGCTGGAGATGGAATCATACGGGGTGGAAGTGGGTTCTTCTTGCTGTCTTCTGTTCCTGGGTGGGATCGCAGAACAGGTTGAGCCAGATTACTGATGTGGGTGGCGTCAGCTGGTGCCTGCATGGGAACCCCGGTCTGCAAAATATCTCAGGCCCTGATCTTAGGTTTTACATCAGGGATGTTATTCCCAGGAGCAGCTCCCGGAGGTCCAGACTCCTGCAGCTGGAGGCTGCATAGCCCCTAAATCATAATTTCTCATCTCGTAGCTAATTTGTTAGTCCTGCAAAGGCAGACTGGTCCCCCAGGCAAGAAGGGGGTTTATTTTGGGAAAGAGCTGTTACAATGTTTGTTTCAAAGTTGAACTATAAACTAAATGTCTTCCTGAGGTTAGTTCAGCCTCTGCCAGGCATGAATAAGGAGAGCTTAGAAATTAGAAGCCAGTTGGAGTCAGTTGGGTCTGATCTCTTTCACGGCCGTTATTTCCTCAGTTATAATTTTTGCACCTCAGTTATGCAGCCAGGCATCTTTGGCTCTGGACGGGGGTCAGCCAACCATGGGCTGCAGGCCATGTCAGGAAGCTCTGATGTATTCATAAATAAAGTTTTATTTATGCAACTATCCCCATGAGTTCAGTTATGACTGCATTTGTACTAGGATGGCAGAGTTGAGTAGTTTTATTTCAATAAACTGGTTTGGTGCTAGAGAAAAAAAATGGAGAAAGTGTATTTCCATACCCCCCCGGGGGGGGGGCCCCCGGGGGTGTGTGGGTTTTTTCCCCCCCCCCCCCCCCCCCCCCCCCCTCCGAAGGTATTTTTTCCCCATTTTTTCTATATCATCCCAGCTTTAAAGCAACTTCAGGCATATTATTTGACTTTTTAAAAACTTACTATGGGTCAGGCACAGTGGCTCACGCCTGTCATCCCAGCACTTTGGGAGGCCCAGGTGGGTGGATTCCCTGAGGTCAGGAGTTCAAGACCAGGCTGGCCAACATGATGAAACCCTGTCTCTACTAAAAATACAAAACTTAGCCAGGTGTGGTAGCACACGTCTGTAATCCCAGGTACTCCAGGGGAGAGGCAGGAGAATCGCTTCAACCCGGGAGGTGGAGATTGCAGTGAGCCGAGATCACACCACTGCACTCCAGCCTGGGCAACAGAGTGAGACCCTATCTAAAAATAAAAAATAAAAATTTAAAATTTAAAAAAACGTACTGTGTGGTTTTTTTTTTTAACCTTGTGAAGGGTCTATTTTTTGACTTTTTAAAAATTTACTGTGTTTTTTTTACCTTGTAAACAGTGTAGTGTATTTTTAAAATCATAGAAAACTTGAAATATAGATTAAATCATATATCTATGTCTACTAAGCATCCATTTAACCAACAAACAAATGATTGGGTGTTAACAGAGTCTCACTTGTTTCAAATCCCTAATTTTAAAGGAGGGGGCATTAGAAACAGCCAAAACCTTAGCACCCACCCTTCCTCCTCAGCCTACATGGGTAATGAAGTGTGATGGGTCCCCCACCAGGTATGTGTCTGCTGCTTGAACTCGGAAGGTCAGGCTGTGAGGGAAGACCATAGTGTCCAGCTGAGGAGCAGGTGTCCCCAAGAATCCAAATATCCCCAAGAGAGTCTGAGAACCCACCAAGGAAAGCAGTCTCAAAGTGCAAATGGAGTGGGCAGAGAGCCAGAAAATTAGTTTTAAATTGGCTTAGTTGTGGGAGGTAGCACAGATCTCTAGGGCTGACCTGCCACCGCCCAGGAGTGCCCCCATGTACATCCTAATAAATTCATCTCCCCCCTGCCCAGGAGTGCTCCCATGTACATCCTAATAAATTCATCTCCTGCCCCTGTCCAGGACTGCCCCCATGTACATTCTAATAAATTCATCTCCGCCCCCTGCCCAAGAGTGCTCCCCATGTACATACCAATAAATTAATCTCCCACCCCTGCCCAGGAGTGCCCCCATGTACATCCCAATAAATTAATCTCCCACCCCCTGCCCAGGAGTGCCCCCATGTACATCCCAATAAATTAATCTCCCACCCCTACCCAGGAGTGCCCCCATGTACATCCCATCTGAAAACAAACACTTCAAGTGACATATTAGTAAACCAGATCCAGCAATGTGTTTAAAAAATTTTTTAAAGTATAACTGATATGTATACCAATAATACAAGGACAGCAAAACATGACAAAATTATTGATATAATTCACTAAATTATCAGGTGAAAAAAGAGGATCTTATCAACTCAATGTATATAGAAAATACATTTAGTAAACCGTATCACCTTAACCTGGTCAAGGCTTTAGTCGATCACAAGAAACCACACATTAAATGGTGAGGCTAAGGAAATATTCTCTTTAATTCTGTTACATGTCAGAGACAAAAAGCAATTCTCCTAGTGTATCAGTTTCTGTTTATCATTTTACTGGACGTTCCAGACATTGAAATAGCAAAAGAAAAATTAAATAAGAGGGAAAAAATTGAAAAAGAAGAAACCAAATTGTCATTATTGGAAGAGGAAATAATCATTGACATACGAAATTAAAAGATCCTATGTACTATTATTCTTAAAAGATGAATTCAGCAAGCTCTGGGATAGCAGATCAATATTCAAAAAGCAACAGCATTCCTGCACACCAGAACAGAAAACCACAAAATAGAACATGACAACAAAGTTCAAAAGCTTCAAGGAACAAGAAAAAATGCAAGCTGTTCAGAGGCAAAATAATAAAACTGCACTGGAGGATCTAAAACATGCCTTAAATAAATGGAGAGACGAAGAGAAAACCAGAGAAGGAGAAAGACTCTGAGTCAGCTCACACATGAAGGCTGATGTAATGCATGGCCGCCTTCCATATTCACAAAAATCCAAAGACTCTGCTCCAGTGGCTTCGGTTTTTATCCTTTGCCGCAGGAGGGGAGGGGCCCGCAGGGTGGGGGGGGGCTGGCAGGGTGGGGGGAGGGGAGGGGCGGTAGGGTGAGGAGGGCCTGGCAGGGTGGGGGGGGGGCTGGCAGGGTTGGGGGGGTGGCAGGGTGAGGGCAGGGGAGGTCCTGGGGCAGCCACAGGAACCCCAGACCGTCGCAGTGCCTGTCCACACTGAGGGTGGGCAGACCCCAGAGTGGATCTCCCGGAAGCCCCCCGCAGATGTTGGCGAGCCCGGAGCCCTAAAGGCGCAGGGAGAGGCCAGGGCGCCTGGAGGGTGAGGAGTGGGGAGGGCCCAAGGGAGTCCTAGGAGACAGTCCCCAGACAAACCCTTATTGGACTCCCTTCCTGGAACCCAATTTTATACTCAAAATATAAAAAATAATGAAAAAATACAAAAATATAAAAAGACAGAAAAATAAAGTGCTGTAAACACATGACTTTGCAAATACTAATCATACAGAGCCAAACACTTAGTATAGAAGCCCCTAGTGGAGAAGAAGCGACGCTCACGGATCAACGAGAGCCTGCAGGAGCTGTGGCTGCTGCTGGCGGGCGCACTCCTGGGCAGCGGTGGGAGATGAATTTATTAGGATGTACATAGGGGCACTCCTGGGCAGCGGCACATGAATTTATTAGGATGTACATGGGCTATCCGGGCTCCGTGTCCACTGTGCTGCCCTGCCTGTATCATTCGCAGTGGGGACATGTGACCTTTCTGGTGGAGCCTCCTGACCTCCCCCACCTTTAGCCCTAGCCCGATGACTGGAACACAGGCAGCCAGCCGGAAAGGCCAGGTAACCTGGGGCAGGGATGCAGGGGAAGAGAGAGGTGCCTGGGGGCAGAGCTGGGGGCACTCTGGGGGCTGAGTCAGAGCGCTGCCCCCTCCATTTGAAAGTGGAAAGACCGTGGGCATGACTTGATTAGGTTTGCATTACACAAAGTTCACTCTTGCAGCCTGAAGGAGGGTGCGTGTGACACACACACAGAAAGGGAACCAGCAAGAGGCAAACTGTACAAGGGAACCGCCCACGAGGAGGCCTTTGGGATGTAAATTCTTTAAGGCAGAATTTCTGGAGTTTCTGTAAAAAAATTTTTTTTAGAATCTTTGATCTCTATTCAGGTTTTGCTCTGTGCTATATGAAAAATACATATAAGTAAAAATAAAAATATACTTGCTTTATTTACCAATTTTCTAAAAGGCAAATAGGTCATAAAAAGACACAAGCAGTCAAACAAATCTATTGCACTGGGTAAAGAAAGTTTGGTTTGCACACGAACAAACCACTTGTCCAGCAAGGCTCAACAAATCATCACACAAACTCTGAGAGCTTATTTACATATCTTTTTAGGAATATATTAAAAAGAAGGCTCAGTTTAAAACAGAGAAAAGTGTTTAACGCCTGTGTAAGCACACACACTAAAGGAAACGTGACTCGATGCTTGGCACCATGTAAACAAATTCACAAGATGATTCTATGAAATCAGCTGCTTGGCACGCGCTGAAGCTACACAGTTAACAATCAATGAGTATATATTAAATAATAAAATAATGCTGATGGTAAACATTCATAACAGCAGAGTAAGATTCTGGCAGTTTTGTGTTTCGGTAACATAAATGTAACCTTAGATTAACACCTATCCCCCATGATCTGACTTTAGAGGCAAGAAGGAGTCTGTAACATCTAATTGCCGTAAGAATGCACACTGCTACCTTATCTTAGGCATAGGCAGGTGATGTTACTTTGTAAATTAAAGAAAAATTAAAGTGTTCTTGTGTTTATGAAAAATAGGTTTAATATTCAGGCATAAGATGGTTTTACTAAGAAAACCTAGTGGATTACAAAGAGATTTCACCTCCATCAAGAAACAAAGAAAACCCTGGTACGGGCCAGGCGCAGTGGCTCACGCCTGTAATCCCAGCACTTTGGGAGGCTGAGGCAAGTGAGTCACCTGAGGTCAGGAGTTTGAGACCAGCCTGCCCCACATGGCAAAACCCCATCTCTACTAAAAATACAAAAAATTAGCCAGGCATGTTGGTGGGCGCCTGTAATCCCAGCTACTAGGGAGGCAGAGGCAGGAGAATTGCTTGAACCTGGGAGGCGGAGGTTGCAGTGAGCCAAGAATGCACCACTGCATCTCCAGCCTGGGCAACAAGAGGGAAACTCCGTCTCAAAAAAAAAAAAGAAAAAAGAAAACCCTGGTCCCATTTAAGCCTCACAGTCTTGGTCCAATTTTAAGTCAACTGTTCTTCAGTGGTAACTTTGAATTCACAACATGGACCAATATTAAATTTTCTGAGCCATCTTTGGAATATAAAATACAACATGAGGTTTTGTAAAAAGTTGGGGCAGATTGGCCTCGCTTTTCCCCAAGTGTCCAAATGACCTAAAAGTGCTGGCGACACTGGCAGAGGCCTGAAGCTACTCCAAGAGAGGACAGGCTCATGAAAAGAATGAGGGCTGGGTATCCACCCCAGGGTGCAGTGGGAGAGGTGAACTCACTGCACCCCTGAAAATACAGACGCAGTTGCAAGCTGTGGGACTCAGAGTGGCAGTGGCTGCTCTCAGCCAGAAGATGTGATGTGGCCTTGGCTGTGTGGGAGCTGATGTCTGGGTGGCTCCAACGGAAGAAGACAAACAGGACTGGGTCCCACATGTGTTGGTCACAGCCTGGTTTGCAGAGGAAAGTTACCATAAAGAGATGACTGAGAACATTCGAATCTCCGTATTGGCCATCATCGTCTGAAAGGAGACAAGAACGATGCAGAAATATACAGAAGGTCTGCCCGTGCGCTCATCCGATGGAGCTGGCCACACAACCCACTAGGCTTCTTTAGTTCACAGCAAATGTTTCAACTTTGTTCACTACAAACAAAAGCTACGTCAGACTGAAATACTGATCGCAAGAGTACCAGAAGCCAAAGCTGTTGGTTTGCCAAACGATGCCTTCACAATATTTAACGTGAAACGTTTTGAAAGAAAGCTAGGAGAGGCTACTATCTCCATTTGGTATGTAAAAGAAAAATCTGCCTTGACTAAATGATAATTCAGATAAAAAGCAGTCCCCAAGAGAGGACAAAATTTGATCTGATCCAGACAGCCCTGGAAAGCTCTAGGAGCCGGAGTCCCCAGCTGGGGCGGCAGAGAGGTCTCGCCACAGTCACAGGACTTCTGGGAACACTGTGGCAACTTCCCTGACACTAAGAGGCGTTTAGTCTTTCTCAAGTTAAATCACAACTAAAATCTCTTCCCCATCCCACAAAACTCCACATTTATATTTTATATATAAAAACACATTTCTTTCCAAACCCTCCCCCACCCTCCACAGTTTTAAGTCACCCCTTCAGAAAACTGTTTCTTTCCTAAAACAAAAAAAGCCACATGAGAATATGTGTCCACTTCATTGGAAACAGCCATGAAGATCTTTCACCTCTTCCAAGCACCATCTCATGTAGCTGGCTGGCTGCTGGCCTGAAGGTGGGCGGGGGTTATGTCTGCTCTTCGATTTTATGATTCAAGGAGGATCCATTTTCGTCTTCTTTGGTGTCTGACACTTCGCTGAGTCCCAGAGAAGGAATATCTTCCTCATATGGTATGCAAATATTACCCTTTTCCTTGTTTTCACAGTAAACACATTCCTTAAAAGAAAAAAAAGAGTGAAATCAGTAATAAACTTGAGATCTGAGTTGTTGCAAAAAGGTCATTCAAACTGAGTAAGATGCAGGTGACCAAGTATCACCTGGGAGGCAGCCGGCAGCAAAGGCAAAAATCCCTGGCCTGGGGAGCTGGCGCTCTAGGAGAGGAGGGGGGACAGTAACTAAGAAGGGCTGCAGAGGCATAGGGTATATGGAGGATGTCTGTGATTGTCAACTGGACATTCACAACAGGCCACAGAGAAGGTGACTCAATGGTTCTGAGACGCGGCCACATACTCTGCCACTCCCCCTTCAAAAGGCAGGGCCTAAATCCTTTCTCCTTCAACCTTGGCTGGACTTAGGCATTTGCCTCTAACAAAGAGTACCTGGGCCGGGCGCGGTGGCTCACACCTGTAATCCCAGCACTTCGGGAGGCCAAGGCGGGCAGATCACGAGGTCAAGAGATCGAGACCATCCTGGCCATGGTGAAACCCTGTCTCTACTAAAGATACAAAAAAAATTAGCCAGGCGTGGTGGCATGCACCTGTGGTCCCAGCTACTTGGGAGGTTGAGGCAGAAGAATCACTTGAACCCAGGAGGTGGAGGTTGCAGTGAGCCGAGACTGCGCCACTGCACTCCAGGCTGGCGACAGAGCAAGACTCCGTCTCAAAAAAAAAAAAAAGAGTACCTGACTTCTGATTCTAGGTCGTAATAGGCACCTTGGCTTCTTCTTGTTCCTTCTGGGGAAGTTATGTGCCACACTGTGAGTACGTCCAGGCAGCCCTATAGAGAAGTCCCCCACAGCAAGGAACTGAGGCCTCTGCCAAGAGCCAGCAGCACGTGTGAGGCCTGCGAGTGAGGCTCCTGGAAGCCGATCCTCCAGCCATCAGGTGACAGAAGTCCCCGCCAGTATCTTGCCATCAACATCAGGAATGACTCTGAGCCAGAACTACCCAGCTAAGCTGCTCTCAAATGCCTGACCCGAACAGACCGCATAGATAATACATGTTTATTGTTGAAGTTACTAAGTGCTGGGCCATCTGCCATGCAGCAGTAGATTACTAACGCAGCGGCAGGTGGAAAACACACCCCGAGGCAGCCAGGGTGGGCCACGGGTCTATTTGAGGAAAGAAGATTCTGAGCAGAGGGCTGGGCACGTGCGAAGACCCTGTGGCAGGAGCCTGCCAGGGCAGTCCAGCAAATAGCCAGGGGGCCAGTGTAGCTGGAGAGGAGGGGAAGGAGAGGAGAAATGGGCGATGAGGTAGATGTGTATGGCTTTGCACCATTTATTCTGATTGAGGTGGGGCAGCGCTGACAGGGATCTGAAGTGTGGGTGCCAGGATCTGACTGGAGGGGACAGGGGAGCAGTGAGTGCAGCTGGGAGGCCACTGTGACATCCAGGGCTCATGCCATGGAAGCATCCTCATGGCTTGGACCTGTGTGGTGATGCTGGAGGTGAGAAGATGGGCTCCTATCCACCTTCGAGGCTGAGCGCAGACAATCTGCCCACCCACTGGCTGGGGCCTGAGAGTAGAGCCAGGACGCCTCCAGGGCTTGCGGAACGCAGGGGGAGAAAAGAGGTGTAGACACCGAGCCGAGGGTGAAGAGGTGAGAAGGAGCCTGTGGGGGAGGCCGAGAGGCCAGAGGGACATCCTGGAGCACGGGCCCTGGACGCCAAGGGCAGAAAGAGCTCCCCTGCAGAGAGCTACTCGCTGCCGCCAATGGTCCCTGGGACGAGGACTGAGAAGTGGCACTGTGTTCGGCTGCTGGAGACCCCGACACCGTGACAAGAGCAGCTTCCATGGTGTGTGGGGGAGCGGGTCAGCAGTGCAGGAGAGAGGGGCTGGCGTGCCCATGGGGCTGCTGGAAGGCCATGTGCCTGGAGAGCATGCCAGCAGGAACTTGGTCTTTCCACCTTTATTTAATGGTCTCCATGGACACTGAGGGTTTGTGACAGGAAAGGTTTTTTTGTAAAATAGAAAACAGAATTGAAAGAAAGAAAAAACAGATTTCAGCAACTGACTGGGATTAGATTTTTCAACCTTTTTGGAAACAATGTTGAAAAGCCACTGGAAGAAGTTCTTTGAAGCAGACATAGTGTTGTTGTGCCTTTAAAAAAATAAACCTTTCACTTTAGAAGTTTTAAATTGAAAGAGAAGTTGCAAAGGTAGTAGAGAGAATCCCCATCACAGAGCCTTTTCGGGCCGCATCAGAAATCAAGCCCCTGAGCTCACCGCCACGTCGATGGCTGCCGGGGGGGCCGCCCGTCCGCATCCACGTGTGGACCTCGCGCAGCTCCTGCTTCTGACTCTCTGTGAACCTGGGCTGGAGTTTCTGCAAGAGCTTCAGCTTTTCTCTGTCCTCCTTCAAAACCGCTTCTGAATTTCTTTGCAACATATTTAGAAATAGGTAAGCTTTCAAATGTCTTAAGGGTTTTTGTTTTTATTCTTTCAATATAAATAATGTAGTTTTAAATGATTTTGTTTTAACGCAAATTTCCTTTTCTTTAAACAAATTACCGTTTAAGGTAACGTAATCTCCCTACTTAAGAATCTGTAGTTTTTCTATGAAAATGAGGATCCTGTCAAGATTCCACTTTACCGTATTTTACAACAGACCTGGGAGCTGGGTGCCTGCAGGTGTAACCTTGTCCCCCTCGGGCTCAGCTTCCACACAGGTGGTTCATCTGGGAGAGTCTTGCCAGCAGGATGGCCTTCCCCTGCCACTGGCCAGTGCAGGGCTGGACTGTGGCTGCCCTGGAGATGGAGCCCCCATCTCCGCTAGCTACCAGAGGCCTTAGGGGTTTGATACGGCTTGGCTCTGCCCCCCACCCAAATCTCATCTCAAACTGTAATACCCACGTGTGGAGGGAGGGACCTGAGGGTGACTGGGTCATGGCGGTAGTCACCCACACTGCCCCTGTGATAGTGACTGACTTCTAATTAGATCTGATGGGTTGATAAGTGTTGGCAGTTCCTCCTTCACTTGTGCTCTTTTCCTGCCACCGTGTGAAGGAACTTGCTTCTCCCCCTTTTACGTCATGACTGTAAGTTTCCTGAGGCTCCCTGCAGAACTGTGAGTTAACTAAACCTCTTTCCTGCATAAATTACCCAGTCTCAGGTGTTTCTTTACAGGCATGTGGAAACGAACTCACACAGGTTCATTTCTCCTTCCTTTCTTTCCTCCCAGCTTCCCCTGCCAAGCGGGTGCTCCCCAGGGGCAGAGACTACATGCTGTTCCCTGTGGCAGCCTGATGTGGACGCAGAGCCTGGGCACAGGCCCCCAGGTCGCTGCAGAGCAGCCAGCTCCTTGGGCTGGTCACCTACCGTGACACTTGGTTCCTTCAACTGTAAGTCAGACAGACAGACACACCCTATTTACCTCACAGGGTTACTGGACAACAAAGCGATAGTGGCACCAGTGCCTTGTAAAAGTTGAGTGCGGCACTGTGAAGGAGCCCATCTTCCTCGAAGGCTGTAGCATGTGAAGCCACATGGCCCTGGCTTACCGTGGCCACAGTGCAGGGCCATCCTGTGCTGGCCTGGCAGGGTTGTCCAGAGGGAAGCCGGCCTCTCTGCTGCACTCTACTCAATCTAAGTCTTTCAGAGGGGCGCCCCACCCCATCTGGATGACCTTGACCTTGTTGTTTCTGGGAACTCCTGAACCCCATCCCTCCCCAGGTGCATAGGAAAACCCTGGGTGGTTACCGAGAAGGCAGCTGGTACGTCATCATGACGCTGCTGTCCGCATCTGCCATCAGCAGCCAGATGGGGTCCTGAAGGACGCACTTAATGAAATGCTCACTTTCTTCCATACCACTGTTCATTTTTGCTTTGTGATTATTCTCTGAGGAGTCAATGCTTCCAAAATATTTGCTAGTGTGACTTGTGTCACTACTGCCTTTAAAAACAAAAAATGTGGTGGGTCAAAACCTTGACATATGAAATTCAACCTTGCACAATGTGCTTCCTTAAAGCCATGATGATTTTAGAGAGCCGAGCCTTTTCCTGCCTAATCTTAGGTACTGGTGTCTGTGCTGGTGCATTTCCCCTCCCCTTCCCACTTATTGAATGCTCCGGGTAATTAGGAAACAAGATTTCTGCCAGCACCGTGCAGATTCTTTCCTGGGAGGCTCCGATCAGCTCAGCTGGAGCCTGTGTTAGAAGCCTTGACCTTCTCTCCCCAAGCTCTCACCATCTCCACTCATGCAGCCACAGAGAACTGCAGTTTCCCACAAGGGGAGCCAGTTGGCCTGGAGCGCTCCCTAGCCAGCCTCACCTGGGCAGGAGGTCTGCGAAGGGAGGCGAGGTGAAAGCTCACTCCAGAGAAATAGGGGAGCTTAAGTTTTATGGAGAGTGTGTGCATTTCTGGTGACTGAGATTCCAGATCACATCTGAAAGATCCCAGTGGGTGGAGGATTGCAGGTGCCCCACACTCTAAGTTCACACCAGTGGAACTAACTCAGGAAGGCAAACCACTATCTGGGGGAGTCAGAGGGATGGTCCAACAAGACGCCAGGGTGTGAGGCCTGCAGGCACCGTAAGCAGAAACAAACAGGGAGGATGCGGATCTGACTGGCTAGGGCCGGCCACGCTGAGCAGGGAGAGTGTGTGTGTGGGTGTCCATGTGGGCTCTGGGAGCTGCATGGGGAGTGCCGGTGGTCCCTGTCCTCGCACAAAGGCCGGCCTGCGATTCTGGAACAGTGCATCCCGTGGGAACCTCCCAAATGCCTAACACCCCACCAGGGCCAACATACCTGCCCCACTCGGGGAGGCGTCGCAGCCCAGCGAGCCCGAGCCCGAGCCTGAGCCCAGCGACTCCGAAGCAGCAGAGCCCGAGGCTGAGCAGAGGTCCTCATTCAGCAGGAGGTTTAGGAGGCCGCTTGACGTGGAAAGGGCGTCACTGTTCTGGGTGTCTGAAGGTTCATCACGCTTTAAGGACAGGAAGCAGACACTGCTGTTCAAGGGTCCAG
The DNA here is from genome assembly GCA_036589455.1 of Ateles fusciceps. NCBI lineage: Eukaryota > Metazoa > Chordata > Mammalia > Primates > Atelidae > Ateles > Ateles fusciceps. Next base: position 3,478,008 of record JAZHEH010002010.1, on the reverse strand, counting down.
TCAGGACGCAGCACATGCAGCAGAGTGGGGTGGGGGGGGCATGACTGGGGTGAGGGTGGAGGGGGAGCTGTGGAGCCGCTGTGAGGTTCACAGCCAGGGACGGCCTCATGAGCAGACCACGCGTCACCACCAGGCCTATGGTGCAAATTCCACTGGTGCTCCCTGGATGCCATCTAGTTACACTTCATTTGGGAGAGTCACACCAGAGACTGTAATACCTGGTTCCAGGGGGAAAGCCTCAGGCTGCTCCTTGGCCAGAACCCCCTCCTCTCATGCAGCAGACATGGATGGGGGAAGACACCTCCCACAGCACCCCGAGTTGGGGCTGCCTTGGGAGTGAGGGAGGGGGCCTGACCTGGGGGAGCATCCCTGACTCTCCTATCCTTGTAGGTACAGGACTCCAGAAGCAGAAGCCTGGAGGTGGCAGGCAGACTGGGAGAAGCTCCGCAGATCTACATGCTTGCACTTCCTCACCTGGGGGAGCCCTCTGTCCTCTGGCCAAGGCAGGGATTTGCCTGAGGCCTACGGACTGCACTGCTGCTGACGTTCCCACACACCTAAGCTCGTTCGGAAACACAAGTGTTTAACTACAACTACCATTTCATTAACTGGTTAAGAATCCCACACAGTGTCCCTAAGCCTGTGGAGGATGGAAACTGAGGTCACGCTGGTTTTAGGGCTGTGTCCCCCCTCCTCCTCCTTCACCGAGGCCACCTGAGCCAGGCTCTGGCACCACACCCTGAGGAGTTCTGGTATTTAACCTGCTTGTGCTTTATCTTTGAAGCATCATTTAAAAATTCGAAGCCAGGTGCAGCGGCTCAAGCCTTAATCCCAGCACTTTGGGAGGCTGAGGTGGGCGGATCACCTGAGGTCGGGAGTTCAAGACCAGCCTGACCAACATGGAGAAACCCTGTCTCTACTAAAAATACAAAAAATTAGCTGGGCATTGTGGTGCATGCCTGTAATTCCAGCTACTCTGGAGTCTGAGGCAGGAGAACTGCCTGAACCCGGGAGGCGGAGGTTGTGGTGAGCTGAGATCGCACCATTGCACTCCAGCCTGGGCAACAAGAGCAAAACTCTGTCTCAAAAAAAAAAAAAAAAAAAATTGAAGCCCATAAACTGTCAAGTCACATGCTTCTATCTGGACTCTGTATTGACCACTGTCTCTCCTCCGTCATTCAGATTCCAAGACAATCAAAGGCTTCAAATAATCTACTCTGATAGGATTAACTAGGAAGCATGAATTTCTGGCACATACATTCATGGCAAAACCTACAGGGCTTGGTGGAAACCTCAATTGTGTAACCCCCATGTCTGAGCTGAGGATGTGCTGCCAGTCTACTGGGTGTCCCATCTGCTGCCTGCTTCGGGGGAAAGAGCATCAGAAAATCCTTACGGTCAGAGGTGCCTTCGGCTGCTGGTCCCGAGAAGTGCCAGGTTTGCAGTCCGGCCCCACAGCTGCTGTCTCTGTGGCCCCGGTGGTCCCCACAGCCCCAGTGCCGCCCTCAGGGGCTTCCTCCAACTGCAGCAGGTTAAGCTGCAGGGGCGAGCTGCTGCGGGACTGGAAGAGCGGCGGAGAGGCCCTACCCACAGCCGATGGTGGGGTGGCCCGGGTGGCTGGACAAGCGCATGGCTGTCTGGGAATGGAGGTCCGGCTGGGGAACTCGGGTTGTGAGGCAGAGGCCATCTCAGACGTGAGTGTGGGGTGACTTGGAAAGTGAGGCTGGTTGGGGAAGAAGGCCTGGGGGAGGTTTGGGGTCCCCGAGGGGGAAGGAATAACTGGGTAACATGAATGCCATGACAGGAGCTAAGGGGGCAGGGAAGGGTGGGGGCTGGACTGCAAGCTGGTGCTGGAGGTCCACAGGCACAGCCGACACTGGGAAGCTGGCATGGGGAGGCACAGGGGGTGCTGCCACAGTCCCTGGCGCTGGAAACACGGGCAGGGAATAAGCTGGTACTGGGGTGGGGAAAGGGCATGGCCGGGCAGCTGGACTGGGACGTGTCCGAGGGCGACCAGGCTGTGGTGTTCAAGCCCACTAGCGGGGGGCCGGGCAGGCACGGGCCCCCCCCAGATCCGGTGCTCTCAGAAGAGTCTCGGGGTTTGACCCGCTTGGACTTCAGTTTTCTGTTCTTTCCTGCTTTTTCCAAGGTGAATCTATTCCAGAAGCATTTCTTAGTCCAGGGGTATCTAACGAAGAAAAACAAATACTTGGAGTTAAAATTTTAACTTCAAATTTGAAGACACTTCTTCATTCAACAGTCCTGGGTTTCCAAATGCTTGCCCAGGGCCCACCTGGTCCACCTTGCAGATTTCCCCATCCTCCATGAGTGAGAAAAATCAGGGCAAAACATTAGGCTTTCCCATAAAACTAAATGGAATCAATTTAAAGGACAAGCTCTTAATTGCAGGATCACATTCCTTATTTTCTTCTGGTATTAAATCTCCTTTCTTTTATGGAATAGTAATATAATAAGCAGTATTAGAAAGTTCTATTTGTTAAGTAAATACATTAAAAAGCTGTCATGTCTCTGCCGTTCCCCAGTATTTGGGGGGGAAAACTGGTTTGTGAAATCTGAAAGGTAGAACCACTGAGCTCCTCTAACTCTTATTTTTCAATTTTATAAGCACTATCACTACTGTTCCTAAAGAGGGATTTTTCCTCTTTCACCCCGTCAAACAGCCTGAGCAAGATCAGAGGGGAACATCTGCCCTTGGACCCAATTCTTCCTCTCCGATGACAAGTGCTGTTGAGTAAAGCTTTCTTCAGGAGGATGGAGGGACTCAACCGGTAAAGGAGGGACTCTGGGTATGTCCCCCATGGCCTCCCTGGGGAGTGGGAGGGAGTCTAGGGAACTTTGGTTTTCCTCTCACATCATGCAGAGTGACTTGGGCTCTTGCAGCAGGTGTGTGGGGGACATCTATCAGCTGTGCCAAGGGGGTCCCATGCTTTTGTGATGTGCTGAAAGCAAATGGCCAGTCCAAGGCAAACTGCTACGTAAATGGAGGTTTTGCAATTCAGCCTCTCTATCTGGTGTTCTTCCCCAGAAGAAATCTGTCCCCTGGTGAGACTAGTGGCTAAATCACTGGGTTCCTGGGATATCATATCTGGGTCTGGCAGGGCTGCCCTAGACAGCTGTGTAGTCTGTGCACTGCGCAAGTCTACACAGTTGTCTAGGGGGTAAGCAAGAGTTCAACCTCTGCACTAGGCTGGTCCCATGGGGTGGGTCTGCTCAGGGCCATCGAGGGCACATTTTCTAATTTCTACAGAGGTTCTCTATGGGTTGGCAGTAACTCTTGAGTCTGGGGAAGAAGGAGAGAAAGGAAAGAGTGGAGAAGACATCATCCTTTAGGAAGCTGTAGGCTTCTTTAATTTCTTACACATTTCCTTTGGTGTGTCTGCCCAGAGACCCGGGAGAGGTGGGTCCTTGCGGTGAGTGGTTTCTGGTTTCCTGGGCTCACTGGCTCTGATCCCTGTGCCAGTGTCCCGGGGGAAAGGAAGAGGCGGCATCTCTAACAAATGCAGGCCCTGTCTGGGGATATGGGAGATCAGGAGCCAGACACTCCTGAACCAGGAAAGGGAGTGAAGAAGCTCATCTATTTTACTGTATCCCTTGACCTTCAACCACCCAAGTGATCCCTGGCCTAAAGAGCAGCTCCCCACACCATGACCATGGACTCTGCCCAACTTTGGAGTCCAAAGCCCAGCCCTGAGGCTGGCTCAACCAGGAGGGTGCATCTCCTGGGGGAGAAGGGCACCATGCATTGTACACCCCCTCCTTCCTCATGTGCCCAGTACCAGATGCCCATTATTTTGAGGTTGAATTAGCTGATTCTTTGGGGGTCCCATCTGGGTAGGGCCCCTGGCCACACGGTTAGGCAAGAAACATGGGCACGGCAGCACTACCCTCCCCAGGACTAGCCTGGGACTATTCCCCAGGGAATGAGAGCTGGCATCCTGAGAGCACCCCCACCCCCACTGGTGGAAAGTCCTACAGAAAAAGATGGCATTGCCAGGAAGTTCCAACAGCTGTCTTACATGTTAATGCTTCTGAAACTGGATGCATTACACATTTTGAAACCAGCACTGGACTCAGTACCAACAGGAATAAAGTTTTTTAAAATCTCCTTTTAATTCGGATATCACTTACTTCGTTCACTTGGCTGCCCCTTGGATCTTTCCTGTAAGTAGTAATGGCAGTGAGACTGGAAAATGCTGAGTTTTCTTATTTCTTTGAACTTCTGCAGGAAGCTCTGCTCCTCCTTCTGTGTGTGTGCAGCGAGCACCTCCTTGGTGAGTCCTAGCTTCTTGAAGGGCTCCTTCTCCTGGCTGAGACCACAGGCCAGGGCGGGGCCCGCCATGCGGTCCAGGGACTCTGGCCCACTCGCAGCATCTTCTACCATCTCTGTAACGCAAGAACCCAGGGCTCTGCTCCACACAGGCCCCTTGTATTTGAAGGCCACACTGTATTCATGGACAAGACAAATCAGTCACATATAAAGTGACTTCATGATGCCTGTGGCATGAGGATGAAACTCACAATGTTTTCATTTAGCTTTCTGAGAAAGTTCACAGCAAAAGGCAAGAAGTAGGGCAGGACAGCCCTGACAGCCGGGTGGCTGGGGAACCTGGGGGCTGAACACACTGAAACGAGGGGCCTTGGGCTTCAACTCTGCTGTTAAAGATATTCCTGGGCTGTGCCTAGCTTTCAGAACACAACAGTGTTCTGAGTCTTTCTGGGTTTGGGACCAGGCATGGTGACAGTTGGGACCCTGTGGGCCCATGGGGCAGACAGGACAGGGACAGGCAGGGCCCACTGAGCATCCTGAAAGGGAGGGCTTGGGGACTGGATCTTGGACATGTACGTTTTCCTCATCACCTCCCTCTTAGTAAAGAACAAATTCAGGGTTCATTTTCATCACAATATTCTAAAGAACAAGAACACTCAGCCACAAATGCACTCATTGTAAGTTATTTACCACCTGTGTACTGGCTCCTGTCCACATACAGGGAGGGCTAACGGTCTCGCCTTCTGCTGGGCAGAGGAAAGACCCCCAGCCCCACCCAGGGAAGAGGGAGGTGGGGCCTCGCTCCCAGGGCTTTCTCCGCACCAAATAAAAGGGATAAGATGTTGTACCACAATCCACCCTCCTGTGTTGACACCAGAGCAGACAACTGCCACCGGGGGCGCCACAGGGCAGCAGGGACCTGGACAGGCTGCCGCCTGGGCCCCGGCTGGCTGCACCTCCCTCTGCACTTCACACAACTGGCTTTCCCAAAACAGCCCTTATTGGGCTATGGTGGGGTTCTTCTGCACTTAGAGAGAGAAAAATTGAAGGTGGCAAACTTCTTGTTTTCATGTTTAAAATCAGACTGTTCTCTATCCAAGAGCCCGTGGTCGTACCTAGCTCCGGCTGCGGCTTCTTGTCTCCCACATGGACGATGGTGCTACTGTAGCTGCACTGGCTGGTGAGCGACGCCACACTCTCCGCCTTGCTTGGCAGTGCCAGCGGGGTCAGGTGCGTGCCGACTCCTGTGCGGCTGTTCACCCTGGAGGGCAGCTCTGCCTCTTCATGAGACAGGGGAACAAACACGAGCACGCCGTTACAATGCACTGTGCACCCGAGGGCCCGTACAGCTCCCCGTGCCAGGGTGCACACATCCCATCCTGCTCTGGCCCCGGCATGGGATGATTTGTTCCCAGTGTTTACTCATAGGAAAACAGTGGAGAAGAGACAGTTCTAAAATGGGAGCAGCACACTTAAATCCCAAGTCCTCTGCGGGGAGGTGCAGCAGCTTGGCAGCTGCAGGAACATGGGTGAGGGGCTCTTGCTTGCGGCCAGGGAGCCCTTCTGCAGGCTTGTGGGGGAGGGGCTTTTCCGACAGTCAGGAACCAACCGTAATTTGGGATACCATTTCTCTTTCTCTCTTTTCTCTCTTTCTTTTGAGATGGAGTCTCCCTCTGTCACCTAGGCTGGAGTGTAGTGGTGCAATCTCGGCTCACTGCAACCTCCACCTGTTCTGAGCCTCCAATTCTCCTGCCTCAGCCTCCCAAGTAGCTGGGATTACAGGCATGTGTCGTGACGCCAGGCTAATTTTGTAATTTTAGTAGAAATGGGGTTTTGCTGTGTTGGCCAGGCTGGTCTCAAACTCCTGACCTCAAGTGATCCACCCACCATGGCCTCCCAAAGTGTTGGGATTAGGCATGAGCCATCGTGCCTGGCCAGGGTACCCTGTTTCTAATCCTGGTGGTGACCATCAGCAACACTGACAGCATTTAAGCAGCCTGTGATTTAATGTGATTTATGGGGCATGTTAACATTTAGGGACAAAGGCCCCTCCGAGATACACTGGAAAGAAGGCCAGCCTGCACTAGACTGACAACTCAAGACCAGTGTGGCTGCATGAGGGGGTCAGGGGACGTTCTCAGGCCTCCAGCAGCCCTGCTGGGTGCCTGTTCTCAAGGCCAACCCTCTGACAGAATCTTTACCTCTAGCTCTTCTAAGGAGGGTGCTGACTTTTAAACTACTTTCATCGTTTGAAAAATAGCCTGAACGCTTACACTGTGTCCATGGAAGCCATGGGAATGCCTGATTCCACTGCAGAGGATTTATACTATTACTCATATAAGCGGCTCTACACAGAACAGATACCTGCAGCACGCAGCCCGGGGGCTGACTGTGGCCTGGCGCTCATCACTGGACCTTGGCGTTGGGACGTTTGCTGGGAACTCGCACTTCCTCTTCAGGGTGGAAGCCTCACTGCAGCTCTCCAAGTACCTGTGTGAAGGGCATGAGCCACTGGTGATGCCACACAACACGAGGCTGGAAGGTGCATGAGATGATGGAGAACTCGGCTGGAAATGCCGGCGTACCTGATGACGCTGTCCAAGCAGCTGATCTGCTGGTAGGAGCAAGTGGGCTGGTCCTTGCAGGCCAACTCCTCCGGGAAGCTGGCCCCCAGGCTGTCTTTTCCATGGCAGGGACAGCTTTCATTTCAGCTGGGGGACTGGTTTGCATTTCTGAAGAAATGGCAAAATAGTTCTTTCATTTATTTTTCTCCCCAAAGAAAACACTGTGTATTTAGAAAGGATTTTCGTTCTACCTGAAGACAGGGCTGGGGACTCAGAATCTGCTTCACGGGTATGGAAGCCCAGGGCCAGCCTGGCATCCCCACAGGCCATCCACAGAGAGGCCTGGGAGGGGAGCTGCTGCCTAGCCTGATGCCTGCTTCTCTCTGGGGTCTAGGCCATCCCCCGGGGGTCAGGGACTCGGCAGTGGGAGACGCCAGTTCTCACTTGAACTCTTAAACTTTCAGGGCCAATGAGAGCCCATGTACTTTATGTCCCTCCAGGGCCAGGCCAGTGTTTTCAATGTGATCCCTGCTAGTAACGATTATGATGGCTACTGCCTCCTGCACTGTGCTGTGGAGTCGACTCTTGCCCCCACGACATGCATCACACTTTGCTTGAGGTCTGTCCCTAGGGGCCCTCGAGCAAAGAGCTCTGTCTACCTCATCAGTGTGTCCCTGACACCCAGCACGGAGTCCAGCATGCAGCATGTCCACCAACATGTCCCAAAGGCCAGAAGTCCTAGCAGGGTCTGGCCAGAGTGTGCTCTGAGCCCGACGCTCCCCCACAGGAGGCTTTGGCCCGAGCACAGGGAATGAGCAAGGGACCACCAGGGAGAGGACTGGGACACATGCGTGTGCACGCACATGTGTCTGTGTGCATACTGTGTGAGAAATGCATGTAGGGCAGAGGAGCAGCCCGAACCTGAACCCACATGTGACGGTGTGAAGCTGCCTGGGAAGTGCGGCATGTGGTGAGGCAAGGGCTGCTGCAGTGGGGAGTGGGTCGACGGCTGCTGGGTGGTACTTTCCACTTGAGATAGTTTTGTGTATGTGGATGCTGGGCAGTCTGTCAGCAGGGGTGTGTGTGTGAGTGTGAGTGTGTGAAGGGTATGCAAGTGTATGCACACGGCCATACAGCCACTCTACAGCAAGAACAAGCAGCCCAGGCCATGGCTCCCAGGCACACCCAGCGGGCAGGAAGGCACACCCGGCCACACCCCGCCAGGCCTGCAGGGCACCAGGTACCCAGCAGACATCAGTGCCTGCACTGGCTGAGTGAGTGCAGGGCGGGGCTGCTCTCGCCTCTTGAAGCTGCAGACTGTGCTGAACGCAGAAGGAGGTGCGGCATGGCTACAAGGTGATTCCCTGCCAGCCACAGTGAGCATTCAACCCAGGTCCCTTTTCTCACTCAGCCATACTCTAGTTTCAGTAAGAAAATGCAGATTTTTTTTTTACCTGTAACAGATTTTTTCTTTTGTTCTCCAGATTCATAAGAATAATGACTTCTATTTTTGGTCTTGTTACCATTTTTACAAATTTCCTTGAAGAAAAATAAAATGACACGTTATTGATTCTAGGAGACCTCCTTCAGTTTGTCCCCCAAAGTGAGAACTGAGGATGGCTGAAAGAATTTCAGCAACACAGAAGGAAAATCTGAATGAGAAATCTGACAGATGCAGAGCTAGAGAAAACCTATTTGATGATCCTAAGGAACAATACAAAATAAAGCAAAACAGCACATTAAATTTTCTTCTTCTTTTTTTTTTTTTTTTTTTTGAGATGGAGTCTTGCTCTGTTGCCTAGGCTGGAGTGCAATGGCACAATCTTGGGTCACTGCAACCTCTGCCTCCTGGGTTCAAGCCATTCTCGTGCCTCAGCCTCCCGAGTAGCTGGGATTATAGGCATATGTCACCATGCCCAGCTAATTTTTGTATTTTTAGTAGAGATGGGGTTTTACCATGTTGCCCAGGCTGGTCTCGATCTCCTGACCTCAGGTGATCCACCTGCCTCAGCCTCCCAAAGTGCTGGGATTACAGGTGTGAGCCGCCCTGCCCGGCCTATATTTTCTTCTTTCTATCCTAGTTAAATCTTCACTGTTGCTTATTTTGTCTGTTTTAAATAAGTTTCAACCAAATGCTTAGCTACAGTTTCTAGCTGTTTAAACTCTTAAGAAATTAAAAAATAAGTCCCAAGTGAACAAAGTTTAGAAAGGAAGCAGAAACAGCTGTGATGATGAAGCCTCTCCTGACTGCCAAGGGTTGTCTTGACTGTGCTTTTTAACTCTGAACGGACATCCACAAACTCATTTTCTCAGGGAGAAAGGAAGAGGACGTACGGCTCTCCTCTGGCGTGAGTCCTCATGGCCATTGCTGTCGCTGGAGGAGGTCTGGCTCATGAGGTGCTCGTGGGACCCGTTGCTGCCCAGACTCCCGTAGCCGCTGGAGCCGCTGTGGGGGACCGGCTGGGGAGACAGCAGACAGCACTACAGACACAGCCAGGGCTGCTGAGCTACGCATGTGGCCCCCCCGCCAACACACCTTGCTTCACAGAGAGGATGGTGACCCGCCCAAGGCTACATGGCCAAGACAAGGGGGAGCTATGGTTTGAACCCAGGGTCAGGCTCCAGAGGTGGACTCTTGGCCTCTAGCCATGGTGCCCCAACCCAGACATGCAGTCACTGAGGAGACTGCTCCAAAGGAATGCGTCCAACCCACTCATCAACGCCAGCCACGCCTCTGGGGGAGGGTTTAAAACAAAACAAGATGTGATGACAGCTTCACTCCACAGCCTCCGGGAACTGAGAACAGATGCCCACTCAGGCACGGGGTTGACTGCAGTGACCCTGAGTTTTTAGGGACCTTGAGTACAATGTCCCTAAGTCCCATCGCTCTGGATCAGAGTGAGTCCCCACACCACTGAGAGGTCACTCTGGGGCTATGCAGCCTGTCGGGGCATGGTGTCTGCACACGTCCTTCAGCCACTCACTCAGGGCTGCGGCTGAGACGATGTTGAAGCTAGGCTGGAGGCAGTCAAGGGTGCTGGGGACTGTCTTGAACTACCCTGGTCTATGCCCAAACTGTCCCGTAGCCACTGGAGCCGCTGTGGGGGACTGGCTGGGGAGACAGCAGACAGCACTACGGACACAGCCAGGGCTGCTGAGCTATGCATGTGGCCTGGGGGATGCTCAAAGAATGACAGCTGAGGGCGTCTCAGTGGATGTGACAGGACCAGGGTAAAGGGCAGAGCCTATGTCCTCCACAGGGGCTCCCAGGGCTGCTACCTAGAAGGAGGCATGCAGGCACCACACCCACCTGCAGCAGGAGCCGGTGGATCTGCTCCGTGAGCTCCTGAATGCTGGGGTGCAGGGGCTTCTCCTCTGTGCACGGCTGGGCTGCGAACACGTCCTCATTCAAAGGGCCCCTGTGTGGTTTTAACTCATCTTGTCAGACAGGGCCCCACCAGAGGACCTCTCTGGCGTGACTGTATAGCCACCACATGCTGCCTGCCTGGGCGGCCCTCTGCCCCTCCCCCTGCAGCCCCCCCAGACTGCCGCCTACCCACTCCCTACTCTGCCTGAAGGAGGTTCCTCCCATGTGGGAGCAGGGGACAGGTCACCCCTGCCTGCCGGCCTGGGGCTCCAGATTGGGGGCAGGAGGCAGTTTTGGTCTCAGCCTCAGCCCCTCCCTAGGCTGTCTGTTGCTGTGAGGTGATGGCAGCCCGGGATCCCCACCTAAGACCCCTGAGCCGCCTCAGGCCCTTAGAGCACTCACACCCTGACTTTGTGCCTCCCGATGATGAAGGAGATTTTCCTGCTCCACGGGTTGATGAAGCTGGACCAGCTGGTGTCCAGTGTGATGTACTCCCCCGTTCCGGGCGCGAAACCGAATGGGAGAATAGTCGAAAGGCTGGCCCCCAGACTGCAGGACTAGGAGAGTAAAAGCCAGCATTCAGGGGAAAAGCAGAGCAAGCAGGGTTTGCAGTACAAAGGCAAGTCAAGACTCACTCAGGCCCGGGACCCGCAAACTTTAGGGGTGTGAACACTTCTCCAAAGCTACTGCTTTCAACCTCCCACTTCTGCTGTCAATTACAAGGATGCTGTTTCCAGCAGGAGCTGTTTCATCCTGTGTCTCACCTCTGCTAGAGTGTCACTGGCGTCTATGAGGGCTGGGCTTGGTGAGGACACGCACTGTGCACTCCCTGGCCTGGTCAGAACCTTCCTAGCCACAGATGAATTGGTCTCTCCTCCTCCCATGTGCCACTGAAGTCAAGAGTAAACATGAGATGCCACAGACTCAGGTCATAGCCTGAGAACAACTGGCCACAAAGGAACTCATGTGAGTTCACCACTCTCTCTCGACTCCACTGGGCACTGCAGAGCCAGGAGTGAGGCGGCGAGGCGGGCGTCTACCACCTGCTTGTCCTTAGCTGATCTGACCTGTCAGAGCTAGACTGGTCCCAAGAAGAAGCCCTAGAGTGTCCGAGTTTCCGCCAAACATGTTAGGATTTCCCCTGCAAAGGGGACCTACTCTTTTTGTGGATGGCCAGCATCAAGGGCCTGTCACTGGGGTGGAGCTGCACAAGCACTGGGGTCTCAATCAGGTCCTGAGGTAGATAGCCCAGGAGAGGCACCGCCCTGGAAGGCAAGCAGACACATGCTAGGATCGGCGTCCAAACAGTGGAGGAGATTATCACTAAGATCCATCTTATTCCCTGGAAAGGGAGGATATACTCCAAACTCCACTCCCCACCCTCCAAGATCACAATTTGAAAGCTGGACTAATAGAGGACCAGTTAGAGTTCCAACCAATAGCAATCGAAGGCCCAGCTTCTGGGGTGCGGAAGCAGGCTCCCTCCACTGGGGCCTGGTGCTTCAGCTCTGCGTTTCATGTCCCGAATGATAAGTCATCATGTTTTTTTTTTTCCTTCCAGCATCTTTTTCTTTTTCTGTGTCACTCATTAGTTTGGCCACATGTGGCCTGGCATGGATTTTTGCTTAACAAGTTTCACGTGGGCCTTGGGATACCCTTTCTATGTGTATCTTTTCCTGCCTGGTCTCGTGTGACTCTGGCCTTGGCGTCCAGTTGGTTTACTGTGGCTTCTCTGGAGTCTCGGCGGCTGGACAGGCCTCTGCTCCATGCCCTCATGCCGCCTCCCAGAGCTGTGGCTTTGCTCCGTGCAGGACCCAGCCGAACTTCGGCAGCGCCTTCTGCTTCTGTTTGTGTCCAGCGCCCTGTGCTGGTTCTGCCAACCATCTCTTCTTCCAAGCTGCCGCTTAACACTGTGGCATCCAGACCGATGTTTCCTCAAACTCTGCTGCTTGTGTGGAAGGATTTTCCCTGTGAGTCTTTAGACCATGGTGCAGAACTTTCTCAAGGGCCTGGTGTTGTTCTTTGATTTCCTCCTCCTTGTCTGAGGCTCTCTCTCCAGGCCTCATGATTTTCTTTAGACAGGATATATAGAATGTTCCTGGCATCCACCCCATCAAGGCTTGGTTGAAGGAGGAGGAAGAGGAGAGGAGCAGGAGAATAGGAAGGAAAAAGAAGGGGAGAAGGAAGAGGAGGGAGAGGAAAGGGGGTGGAGGGTGAAAAGTAGGAGGGGGAGAGGGAGGGGAGTCCTGGCCACCTGCTCTGGCTGGCCTTGGGCTCTGTGAGCCAGGCCACATACCAGGCGTCATCAAGGAGAGCTCGCAGACTGTGGCCCTCATGCCATGTGCACCTGTCTGCCAACCTCCCTGCACAGGGCTGAGCTGGACACCAGGTTGGTGGGGGGAGTGGGTTACAGTGCTCAGATCTCTGAAGGAAGCACAATCTCCCTAGGCTGCTTTACATATGCACAGCCCCAAGCCCCGCCCTCCAAGAGCCTGGTTCTGCAGGGGCAGCGTGGTGTCCAGAAGCCTGTATCTGGACACTGCCTCCGCTGGCTCTGCCCAGGCAGCCCAGCGGACACACCTGAGCAACCTGGAGCTGGAAGTGACAGATCCCTTTTTACCCATAGAGCCTCCCCAGGAAGCTGTGTGGCCCTGACTCCAAGGGTGGGGGCCTGTGTCCCTGGGTCAAGAGTAGAAGGGGGAGAGGACTTGATCCTCCACAGCTTCGAGGAGGTGACCTGGTGCATTTTAGGAAGTGCAGCTCGCTGCTGCTTCTTGGTCCATTTCCTGTGGTATCTTCTGAGATGACTTTTCTGTGACTACTGCCAGTGGCCCACACTTTTCCTTTTTTTGAGATAGGGCCTTTTTCTGTGACCTAGGCTAGAGTGCAGTGGTGCAATCACAGCTCACCATAACATTGAACTCTTAGGCTCAAGTGATTCCCCTGCCTCAGTCTCCGAGTAGCTGGGACTACTGGTGCACAATACCACACTCAGCTAATTTTTATTTTGTAGAGACAAGGGTCTGGCTGTGTTTTGAACTCCTGGTTTCAAACAGGCTGGTTTTGAACTCCTAGCCACATGTGATCCTCCTATCTCGGCTTCTCACAGTGTCAGGATTACAAGCGTGAGCCACTGTACACAGCCAGCCCAAGTGGCTTCCAAGTCTTCATGCATCTGTGGAGGAGGAGCTGGGAGAAGGTGTATGGTCGAGGCAGAACCCACTCAGAACAAGGGTGCTCCCAAGTCTCACTGGGACCATCTGCACCCGCTACAGCACCCTGAGTGGGAGACCCAGAGAGAGGGAACTGAGTGGGGCTTTGAGGCATGGAGGAAATCCTGTCCCTGCAAGCAGCCTCCAGCACACAGGCTGGAAGATGGACTTCTGCTGGGATCCAGCCAATGGCACCCCTGGCTTCCCCCCTGGACACTGGTCCCAGGCAACACCGCCTCTGTCGGTACTATCATCTACCCCAAACCGGTTTACATGGGATAATTAAGACAGGCTCAATTAGAACAATCACCAGCTCTCCAGAAGGCCTCAATTACACCATATGCGTATCTTAGGAAGTTTTCAGTATAACTCCATAATTATTTCATTGCCTGTATGTAATTATATATTTTTGTCCATTATCATGTAATTATAAAACCAATATGCAGGCTTGGCTTTAGCTAAATAGCTTTTATATCAAAAACAAGAAAAAGTGGGTGGGCCAAGTCCACTTACCTCTCATCCACATCCTGGAACAAACAATTTGGTGTATGGGTGGTTGTAAAAATTCTCTTTTCAGGAGGAATTCTAGGAGCTGAAAGAATAGAACATTGCACACATTTGTGGTCCTAAGAAATACATATTTAATGTTACATTAAAACTACCAGAAAACACCCTGCGGATTCTGAGTAATGAGCAGCTAAAGAAAAAAATGAAAACACGGACTCGGAATAACAGAGCCTGCCACACTGAGGGCAGAGCAGACCCGACGCTGGTCGTGGGATCACCGGCCGGCCTTCTCAGCTTCTTTGCATGCTGGGGTTAGTCTAGTCAATTGGAACTGCCATATTAACAAAACCACACAGACCACATAGAGACCACTCTTAGCAAAATAAAGCTGGAAGGCCATCTTTATGATTTTTAGGATGAAACTAGAGTGATCTGACAAATTATTTTTCAGAAAAATGAGTTATATACTTGGATTCAAATTTCTTTTCTTTTTTTTTTTTTTAATGAAACAATATCTCACTATGTTGACCAGGATGGTCTCAACTGCCCAGGCTCAAGTGATCCTCCCACCCCAGCCTCCCAAAGGGCCAGATTACAGGCATGAGCCACTCCACCTGGTCTGGATTCAGATTTCTTGGCAAATGTCATTGTACTGGAGAACTTCACACTTTAGAAACTAGACAAAGGTGGACAAAGGTGATAGAGTAATTTGCATAAAGTGAGTCATAGATCCAAAATTCTCTTCAATTCATAGATAAAACATTCAAAATTCCGATATTTGTCATTCTTGAAGGAGACTCTGGTAGTTTAGGGGAATAACTTGCTGAACCATAAGTACCCTCTCTAAACCATATTGAACATTTGGAAGAGAACATTCGATAATATAGGCAGGAACACATCAAACATTGTAAAGAAAGTCACATACTTAAAATATTTCTATCGCTTTTAAGAAGTGCTTTTTTAGCCGGGCGTGGTAGCTCATGCCTGTAATTCCAGCACTTTGGGAGGCCGAGGAGGGCGGATCACCTGAGGTCAGGAGTTTGAGACCAGCCTGACCAACATGGAGAAACCCTGTCTCTACTAAAAATACAAAATTAGCTGAGTGTGGTGACACATGCCTGTAATCCCAGCTACTCGGGAGGCTGAGGCAGGAGAATCACTTGAACCAGGGAGGCGGAGGTTGCAGTGAGCCAAGATCACACCATTGCACTTCTGCCTGGGCAACAAGAGGGAAACTCCGTCTCAAAAAAAAAAGGGCTTTTTAAAAAAGCCGTCATTTGTGTCATTTGGTTGGGCGTGGTGGCTCACGCCTGTAATCCTAGAACTTTGGGAGGCCGAGGCGGGTGGATTGCCTGAGCTCGGGAGTTCAAGAACAGCCTGGGCAACATGGTGAAACCCTGTCTCTACTAAAATACAAAAAAAAAAAAAAAAAATTAGCTGGATGTGGCAGTGTGCGCCTGTAGTCCCAGCTACTCAGGAGGCGGAGGCAGGAGAATCACTAGAATCAGGGAGACGGAGGTTGCAGTAAGCCGAGATCACGCCACTGCACTCCAGCCTGGCCAAAAGACAAGACTACATCTCTTAAAAAAGAAAAAAAAAAAGCTGTCATTCACCACCAAGAAGGTGGTGAGCACAGCACAGCATGGACTCAGCTGGCTTCCGGGTTCAGCAGCTGTAGACTGCACCTGCCTTCTGAGAATCTGAAGATCATGTGACTTGCTCAGCAGCCATGGTGAGAACCTAGTTACTGGCCAGGGATTTCGGCCATTACAAGGACCAAGATGCCACAAAGCAGGCTCTTAAGAGGGATCACAAGAAGGATCGATCAAGGTGGCACAACTCCTCGTATCCTCGGGGCTTCAAGAGAAGGCCCCAGATGTTATTTTGGGGGTGGGGTAGCCAGAAGAACTAGTGGGACCAAGACAGTCATGGTGAGGTGAGCTGGCCCAATGACCAGGTTCTGCAGGTGAGATGACAGCAGGAGCAGAGACCAGGGTCTAGAACACGCTGGGCATACAGAGGCACAGCAAGCCTTGTGTGGAGGCTGACTCGCCTGGAGCAGCCAGTGCATGTCTGTCTGGGAAAAAAGGAAATTTCAGGAAAAGTTAAGATGGGCCAAGGTGGAGAGGGAGGGATCTCAGCACTTTATTTACTGCAGCTTGAGGAAGAAATTGGAGTTCTGGAGCAGACAGTGACATCAGTGCCCTTCACAGAGGGCCCACGAGGCTGAGGCATGAGGCAGGGGATAAAGACGGGAGGGAGGTGGGGCCCCAGACCTGTCAGGGCTATTCCTACTTTGTGGACAAAGGCAGAGCAGCCAGGGGAAGGGGAGAAGGGGTCATGGCGCTGGTGTGCACAGGGGTGAGATGCTAGTGTCCAGATGCCTCAATCTGCCATGGGGAGGGCCAGATGCCAAGCAGGCTGTGCTGATGTCCAGAAAGATGGAGACTCTGCCCCAGGTGCAGCGGAGAGGCCAAGGCTAGGGAACTGCAACTGGGAGTCCACAGTACAGATGCTAAGTTTGAACCACAGGAGTAACTGAGGGGGTAGCCAGAGACAACTCTGGGCCTGGCTGTTACCTTCATAACCAGAATGCACTCTCTCTGCCAGCAGAAGGCAGCAAAGCTGACTCTCAGCACCTTGCTGGTCCCGCACCTTGACCAGGTAGGGAGTCATGCGGAAGGGATGGTAGTGGATCTCATTCTCGTGGCTTTTCCCGACACTGTGGAGAAGAGCAGCACTCAAAGTTTGGAACGGTGACACAGTAACAGTTCCCTGTTCTGTTCCCTCTTCACCTGGGACCCAGGCCACGCTGCAGGTGATGTGCACCTCTGCTCTGCCTGAGGAACTGGGCCTGCCCTCCTGCCCTCCTGAGTCCCTCCATACTGAAGGGCAAATCAGTCAACACCCATCCAGTGGGAGCGTGCCGCAGCCCCTCTCCAGAGCAGCCTGCACTCTGCGTGGGTAAAGCAGATGAGAAAGGGGTGCTACTCCTGCCAGGGGTCCTCGGCCCTGACTTCTGAGGGTGCCAGGGTCTGGCCCAGGGTCATTCCCGACACTGTAACTGGATGCTCAAGCAGTCACCCTGTTTTGGATCCAGACCCTGTGGGGAAAGCTGTGGGTCTCTCCCCCAGAAAAAAGCACAGACAGCCAAAGTATGTGGGTGCTTTCAGAGTCTCTGTGGCCCTGGGGAGAGAGAGAGAAAGAGCAGGGTCCCCTGGCCACCATTTTCCATGAGGGACAGGAGAAGGTACCCCACTGCTGGCTGCATTCTAGTGAACTGTATATATTTAAAATGTAACTGTGATTTCAGGTAGACTTCAGAAACAGGTGTGCTGGGTCCCTGCAGGCAGGGCTCATACCCCTCCAGCCTCAAGTGGAGCGGGGAGTGGTGGAGAACACAGGGGCCTCCTAAGCCCTGTGACAGGCACTGGGGTGAAATGTTTGTACAGTTTTCTAATTTAAAAAACTGGGAACCAGGCTTACCTGACACGGCAAAAGAAAGATTTCTCCTCCATGCAGCATTCTTGAGTAAAAGAATCTAAAAGAAAGAGCCCAAAGTCTTTCATCCAAATAAACAACTAAATAGTGTTCCTCATTTCTCACAGACAGAAGAGCGGCGGAATCAAGCAAAGAGCCAAAGTGAAAACTGAAAATTTATGGAAACACAAGTGAATCCTTTAGGTGAGAAATCTTCTACTACATTTCCGACTAAAATTACACATACTTCAAGAGTGTGTACACTCCAAATTATGCAGTGCTAAAATTTTAGCACCAGGATTTTTACATTTTCAAAACGATAAATGATGCTGCTGCAAACACACCAATTAACAACTGAGCACACTCACGGTGCACTACCGCAGACACAACCCACAACTGAGCACACTCACGGTGCACTACCGCAGACACAACCCACAACTGAGCACACTCACGGTGCACTGCCGCAGACACAACCCACAACTGAGCACACTCACGGTGCACTGCCGCAAGACACAACCCACAACTAGCACACTCACGGTGCACTACCGCAGACACAACCCACAACTGAGCACACTCACGGTGCACTACCGCAGACACAACCCACAACTGAGCACACTCACGGTGCACTGCCGCAAACACACCAACCAACCCACAACTGAGCACACCCATGGTGCACTACCGCAGACACAACCCACAACTGAGCACACTCACGGTGCACTACCGCAGACACAACCCACAACTCAGCACACTCACAGTGCACTGCCCAAACACACCAACCAACCCACAACTGAGCACACCCACGGTGCACTGCCGCAGACACAACCCACAACTGAGCACACTCACGGTGCACTACCGCAGACACAACCCACAACTGAGCACACTCACGGTGCACTACCGCAGACACAACCCACAACTGAGCACACTCACGGTGCACTGCCGCAGACACAACCCACAACTCAGCACACTCACGGTGCACTACCGCAGACACAACCCACAACTCAGCACACTCACGGTGCACTACCGCAGACACAACCCACAACTGAGCACACTCACGGTGCACTGCCGCAAACACACCAACCAACCCACAACTGAGCACACCCACGGTGCACTACCGCAGACACAACCCACAACTGAGCACACTCACGGTGCACTACCGCAGACACAACCCACAACTGAGCACACTCACAGTGCACTGCCGCAAACACACCAACCAACCCACAACTCAAGCACACCCACGGTGCACTACCGCAGACACAACCCACAACTGAGCACACTCACGGTGCACTACCGCAGACACAACCCACAACTGAGCACACTCACGGTGCACTGCCGCAAACACACCAACCAACCCACAACTGAGCACACCCACGGTGCACTGCCGCAAACACACCAACCACCCCACAACTGAGCACACTCACGGTGCACTGCCGCAAACACACCAACCAACCCACAACTGAGCACACCCACGGTGCACTGCCGCAAACACACCAACCACCCCACAACTCAGCACACCCACGGTGCACTGCCGCAAACACACCAACCAACCCACAACTCGAGCACACCCACGGTGCACTGCCGCAGACACAACCCACAACTGAGCACACTCACGGTGCACTACCACAGACACAACCCAAAACTGAGCACACTCACGGTGCACTACCGCAGACACAACCCACAACTCAGCACACTCACGGTGCACTGCCGCAAACACACCAACCCACAACTCGAGCACACTCACGGTGCACTGCCGCAAACACACCAAGCACCCCACAACTGAGCACACTCACGGTGCACTACCGCAAACACACCAACCAACCCACAACTGAGCACACTCACGGTGCACTGCCGCAAACACACCAACCCACAACTCAGCACACCCACGGTGCACTGCCGCAGACACAACCCACAACTGAGCACACTCACGGTGCACTACCGCAGACACAACCCACAACTGAGCACACTCACGGTGCACTACCGCAGACACAACCCACAACTGAGCACACTCACGGTGCACTGCCGCAGACACAACCCACAACTAGCACACTCACGGTGCACTGCCGCAGACACAACCCACAACTAGCACACTCACGGTGCACTACCGCAGACACAACCCACAACTGAGCACACTCACGGTGCACTACCGCAGACACAACCCACAACTCAGCACACCCACGGTGCACTGCCGCAGACACAACCCACAACTGAGCACACTCACGGTGCACTACCGCAGACACAACCCACAACTAGCACACTCACGGTGCACTACCGCAGACACAACCCACAACTGAGCACACTCACGGTGCACTGCCGCAAACACACCAACCCACAACTAGCACACCCACGGTGCACTGCCGCAAACACACCAAGCACCCCTCAACTCAGCACACTCACAGTGCACTACCGCAGACACAACCCACAACTGAGCACACTCACGTTGCACTGCCGCAGACACACCAACCAACCCACAACTGAGCACACTCACGGTGCACTGCCGCAAACACACCAACCCACAATTGAGCATTCTCACAACGCACAGAACACTGACACAGAAAGCTGTGAAGGCCACAGCAGCTCCATCTTGGAAGCTAAGCCTCCGTGCTGACTTCTGATTAATCCCAGTCTGGGAAGGCCAGGGAGATTTCATTTCCCTCTTGTCCCTGAGTAAGAGCAGGTACTTAAGTTAAATCCTGCCCTTAGGGCAAATCCCCCCCCAGTTTCCTGGGAAGCCCTGGGTCTGGGAAATGGCACTGGGATCCAGTCTTATCTGGTCGCCACCCACGACACACACGTGGCTTCTGTTCTTAAGACCCTGTTAAATGTTTCCTTCTAAGAAACTGAATTTGTCAGCCTCCCTCTTTGGCCTTTCAGCTGCCTCAGACTCTGGGGTAGGTGTGCAGAGGCCTGGCCACAGCGAAACAGAACATTTCCTACTACATATTTTTGGGATAGTCAGTTCTAATAGAAACAACTCGGCATTTCAAGGCTTACATCGGTATTTTGGTAAAATAGTAACCTCCTTTACAATGTGAAAGGTCTAGTGAAAACATGAAATCAATCGGGCAACCTCATCAGAAATGAAGGAAGAGGTGTTTCCCTAATAGTTGAAAGGGATTGTAAAAAAAGAAATCTTTGCTTTCATGAGAATCTAAATTAAAAAAAAAAAAAGAAAAAGAAAAAAATCTTAGATCTTGGTCTTTCACATAGCATTTCCTCTACGCAGAAGAAATGAGGAAAGTAGAGGCAAGGACTAGTTACAGAAAATGATATAAAATCACCAGCTTGGAAAGGCCCCTGAGAATTCACCTGGTTCTTGACTTAGCTGGGCAATGAGGAGCTGGGGCACAGGAGGTCTTGAGGAGAGCCAGGGGGTCGGAGGCACTGGCAGAGACCCAGAAGCTGGCACGCCCCCCAGCTGGCTCCAGGGACTGGACCAGACCCCACTGGGAGGGTGTGGCTGGGGAGCGGAGCCTGGAAATGAGACAGGGTAGATGGGGCCACAGTGGCAGGCAGGGCAGCCAGGGAGGCTGCCACCCACAGTGCAGACAGACTTGGCCTGCCTTGCCT
Organism: Ateles fusciceps; assembly: GCA_036589455.1. NCBI lineage: Eukaryota > Metazoa > Chordata > Mammalia > Primates > Atelidae > Ateles > Ateles fusciceps. Next base: position 3,457,026 of record JAZHEH010002010.1, on the reverse strand, counting down.
TGGGGGCCGGCAGCATCTGCCCGGGGACCTCACAGTCTATATACCCAAAGCCAGCCCTGGTCAAGGGGAAGAACCCTCAGGAAGTCACTCTGGGACGTGACCACTCACTGGCTGTGGCTGCCAAGGTGGTGGGGGACGCCCGACTGCAGGGAGCTCAAGTTTCCCACTGCCCCCAGACCCCACCTCCCCCGACTGCAATGGCAGCAAGATTTCAGCTTTGCAAAACAACTTCATTTCCAAAATGCCTAACGGTTTTCTCTCTCTGAAATCTATGAAAAGACTATTTCTTCCTCTAAATGTATTCTGACGAGACGAACAACTGCTTACCTTTTACCTTCGCAGAGTGGGCAGCTGGCGGCCCCCACAGGTGGGCTCCCAGTGCAGAGGTGAGGCGGGGAGCCTGCACCACAGCTGGGGTGGGCCCAGCTCCTGGCCCCTCCCCCGACCCCCAGAGGGAGCAAGGCGCTTCCTCGATGACCTCACCTGCTCCACTGCACACGTTCCACGAGGGAAGCTTGTACGGGGAGGTAAAGCTGTGGAACACGCCCACGTCATGAGGCGCCAGGAACTCCACAAACTTGGCGTCGCTGAAGGCATCTCTTTTACAGTGAAATACGGATGCAACCTGGTCAGAGATGTACAGGATCTTCCCAGATACCAGGGACACGGCCACGGCAAACATATCCTGAAAAGGAGGGGCAGGGCTGTGGTGACAAGGTCAGACGGGGCTGGATGCACATCTGACTCAGGCAGGCAGGCTGGAGGGAGCCGCCCACCGGGAGGGTTGCAGGTGGGGAGCTCTTGAGCCCCTTGCCTAGTCCTGACCAAAAAACCCCATCTTTCCTGTTGACCGAGCAGGAGCCTTGGCATCAAGGGTGAGCCCCCTCATGCTAAAGTTCACCTTAATAAAAAGCCGCCTAAATCCAAGGGCATCAGCCTGATGGCTAAGGTCAGCATGACCATAAACCACAAATAACATCTCCAACCAGACACATTCCAAACTCCTCCCCTGACCAAAGACATGCCAGCCCTGAGATAACCCCCACTCTGGGCCAGAAAGGTGCCTGCCCCAAGATAACCTCCCCCTCCTCCCAGAGATTCCAACCCCACCATAAACTCCTCCACACACACAAATATTCTAAGCTGTGACACGCCCCCTCACCCTGAAACCAACGTATACTCTTAGTCTGTAAGAGAAAGCGCTCCTGACCAATCGGCCAGGAGACCTCTCAGGTTTTAACGGAAGAAAACCTGTCTTTGACTGCCAAACCACGTTTTGTGTTTCTTTCCTCTTTAACTCTTACACCTGTTACAGTTACTAGGAGGGTCCAACATGATATAACTTGAAACAACACATCAGGGTTCTACTGCTGGAAGAAACCCCAGCTGCCTCCACTCCCTGGGAGGTGCCACTCACCCCGCTGTCTTGGAAAGCGAGCCTGTTGTTCAGGCTGGGTGACTGGCAGGTGGGGGACCTTCTGCTCACTTGGCCTGCCCCATCAACCTCCACCAGCCTTGCTCTCTCCCAGGGTTTTGGGGCTTCTTGGGGAGCAGAGGCCTCTGGTCAGGCCCCTCCAGCCCACCATGGGTGCTCTCCCTGCTGGTTGGCCCTCTGGGCTCAGGGCTGGGGGCTGCCTGGGGGTTACTCTGGAGGCAGAAGATGGGAAGGATTAGGGAGCCCTGTTATGAGGCCAGCTTCACCATGGTCCCAGCACATGTGGGGTCCCCCACTGGCCCTTACATTTGTTCTCACTAGCTGAGAAATTGGGGTGGTAGAGTAGGTCTGTGTGTATGTGGCCCATGCACCCTCCAAGGGGACCCAGCTTTTGGTGTGCTTAAAAATGCACGGGCTTGTAAATTTCAGCACCCCCCTCATGACTGCAAAGCCCTGGACAAGTGAACTGACTGTCACCAAGTCTGTCTCCTCATCTTGAGGACATGAAAACCCAGAGCCCCCAGTTCAGTCACACTGGGTTTGCCCTTGCACCCATGAGCTACAGGACGAAGTTGGCCAGGGACAAGGAAGACAGTCTCACAGAAGGCAGAAGTACAGAACACGGATGCTACTTCCAAAATCACTGCCTTCACAATCTTCCTTTTAGAGGTGGGAACTTAACTGCTGAAACCCAAAACGCTCCTGCCTTATGGCCACTGGCCACAGCGCTGAGCTAGCTGGCCTGGAGGAAGAACTCCTGCTGTTTAAAAAGAAGCTTTCCGGAGGAAGAGGCTTACGGCATTCTTCACGATGTGCTCAGAGGTGACGCTCTCGATCTCCTCCACGGTGTAGGAAGGCACGTCTGCTCCGCAGGGGTGGCCCTCGCTGGACATCAGCAGCTGGTAATACTCTTCACTGGCTGCAGGAGAGACAGGGCTCGCACTCAGTGGGCAGAACCCAGCACTTGGCTAGAGACAGTCACTCGCTCTTACAAACTGGGGGCTCTACTCTCTCAAATGAAAAGGTGGGATATAGACTCTGTCTTCCTGGGACATAGAACACATGGAAACATGAAGGCAAAACAGACTCACAAACAGAAGTCAGGATTTTTTCCCCTAAAACATCAGAAGGCCTTTGATTATACAATTTTTTAAAGTGGCAACTACATTATTTAAGGTAATATGGTCACAGAGTTCCAGCTACCCTTCACGTTTTCCAGGTTTGTTTTTTTTTTTTTTTTGAGATGGAGTTTTGCTCTTGTTGCCCAGGCTGGAGTGCAATGACGCAATCTCGGCTCACTGCAACCTCTGCCTTCTGGGTTCAAGTGATTCTTGCGCCTCAGCCTCCCGAGTAGCTGGGACTACAGGAACCCGCCAACATGCCCAACTAATTTTTTTTTAATTTTTTATGATTTTTTTGAGACGGAGTTTTGCTCTGTTGCCAGGCTGGAGTGCAGTGGCACGATCTTGGCTCACTGCAACCTCTGCTTTCTGGGTTCAAGTTATTCTCCTGCCTCAGCCTCCCGAGTAGCTGGGACTACAGGCATGTGCCACCATGCCCAGCTAATTTTTGTATTTTTAGTAGAGATGGGGTTTCACCATGATGATCAGGATGGTCTCAATCTCTTGACCTCATGATCTTCCCGCCTCGGCCTCCCAAAGTGGTGGTATTACAGGCATAAGTCACCGTGTCCAGCTTAATTTTTATATTTTTAGTAGAGACGGGGTTTCACCATGTTGGTCAGGCTGTTTTCAAACTCCTGTCCTCAGGTGATCCACTACGCCTGGCCTCCAGAAGGGTCTTTTTTTTTTTTTTTTTTTAGAGAGATGGAATCTTGCTCTGTCACCAGGCTGGAATGCACTGGCACGATCTTGGCTCATCGCACCTTCCGCCTCCCGAATTCAACCAATTCTCCTGCCTCAGCCTCCCAAGTAGCGGAGACTACAGGTGTGCACCACCAGATCCAGCTAATTTTTGTATTTTTAGTAGAGACTGGGTTTCACCAGGTTGGCCAGGATGGTCTCAATCCCTTGACCTCATGATCTGCCCACCTCGGCCTCCCAAAGTGCTGGTTTTACAGGCATGAGCCACCGTGCCTGGCCCAGAAGGGTCTTTAGTCATGATGATATAGCCATGTTTCCACACAGGAACTCATGGCAGCCCCTGCGCATCTGACTCCCCTGGGGTGATGCCACCAGATACCCCCATCCAGGCAGAATCAACTGCTTAAAAAAAAATAGCAGGCACAAGGAACAACATTTTTAGAAAAGTTTTCAAAATAGATTCTGAAGATGAGGGCCACTCCATCTGAGTTCCCATGTCATCCTGGGCTCATCCAGTGGGCTCTGGGGCGACAAGCCTGTCTCTGGGGCGAAAAGCCTATCTCTGGGTGTCAGTGCTCATGGCCACAGTGGCCCCTACTCCAGGCGGGAGCAAAGGAGCCAGCTCGAGGTCGCCACTTGCCCTCAGGGGTCACTAGGTCCTGAACAGATGAAACCTGCGGCTGCACGAGGAGTCTGAGCCAGGCTTCTGTCACGCGTGTGCTTCCTGCGATGTGGTGGGGAGACCTTTGGACCCACAGATGGGGCTCATCTGCTTTCAGTTTTGTCACCTTCAGCAATTTCAGAAACAGGCACATTTCTGAGTATGCTTTGAAATTAAGATATAAACTGCTGGAAAGTGTAGAAAATGTCGCCCCGTGGCAGAGCTTCTGAGTGCTGAAGTTACTGCACATGCCAGCAGGGAAACACCCTAAATGGACAGAATCACTCGAGAACAGGGCAGCCCAGGTGATCAGAATGAACTCTCCTCTCCAGCTCCTCCTGGAAAACGAGGGCTCCACAGGCATGCAGCCCCAGAGTGGTGCCCTCCATGGCGGGGTGCATATCCCAGGGGCACCGGATTTCCATGCAGTAACTTTAGACCTGACCAGCACTGACAAGCAGCCGAGGCACCTTGTTCTGTCTATGTCAACCCTCACAAAATGGATAATGGGATCAGGGAGGAGCCTGCAGAGAAACTTCAAGGACACCCAAAGACAACACCCAAAAATGCAAGCCCAAGTTAGCACATGGCAGAGCCACCCTTCCACACCTGGCTCAAGGGACCCCAGAGATTAGTGCTGATGACCTGCTCACTGCTGATGAAAAACTGCCCAAACATTAAAAAATATGAAGACTGCTGGAAATAAGAGTTTATACTCATGATTACTAGTGAAGAACCTTGCCCTAACTGCATGCTGCGCTTTGAAACAACTGATAGCAGAATACAGCTACTGCTTCACCTTCAAGCCTTTCAGATTTTTGTATTTTTACGGATGTTTTTAACGTACAGGATCCACTAGCCCCTTAGAGCATGTGAGCAACACATGAACAAGGGCACAGCTCCGCAGAGTTGGGAGGTGCTCACACAGCAGCTGGCAGGAGGTGTGCGCATGCTCTGCAGGGCACCTCCCTTCCCCACCCTGGCTGAGACCGATGGTCCCTGCCTGCTCATCACAATGGACCAACACATTTGAGGAACTCTTCAAAGTTCAGGAGCTGGTAGTTTCCACTGTGAAGAAAAAGGACAGGTCAGGCATGGTGGCTTATACCTGTAACCCCAGAACTTTGGGAGGCTTAAGTGGGAGGACTGTTCGGGCTCAGGAGTTTGAGACCAGCCTGGGCAACATAGTGAGATCCCATTTCTACAAAAAATACAAAAATTAGCTGGATGTGGTGGCACACGCCTGTGGTCCCAGCTACTCAGGAGGCTGTGGCAGGAGAGGCTCCTGGCAGCCCAGGAGGTCACAGCTGCAGTGAGCTGTGATGAGCCTTGAGTTTTAGAAAGTCAACACAATCCAAGTTCTAGTCTGGGGGATTTAAAACATATTTCTATAGGTCTGGAGCAGATGTGCGGGGCAGACGTACCTTTCACCTGCTTCACGCTCCTGAGGGCGTACTTCAAGGTGGCCAGCGTACTGGCCTTGCCCTTGGCCTTCTTGTCTGCAGGGAGGTGGACCTTCAGCTCCTTTAGTGTTTTTATCAGTTCTTTGTGAGTGTCCACCTTTGAAGACTGGTCACTACTGCAGGATTCAAGACAGAGGCAGCCAATGTTAGCTTCCTAGGCGTCCCTTCCTGAAGAAACGTGCCTCCCATCCAGTTTCTCAGCCTCAGCTCTAGAGACATTTTGGTCGAGGTGGTCCTCTGTGGGGCTCTGCAGTACATTTAGCAGCATCCCTGGTCTCACCCATGATAGACCAGGAAGACCCTAGTGAGGCACGACAATCAGAGCTGACTGCAGACACTGACAGATGTTTCTTGCCGGGAGACAAATTGTCCCTGGTCAAGAATCACCGCTCTACCCCAACTGAATGCTGGAGAAGTCCCTCCAACTGTGTTGTTTCCCCCTCAAGGGTTAGAGCTAGGCTTTGCTCAGGAAAGGATACTGGTCAACCCAGTCTGGTGCAGTGGACTGTGCACTGAGCTGTGCCCTACTTCCCTGCCCCAGGTAGAGGACTGAGTGATGGGATTACAGAGGACAGCAAAGTGACTTTCTGAGACATGTGAGCCATGAACACAGAGAAAGGGGCTTGTGGAGAAGGGTCTTCAAACATTAAGGATACAGAGATGCTACAGAGACAGGACAGTGGGGCACTGGCTGATGAAGATGGGCCTCCTCAGAACAGAGGGTGCTGAAGGAATGATGGAAGTCAAGGTTTCTCAGGCAATGCAAAGTACCCACACGCCCTGGATGAGGAGCTGGGTTTTGCTCCAGAGGTGATATGAAAATCGACGTAAGGCTAAGTTCGGTACAAACACCTAAGAAGGATAAAGAATGTTCCAGATGAAAATGCCCAAGACTCAGGCAAAGTCAGCTTCGAGTAGAGCTGGGAGGAGCTACAGGTGCTGAAGCAACATCCTGGGGGCTCTGGACTGCACGCGGGGGACACAGTCAGTGTCTGAAGGGCCAGGGTGAGGCTGGGTTCGTACCCACCCGGTCACACAGACAGGTGTTAGCAGAGCTTCAAAAAAGCCACGTCACTCTCAAACAACTAACCTCCAATAACAAATCTTTCAATTTCTCTAAAGACTCTATGTACGAAGTTCTAAAGGGCCTTACCTGCAGCCACTTGTAGAGGGGTTGTGTTCAGATTTTGCCATCATCAGGCTAAAGGCATCTGGACTATGAAAACAAGAAATAAAAGCAAAATTTGACAACTGTATGCGCCAGCCACATCTTCCCCTGCCATCCTACCAGTGATAAAAGGCTAAATAACACCATAGTAAGATAATGTTTTAAAAATACAAGGTTAAGATAAAACTGGAACATAAAACCTTCAGACATCAGAAAAACTAAATACCGGGACCCAGAAACACACAACAGGAGGCAGTTCCTCTTCTATAAGCTGCCCAGTGTTGTCTAGGCAGCTGCTGGCTGGGTTACCTGACGCTGCTGCCTCCCAAGGTCTCCTCACACTACCAAGTACCTGTCTGTGGGCAACCAGATCTGCAAAATCGACAGGGGCCTCCTTATAAGGAAGGACAGACCCTGGCACATTTTAGTCTTTTCAAAATCTTGAAATACTTGGTAATCATGATTTAAAGACTGCAAAAGCAATCAAATCACAGCAGAAATGAGGCACTGAGAAAACAACCTGCCCAGCCTCCATCTGGCCAGAGGCTGAACCCACCTCTGGTGGGTGTCCGGTGGCTCCACCAGCATCCCCCAGCTCCTTCCCGCTGTCGTCACAGTCACTGCCCTGCGAGTCCCGCCCCGTGGAGCAGTTCTCATTGGTCTCATGCCCGCTTGAGCCACTGCTCATGTCCATGTCTTCCGGCAGCGGGACCCGGCTGGGCTGGGGCTCCATGGGCTCCTTGGTGGGGTGACTGGGGCTGGAGGGGAAATTCCACGTATCCATTCATGTTGGGCTCTGGAATGAAGCTGGCAAATAGAGGGATGCTGTCAGGCATTAAAAAGCGCACGCACAAGTGACAGCTGCAGCCACCAGGTAGAGCAGCCTTTTGACTCCTTCTGTTACTAATGAAACTGCAGTCTCTCTTCTTGTCTTTTTGGAGACAGGGTCTGGCTCTGTCACCCAGGGAATGCAGTGCCTGGGTTGAGGGAATCCTCCCATCTCAGCCTCCAGGGGGGCTGGAACCACAGGCGTTCACCGTCCGGCCTGGCTAATTTTTTGTATTTTTGGTAGAGACAGGCTTTCGTCATGTTGCCCAGACTGGTCTCACTGAGCCATCTCCCCCATCTCAGCCAACCATGCCCGGCCAAACTACCCCTTTCATCGGGATCAATCACACACATATTAGGTCATCACGTCACTTATTTTTCTTATTGACAGAGCTCCTATCTGCCATGAATTAGGAAGATGGTTGAATTAGGCAGCCTCAGCTGCTGACACAGGGCTGCTGACAGCCTCATCAGAAGGCAGACAACAGCACTGATAATCACTACCCAGCCTGTGGAGTGCGGGGGGGAAAAACACACAGTCCCACTGAACGTGTGATCTGCCTTTTATAAATTTCCCAGATGATGGTGGGTGAGGGGAGCCAGGTTCAGAAATCTTGGCCATTACAGCACGGCAGTTACAGGAGAAGCCAAGGCCAGCAGGAGACAGGGGGAGCAGACAGGGCTTTCCGGGTAAAGAGGGCAGAGGGGCCTGGCAGGTGTGGAACCCTCCCAGCAGCTTGGGGGTCCCAGAGCTCACAGGCATGTGCAAGTGGGATGGGGAGGGGCCAGGACGATGTGGCCTCACATTTACCGGGAATGGCTGGGAGCTGCTGAGGCACTCTGAGCGCCAGGCCCACGGAACTCAGCTTCCATTTGGACAGGCTCACACTGCTGTGCTGGAGAGAAACTTTACCTCAGCACTTTGGTGTAGATGGGTGGAGTGGGGCTGAAATTAGAGACAGACCAGCGATCATCCTGGACACAAACTGAGGGGGTGAGCAGAGACAGGGAGCAGGGGAGGGGTGGGACTGATTAGCAGGTGGGAGGCCGAAATGCCATCCTGGGTCCTTCCTTCTTCACCCAGTGATGTTTCCCCATCCCCCAGGACGGCGTTTCCAGCACGGTCCCAGCAGGAAGCGGGCATCCACTCAAGCGGAGCACTGGAGACGGCTAGATGAAGGCCTGCTTGACACAGGTGCTCATGCTTAACTAACACAGCTGTGAGGCTCTGGGGTGATGCTAAGCACTCAACATACAGCCTTCCAGCACCCTCCGTCACTGTCTACATGGCGTGGAGACCGTTCTACAGATGCGCCCACGGAGGGCCACAGAGCGGCGGATGACAGCCCTGGCTTCCAGGCCTGCAGGCATCTGAAGATGGGACCCCCAACCCACACCCAGGATCAACTAGGTGGGGACCTCCTGCTTCCTGTCACTGCCCTGTGCTTGGCCCAACTCTGGCGCATTGTGGCACTACCACTTCTGCATGGCATTCATTTGACCCTTCCCAGGGCAGGCGGAACAAGGGGGAGAGAAGGGTTTCTGTATTCCAGACCCCAAATCTCTGTGAAAAATCTTATGCTCCAGTTCCCACCTAGCTCTGGGAGAGCCTCCCCTTCCGCCTCCTTCAAACCAGAACCCATGTGAAATGACCAAGGATTATACAATTAGTGAAGAGAGGAATCATTTTCAGCAGCCCTAAAAGTCCCAACGGGTCCCAATCATTGGCCACAAAGTGAAGGCATTCATCCTGCTGTAGCTCAGATGGAGGGAGCAGGAAGAGTGCACTAGAGTCCAACACCCCTTGAGGAAGTGGCCAGTGCTGAGAGCCCTGCTACCCCTGGCCATGGAAGGGGACAGCCTGTGCCATGGCCAAGACTGGACAGTCAGGAGCTCTACCATGAAGATGCTTAATGAGGAAGCTGTGGGAGAAGAACAGACACAGGAACAGAAATCCTGCGGGAAGCAGAGGTTCTCCTGGACGCACTTCACCCACTCAACACCCCCAGGTACCCTCCCCCAACAGGGCGACTCTGAGAAAGGACTTGACACCAGCCAGCAATGCTGAGGGTCACACACGCAGGGAGCCAGATTCCACCAGCTGGCCCCAGGAACTGGATGGCTGAGCTCCGGCAAGAGCCTTCAGCAACCGCTTCCCCAGGTCAAGTCCATTTGGAAGTGAGTCACTCCAGGGCAGCCTGGTAAGAGGCGGGGCTCACGCAGAGCCCACCCATGTCAGTGTCTGGAGAACAGCAGGGTCGACGACACCTTGCCTTGTTCACAAACTAATCAACAGAAGAAAGCCAACATGGGGCTGTGGAAAGACACACAACAAAGACATGCCACAGAGGAAGCCAGAAAATTAGGACAGCATCTACTTTTCATAGTGGGAATTCAAGAAATGATGGAGTCAATGAAACAAGTAATGAGGGATGAGATAAAGCCACAGACTGAGATGAAAATCCACATTAGAACAGAAAACTGGAAAGGACAAAGTTCAGAGTCAATAAACAAGAAAATGGCTTCAGTGATAGGGAAAAGACATCTGAGAAACTTTTAAAAGGGAAAGGAGAAGAGGAGAGAGATGGAGGAGAAGCGGGTTTTACTTGTGGATTACAGCTCTTTCTGAAAGACACGAGAACAATGAAACAGAACCCATAATGAACGAAACACATGAAGAGAACCATCCTGAGCCAAAGACAGATCTGAATCTGCCTATCAAAGGACAAAAATCCAATGCCTAACTGCATCCAGATGACAGACGCTATCTTCAAGGATAAAGAAAATCCTACCAGCATCCAAAGAGAACAAACAAGTTCCCCACGAAGGATGAAAAAATACATGTTAGTCTTGGATATCTCTTCAGCAACATTAAATTTCCAGAAGACAGTGTCTACACACACACACTCTTGTTTTGTTTTGAGACAGTCTTGCTCTGTTGCCAGGATGGAATGCAGTGGCACAATCTCGGCTCACTGCAACGTCCATCTCCCAGGTTCAAGTGATTCTCCTGCCTCAGCCTCCTGAGTAGCTGGGACTACAGGCACATGCCACTACACCCAGCAAATTTTTGTATTTTTAGTAGAGACAGGGTTTTGCCATGTTGGCACGTTGGCCAGGATAGTCTCGATCTCCTGACCTCCTGATCTGCCCACCTTGGCCTCCCAAAATGCTGGGATTACAGGCATGAGTCACCACGCCTAGCTGTAATTAATAGCTTTGACAGGAAAAGCTCATGGTCCAAGGGAGGAAATCTCAACTACAGGATACTTGATTGTGGGTTACACAGCTGGTTTTATCAATATCCTGCGTCATATAAAACCCAAAATGCCAGCGTCATTCCATTTAAAGTCAGGAACAAAATAAGCAAGTCTGTTACTTCAGTTTTTTTTTTTTTTTACATTTTATGGTAGTTCTAGAAAAGTCAATGAAAGATGAGTGGTAATAACTTTTGGGAAGAGAGAGACTAAGCACGAAGACTGCCTAGGCCATTCCTGCAAGGAGAAATGCCAAAGATTTGTGAACTTGTAGAAAGAGGTCAGACCTCATTCGATTCAGAAAAATGCAAAGGACAAGGTTATCTTGCCCATCAGGTTGCCAAAAAGTCACAGGATTGATCACGTTCAGCATTGGTCAGGTGGAGAAGAGTCGCTCTTGTGTGTGGTGGTGGAATAACAGGGTCGTACTGGAAGGAAATCTGAGCTCCCAGCAACATTGATAATCTGCAGACTCTTCCCACTTCTAGGAATCCATGGCAGGGAAGTGCTTGTATATGTGCACAGAGCTGTGTGAGCATGGAATATACAAACCTGGAAAGAATCATCAGCAGGGAGGCTATTCATCCTGTCCACAACTATCCTGGCCAGGAGCCAACCTCAAATTCCAAACTGGTCCCCTGCCTCCACCTGGCCCTGCTATAGTCAACTCAGCATCAACAGCCAGCCTGGTAAAGAGGCTTAGCTCACGCCCAGCCTGTGCTCAGACCCTGGCTCAGAGCACAGCTCTAGTGGGCATGAGGGCTGCAGGCTTTCCCAAGTCTAGCTCCTGTAATCTTGTAGGCATGTCCTGTTACTGCCTACCCCTTGGCCCCAGCCCTGTGTGCTCTGACCACAGGGACTCTGTACTTGCTGCTCCCTCGTGCCCACAGCCCTCTTCCTGCAGATGCCCTAGGCAGCCTGCATGAACAGCACCGCCTCCCCCACCAGCTACTTCTCCATGTCCTCCACTCCCACTCTGCGAGCTTTCCTTGCCAGCACTGAGGGGCTGGCTGTATACTGCCTGCCTCCCCTCTGGGACTTCAGTTCCACGGGGGCAGGGGCTTTGAGTTGGTCACTACTGGATCCCCAGGGCCTGGCACGTACTGTTAAAGACACCAACCTGGGACATCCCTGCTATGGAATACTATGCACCCACTAAAAGGAGGGAGACCAGAAAGACTGAAGAGGGAAGATTCTCAGACATAGATGAACAAGTCCAAGAATAACAACAACAATAAAAAGGACAGGTGGCACTCATGCAGGGCCCACCTGGTGCCAGCAGTTTCCCCGCTGACTGGCTTGCCCTTACTTGCATAGCACTGAGGGCTGGCACTGGGGCAGACAACAGAACAGACATCTTCCCTGCCCTCAGGGAGCTTACATTAGGAGGAAACAGACAATAAACAAGAAACTAGAATATACAGTACAGCGGGCAACTAGCAAGTGGGAACAGAGGGGCTGGGAGTGACATTTCAGGGAGCGTAGCCCCAGGTGTAAATGCCATTTGGCAAGAACCTTGCACGTGAGCCCTCACGTGTGACCTGACTCAGAGTCCCTGGGTTTTGCTCTCAGGCCTGCAGCCACGTCCTCCGGCAGGTCCTTCTGGCTTCACACCTGAGGCTGGCACTGGGCATCTCTGGCTCTGCCTGCCCTGTGTGGACTAGGACAACGTGCCACACCACTGTGGAGGCCCTGCGGCAGGCGAGCCCCTGACCTGTCTGAGGAGGTGCACGAAGCTGGAGCAGAGAGGGCAGGGAAGGGCAGGAGGGCACCTTGCGGGGGCAGAGTCAGAACTCCAATAGGGAACCATGGAGAGTTCTGTGCAACAAGATCTGACTTACACTTCAATAGAGTGGCAGGGCTGAGGGAAGGTGGCAGCAAGGAGACGTCTCAGGGAGCTCTCACCATGTTCAGTGGGGCTGCCAAGGGGCTGTCCAGGGTACCAAGGGCATTCTCTCACTCCTGACACCCCCAACACTCTGTCACTACTCATCTCATCCCCACAGTTCTCCCCCAGACAAACAGCAGCTCCTTTCTGCTGTGAGTGAGTTAAGTTATTAAGGTGATCAGAGGCAGCAGCAGAGTGGTTAAGGGGACAGGTCCGGGATGGCCTGGGTTTCAGCCAGCTTCCACCACTTCCTAACTGTGTGATCTCGGACAGTTCCTTAACCTCTCTGTGCCTTGTGTCCTCATTCGTGAGAGGGGGATAACAGCAGTTCCTGCCTCCTACTGGTTGTTAGAAGGATTAGATGACACAATCCGTGCAAGGAATCTGGAATGTAATATGAGCTTATATTATCACAGCTAATCACTACAGAAAAACAGACAGGGGCTGGGCGCGGTGGCTCACGCCTGTAATCCCAGCACTTCGAGAGGCTGAGGCAGGTGGATCACCTGAGGTCAGGAGTTCGCGACCAGTCAGACCAATATGGTGAAACCCCATCTCTATTAAAAATACAAAAATTAGCCGGGCGTTGTGGTGTGTGCCTGTAGTCTCAGCTACTTGGGAGGCTGAGACAGGAGAATCGCTTGAACCCTGGAGGCAGAGGTTGCAGTATCCTGCCTCTGGTCACACGGGTGTGTTGTTTGCAGATATACAGCAAGCTGTGACCTCATCTGCAAACAACACACCCGTGTGACCACCGTCAAGATTGTCACACTCATGTGACCACCACATTCCAGCCTGGGTCACAAAGCAAGACTCCACCTCAAATGAAAAAAAACAGACTGGGGTAACAAAAATAATTTTAAAAAGAGAGAGAGTGATTGTCACGGTAGCTGTCTCTGGCTTGTATTTAAAGGACTAAGAAGTCAGTACTACCCCCAGGCCAGGCAGTCCTCGGGGGAGCATTGCGCATCTGAAGCCACCGAGCTATCTGGACCCTGGGCGCTTTGCATGTAGCTCTCCTGCTTTGCACTTTTTTTGCACTTAGTGCCTGGTTTTCACCCCTGAGTCCAGCTCCTGTGAGCCTGTCTGAATACGATTCATTGGTGCCCCAACATTACCTTAGGTGGAATATAAGTACTTTTGCAAAGAGGGTCGGGTAACCTTGGCAGAAATATGAAAGCACAAACTAACCCAAATCATCGGAAACTTCGTCATTCCAGAAAATGCGTCCTCAGCCCCGGAGGCTCTAATGGACCAGCCTCATTTTGCCAAGCTGGCAAAACCAATGCGCCTGTCTAAGTGGACTTTGCCTCTTGCCTTCCACAGATGTGTGCCCAGAGCTGGCTGGACCAGCTGTCCCTGGGGGAGCTCCTAGGAAACGTGTTTCTACCCCATCGGGACAGGGGGAGGAAGGGCGGGCATGCATTTATGTGCTCTGGGAACCAAAGCCCAGGAGGGAAAATGGCAGCCTCATTGAAAAGGGGCTGTGAGGAGCCAATGTGAGCCTTGGGGCGTGAACCTGTTGTTGGGGCCCCTTCGCTTGTCCGCCCACGGGCTCTGCCCCCAAGAACCGTCAGAGAAAAAGGTTAAGCTTGGACGCCTGACCAGGTCACTTGGCCACATTTCTGGTAGCTGGGTTGCCTCAACCAGAGAAAGTACCATTCAGAAAGTGCAGTCCACAACAGCAACAGAGAGTCTGGGACCAGGAAGAAAAGCAGATGGTGGGCATGTGGAAGGAGAGGGGCCAGAAGCAGAAGCACCTGAAACAGGCTGGTGAGGTCACGGGGGTTTGTTACCCCATCCTCTCTACTTTCATAGATATTCACACTTCCATAATGGCGTTTAAAAATTAGGAACGAAAGCACAGCCTGGGACCCAGTTCCAGCCTCCACTGCGCCGCCAGGACTGGTAAAGTCTTGCGGTACTCAATTCTCTCACACCTAAGGTGGAAATGCAATTTTCTGTGGCAATCAGGAATCAGTGTTCAATCACCAGAGGAGTCCATCATGAGGTCACAGCTTGCTGTATATCTGCAAACAACACACCCGTGTGACCAGAGGCAGGATACTGTCAGCTGCCTCAGAGGCTCCTGGTGGCCCTCCCAGCCACCGTCTACCCCGCAGGGACCCACGAGCTCGGCTTCTCACAGCCTAGTTAATTCTGCCTGTTTTTGAACTTTACATAATAGGAATTATACAGCATGTACTGTCTCGGCAAGTCCTGCAGTATTTTACAACCCCAAATATTAGAACATGTTTTCTACTTCCTGGTAGGAGCCAACTCCCTGAGGCCAGCCTGCTATAATCCTGAGAAAATGTTTGTCCTGCTAAGTAAACAGCCGCGCTCTCCATGGCAACAGTTGGGTAACCGAGGAAAATGTGACCACAACCGTCCAAATACGTAGGGAAGGAGGTGCACAGGGGAGGCACTGTCTCGGCCTCACCAGGACACCTTCAATGCTCTCAACTCAAACTTTTCAATCCTGAAATTTTAAGAACTACAAGATTTTAAAGCAATAAGAAATGCAGAAGTGTCGGCCTCCTAGCTCCAGTGGTCAGGGACTGAGCTACTCCGAATTTTGGGAAGCTGTGACAGATAACTGCAAATACCCAGGTACCATCTGCTCCTCTGGTACCTGGTTTCTTAAAGGGTGGATTCTGATTCCTCTGTGCCACCCCAGGAAGAGCATGAGGAACCCTTCAAGGCTGGCAAGGGTTCAGCACAGCAGCCCACTCTGTCTTGGGAACTGCCAGCCTCTGAAAACCAAGTGGCCTTGACTCCTATCACCGGTCACTGCTGTTCATTTACTGCTTCCAATTTGTTCTAGACTTGGAAATATGGTAACAAACTTGTTATAAATGTGCACACAATGAGCATAAAGAGTTGAGAGGAGGGCCTGGTTCCTAGAGGAGAGAGCATGGGCCTGGGAAGGGGCCATCAGGGGCCCCCTCTATACTACTGATTCTCCTTTGGTTCCGCAGGTAGGCCAGTTTTCCAGAAGTGTGGGGACAGTCTCTGCCAAGCCTATGGAATTGTGTGTTTCTAGCTCACTCTGCCAGAGTAGTTTTCAAAAGGTAAAAGCAGACCCACAGCCTGTCTTTCTTCTGACTCCACACTCAGTAGCCCTGCCAGCTATTCAAAGGCCTGACAGAGCCGTGGTTTGCCGAGTCCTGGTGAAGTTACATCATCACTTAAAAACAGCGGTGTAACTAGCAGTATTTTTCAGAAAGTTCGCTGTGTTTGAGAAGTGGTGCACAGGAGAGACACCTCTCCTTTGTCCTTCTAAGCACTGCAGACGTGGCTCACAGGGGAACATTATGTGCCCCAAAGGCAAGAGTATCAGAAGCCTCTGTCTCCTGTGAGGAAACTGGGAAAAATCATCCATAGGGTAACAGAAAAACAAAAACCTGGGCATTAAAATAGACCCCAGAGATTGCCCAATCTGAGCCCCTACGAACAAACAAGGAAACTGAGGCCTGGACGAGGAGCCAAGGCTCGCAGCAGCAGCCAGCTGGCTGACGCAGGGCTCCCCCTTCCCACCTGGCACTCCAGTCTCCACGGAGAGCCAGGGCTGCGTTAGTTCAGTACCAATGAATCACACCAAGGCGACAGTGACAGATAACTGCAAACACCCACGGTACCATCCCCCGCGCTGGCACATCACACAGCTTGCACTTCAAAAAAAAAGAGTCCCTTTCTTCACTATAGTCATAAAGCATATAAAAATCAATTCACCTTGTATTTTAAAACTCAATTTCCAAATAAAGCCTTCAGGTAGAGTCCTGTTCTCTTTTCAAGCACATCCAGCCCAGGACCAGAAGCCCCAGGTGGGGGCAGAGAGTGGGGCTCTCCCCCTCCTGAAGACGGGAAGTCTAATGGTCCTGCTGTGCCATACACAGGAGGTGAGGGGTGTCCATATGGGGCTTTGGTCATGGTGTGGGGTTCTTAACATTTCCGGTACTTAAGGCCCCTCCTCCCAAATTCCAGCCCACCCAGGATTCAGCACCCACATAGAGGTCTTCACTGACCCTCTGAAGCTCATCCTGCCCCAGGGTGATGGGAAGACCCTGCAGACAGCCCAGGCCTGGGCCTCAGTTTGCTCATCTGCCAGGCTGAGGGGTTACTCTGGGTGATTTCCAGGGTGCCTTCTGGCTCTGTTGTTCTGTATGAATCAGCTTTCCAAACGGGTTTCTTCTGTGGAGGTTACAGAAACCCTGGCAACCAACTCGTCATCCCTTATCCTGGCCTTCCAGAAGGGGGAAGCAGGCCACCTCCCACCCCCTGGTATATGTCTGGGACTTGGCAGCCAAAGTACATCCCAGCAAGAAGGTGAGACTGCTGCACCGAGAGTGGACACCCCCATTCCCTTCTATCCAGTACGGGGAGAGGGAATTGATCCAGCGTGGTCCAGGGGGAGGCAAAGGGGCGAACATCAGGCGGTCTCCCCTGTACTCAGGGTTCCCAGGCCCCGCTCAGCACAGGGACTTCCTTGTCCCTCTGATCACCCATCCCAGGAGACCCGTGGGTGTCCAGGAAAACCTCCTAGATCAGGGCCCCTCCACGCCCTTCCCCCAGCCAGGACTTGGCCCTGTGGCCTCAGAGCAGGCAGTCTGCTCCCCGAGGGGCCTCCAGATCCCAGGGCCCGCTGCGCTGACCCTTGGTTTCCTTGGCCTTCCCCATGGAAGGGGAAGGAGGGTTCCCAAAGAGAATCGCCCACAGACCGCAGCCCGCACGCAGTCACTCAATAGCTCGGTGCCCCACACGCGCTGCCTCACCTCTCGGACATCAGGCTCCTGAACTGCGAAACGGGGGGTTCGAGTCCCCACCCCGCGGTGTCAGCGCGGTTTAAACGAGCGCACCCCGTTTGTCCCAGGCGGCTCGGCCACCCACCGCCTGAGACAGGGCCTCCGGCACACGCCCCCACGCCGGTGCCGTTTCAAGCCGCGGAGTCCAGCGGCTCAGGAGACTCCCGGCGGCGCGTCCGCGGCCCGAGCGGGCGAGAGGACCCGAGCCGCCCGAGGCCCGCGCGCCGGCGGCGGTTACGTAAGCGGCAGCGGGGCCGCGCCGCGCCACTCACCGCCCGGCCGCGTCCGCGTCGGCCCGTCCGCCGGTCCCTCCGCCGGCCCGCGGCTCTGTCCACCCGACCCCGCGCCTGCCGCCACCGCCGCCCACAGCCGCACGCAATCCCTCAGCGCTGCCGCCTCCACCGCGGCCGAGTCGCTGCTGTCACATAGTGGAAAACGTGACCGCGCGCGCTGCGCCCGCCTCCGGCGCCCGCCATTGGCCGCGACTCCACCTCATCTGCATGCCTGGGGGGCGGGCCTGAGAGCGCCGCGCCCTATTGGTGGCGGTGCCCGTCGCTCTTTTTACATAAGACGCACATGGAACTCCATGTTCACCTCGTCGGTTCCTCAATGGAAACGCGACGCATTCGTGTCCCCCGTCGTCCTCCCTAGTGGTCTCATCCACTTCCGGCGTCTGCGCCTTCCATTCACGACGCCCGCGAGTTCGCCAGCTCGGGGAGCGCGGAGTGGCGCGTACCACTGCGGGCGGGGGAGCTGGGCGCGGGGCTCCTGCGCACCTCTGGCCGGCTTGGCAGAGCCGGCGCGCCGAAGCCCGGGCCGGAGAGACCTCCACCTGCGGCCACCAACCAGAGGCGCGCCCCCAGCGGCCAGGGCCGCGGGAAAGTTCGGGCGGCATGCTTCATTCACTCATTCACATTCATTCATTTACTCATTCACTCCCTCATTCATCGCCGAGCACCGGAGCAGCCCGGGAGAAGGCGGCAGCGCCGCCCCGCAGCCGCTCACGGGTCGACGCTGGTCCCGGCCGCTACCAAGTGACCTTTCTTATTTTTGAGACCACGTGTTGCAATTTTTGGTTCAGGAAATAGAGTCGCTGTTACTCTGGGGAGGTACAAAAGAGAAATGATACTGTCCCTGCGCCCACGCGCATCCCTAGGGAGAAAGGACTGTCTCATAAAAAGGGAACTTAATCAAATGCTAAATTGGGCTCTGTAAGCTATAAGTTAACCAGAGCCAGAGCTATCCCCCACAGGCTCCGTGAGAAAGGCAGCACTTCCAGGGCGGGTAGAATGGGCCTTGAGAAAAGGACGCCTTCTAAGGTGCGAGCCATAGAGACGCAGGAGCCAAGGGTGGGAGATTGTCTGGGCAGACAGCGCGGGACCCTGCATCACCTTGTCTGAGTGTTTGTTGTTTCAGTGAGCATTGTTTGGGGGCATGTCAAGCCTGGAAACTTCCATTTAAAGTGTCAGGAGAGACAGTACAATTTCCCCCTGGTCTGGGTAGAAGCCTGAGACTTACAGGACACGTAGGAGCTTGCAGACTCCCACGCAGCAGGCTCTGAAAATGCCAGGTCTCATGGGGAAGGCGAGATTCGCTGGCTCTGAAAGGCTGAGGAGACCCTAGGCATTGTCCAGGAAGCTGGGGGCGGCAGCATCTCCCTTTACTCCTCCTGTTGTTCTTTCCCCAAGCTCGCCTGGGGGACCAGGGATGGGACAGAAGGAAAGATTATGAACCCACATCG
This sequence comes from Ateles fusciceps, assembly GCA_036589455.1. Taxonomy (NCBI): domain Eukaryota; kingdom Metazoa; phylum Chordata; class Mammalia; order Primates; family Atelidae; genus Ateles; species Ateles fusciceps. The sequence goes on along the minus strand of JAZHEH010002010.1, from coordinate 3,437,957 downwards.
GGAGTTCCTGAGAGTGATAACTCCTTCCCTTGGACTTGACAAGGTGTGTGTGCAACTTCTCAGATGCAAACCAGGGCAAATGCCAAGTTCATCGGGGCAGCCCTCCCGCAGAAGCCCTGGGAAGCCTGCAATCTGCTCACACAGTCAGGTGGCCCCTCCTCCTGTTCCTCTGACATTGACACCTCGAGACACTCCCCACCCCTCTCCCTAACACACACACACAAATGCCAAGCAGACCCAGGCCCAGCTGCGCCCTGCACACGCCCAAGGGCTCTTTTGTTCCTTCCCTTCCATTGACGTCAATGGGGAGCTCCATTGTTCTGGAGACAAGAGTAAACAGCTTGCCCACACCTCCCCGAGATTCTTCACGCTTTTGCTGGGTCTTGCTCCATATTCAGCCTGCTGCCTGATGTCGCATTTCCTCCCTAAATGTAGCCTTTTTAATTTCCACCCATAAATCTGGTAGAAAGATATTGAAATCAATTCTTTGGGAAATTATCAAGTGCTTTGGGCTCTAGAACTCTTCAGCATCTCGTCTATTTTCAGTGATTCACAGCCAGTTTCTTCTTTCTTCTTACTGGAAATGTGTGTACACTCCACTAATACTTGTTGATATCTGAGTATTGGGGGCATGCAAAAATACATCTCACTGCATTCCTGCTTGTAAGGAGTTTGTGATGCAGAAGGCAGGAGGAGGCAGGTTCAGAGGCAATTCTGTCCACGATGTGGGGTAGGTCCTGAGGGAACAGGACAGCTGTGGACAAAAGCCTCCATCCCAGCTCCAACAGGTGAGTGCTGCAGGGGCTGAGCGCCTACCATCAGGCCAAGTGTATGGATGCCATTCCTGCTGAACCAAGAGGGTGACAGAAGAGAGAGAGAGGGCAAACTGAGCCAGTCAGATTGGAGAAGGAAGGGGGATGAATTCTTTCCTAGCCAGCCCACACTGGCCAGCTGTCACCTCCAGCACAGAGCTCAGAGCTCTTGGACAGGTGAATTGCTGTTGGCACTGGGGGGAGGCAGGCTGGCTAGGAGAAAGCTAGCCCTTCAGTTGGGGGTGGAGGTGGGGTGGTGAGCCAGGGTCCCCTGGAATGCTGCCAGTGGGAGGAGCTGGCCTCCCAGCTAAAGGCTGCTTGGCCTCTGCCCCACCCACAGTTGACCCCAGCTTGGCACAGTGGCAGCTCCTGGCAGGGACACCCTCAGCCAGCTCATAGAGATGACCTCAAGGGAATGGGCACCTGTGTCCAGGGTCTCAGAGAGGGTAAGACAAGGACTGCTTGCCTTTGGTGACCTGAGGGCAGGTGTCTGTCCCTGGACATGAGGTGTTTGTGGAGCAACATGAAGGTATCTTCCAGCTCATTGGGAGGCCGAGGTGGGAGGATTTCTTAACCTAGGAGTTTGAGAACAACCTGGGCAACATAGTGAGACCCTGTCTCTACAAAAAATAATGAAGTTAGCCGGGCATGGCGACGTGCGCCACTTGGGAGGCTGAGGCAGGGGGATCCCTTGAGCCCAGGAGTTTGAGGTTGCAGTGAACCGTGACTGCGTTCACTGCACTCCAGCCTGGGCGACAGAGCAAGACTGAAACCCTGTCTCTTAAAAAAAAAAAAAAAAGAAGTCGTCTTTATCATGCAGGCTACCTACTGAGACGGCTTTTTGAAAAAACTGAAAAAATAAAAATAAAAAAAAAGAAAAGAAAAATAAAATCCCAGCACAGGATTAGAGGAAAATAAAAATAAAAATAAATAAATAAATAAATAATAAAATAAAAGAAGGTTTTTTGATTTTTCAACTAAACGTAGATCCAGGGAGGCTGTTCTTTGTTTGGGGGAGACGTGGGTGTGGTGTGCGCATGTGTTCTCATATGTCTTCCCCAAGGAAGTCACAAGATTGGGCCATCCACGACGGGTGTGCAGCCCCAATCTTTCTTCACCTCGCCCTGGAGAAGAATGAAGGAGAATGTAGGAGAAAGCTAGCCCTTCGGTCGAGGGTGGAGATGGGGTGGTGAGGGTCCCAGCTACCCTGGGAATGCTGCCAGTAGGAGGGGCCTCCCAGCTAAAGGCTGCTTGGCCCCTGCCCCACCCACTCCCACCTGCCTGTTTGCATCAGTGAGCTTGGCCCAACTCGGCCCTCCAGGTCACCTTGGAGCCTGGAATGTAGGCATCCATATCCCAATGGCTCCTTTGCAAAGGACGCCAAGCTAGAACCTGCATTTGGTGTGGAATAGAATGGTGAGAGTGGGCATCCTTGCCCCGTTCCACGCTGGGGGAGCCAGTGGTCAGTATTTCACCAGCAGATATGGTGAGCCTTAGGTGTTTGGTTTTTTATAGATGTCCATTGTCATATATTCTAATTTGCTAAGATTTTTATTTGCTTTGCTTTGTTTTTTTTTCATCACACATAGGTACAGGGGGCTTTTAATCCATGGCGGTTGTTATTACTTCAAAAATATCTCTCCCGAGTACGTCTAATCTTTTTTTTTTTTGGCAGATCTGGAAATAACTTAGACTGTGATAGCTTTGTCTCTGCTATACAATACTCTGTATCGACTTGTTTACTTCATTATTGTATCCTAAGACAAAAAATATAAGTGAATAAAATAGTACCTGGAGATTCTGTCTCTTTAATGTTACACATCTCCTCTTTATTGCTACGGGAATTCAGTGGTTAAATGTGTGCCCAGCTGACTTCTCTTACTATCAGCTTTGTGAATAAAAGGCATGCTTTTAACCAAAGCCAGGAAAGAATTTGCTATCATGTCACTTGAAAAAGGGTTAAAACTTCAAACTTTCTGGCCATGAAGGCCAATAAGAAAAACCAAGGATTTGGGAGGCCAAGGCAGGCAGATCACCTGAGGTCAGGAGTTCAAGACCAGCCTGGCAAACATGGTGAAACCCCGTCTCTACTAAAAATACAAAAATTAGCTGGGCATGTTGGCGCACTCCTATAATCCCAGCTACTTGGAAGGCTAAGGCAGGAGAATTGCTGGAACCTGGGAGGCGGAGGCTGCAGTAGGCCGAGATCATGCCACTGCACTTCAGCCTGGGGTGACACAGCGAGACTCTGTATCAAAGAAAAAACAAGCATTTAGCTGAGATGAAAGCTGTGCCCTTTGGTGGGGAGTGGGTAGCCGTGGGTCGGTGATGCTGTATGGCGCTCCTGAATTGAGTTGCAAGTCGTTTCTGCCTCGGGAACTTGTGGACTAATTTGTGAATCAGGTTTTCTGGTCTCAGGCAGCTTGAGTTTCTTCTCAGGGATTCTGAGCAGCCAATACCCCTCACTGTCCTGAAGGAGCCCAAGGAGAGGTAACTTGCCAAAAATGCTTGCCCTGTCTGAGCCGATCCCCTACTCCCAAGGTGATGCCCCCTGTCTGAGGCAATACCCACATTCAAGGTGATCCCCACGCCCAAGGCGCCTCTTTCTTCCCAGGTGGAAGGTCTCGCATCAGTCAGGGTGTCATTCTGCTGGCCTTCTGGGCCACGGACCTTGCCTGGGCAGGCCCCTGCAGTAGGCTCCCCAGCCCTGTTTGTCTCTGTCTAGTGTGTGTCCTGCACGGCTGTCGCCGTAGTGTGGTTCTGCCAGCATTCCTGAGGGTGGCACTGAGGGGTAGCCCAGTGGGTACCTCCAACCATGGATGTCTTGGAGTCAGGAATGGGGGCCTTGCATGCTCTGGGGGCCAACAAGGCCTGGTGTCCTTAGGGCCCCCGATCCTGGGTGACACAAGGAAGAATGCAGGAGGCCGAGTTTGGGACTGGGCATTCACACGTGAGTGAGGCTCTCAGGCCCCGTGGCCTGTGAACAAGCTGTGATGGAGCTCGGGCTTGTTGTGTTTAGGGATCATGCTTGGTGCTCAGCATACATTCTCTTCTTTAATCCTCACCACTCCATAGGACATGTGCCTGCGTGCCATTGCCCCTTTGCAAAAGACGTTCTCAACACCATGACGCAAAAGGAATCCTGTGCGTCTGTGTCTTATGTCATCAAGGAGAAACCACCTTTGTCTGCAGAAAAATTTCATGGCCACCCTCACCACCCTGCCCCGATGGAGGCTGAGAACCAGCTGGCTCAGCAGGTCAGGAGCGACCAAAGTCCAGGCTCCAATGTGCCTCTCGTTCTCCAAACACGCTCCCCACCCCAGAAGCTCCGCTGTGACTTGGCAAATGCAGGTGCTCCCTGAATTCTATTAACATAACTCCCCCTCAGTCCACAAGGGCTCACAGGTGGGGATGGCTGGGTGCAGGTCCCCTTGGGGAGCACCAGCCCACCAGCAATGCCAGCCCACGGTGCCCTCCATGGGAGGATGAAGGCTCAGGCCTGTAGCCCTGCCTCACCCTCTGCCTGCAGTAAGCACTGCTTCTGTGGCTCACAGAGTGTTTCTTTGGTGTTTGCGTGTTTGTTCTCCCCTGCGGCTTCTCCTTGGTGCCCAACAGGGAAACACTCCCCAAACCAAGTCTTGGTGGTTGGAAGCAACAAAGTTTTCTCCTCCTCCTCCCTCCTCCTCCTCCCTCCTCCTCCCTCCTCCTCCTACTCTCCTCCTCCTCCTCCTCCCTCCCCTCCTCCTTCTTCTTCTCTGGAGATGGGGTCTTGCTGGGTGTGTTGGTGTGATCACAGCTTAGTGAAGCTCCAAATCCCTGGCCTCAAATGGTCCCAGATCCTGGGTGGCTGGATGGGTTCCCATAGCTGGATGGCTACAGTGTGGCTGTCCCAGGGGGAGCTCCCTGAGACATTGAGCATAAATCCAGGCATCCCCACCGAGGCTGCAGCCACTCTGGAAGAGCTTGCTGGGCTCATGCGGTTGATGAAAATGCAGAGAGAATCCCTGCCAGCACCACGCTCTGGACTCAGGAAGTGCTGAGTGGTTCACAGCAGGCAGGGCCCTCCTCGTGGGCGACATCTCCAGGTTCATTCCTCCGGGGACTGCCGGGTCGGAACAGTTTTTCCAGGCTGGTGTGTGCCTGGCCTCAAAGAAGAGTCAGAAATAAAGAACGCCCAGAAGTGGTTCAGATCTCTGCTTGAGACGGGAATGAAGACCAAAGAGCAGGGAGGACCTGAGGCTGCACGGCCCATGCAGACCTCCCCACCGCACCATCCCGCACTTGCACCCCGGGCGCCACGGTGGCTGGCCAAACCCTAAACCAAGGACAGCGAGCACACCAGGAGAAATGACAAAGAAAAGGGACTCTCAGGAGGAAAGGGATTGCGGGGAGAAGGTGCTGGAAGAAGTGTGAAAACTGGAGAAGCTATCAGGAGGAGGAGCACAGCCTGGGGCCAGGAGTCCCCGCCTGAGACTAGAGACTTCCATTCTCACCTCCTGGGCTACCCGGCAGAGCCTCTGAATCCTCTGAGAAGGAACTTGGGATGAGATGAAGACGCAATTGAACTGGGATTCCTAAAGAGCACTCTTGTAACTCTAGGGTCCACCCTGCGAGCTTCGCCTTGATCTGGGCTTCCCTACACCCTGTTTGAGTCCTTCAAACCACAGGAAGATAAGAAATGTTCCCCAAGCTCCCTGCGGGGGGCTGGCAGACTGTGTGCTCTGGACCACATATGCTGGAAGGGTCCCATTAGTCCAGGGCTTGCTAGACACAGGAGCCTGGGCGGCTGTCACTGCTGGCCCAAGAAAGGTCACTGTCATAGGTGCTGCAGGGCTCTTCCCGAAACCTTTCAGTGGGAGGCAGGAGGGAGGAGAGAGCCAGTGGATAATTCCCTTACCCTTTGCCCTCTGTTGGGCCAAAATCCAAGGCATGGTTTTCCACCGGGGCCAGCGTACTGACATTCACGGGCTGCAGGAGACACGCTGAGTGCCTGGCTTGCCTCGTGTGGCTCACCAGGAAGCAGGGGCCAGCATGGGGATCCCTCACCTTGCCTTTTCTTCCTTTTTTCTCCACTCTCCCTGTCCTGGAACTGTACCTCCCAATAAAGCTTTTGTTCTTGAGCCTATTCCCTGGCTCCGTTTTCTAGGGAACCTAAACTAAGACATTGGATACTGAAAATGGTTTGACAAAGCAGACCCTCACTCAAGGCTTCCCTTTGGAATCGATCTTCCCCTCCTGTCTCAGAGTCATAGGGTCTCCATTCCTCTGGTAATGAGACTGTAATGACCAGGGGTCAGCAGACTATGGCCTGTTCTTGCATGGCTTGTAGGCTAAAGGGAAAGGGAGGCGGAAAGTCAGAGAATATGCTGCAGAGATCTCACAAGGCCCACAAAGCCTGAATTACTTACTATCTGTCCTTTTACAGAAAAAGTTTGCTGACTGGTGATCGTTCATCACACAGTGGCGTTATGATTATCAGAGTTTTCACCTGTGGTCAGTTATGATGAGTAAGGCATTGGGTGGTGCTTCCTGAGTGGGAGGCAATGACAATATAATGACTTTGCAGAAGGGTGATGCCTTCTTACATTGGAGCTGAACACCCGGAAAAAAGGAATGGTGGGCTTGGGAGAGTTCATTGCCAACCTAAGACAAACTTTGAAAGCCCAAGGGCCTTTTTGCCAGCTCAGGAGATTTACGTCTCCTACAGCCACTGGGTAGGAGAAATCACTGTTGAAAATTGGCCGGCCCGGTGGCTCATGCCTGTAATCCCAGCACTTTGGGAGGCCAAGGTGGGTGGATCACCTGAGGTCAGGAGTTTCAGACCGGCCTGGCCAACCTGGTGAAACCTCGTCTCTACTAAAAATACAAAAATTAGCTGGGGGTGGTGGCATGCGCCAGTAATCCCAGCTACTTAGGAGGCTGAGGCAGAAGAATCGCTTGAACCAGGGAGGTGGAGGTTGCAGTGACTGGAGATCGTGCCACTGCATTCCAGCCTGGGTGACAGAGAAAGACTACATATCAAAAAAAAAAAAAAAAAAAAAGAAAAGAAAAGAAAAAGAAAATCAGACCTCAGACCTTGAAACCTGGCACAGGGCTCATGTCTGTAATCCCAGCACTTTGGGAGGCCGATGAGGGCAGATCACTTGAGGTCAGGATTTTGAGGCCAGCCTGGCTAATATGGCAAAATCTTTGTCTCTGCTAAAAATACAAAACCTAGCTGGGTGTGGTGGTACGTGCCTGTAATTCTGGCTACTCAGGAGGCTGAGGCAGGATAATTGGTTGAACTGGGGAGGCAGAGATTGCAGTGAGCTGAGATCACGCCACTGTACTCCAGCCTGGGTGATAGAGCAAGACTCTGTCTCAAAAAAAAGAAAGAAAGGAAAGAAAATAAGACCTCAAATCTGATAAGGGTTGAAAGCTACAAAGGAGACTAAAGTCACAGCCTTTGTCAAGGCCTGCTACATCACTCAGGAGCCAGCTAGCGAATGGTCCTGAGACCATGGCTATGGACAATTGAGCAGATAAGCTGAGAATCTCAAACCCCCAAGTTCTCAGAAGCCTCTAAGCCAGCAGAAGCAATCGTTTCCTCCTTGCCAGAGAACAGGTTGTTCTTACCAGTACGTCACCTGTGGCAGGTGTCCTGAAAGGTGTTTGTTCTCAAGACCTGCCCTCACCACTGCTCCTTGATGCCAGGCCTACATCCAGGGGCAGGCTTCACCACTGCTAGAGCACAGAGGTGTAAGCTCAGCTCTGGGCAGAAGTGTCCTGTTCTCCAAAGGAATTGCAGAGCTAACGTGTGCCGGCGGGATCTGAAGGAACACAGGTGACAATGGTTCTTCCGAGTGTGGTGCGGGAGGAGCATGTCACTAGATCAGTGGCTGGAGACGGAGTCATTGGCACAGGGGCAGTCATCTGCGACTTAGAACTCAGTGCTTTGGCAAGGACACCAGGAACTGATTCCAGTCATTTGTTGGGCTGACACCAGTGGTGTCTAGTTAATGTTTAACAATTGGCTCTTTGGGAAAAAAAAGAAAGAAAGAAAAAATAGGTAGCATTTATCTATTTCTGTGATGTAGATACTCCCGTGTGGCCAATTTCAAGCTACCACCAATGACACCCTGTGAAAGTGGTGATGCCATCTAAGGCCACACGCACGGAGCGAGGAAGCCCACCCTGCCTGCCCTGGGTTCAGGCCACATGGCCAACCCAAGCCGTTCCTTAGAAAATAGAGTTCGGATCTGCCCAGTTTGCAAAGAAACGGACCTCCCAAAGTTCGGCATCCGGAAGACTACTTTTCTAAACTCTTTGTTAGGAGATTTCAAAAGCGGCTGTTCTTACCAAATAATCTCAGTAAAGTGTTCATTGTAAGATATTTCTCAAGGTTATTAAGACCGATGGCTTCTTATATGAGGAGTTTGCTGTTAGTCAGTTCATATTGGAGGCCAGCCACAAAAATGACAATTTTGGGTTTGTAATCATTGCTATTGAGACATTGTTTGTGGTGGGGACGGGCCTTTCTGTGTTAAGCCACTCCTCCTCTTCCTTAATATCTACCATCAAGACAAAGGAGGCTATTGTCTGCAGAGTGGGGCCTGGGTAGGGCGCGAAGCTCTGCCACGTACTGACTGACGTAAATGCTTGGGGCTCCAGTGCAGGATGCAGGTTCTGTCTTAGTGAGGAGAGCCAGAAGTCCCCGCTGACCTCAGCATTTTAGTCCCCAACTTATTGGGGTCACAAGCCAAGAGGAGGTCCCGGGAAGTCTCGGAAGGGTTTCCTGGATGCAGGGAGGGTAAGCGTTGTCACTCATGGACTTCCTGGGCCTGAGACTGTGATGATTTTCGTGCTGCATGTTGGCCTGAGAAACCAAGATTTGCATTTGTCTATTTCTTTATTTATTATGAGATGGAGTCTTGCTCTGCCGCCCAGGCAGGAGTCTCAGCTCACTTTGGCCTCTGCCTCCCCGGGTTCAAGCGATTCTCTTGCCCCAGCCTCCTGAGTAGCTGGGACTACAGGCACCCACCACCACACCCGGCTAATTTTTTTGTATTTTTAGTAGAGACCGAGTTTCACTGTGTTAGCCAGGATGGTCTCAATCTCCTGACCTCGTGATCTGCCTGCCTTGGCCTCGCAAAGTGCTGGGATTATAGGCGTGAGACACCGCGCCCAGCCAGCAATTTGTTTTTAAAAATATGAACTTACCTTATAGAGGAGGCGCATGAGTTAACAGATGCGTTTTTAGGGGTATGTGTTCATGTCACTGTATACCTGGAAGAAAAACCTGAAGGAATGCCCAAACCTTTACAGTGCTTTCCTGTGGGTGGTAGAATATGGGTGACATTCGTTTTCCTCTTTATGTTTTTCAGTATCTTTCATATATTCCATAATAAGCATTTACAATAATTTATATGAATTATAAATTCTACGTAATATACACTTATATATTACAATAAGCATTGTTATTATTACTATTATTTTTGAGATGGAGTCTCGCTCTGTCACCCAGGCTGGAATGCAGTGGTGCAATCTCAGCTCAGTGCAACCTCCACCTCCCAGGCAATTCTTCTGCCCAGCCTACCAAGTAGCTGGGACTACAGGCGCCTGCCATCAGGCCTGGCTAATTTTTTGTATTTTTAGTAGAGACAGGGTTTCACTTGTGTTAGCCAGGATGGTCTCAAGCTCCTGACCTCATGATCCGCCTGCCTCGGCCTCCCAAAGTACTAATTACAGGTGTGAGCCACCGTGCCTGGCCTATACTAAGCATTTTATAATTAGAAAACACAAATATGGTTTTAAATGCTATAGGGTGTTAAATATAAAATAAACTTATTTTGAACAGGATGTTTTGCATCAGCTTAAAATGGCTTGCTTTGTTAATAGAGATGGCCAACCTGAGCAGCAAAAAAGAGAAAGCATTGAATTTCTTGTATTGTGAAGATATTTTTATTTGACTTCTATTCATTCCCAGTCTTTGCCTTCAGTAATTCAACATGAGTTTCCTGCTATTTTGAACAACTGTTCCTGGAGGTTTGCCAAGCTTATGTTTATCATCCAAACCTCTGCAGAGATTCTAAACAAATAAAGATATCTATAGAGCAAAATTCAGATGATGAAAGCAAATAAACCACAGAAAGCAACTCGACAGATACAGATCAGGCATCACTGTGAGGGCAACAAACAGCTAAAGTAGGAGGCGTGAGCACTCTGGTGGGATTCATATTCAATATATGAGGGCTTTGCAGTCAAACCAGCACAAAAATGCTTCAGAAAGGTAAGACATAAAATAATGGGCATGGGCATAGCTGTGAAGCAAAAGAAGGCAGAGGTGGCAATATTGCTGAAAGACAAAGTAAAACACGTGCCTTTCATAGAAAAGAACGTGCCAGTGGAAGGCCCCCGAAGGGAAAATGCAGAAGCGTCTGTTTCTGCTGGGGTGGAAGGAGGAGAGCGTCTTCCTTGCTTGTTTTCTCAGCTCTCCACGTGGTCTTCCTGCTTTGCTCATGCAGATTCCTGAGCTCTCTCTCACTTGGATTAAAAACAGCAACAACCACTTTCTAGAAGTGTCTGCTTAAAGGCCATGCATCTGTGAACTGGGGACACTGCAGTGAGGCTCTTCTCGGAACCCCCGGGGCTCAGGACTCTGGATATCACCCCCAGTCAGGCCACTGCACCCTCTGTGTCAAGCGCTTGCTCAGGCAGTTTGGGCCCTTCCTCCTCTTGTTATATTGGGGTTCAGGGTGCCCTCAGCTCCCCTGAGAGGGCGTTTCTCCAGGTTCTTGGTCTCCTGCCCTCTCAAGAATGAGAGAGGGGACCACGGCGCAGTGCGCAGTAAATGCCGGACTCAAAAGTGTTTGTAGAAAGTGATTTATTTAGAGAGAGAGAAACAGGAGAAGGAACAGCTAACTCTCACACTGAGTGAGAGAATCCAGAAAGATGGAATCCAGGAGAGGAATGCAGCTTCCACACTGGGTGGAAGGGAACAGAGAGAGATGGAGTTTAGGAGGGGAAGACAGGCTTCCACGAGAGAGTGTGGAAGGGGACCCCAGAGGGGAAATCCAGGAGAGAGAAAGACGGCTTCCATGAAGGGAGTGTGGAAGGGGACCCCAGAGGGGAAATCCAGGAGAGAGAGAAGACGGCTTCCACGAGAGAGTGTGGAAGGGGACCCCAGAGGGGAAATCCAGGAGAGAGAAAGATGGCTTCCATGAAGGGAGTGTTCGTTGAAGGGACCCAAACACGGAGTCCAAAGGGATATGGAAGACGGGAACTTTTAACCTGGGAGGAACCCCCAACCTTCCCTAAGACCCCAGGCCAATGAAAGGAGTTCCTTAGAACTTCCGCTGGAGTGACTGACTCTTAGTTTCTTCTCTCGCCCTGGAAGTTTAAACATAAGCTGTTAAATCTCCTGGATGAAGACGGATGGGAGGGGGAGAAAATATGGCCCTGGGGAGTTCTTGCCCTTAAAACTACACCCCCTTGTGCACCCTGGAAAGAGAACACATTCGCTCACTCTGATGCCTGGTGGCGCCCCAGTTTGAAGATGGGGCTGCCCTACCGGAGCTCATGGTCTCCCATCGATGAAGATGGGGCCTGGCCCTGTGTGACATCTGGTGCAGGCACAGAGTCCTACAACCAGGACGTCCGTCTGTGCTGGACTCATTAGAGTCCTGGCCCTCATGGGATGAGAAAGACTTCCCCTGTCCCCAGCGTTCACTTTCTGCTAGCGCCTGAGACCAGCGACTTGGGTCTCACAGTGACTTCCACTCCAGTTTCCCAACTCCCATTCTTCCCCATCCTCTCCATACTTCTGCTCAGGACGCCTGAGTTCTCTAAAACTCAAAACTCGTCACACAGCTGTCCCTCTCCGGCAACTTTGATGGCATCCCATGACTGGGATGGCGGAGGCTTATTTCTAGGAATTAAGTTCCTGTCACCTTGGGCTGCAGCTTTAGGGCTTCTCCCCCAGGGCAGTTCAGGACTCAGGACTCAATGAAAGTGAGAATCATTTCCCACTCCTCCCAAGGACGCGCTTCACCGGCCTATCCGAGGCTTGTTCTGGTTGTTTTTACTCTTTTCTCCCCCACTTCTCCTCCCTCTCCCTAATCTTTAGAATATAAAGGTTTCAGGCCATATTTATGTAACCCCAGAGATCAACTTTCCTTTAGGACATCTTATGTCGGCCAACAGAGTGCTGCCTGAGGCCTTTGCTGCCTCAGGTCTCCAGATGGCTCAAGCAGACCTGTGGGCGGGGCTTCTCCTACCGGGAATTGCCCCTCCAGGGCATTGGAGGGGAGGCCAAGGCCTGTGATGCCCAGAAAAGTCATGTCTAGCCCTGACAGTTCTGTGCCAACAGCTGCATGGCCCAGTGTGTGTGTGTGTGTGTGTGTGTGTGTCGCGCGCGCTACCAGCAGGGACCAGCATCTTTCACTGGCATCAAAAGACTCACCCATTTTCAGTAACAACCTTTTTGCAGCCGCCGAGCCTTTGTTGGGTTTGTATAGCAGACCAGTTGAGCCGCGTTTGTGTGTTGGAGAAGTGGAGAAGTCTTAGCAGGTGGGAAGGAAGCTCGGCCAAGGCTCTCTGGTGAGCTCCCCCCTCCTTCTTCCTGGAAAATTTCCAGGACCCCATCTGAAGCGCCCCTTCCCAGGACTGACTCTGGTTTGTCTCTTTGCTGGATTAGGTAGGAGGAAGGTTAGTGGGATGACCATAGCTGATTTTTATCATCTATAGCTCAGTCTGGATTCCCCACTCCCTCTGCCGGCAACTCTCCTGGGCTTGGCCACCCGCCTAGCAGGAGGACTCAGCCCCTTATCCCAGCCGCTTCACCCTCTTGAGGCTGCAACTGCTGTGTTTGTCCATTTCCCCACCAAAACTGGGCAGAAGCGTACCAAGTGATGCCCCAGAAGCCACCTGTGTGCCAGGGTGATTCTCCTCCATCCCCCGTTCCAGCAGACCCTCCTACTACTGAGGATCAGAGCCAGTCACCCCTGCTGGGACACAGACTCCTTTCCTTACCTGCTGGTCTTTTGGCACAAAGCCTGAAGTGACCAGTGACAGCTATAGCTTCTTGTCCACTGGACCCTGTATTGTGTCCTGTGGTGGCAGTGTTCCCCCCTCTGGGGGAACAGGCCTCTAGACCTGCAAAGCCCAATATGGAGGGGATGAGAAGTTCAGATTCTCTAATTGGATCCCTGGAGGTCATGGTTAGGGGGCTATTCTTACTTCTGCTCCTGGGTTCCTAGACCCGTGCATTTTCTCAGCTGGAGACAGCAATTTCTGATGGTCACTGACTTAGGGTGTATTCTGTGTCTTGAAGGATGGAATCCCCTCCTCAAAGGGCATTTTCTCCCAGCTGGTAGGTACCTCAGCAGAGCCTATAAGGGGACCACTCCATCACTCACCCATATTGGCGGCATCTGCATGGCATGGTGAGGAATGGGCCCAGGAAACCCACGGCCATGTGCCCAACACCGTAGCTCCTTTGCTGTAAAGTGAGTCTTTTTGGTCCAAAGCAATGTTATGTAGTATTCAATATCCATCAGTCAAACATTCTGCAAACCTCCCAATAGTGTTCATAAGAGCAGAAAGGACAAATCTACACTTGGAGTATGCCTTGGGTCAGTCAAAATGAATCACTGCCTCACCTTTAAGGCAATATAACTGACTTCAAGTCCAGTGTCATCATCCTTCCACCTAGTGGCCAGTTGAGTCTCCGAGTGGCACTGTACTGGGAGCTCAGCTTCGGTGTCTGCTGCTGTCTGGCTGGATACTCAGCAGTTGCTGGAAATGGATCAGCCTTGCTGAGTTGCAGGCCGTGCTGCTGGGCCCACACCATCCTGCCTCCCTGCCACCATTGCTGCTCACTGAATGGCCAATGACAGCGCAGGCTGGCTCCGACTGGTCAAACCACGTTCCTACACGGCTGCTGGGCGCCTTCTTGTGGTGGTGCTCTCTGGTGGGTGTTAGCATTGGATCTTTACAGGCATGCCCACACCCATAGTTCCAGCTGCATGCATGACCCTTCCGCTAGACTCCTGGTCCCCAACCTTTGAATTCTCCAGGCCCAGAGCAGCAACAGCCAAGTCTTTTGCTGCCGTCCATGGGTCTGAACATATTCTTATGCCAGGTCACTTCTCTTTCTACACAAAATGAGTAGCCACGTGTACTGCCCTAGTGTGGTGGGCGAACAGTGGCCCCCAAACATGCCCATGTCTGGAACCTGTACATCTGTTTTGGTATATGGCAAAAGTGACTTTGCAGATGTCATTAAATTGAGGATCTTGAGATGGGAAGGTTATTCTGGATTATCTGGGTAGCCCAATGTAATCATAAATGTCCTTATAAGTGAGAGATGGAGGCCGGGTGTGGTGGCTCACACCTGTAATCCCAGCACTTTGAGAGCCTGAGGCAGGTGGATCACTTGAGGTCGGGAGTTCGAGACCAGCCTGACCAACATGGTGAAACCCCGTCTCTACCAAAAATACAAAAAAAAAAAAAAAAAAATAGCCAGGCGCGGTGGCGGGTGCCTGTAATCCTAGCTGCTCTGGAGGCTAAGGCAGGAGAATCACTTGAACCTGGGAGGTGGAGGTTGCAGTGAGCCGCAATTGGGCCATTGCACTCCAGTCTGGGTGACAGACCGAGATTCTCTCTAAAAAAAAAAAAAAAAAAAAAAAAAGTGAAAGAGGGAGCCAAGAGGGCCAAAGTCTGAGAAGGAGGCGTGGCCATAGAAGCAGATGTTAAAATGATGTGGTTTCTGGAAAGGGTGCATGAGCAGGGAATGCAGGTAGCTTCCAGAAGCTGAAAAAGGAAAGGAAATGGATTCTCTTCTACCCCGAGAGCCTCCAGAAGGAATGCAGCCCTGACAACACCTGGACCTCAGTCCAGTAAGACCCAGTTTCAGCGCCGACCTCCAAGATTGTAAGATACTCCATTTGTGTTGCTTTAAACTCCCAAGTTTTTGGAGATTGGTTACAGCAGCAACAGTGAACTAACACAGCACGTTTCTGCTCACGCGGAGACTGGGAGAGGCTGTCTCTCCGCACTGCCTTTCAGGGAGACCCCTGAGTGGGGCTGTAGTGCAGCAGCTATCTATTTTTTAGGCGTTTTTGCACCCCATACTGAGCCAACGCATGCATGAAGCAAGCTCGGCCTATTTCTTCCTACATTAGGTGGTCACAGGTGACATCACACCACCCAACACAGCAGTGATGGAGGTGAGGGACCCCCAGCGGCGCAACAGAGGCAGATGCTAGGAGGGTCTCGTGCAGTTTATCAGTAGCTCTGGTCCTGCACAGGCCCAGTCCTGGATGTACCCTTTCATCTTACCACAGATGTCTGTTGAGCATGCCTTACCTTTGCCCTGGAGGCCCTGGCAGAGCCCGGCTCAAGGCGGGCAGCTCTAGTGGCGTGGTCACCGCTTGGTGTCTCCCGCTCTGCTAGGGTGCAGAGGCATCCCAGCAGCTGTCTTCCTTTGCTGCAGATAGCGTGGCCTTGCTCCCAGAACCCCCAGGATCCAGGCTGTGATTCTTCTACTGGGGCTTGCCATGAAGTTATCACAAACTTGGAGTTTAAAGCAACATGGCATCTTTTCCACCATAGGTACCTCTAGAACCATAGAATCTTCCAGACCACGTGGCCTAATTTTCTGGGCTGCTAGCACCACAGCCTGTGCCTGCTGCAGAGTTCTTCCCTGCGCTGGGCCTCAGCAGAGCTGGCAGCCTTTCACGCCACCTGGTCATCGTGAACACACAGTGTTCCCAAGTGTGGCACGTGCTGCCTCCAGAACGCACAGAGGCGACCAGTCATTGTGGTCCTTCCTTTTTTTTTTTTTTTGATGTGGAGTCTCATTCTGTTGCCAGGCTGGAGTGCAGTGGCGCGATCTTGACTCCCTGCAACCTCTACCTCCCGGGTTCAAGTGATTCTCCTGCCTCAGCCTCCCGAGTAGCTTGGGACTACAGGGTCGCGCCACCATGCCCAGCTTATTTTTGTATTTTTAGTAGAGTTGGGGTTTCACCATGTTGGCCAGGCTGGTATCGAACTCATGTCCTCAAGTGACCAAGTGATCTGCCCACCTCAAATCCAAAGTTCTGGGATTATAGGCGTGAGCCACCATGCCCAACCACTGTGTACTCTAGTCCATCCTAAATGAATGGAAACGGCTTCTGGTTCTCCTCTTCAGTAGAGATGGAAACTAATGACTTCCTACCATGGATTTGAGAACATGTTGACCTACTCTAGCAAAGACATCATTACTGGGGCTACTATTTGTTTGGGTTTGCAGTATTCCGCTGTCAATCTCCAGGATCCATCTGGTTTTTGTAGGGGTTTGACTATTAAATGACTCTATAAGGGGGAGAAAGTATATCTGCACCCTTCAGGTTTTGACAGTAGAATATATTCTTCCCTTATAATTGCTGTAATTCTCTTCAGCAGTACTGGTTTTATTCACTGTCTTGGCTCAGGCAGTATCAGGGATTCCCACTCAGCCTTCCCACATCTATAGCTCTTATTCCACAATCCCAAATATCTGGCCAACTTGAGGGTTACCCCATGTGCCAAGTATGTCCATTTCTATCATGCATTTGAGGGCTTGGGAAATGACCACCAGGTGGCTCAATGGACCCAGTGGACCTACCAAAATCCAAAGCTGGGCCAGGACTCTGTTTATCACCTGACCCCATATGCCCTCCCTTTAACGGGAGTCGAGACGATGCGCCATGTCCCAGGATTCTGTGTGCAATCATCCTTGAAACGTTTCCGCATTCCCCCCTCCACGTGCACAGTTACTTGAGTGAGTGACCTCAGGTTTCTCTGGGGAAGGATTTTGGGGGGAGATTTTGACTGTAGGCACAGGCAGTGATGTGGGAACCTGGCCTTTCCATGAGTTCCACGTCTGATGGCAGGCAGCATGGCATTGGGGCAGCCACTCTCGGCCTCCTGCTCGTCCAGGTTGGATTTCTTTTCGTTACGTAAGTTCAGCCACGCCCTTCTGACTGCCCATCCCCCTGGTCCCTAGGAACATTATGTTCTATTATCCAGCTTCATAACTCTGCATGTCAGGTCCTCCTGGCTACCACTCTGACCTTGCCACTGCTCTTGGCCATAAAAACCAATACTGCATGCTGAATATCGTTGCTTTGGTAAATGAGGTGACCTCTGCGCCCTCCCATGGGACACAGTTGGCCGGTAGGTTTGCTGGCCTGACATCACGTGTGTACTCTAGGAGGCTCATTTCCCCTCATCTTCCATGGTCGAGCTGGCAGTTTTCCTTCACTTAGTGAAGGCGGTGGCTCTTTTTGGGCATCCACAAGCCATCCTAACGGCACACTGGGACTGTCTCCCCCAGGGCCTAGCCAGGGTCACAAGCTTGTATCACGGAAACTCCTCCCACATTCATTAGCTCTCTCTTATCTGTCTTTATATTCTGTCACCTGCGGGTCCAGCACCCTTGGGATGGAGTCCTGGAGGTGCCCTCCTGGATCTTGCTGGTCCGTGCTGGGCAGATCCTGCAGTTCCTTCGGAAGAGAGTCCCTTCCTCCCTTAGCAGGCCAGCACGTCCTAGCTAGGTGATGTTGTCATTTGAAGTGATTGGTCTGGTGTCAGAAGGGGGGATATTGGCATAGATCCTGAAAAACGCATGTGCTGCCTTGCAAGGCAGAGGTCTCTCTCTTTCTCTCCCACTGCCCCCTAACTATAACACACACACTCTCTCTCTATAAAACACTTCAAGAAAGGGGTCGCTAACCTTTAACAGGAGCAGTGGGCCACCTCTGTAGGCCCAGATGATTCAGGAGAATCTGGGGATTCTAGATTTGTTCTTTTCTTTGTTTTTGAGACACTGGTCCTCATGCCCACCCTGGAGGCTTCTGTTCAGCTGGTCAGTGGTGATTCAGCTCCGAAATCTCAATTTAGGGTCCATTTCCTCAGACCACTTCTGAGAGCAACTCTCTTAGGTAGAGATTTCTGGGAAACTGGGTTTGCACCCCCAACTCCATCAGTCCTTGAATGGGGGGGGTACCGATGGGGGGGGGCACAGTAGGCCCCTTTGGCTAAGTCTCCCCAGAAGGGAACCTGGCTGTGAGCCCAAAGGGAGCATTGCTTCTGGCAGCTGGGGCAGCGTGGGCCTTGGCCCTGAGTGGCACCTGAGTGGCACAGCACCTGCCACAGGGGCCAAGGCCACCATAGCTGAGGCCACGATTCCTTTTTTAAGACTTCCTCTTCCAGGCACCCACAGGTTCATGCAGCCACTATTCATGGAGTGCCCTGAGGAGACATCGAGACCCTGCCCCGGCCTTCCAGGACCTTGCACGCTAGCTGGGGAGATTCCTGCCCTTGTTTAAGCGTGGGCCAGGGGAAGCCTGGCAGCACCACCAGAGCTTGGAGCAGGACCCCTGGGGTCAGGGGGAGTCAACTGCAGGCTTTCGGGGAGTGGCAGGTAGGATATTTCAGGTTGGAGGGCTCCGTCAATTGACCGTCAACAAATGTGCCAAGAGGCTAGACATGGTAGCTCACATCTGTAATTCTGGTACTTTAGGAGGCTGAGGTGGGAGGATCACTTGAGTCCAGGAGTTCAGGAGCAGCCTAGACAATATAGCAACATCCTATCTCTACAAAACATTTTTTAAAATTAGTTGATGGCCGGGCGCAGTGGCTCACGCTTGTAATCCCAGCACTTTGGGAGGCCCGATCATTTGAGGTCAGGAGTTTGAGACCAGCCTGGCCTACATGGTGAAACCCCATCTCTATGAAAAATACAAAAAAATTAGCCAGGCGCAGTGGCACATGCCCATAGTCCCAGATACTTGGGAGGCTGAGGCAGGAGAATCACTTGAACCCAGGAAGCAGAGGTTGCAGAGAGCCGAGACTGCACCGCTGCACTCCAACCTAGGTGACAGAGCGAGACTTCATCTCAAAAACAAACAAGCAAACAAAAAAATTAGCTGAGCATGGTGGCACATGCCCGTAGTCCCAGCTACTCCAGAGGCTGAGGTAGGAGATTGCTTGAGCCCAGGAGCTTGGGGTTACAGTGAGCTACGATCATGTCATTGCACTCCAGCCTGGGTGGTGGAGCAAGTGAGACCCTGCCTTAGAAAAAAAATGCCAAGAACACACAATGAGGAAATGATGATTTCTTCAATAAATGGTGTGGGGAGAACTAGATCCACATGCAAAAGAATGAAACCAGACCCTCATCTCACACTGTAAACAAAAATCAACTCAAAATGGATTAAAGACTTAAATGGCAGACCTCAAGACCCCAAACTATAAAACCCTAGAAGAAAACATAGGGAAAAGCCTTCTTGACAGTGGTCTGGGCAATGATTTTTTTAATATGACCCCAAAAGTACAGGCAACAAAAGCAGAAATAGACAAATGGGATAACATCAAACTGAAAAGCTTCTGCACGGCAAAGGAAGCCATCAGCAGAGTGAAGAGACGATGAGCAGAATGGGAGAAAATATTTGCAAACCATACATCTGATAAAGGGTTAATATCCAAAATGTATAAAGAACTCAAACAAGTCCATGGCAAAACAAATAGCCCAATTCAAAAATGGGCAAAGGACCCGAAGAAACATTTCTCAAAAGAAGGCATGCAAATACATGGCCAACAGGCATATGAAAAAATGCTCAATATTACCAATCACCAGGAAAAGGCAAATTAAAACCACAAGGTATTATCATCTCACATGTGGGAGAAAGTTATGATCAAAGAGACAAAGGGTGACAAAGTTGGTGAGGCTGTGGAGAAAGGGAACCCTGTACACTGTTGGTGGGGGATGAGAATTAGTGCAGCTATTACTGAAAACAGTATAAAGGCTCCTCAAAACACTACAAATAGAATCACCTTACTTTATTTATTTATTTATTTTTTGAGACCGAGTCTCAGTCTGTCACCAAGACTGGAATGCAGTGGCATGATCTCAGCTCACTGCAACCCCGCCTCCTAGGTTCAAGCAATTCTCATGCCTCAACCTCCCGAGTAGCTGGGACTACAGGCGGCCACCACCATGCCCAGCTAATTTCTGTATTTTTAGCAGAGACAGGGTTTCACCATGTTGGCCAGGCTGGTCTCAAACTCCTGACCTCAAGTGATCCACCCGCCTTGGCCTCCCAAAGTGCTGGGGATTACAGGCATGAGTCACTGTGCCTGGCCAAAAAATAGAACTACCTTATGATCCAGCAATCCCACTTCTGGGTAGATGTCTGAAGGATATAAAGTCAGTATATCAAAGAGGTAATTGCACTCCCACGGTCATCGCAGCATTATTCACAACGGTCAAGACATGGTATGAACCTAAGTGTCCATTGGCAAATAAATAGAATATAGAAAACGTGGGATATATACACCATGAAATATGATCAGCCTTAAAGAAGAAGACTCTGTCATTTTCTTAGATGGATGAACATAGAGGACATTATGTTAAATGAAATAAGCCATCCAGGTGTGGTGGCTCATGCCTGTAATCCCAGCATTTTGGGAGGCAGAGGCAGGCGAATCACTTGAGGTCAGGAGTTCAAGACCAGCCTGGTCAACATGGTGAAACACCGTCTCTACTAAAAGGACAAAAATTAGCCAGGCATGGTGGTGGGTACCTGTAATCCAAGCTACTCGGGAGGCTGAGGCAGGAGAATCGCTTCAATCCAGGAGGTGGAAGTTGCAATGAGCTGAGATCATGCTACTGTACTCCAGCCTGGGCAACAGAGTGAGACTCTATCTCAAAAAAAGAAAGAAAGAAAGAAGAAAAGAGGATGGAAGGAAGGATGGAGGAAGAAAGGAAGGAGGAAGGAAGGAAGGAAGGAAGGAAGGAAGGAAGGAAGGAAGTGAGCCAGGCTCAGAAACACAAGTATTACATGATTTCAACTCATATGTGGAATCCAAAGTTGAACTTATAGAAGCGGAGAGTAGAATGGTGGTGGGGTGCTGGGAGTGTGTGTGTGTGTGAAATGGGGATATGTTGGTTAAAGGATATGTTTCCATGGATGGGCTGAGTAAATTCTGGAGATTAATGTATAGCATGGCAACTGCAGTTAGTAATAATGTATGAATTATATACTTGAAAATTGCTGAGAGATCTTTTTTTTTTCCTAGACGGGGTTTCACCATGTTGGTCAGGCTGGTCTTGAACTCCCGACCTCAGGTGATCCGCCCGCCTTGGCCTCCAAAGTGCTTGGATTACAGGCGTGAGCCACCATGCCCGGCCAATTGCTAGAGATCTTACATGGCCTCACTGCAAAAAAAGATAAGTATGAGAGGAAATGGATACATTAATTTGCTTATTTTAATCATTTCACAATATACACATAAATCAAAACATCATTTTGTGATACTGCAAATATATACAATTATTTTTTGAGACAGAGTCTTGCTCTGCCACCAGGTTAGGGTGCAGTGGCGCAATCCTGGCTCACTGCAACTTCCGCCTCCCGGGTTCAAGCTATTTCCCTGCCTCCACCTCCCGAGTAGCTGGGACTACAGGCGTGCACCATCACACCTGGCTAATTTTTTGTATTTTAGTAGAGACGAGGTTTTACCATGTTTACCAGGATGGTCTCAATCTCCTGACCTCATGATTTGCCTGCCTCGGCCTCCCAAAGTACAATTTTTGTTTGCCAATTATACCTTTGTAAAGCTGCAGGGAAGGGGAAGGAAAAATAAAGAACATGGCAAAAATAGGAAACTAAATTACAAAAATCCTAAAATGTGCTCTGTGTAACTTAATCAGAGTGGAGAATATCTGACAGGTGGATAATTAGGGGCTCCCTTGAGACATCTCTCCTCCCCATGGTGGTCTCTCTTCTCCGATGTGGTTGGGGCCTGTGTCATGTAGGATCCCCCAGCTCCACCCTCCTGGTGTCATCTCTGCATTGACTGGGGAAAGGAAGGGTGTCCTGGGCTGCCTGGGGGAGGCAGAATCTTCCACCCCTCACCCAAAACAGGCTACTGACCAGCAGAGCTTAAAGACTGTTGGGAAATTGGCATGGGTAGCTCAGAGGCCTTTGGGGGGATGATGGGACACAGGCCCCTGCCCCTTCAAAGTCATGGGACCCTCCTGGAAGGGCCTGAGGGCCTGCAAGAGGGAGGGTAGTGAACCTTTCCCTTAGACTGTCCATAGGAGAGCATTCCAAGTATTGTAGTCTGCTCGCTATGTGTTGCACCCCCATACTGTTTGTGGGACACAGAGGGCCGTCCAGCTTGCACAGGCAGACATAAAGATTCAGTGATGGGGGGTGAGAATATCTGAGCTGGATTTAGACAGCTGCAGAAGCAGATGCAGCAGTCACAGGAAAGGCTTCCTGCTTGTGATGGAAATCTGTTTCTGCTGGGCTTCTAGGGCCTAGTTCCCCTTCCTCTGCCCAGTGGATCTGCATTTGCTCCATCACGACCCCCCCACCCTACTGCCTTGTGGCTCCAGGGCTGGCAAGCCCATCCCCCAGCTCTGCACTTCTCCTCTGACTTGGTATCTGCTCCCCAGCCCTTCCCAAAGCCTGACCCACATCTTGGGTTCTTGGTAGAATGGAGTTCAGGGTGGGGCAAGTCAGCCTCTCCAGGCCTTTGTCTCCGGGAATGTTTGCCTCCCGGTGAGGGGGAGGCAGGGCCTGGGAGACACACTGGAAGCTTTGTGGCTTCTGTCTCCTGGAGTGAGTCAGGCCCATGGTTATCATTCATTCAGAAGCTGTTTATTTCAAAAGCATCTCCTGCCAGCCTTTTATGTTCCACTTTCTTTGCTGTGATTTTCTATAGTTGTTTAATCAATTATCTTTTTTTTTTAATGAATGACTTTTTTTTTTTGTTCCCTGCCTTTCCCTCCAATGCTTTTAGGACTCTGAGAAGCTTAGGGGTAATTTAGGCTACGTCGTCCCTCCTACCTGTTCTGGATCCTTCGGAACCGGAGGCCTCAGGCTGCTGTCTGGACCTTCCTGCCCTGGGAGGCCCTGGTTGCAGGTCTCTTTTTGCAGTGAGGGAATCCTTGGCTGCCTCTTCTTAGACCTGCTTTGCAAGGGCCCAGGATGCCTGCCCACCGCCCTCCCTCGGTGAACAGGGTGAGGACTCACCTCCAGGCAGCGCTGGGGCCTTGGGAGGTGCAGTGCATGGCATGGAACAGTCCATGCTCCCCAAACACTGTCCAGGGATGCGTGTCCACTCCCCAGCCGCCTCCCCCAGTCAGGATCTTGGTGGGACTGGGTGACTCTGCTTCCTCGTTCCAGATCCCCCTCAGAGCTCCTGATGCCCAGGTGGACTGGAGGGTCTCCGATGGCTCACAGTTCCAAAGAGAGCAGCCAGGCCCTAGGCCCTGGGCCTTCAGGGCCTCCACAAGGCCTGGCCCACCGGCTCCTGCTCTCCACAGGCTGGGGAGAGGTAGGAACCAGCTTCCCCCTTGGGCGGCACTGGCTCAGGGTGCTTGGCAGAACCTCAGGGGCACGAGGGTTCTCCAGGCCACACCTACCTCTCCCACCGCTCGGGCCGGCCACTGTCAGACAAGCAGGTTTCTGGCCATCAGGCCCAGAGGAGGATGCTGCCCTGAGGGAACTTTCTGGGGTCGGGGCTGGGGAGCTCTGCTCTTGGGAACTGTGTTCAGAAGGCAAGGTGCTTAACGTCTGAATGCTCCTTCCACCACCACTCAGGCCAACCCCAGCCAGCTCAAAACTCAGAGAGGGACAGGCCCTTGCAGGAGCATCTTGGCTCCCAGCGTGGCCACGATGGGCAGATCAGACAAGGCGTCCGAGCCGGGCTTCCTCCAGTTTGGGAGGACACTACCTCTCAGCCGCTGCAGCAGCACCTGCATCTGGTGCAGCGTCCCTGAGGGCCTCCACCTGTCCATCCTGCGAAGATGACCGCCCTCTCTCTAACACCGGGGGCAGGAGGCTGCTGCAGCCTTTTCGAAGGGCTTCATTGTTTCAGAGCTTTAGGCCGGCCTCTGTGAAATGAGGGCCAGCTGTGAAGAATTACACGGTCTCACCATGCTCCACCCCTATGAAAACTTTCAGGGAGGCCTGAAGAGGGGGGTGGGTGGTAGGCAGGAAAGGTGGATTGAAGGGAACTAACAGCATTCTCCATGTTCATGTGAAGTATTAGTTTCACTGGGTGAGGGATGTTTGCAAATGACAGGGCAGTACAGAAACTGTTTTTTTCCTCTTTATGGGGTTTGATGAACTGTTTGAGAATTAACGCTTGTTGTCGGGAAGTAGGTATGTGTGTGATAAGGACACATGGGGACAATCAGGAGAATGGGAATTTGGGAGCCCTAGAGAGAGCATGATCCAGTGTCCACTGTCATCTTGGACTGTTCCAAGGGACTGCAGTGCCAAATGTCACAGCGAACTGTCCTGCTGAGGTCTTTGGGGGTGGTGTGAGTCTGGACCGGAGACCCTCTACTCTGGGAAGTGTAGTGCTGAGAGAAAGGGAATGGAGGGAGAATCACAAAAGCTTCTGCAGGTGGAGAGTGGAATTTCCAGAGTCAGGAAGATTTCATGAGGCAGGGGTCAAAGGCTGGCGGTGCTCTGGCCAAGGAGCAGGGTTAGAAACGGAGGCAGCCAGATGAAAGGGGCCAGGGCTCATCTCCTAACTGTCAGCCTCACTTCCTTTCATACTGCACCTTGCAAGTGGGCTGGCTGTGTGAGACTCGGCTGACAGGCTGGGGAGAAACTCCAGGAGAGAGACAGCCCATGACGGAGGGAGTTTAACGACTCTCATCCTAAAGAACCATCCCCTGCTCTGTGGGGAAAACAAGCCCCCAAGGAGTTGTACCCTCAGAGGGATTGCATCCTGGCTCTGTCCAGGCCACCAAAGCTCACTTGCCCTGAATGTAGTTAGCAGCATCGGGAGTGAGGTTCCCAGGACCAGTGGACAGCATGGACGTTGCCTTCCGGAAGGTCTTAATTCCCCATGAAATCCACAGCACCTAGATAGTACTCCGTACATAGCAGTGATTCAGTACATGCTGGAATGATGCTTGATGGGCTGGCTCTCTTCACTAGAGATATATGAATATCTAGCAAGGGCAGAGAAATAAGCTCAAAATCATGAATCACGGCAGAAATGTAAATAGGAACCGTAACAAGACACCATTTAACACCCCACAGAAAGATGAATGTTAAAAAGACTGACAGGCCAAGTGTGCTGGCTCACTCCTGTAATCCTAGCACTTTGGGAGGCTGAGGCAGGCGGATTAGTTGAGGTCAGGAGTTCGAGACCAGCCTGGCCAATATGGCAAAACTCCATCCCTACCGAAAATACAAAAATTAGCCAGGTGTAGTGGTGGGTACCTGTAATTCCAGTTACTCAGGAGGCTGAAACAGGAGAATCAGTTGAACTTAGGAGGCGGAGGTTGCCATGAGCCAAGATCATGCCACTGTACTCCAGCCTGGGTGACAGAGCGAGACTCCATCTCAAAAAAAAAAAAAAAAAAAAAAAAAAAAAAAGAACAACAATGAAAAAGACTGATAATACCAGATGTTGGCAGGGATATGGAATAACCTGGGATTCAATATATTGCTAGCGGGAATGAATGACGAGGCAGCCACTTTAAAAACAGTATAGTAGTATTTGTAGAGTTAAACATATGCTTACCATACAACCCAACAATTCCAATACAAGAGAAATGAAAACTTTCACAAAGACTTATAAGTGAACGGTCATAGCAGCATTTTTTTTCTTTTTGAGACAGTCTCACTCTGTCACCCAGGTTGGAGTGCAGCGGTGTGATATCGGCCCACTGCAACCTCTGCCTCCCAGATTCAACCATTTCTTCTGCCTCAGCCTCCTGAGTAGCTGAAATTACAGACGCACATCACCATGACTGGCTAATATTTGAATTTTTAGTAGAGACTGGGTTTCACCATGTTGGCCAGGCTGATCTTGAACCCCTGACCTCAAGTAATCCGCCCACCTCGGCCTCCCAAAGTGCTGGGATTACAGGTGTGAGCCACCGTGCCTGGCCAGCAGTATTGTTCATAAAAAATAAAAAACTGAAAGCAACCCAAATGTCCATCAACTGATGAATAAACAAATTATACTATGGAATACCATTCAGCCACAAAAAGGAATGGCGAAAATATTACAAGAGAAATAATAAAATACAAAAGACTATGTACCATATGATTGCATTTATATGAAATTCTAGAAGAAGCAAAATTACAATGACAGAAATCAGATTAGCGGTTGCCTGGAGCCCAGGTGGGGAAGGAGATGGGCTACAAATAAGCAGCAAGAAATGCTTTAGAGTGCAGGGACATTTTGATTGTGGTGGTAACATAATTATAAATAATTACCAAGCTATATCAACCTGCATACTTAAAATGTGTAAATGTTATTGTATGTAAATAATAAAATACAAATTTTAGGCAAAAGAGACCCCCACATCTAGATGCACCATGTGTAAACTTCTGGCAAACCAATAATACAAATAAAATCTTGAAGGCAGCCAGAAACACAATAGACAGAACAAAGAATTACAGAAGACTTTTTTTCTTTGAGACGGAGTTTCACTCTTGTTGCCCAGGCTAGAGTGTAATAGTGATCTCCGCTCACTGCAACCTCCTGTCTCCCAGGTTCAAGCGATTCTCCTGCCTCAGCCTCCTGAGTAGCTGGGACTGCAGGCCTGCACCACCATGCCCAGCTAATTTTGTATTTTTAGTATAGACGGGGTTTCTCCACGTTGGTTAGGCTGGTCTTGAACTCGTGACCTCAGGTGCGCACCTCGGCCTCACAAAGTGCTGGGATTACAGGTGTGAGCCACCACGCCTGGCTGTACGGAAGGCTTTTATTCAGAACCTATGCAAGCCGGAAGCCAATGGGGTAACATCCTTAAAGTACTGAAAAATAAAAACAGTCAAGTTAGAATTCTATACTTTTTGTTTGTTTGTTTTTAAAGATAGTCTTGGTCTGTTGCCCAGGCTGGAGTGCAGTGGCGCGACTTCGGCTCACTGCAATGTCTGCCCCCCGGGTTCAAGCGATTCCCCAGCCTTCCAAGTAGTTGGGGTTACAGGCACACACCACCACGGCCGGCTAATTTTTGTATTTTCAGTAGAGACGGGGTTTCACCATGTTGGCCAGGATGGTCTTAATCTCTTGACCTCGTGATCCGCCCGCCTCGGCCTCCCAAAGTGCTGGGATTACAGGCGTGGGGGGATGGCACCCGGCCAGGACAGTGTATTTTCTATTCCGTGTGTTTGGGATAACTTTGCTCCGTCCCCTCTGATGAACCAGTGCCTGCGAAAGCCCTTGAGATTTGGGCAACAGGCGGCACAGATCTTGGAGTTTACCTTGCTGCTCATCAGTCCTCAGGCGGTGGCCTCTAACGGGAGCGAACACCCACTTCGCTAGGCCGTCGCTCCGCAGAGGAGGGGCGAGGCGCGGGACCCTAGATTACCTTCCCCCGCCCCGCCCCGCCTTGCCAGCGCGGGCGCGGCCGCCCTCCCCTACACCCCTCCGGCGGAGCCCCAGTCTTGTTTGCGCCGGCGCAGGGCGGTAGACGTGGGCGGGCGCCGCGGCGCGTCCGTTGTTAAGGCCGCGCAGCCCTAGCGACCGAACGCCTTGCGGCTGCCGCGCAGGCGCCCTGGCGGGCTCCGGTGCACTGTGGGATGGAAACCGGAGCGGCGCGTCCTGGCCGGACCGGGCGGCGGCGGCGGGGCCGGCGGCGGCCAGGGACCCGGGCTTAGGCTCGGCCGGGTCGGCTGAGGGGCGCAGGCGGCGGGCGCTGCCATGAATGCGGCGGTGGTGAGGCGGACGCAGGAGGCGCTGGGGAAGGTGATTCGGAGGCCGCCGCTGACGGAGAAGCTGCTCAGCAAGCCTCCGTTCCGCTACCTGCACGACATCATCACCGAGGTGGGCGCCGGGGGCCGGGCCGGGCCGGGTGGCGCCGGGTGCGAGCCGGGGTCGGGCTCACATGCGGGTCGGGGGCCGGGGCTGGGCCGGAGTCGGGGCCCGGGCCAGGTGTGGGCCGGGGTCGGGGTGCAGGTCGGGGACCGGGTCAGGGCCGGGCGCGGGGTGCGGTTAGGGGGCTGGGGTCAGCCCCGGGGTCGGGGCGAGAGCTCTGTGCAGCCCCTGCACCGGAGCCCGGCCTGTAGGCCCAATTCCGCGGCGCCCTCCGCGCGGAAGTCTTACCCCTCCCCCGGCTCCCGGCCGCCGGCTTACAGGGAGGCTCCGGGCCCTCGGGGGAGCATTCTTAGCTTCTTCCCTGCCTGTCCGTGTATCTCGTTAGAGTGCATCTTCCATTCTGCCTGGCAGAGGTGCTTCTGTGACTCCCCTCCTTGTGTAACCCTGTGGAACCCCTCTCCCTTGTCCCGGAGCATGTAACACATGAAAGGCGCTCCCTAAATCCTGGGAGAATGGAAATAATATTTTTTTATACAACCCTCCTGCCTCCCGGTTGCCCTCCACACCACATTTTGGGTGCTTGATAAATGCCTGCGCGTGAATTTAGTGGAGGTGGTTGTGGGGAGACTTGGCAGGAGCAACCGTAGCAGAGCCGCACAGCCTGCTCTAAATTGAGATTGGTGGTCTGTGTGGCTTTACCCCGCTTGCGGACGGCGTGCTCCTCAGTGACGGAGACCCTGGCTTGCTTGTTAGCATGGCTCTGGTGATCTGCCCTGGATAAGGTACATAGAAGTTCACAGCAAACATCCCCTGTTGCGTGGGACCTGGCTCCTGGTAACTCTCAGGAGCGTCACTGCAGCGGGTGCAGCACACATTTGCAGGGTGCACCCAAGGGCACATGGGAACTCAGAGGTGTGTTCTGGGATTTAGGATTCAGGTTGGACTTGGAGACTTCCAGGGGCTCATGATCTAACCTGGTGATGGTCCTTAAGCTCTAGTTCTCACTCTTTTCAACAGGTTGGGTGCCTTATTCTTGCACAGACTTCGCTATTCTGGTTCTGCCCTCCTACCTTGGCTTATAACGTACGCTCTCCTGGAACGTGTGCCTCTGTGTTAAAACAGTGCTTAAAAATGCTCTCGAATCCACCCACATCCCAAGGCACCGCCAGCCCTGGTTATGTCCTCTCAACTGGTGCAGCACTTACAGCTTGTCCTGGGCAGTGTGTGGGGAGGGGACCCGCTGTGTGGATAGGCTTGTGGGAGCAGGACAGTGCGCGCGTCACCCTGTGAAGTAGGCAGGTAAGTCCTCTGCCCCAGAGGAAACAAGTAAGAGCCAACGTGAGCCCAACCCACTACAGCTGTGACTGCCAAAGCCTTTAATCTTCCACCAGTCCTGTCTGCC
This sequence comes from Ateles fusciceps, assembly GCA_036589455.1. Classification (NCBI taxonomy): domain Eukaryota; kingdom Metazoa; phylum Chordata; class Mammalia; order Primates; family Atelidae; genus Ateles; species Ateles fusciceps. The sequence goes on along the minus strand of JAZHEH010002010.1, from coordinate 3,408,932 downwards.
CCCACTGAAATGCAGAGCCCTAGGAGTGAGGTGCAGGGGCTGTGCCTTATCCTTGTGGGGTGGCGGTGCTGCTCAGCTCTCGGTGGCTGTCCAGTCACTACTGCATAGCTGGTCGGAGGCATCATCATGGGAAAGGAGGAGGAACATGGGCCAGGCGTGGTGGCTCACACCTATAATCCCGGCACTCTGGGAGGCCACAATAGGCAGATCAGTTGAGCCCAGGAGTTCAAGACCAGCCTGGCCAACATGGCAAAACTCCATCTCTACGAAGAATACAAAAATTAGCTGAGTGTGGTGGTGCACCTGTAATCCCAGCTACTCAGGAAGCCTAGTAGGGAGAATTGCTTGAGCTCAGGAGGTTGAGTCTGCAGTGAGCTGTGATTGCACCACTGCACTCTAGCCGGGGTGACAGAGTAAGACCCTGTCTCAAAAAAAAAAAAAAAAGATTGCTTTCCTGGCCAGGTGGCTAGTGTGCGGGACTAGTTGCGTGTTCCCAATTAGGAATGACTGGTCTGCTCTTCTCCCCAGAGACTTCCTCATCTAATACCAAAGTTCATTTTTCTTCCTGTGTAAAGATCAATACAGGAATTGTCATCTACTTGATAAAGAGGCTAGAATGACTGATATATTGGAAAGCATTTTCAGATAATAGGTGGAAAGGGTCTTATGAAAATGCTTTATTCTAAATATTGTACTCAAATCACTATATTAGTATTTTAGCTATAGCTAAACTAACCACCCCTTTCATTAAGCTAAGTGTGGATCCTGTGATATGAATGTCTCTTGTCACTTAGTTATTGCTCACAATTTTTTTTTTTTTTAGGGGGAGTCTTGCTCTGTCGCCCAGGCTGGAGTGCAGTGGCACGATCTCGACTCACTGTAACCTCCACCTCCTGGGTTTAAGTTATTCTCCTGTCTCAGCCTCCCAAGTAGCTGGGACTACAGGCACATGCCACTATGCCCGGTTAATTTTTGTATTTTTAGTAGAGACAGGGTTTTGCCACGTTGGCCAGGCTGATCTTGAACTCCTGACCTCAAGTGATCTGCCCACCTTGGCCTCCCAAAGTGCTGGAATTACAGCTGTGAGCCACTGTGCCCAGCCAAAGTTCCTTTTCTTTTTGGGAATCTATTCCCCTCCACTGTACCTGAAGGATTCTTGTAAAATGCTGTGTGGCCAGGCCCTTTCCTGCTTTAGAATTGTCCATGTCCTCCTTGTGGTCCTTGGGCTCAGTTCACGTCCCTGAGTGGCTTCACAGGGCCTCTACACCAGGCCCTGAGTGTCTCTCTGGCCTTAGGCTCCTGCCATACTACCTTTCTTTGGATTTCTTGCACAGGACTCTGGACCTTATGCGGACTTTCTTACGTCTGGCATGTGCGTCCAAATCTTCTGTAAGCCTTCTGGTCCCCATCTAGGTGTGATTCCTCCAGGAAGGGCTCCTGCCACCCCTGCCCCCTCCTGGATGTGGACTAGGTACCAAGCCTAAATGCTTCCTTAGTATCTGGATGGTGTCATCTTTACCCATCTGTCCGTACAGCCACACTAAATTCTGTGAGGACCTGGCTGGCTTCTGCCCTGTACACATGTGTAGTAGACATCAAGTATTTCTTGAGTAAGTGGATGGGTCTGGGCTGCCAGTCAATTCTGGCATCTCCCCAGGTGTGGAGTTCAGTGGATGAGGCTGAGGAGGAGGCTGTCCGTGAGGTGACAGTGGTGCCCTTTCTTTCTCTCTTGAAGGTTATTAGAATGACTGGTTTCATGAAGGGCCTCTACACAGACACCGAGATGAAGTCTGATAACGTGAAGGTAGGTTGGAGTCGGGCCTCTCCTGTTGACCCCTTGCTTAATGGATGGCACTTTTTGTCATCCAGGTAGTGTGGCCTGTGTCATTTCTGTGCTGCATGTGGGTGGAATACAAGGTTGGTGAATTCATAAATGGATGTATATCCCCCTTTTTCATTTCATTTCTCATTGTGGCAACTGCATGTCATGCTAGTTTTACTCACTGAAAAATGGAATTGGTATTTCAAAGGTTAATGCTAGCCCGTCAACTAAATTGAAGGCTTTACTGAGCTGATTTTGTTTTGTCAGTAAAGCTCAGTATTCTAGATTTGTTATATATCTAAAATAGCTTTGTATGTAAACAGAAACTGTCCTGTGCCTGTTGAACATACTGCAGATAATGCAAACTCTTCAAAGTATTCTAATATTTGTATTTTCAATGGAAATATTTCAGGATAAAGATGCAAAAATCAGCTTCCTGCAGAAAGCCATAGACGTGGTTGTAATGGTTTCAGGAGAGCCACTGTCGGCAAAACCAGCCCGAATTGTGGCCGGGCATGAACCTGAGAGAACAAATGAGCTGCTCCAGATAATTGGAAAATGCTGTCTCAACAAGGTACTACTCCCGCCGTCCTGGCATTTGGAACTTAGTGCTTGAGTGAAAAGCAGTCGGGGCTGAGGGACCCAAATGTGCGGACGGTCTAGGAAGGACCCTCAGTGGCGTCTCTCAAACACTGTGCTTTGAATCTCATCCTACCCCTTCTGGAGCCCTAGAGATACGGGAGGAATAATTTGAAAACTCGAATAATAAAACAAATAAGTATTTGTTATACATAAGTGCAAGCTTTCAATATAAAATCGGGACGCTGCAGGCACTCTGTGCCCAGCTGGCAGCTGGAGGCTTCTGTGCCTCTGGCTTTCTCTTTTTAGGGCTCCGTTGAGGACAGGTGGCTGCTTCCAGCCAGGGCTGGGGTGTCGCAGGAGTGCTTTTCCTCTTCCCCTGGGTCTTGTGGAGGTCTCTGTTCTCTTCCTGCATCTCCAGCCTGTGGCGTCTGCTTGCCTGTCGCTCTTCCTCTCTCTCCTCTACTCTTTCTCTCTCTGTCTCTCAGTTGCTGTTTCAGTTGTGCAGGGAGTAGATTCGTTCCTTCCCAAGCTTGTCACTGTGGGCTGGAAACTTGGTTGTCAGGCCTCAGGCTTCTCTGGTTAGGTCCAGCCTCGGCCATGTTTGCCGAACATTGGAGAAGGTCTTCCCCCAGGGTCTTCCTTCTTTTGAAGGCCAAGTAGTCGCCCATGGAGGAGCAGGTTGGGCTTGTATTGAGAATACAGTTAATACAGTTTTCCACATACCTAGTGGGTGGTTGGCTGGGGACTAATCTTAAATGTGATGCACATGGGAACAGGTGGGTTTCAGCCCCCTCAATAGCAGTAGGTCGTGGAGGTGTGTAGGGGTGTCCGGCCGACTCCTGGAAGGCCTCGCCCCTGGTGCAGGTCCAGCATGCAAGCTTAAGACTTGGAAGGTACTTTGCCGGTACACTGGCCTCTGTCCCTAGGCTCCCCAGATCCCCTTCCCGGGTCCTTTATGTTGCTCGTCTTTCTAAAAAGCACATCTGACTCCTGTCTCCTCTGCTGAATCTTCTCCGGCTTCCAGTAGGCTCCGGGCCGGGCCAGCTCCATGGCATGGCTTATGAGGCTCCTAGAGACCTGCTGCTACTTTTTCCCCTCAGGTCCTTCTCTCATTTCCCCACACCTGAGTCCTCCACTCCAGTTGCCACGCACCCTGGCATTCAGCCCTGGCCTGCTGTCTCCCGTCGGCCTCTTGCCCTGGTGCCTGCTGGCTTCTTAGTGCCTGAGCTGCCTTCCTCCTCCAGGCTCACCGAGCAGCAGTGTGGCATCTGTGAGCGCTGCCTTGAGCCCGGGCCTCTCCTCCCCCTCCCAGGCCGACTTGGGTGCCCCTGTAGGCTTCCTACAGCCTGTTGTTTCATTGTTGTGTCTTGTCTATGTCCTCAGTACACGGTATGTCATCGGCCCATGGAGCCTGGCACGTGGCAGTCACTTAGCGTGTGCTTGTGGAATGAGAGTGTGAGTGAGCGGGACTCCTGACTGGAGGTGTCATAGACTCTGGATGGCTGTCAGGGATAAGTTTTGCATTTGACGCGGCTTGAATTAGATCAGATTTTCCCCCCCATAATTTTATTATTGTGTTAAAATCCATATAACATAAAATGTATCATCCTAACCATGTTGAAGTGTACACTTCAGTGGTGGGAAATTCATTCATCAAGTTGTGCAGCCATCACCGCTTCCATCTCCAGGACTCTTCATCTTGCAAAACAGACTCTGTCCCCATGAAACACTCACTTTCTCTTCTCCCAGCCCCCGGCCCCTGGCAACCTCCATTCTATTTTCTGTCTCTGTGAATCTGACTACTCTGGAGGATCTCAGATAAGTGGGATCATGGAGTATTTGTCTTTTTTTTTTGACTGGCTTATTTTACTTAATATATTTCACTTAATTTCACTTTATGTGCAGTCTGAGTTCTCCAGGTTTACCCATGTTGTGGCATGTGTCGAGAATTCTGTCCCTTTTTAAGGCTGAATGATATTCCATTGTAATGGATCTACCGTATTTTGTTTATCCACTCATCTGTCAATGGTACAGTTTGCGCCCACATTTTAGCTATTATGAATAATGCTGTTATGAACATGGGTATACAAATATCTCTTCAAGACCCTGTTTTCCATTTTTTTTGGGGATAAATACCCAGAAGGGGGAATTATTGGGTCTGTGCCTCATTTGGAACTACTAAATGGTAATCTGTGCCTCATTTTTTGAGGAACTGTTATACTGTTTTCCATGATGTCCACATCATTTTACATTTCCATCAACAATGCATGAGAGTTTTAATTTCTCCACATCCTTGCCAATGCTTATTTTCTGTTTTTTCAGGAGCAGCCATCCTAATGGGTATGAGGTGGTTAGATAAAACCATAAGGCACTTATGGCTGGGATTCTCACGATCCCATTAGAAGTGTAAGGTATTTGTAGAGTTGCGTGGGTCAGCTTTATTGACCTTGAACACACACATTCACTTTTGACAGCTTGGGGGAGATGCGAACCAGGATTCATTTAGCTTGAGTGGACTCTACTGTTAATGACCGAAGTGTTGAAAGTAACAGTTACCAAGTTATGCTGTGCTTTGTGTATAATAGATAACATTTTCAAAAATATTTTATCTTTTGAAACTGTCTCATGAGCTATCTTTGAATGATAATACTCTGCTTGTTACGTCTGCTGATGACATTTCACCTAACACCTCATTTCCTTACATTTGGACGACAAGCTCTCCAGCGATGATGCGGTGCAGAGGGTGTTAGCTGGAGAGAAGGGAGAAGTGAAAGGACGGGCCTCACTGACCTCAAGATCTCAGGAACTGGATAACAAGAATATGCAAGAAGAAGAGTCCAGAGCTCTCAAAGATACAGAGGTGAAGTGCAAGTCGCACGTCTTCGAAAATCAAATAGTGAGTCTTTTTGTGGTTTAGGTAAAAACGTTCATAAATGATTTTATTTTTATTTTTTAGGGTAGAAGAGACTCTGAAATAAAAGAGAGAAGTACAAGCCGAGATCGAAAACAGAAAGAAGAATTGAAACAAGACAGCAAGCCAAGAGAAAAGGACAAGAGCAAGGAGAAGGCCAAGGAGAATGGTGGAGACAGACACAGAGAAGGGGAGAGAGAGAGAGCCAGAGCCCGGGCCCGGCCAGAGAGCGAGCGGCAGAAGACAGAGGCAACCGGGAGCGGGACAGAGACTCCGAGCGTGAGAAGGAGACAGAGAGAAAGAGTGAGGGGGAAAGAGAAAGAGAGACTGAGAGACAGGGACCGGGAGCGTGACTGGGACAAGGGGAAGGACAGGGACAGGCGGAAAGTGAAAAACGGGGAGCACTCCCGGGACCCGGACAGGGAGAAGAACACAGAGCATGACAAACCTGAGAAAAAGGTAAAGTCTTGCTAAAAACCCCGCCTTTCACTTAGCAAGAGTTTGTGGTGGTCTCAGACATGATTTTTACCTTACAATGTGACTAGGAAACTGATTGCCTTTTATGCCAATTTAAAATTAAGACAATCTTGGATTCTCAATAGAAACCCAGAGATACCTGTTTCTTGCCAGTTGTGTTTTTTTTTTTTTGTTCATCCGTTAATAGAAGTTTATTGTTCAGCCGATCATTTATTAAGGCATTATTCAGTGAGTTTCCAACCATTTTCTACTTCATGTCCAGAGAGAATTCTGCTGGATCCTAAACTCCCAAAGAGCATAAGGTTTCCCTCATATTCACTCTTGGATGTCCAGTCTGGTAGAGTGTCTGACAACTAGTAACTTTGCAGTAGACATTTGGTGTTGGACTGGAGTGAGCATCCAGGCAAGGGATGATGGGCTTTTTAGATCACGAAACACTGGATGGAATTGATCAATTGATAGTGGTTTCTGAGGTCTCCCTTTGTGGAATTTTGATTTGGGAGTAGTAGAAGATAATTTGGAGGAGGAAGCCAGGAAAATATTATTTAATGTTTGCTCTTTTTAGGGTGTAATGATTCCCCACCAGGCATGTAGAGAAATCAACATTTTTCAGGGTTTGAGCTGATTCGCCAGGTTGCCCTTGTCCTTGTCTGACAGGTGTTTTGAGGTGTGTGGCTTCTCCCCGTGCATGTCTTCCGTGTCGTTTGTGTTGCTCTTGGTATTGCTGTGAAGGCTTTGGAGCAGCCTCCACCTTAGCGTTGCACGCAGTGTTGATGTGCAGTCTGAGCTGTGTGCTTGGTGTCTTTCAGAGCATGGACGTTGCTCAGTTATTAAGAATTAGGGCTGCTTTCAAGGGCTTTTAGGCATTAGCAGAGAAGTACAATAAGACCTCAGTTTACTACAATTCTTGTTTAATTAAATTTTCAGGTAAATTTAGTGTTGGCCAAAAATCCTGTTGGCTTCAATGTGTTTTCTAAATGTGTGGATTCCTTCTGGACCCACTATGTGGGTCCCCTACTCATTCTTTGGAGGATATCAAATTGTAAAGCATACTGCGAAGATGGTGGAAATCATCGTCTCCAGCTGCTAGAGAGGAGGACACTGAGGTTGGAAAGGGTCTAGATCTGCCCCATTGATCTGGCCGGGCACTGAGGTGCAGTCCTGGCTGGTGCTGTGACCCCCTCCCCCGAACAGCCATCTTATCTTGTGGCACTGCGTTTCACGGTGTGCCTGCCCAGGGGGTGGGGGTGGGCACCACAGGACTGACCCTGAGGAAATCCTGTAAAGCAGGCTTTCTTGTGGGATCAGTACAAGCCCGTGTTGAGATCTATGGGTCACAGTGGGAAAGGGGGTGCCTATCAGGAAACATGGTGATTTGTTCGTAATTGAGCGTGGTGTTTTACAGGGCACTTTGGAGTTCTACTATTTAAAATGTCACTCTTTCCCCCCTCCTCTGCACATCCTGTAGTAATGTACCGTATGCTATGTCTCATGACCTGCCTTTCCTTATGAGTCTTAGAAATTACAAAGACATTCCCCATCTTTTCCTCCTTTTTAGAAGTGTAAGAAAAAGTATTTTTCATGGATCTGATGTTTCTGGGGCACCAGCACATTTTGGTGTATTTTGCTGTCCTGAGGCAGCCTAGGAAGGGGCCAGCCTTCCTCAGCTCTCAAGACGTCTGGATTGAGCGCCCCCATGTTATGTTCCCTAAAACTGCTAATGAGGCAACTGGCTTTTTAAGTTGAGAGCAATAGTTCCAAAGAAAATCTTAGATGCTGATATTTGGGAACAGATCAGAGCCAAGCATAATGATGGTTTTGTTTAAAAGCATCTGAGACCATGGCGAAGTGATTTTTTCCTACTCGAAGCTGGTGCTTCCTCGGCTGCTGTGAGATTTGTGTGGATCTCGCGTGGTGATTTTGGCTGCCAGGCTCTTCTGTGGACAATCTGGGGGCTTCTTCATTGAGCCGCATGGGTCTGGGAGGCAGCTGCATCCTTTCTTCTGGTAAAAAGTACCAGGCAGGTGTGAGCTGCTGTGAGACGCCTCCCAAGGAATCCAGTTCCCAGGGACTTCAGTCACGTCTGTTCTGGGGACACAGGAGACTTGAGTTCTAACCCGGGTTAGAACTAGTCATTCTTTGTTCTCTTCCCCCATTTTATTTCTGTCTAGTAGAAAGGGTGGTGAGACCGTAGTCTACCCCATGGGCTTTTGTGAAGAAGAGGTGAAATAGTAGACATGAAAACACTCGGAAAATTAAGAGTGCAGTTGAGAGGCCAGGTGCTAGGTTAGACTAGTCCTGCGGGGGTCCTGGGCCCCTCTCTTAACTGCCTCTTTTGTGCGTAGCACATGCGCAGTGCCCAGCCTGCAGTCATGGGTAATTACTGCTGATACAATCTGATACCTTCATAATTAACTTATGAGGACATTGAATTGTTAAAATATTGAACAGGCATTCTTTGCTTTTCCTCCAGTCTTCCTGGAGGAAAATCTCGGTGAAGATAATCTATTCTACTCCTTCTACTCTGAAATGTGTCTTCTAGAGAATTGATTTAAGGCATGAGATGAGATGAGATGAGATGGTGCTTACGGTTTTCATGTAGTTTATGTTATGAGAATGCTTTCCTCACTTAAAGTCTGAAACCTTTGCTTAAGAGAATTGCCCCCATTCTATTGAAAAAGTTACCTTATGATCAGCAGAGGCGACTAGGAGCAGTTTCTCCCTGGGTGTTCGTTCCTTCCCTCACTTCCGGGTTTCACTGGGATGTTTCCAGGAAGTTCGGCATGGCATAGGGATTTGTGTTCCGTGTAGCTTCCTGAGAGGCAGGACTGTTTAAAGTCCTTGCCCACCTACTCTATTCTTATGGGAAGAGATCTCCCTGCCATTGGCTTGGAAGACTCTTGGGGGAATCCAGGCAGCAGTAACAGTGGTGGCTAATCAGAGCAGTGATGAGATGTTCTCATGGGAAGAATGGTTTCACTCTTGGTCAATGTGATAGAAAATATCTTGATGTATTTTTAGATATTATGGATTTGAATAATTCTAAAGTTTGAATTTTTTTTTTTTTAATAGTCAGCAAGCTCAGGGGGGATGTCTAAAAAGTTGTCAGATGGAACTTTTAAAGACTCCAAGGCTGAAACAGAGGTAAACTTTAAAAAATAACCTGAAGAGATGTCAACTTGTAGTTGTGTGGATGTGGTGAATGCTCTGTCCCCCTGGTCCGCTGAGGCATGGAAGGAGCGCAAGGTCTGGGCCTGCCTGTAATAGGTCCATTTTATTTTGTTGTAAAAGTAATGTGTTACATGCTTTACCTCCTGGTAAAATAGATGGATGTGTGTATTCTCTGATTTTCTGTGGGGCACTCCTGGGTTTACTTATGCCTTTATATGACAAGTGTGATGTGTGGTATGATAGAGTTGTCGTTTTGGGGAGAAGGGGGAGGTGACACTCAGGATGAATCTGGAAGAGACGTAAGTCACTAGGCAGACGGGTCCAGTGGGAGGGACCCCTCCAACCTCTTCTTGGCCTGTTCAGGACTCCACCATGCATTTCCTGGGGCTGGGGCTGGGTACGGTAGAAGCCCATCATGTCCACGTGGGCCGTCTTGTGGAGGTTCAACTCATCCCCCAGCAGTAGAGGCCACTGAGAGGTTTAAGCCAACTTTCGTAATCCAGTTTTGCATTTCAGGAGTATTCAGTAGGCTGCAGGGGAGGTGGGCTAGGCATGGAGTAGAGGCTGGGAGGCCAGTCAGGAGAGTGAGGTGGCCAGACTGGAACTGTGTCAGTGGATGGAGGACTAGGATATGCTGTTTTCTCTGATCTGGGTTCTGCTTAAAATACATACAAATTTTTACCTTCAGAGTTGCTTACAAGTGCATTTAAGTAATTAAGTATATGGCAACAGAAGTAGAGTCCTCGTAAGCACATCTGATGAGACATTAGTGTTTCTCAAAGTGTGGTGAGTAGGTTGCTGACCTTCTAGGGCTGTACAAAAAGATGGAATTCTAAATAGAGTGCAAAAAAGATTTTGGCTTCCTTGTCATTGATACTGTCAGGTCTTGAGTCCTTAATTGTATTGAGTTTTTAAAGCATATGGGCACTATTGCTGGATTTCCTACTTGTTCTTCCTCAAGCAGAGCTTGAAAAGTAAATCTGCTTATGATATCGCTGTGTAATACATCAATTAATTTCTTTTCATTCTTTTTTCTTTAAGACTGAGATTTCCACTAGAGCATCCAAGTCACTGACAACAAAAACATCAAAGCGGCGATCCAAAAATTCAGTGGAAGGTACTGCAAAACTTATATATGTAGCTGAAAATACGGATGTTAGTTTTTTTTTTTTTTTGCCTTAATCTCTACATCTAGTAGGAAACAACTCCTGTGGCTGGAAAACAGACTTGCTGTGTCTGGGCATGAACAGCGTGTGGAAATAATGCGGATTTGTGGCCGTTGCACACACCTGCATGTGTGCTCAGGTGTGTGAGCTGATGGCATCAGGGCAGAGTAGCCCTCTTTGCTGGAGATCTGTGTTGAAATCTAAAAGTTGTGATCAAATTTTCGTTTTCCGGAAATACTTGTCAGCCATCTTCATTTCAGTGGTTCTGTCCTTTGCATTGGCAGGCTACGTTTAATCCTTACGCAGGTTGGACATAGAGCACATGGATGGATAATGTTTATGTGTTTAAAATCGCAGAAATGATGATTGAAGTCATGCTAAAAGCCGGAGCGCACAGGCCTGGCCTGTGGTCGCTTAAGGGTAGTACCTCATCATCTTGCCTAACACAAGAGTGCCAGGCACATGCAGGGAAGCCCTGTTGGAGGCCACAGTGTTGGAGGCTTATTTTCCATTGCAGTATGACGTTATTTTGAATGAGCAGTACTAGTTTCTGGAAAGTCATCCTTTTCCTAAATTGTGTAGGTTAAAGAAGAAGGTGGCAAGGTGTAGCAGTGGGAATTTCTCCTATAGAAAGGCGGCTTTCTCAGCCTACCTCTGTGGGGCAGCTTACATGGTGGGTTCCACTCTTGCACAGGAATCAGCAGTGTGCTCATGACCAGCTTTGTGCCAGAAGCCTTTGCTATCTTGGTTGACCGCTCTGGGGTAGGTTTCCAGAAGTACAGTGGCTGGCACAAAGGGCGTGGCATTGTGGCTTCTGTGTGCCCTTAACGGCCCTTCACCTCACACCTTCTCCAGTGTTTTAAAGCCATGCTGATTTTGGTGGATGAAAAACAAAAAGTTAATCGCTAGTGAAATGGTACTTTTTGTTGTATGTGAGTGTTTTGGGCTTGTCTGACCTGCCTGTGCTTGCGTTTGCCCGGGTTCTTCTTGCTGCTGCAGTCTGTGTTCTTACTGATTTGCACACGTGTGCTGCATGTTAAGGGCATCTGCCAATTTGCCAGTTTTTGCATAAGAGTTATTTTTTTTCCAGTTTGTTTCTGCACATTATATTTGGTTTGGTTTCTGATTTGCCTGAGTGTTAAATTGTTAGGTACTTGAGGCCTCTAATCTTTCTTTTGGTAATCTGTCCAGAGATTTGAGAGGTGAAGATTTGTGTTTTATCATTAATTTTTTCACTTAATATTTTATCTCTTACTTTAATTCATGGTATAAGGTGAGGCTCTGAATCTGTTTTGTAGAATAATTCATCAGGGGTTTTCCAGGATCAGTTACTAATTAATTGAACGCTTCTCTCCTGCTCTGTGATGTCTTTTGTAGTCTGGGTTATAGGCTTTTTTGTGTGTGGTGGTTTTTGCTTCCACTGTTTTATTTTTACTCTCGGTTTCCTATCGTTGTTCTTTTCAGGGAAGTTTTAAGCCATCTTATTTGCTTATTCCAGATGAATTTTAAAAGCACTTCACAACTCAAAGAATTCCACTCCTGCAAAATAAACAAACTAATGTCTCAGAATGTAATTGGACTTGTGTTAAAGATATGCTCTCATTAGGTTAGGAAGATTAGACACCTCTAACTTCAGTTTAGGGAAGGTGTCCGCCTCTTTCGAGAACACGTGTGCATGTGCCTGGCTGTCTCTGTTAGTCACAGTGGTTGCTCGCTGGTTTGTTTTATTTTTAATTTTTTCTTGGAAATGATATTTTCTGTCATTTTACAAATGATTATTGTTGGTATGTAGTGGCTTCATTTTTTTTTTTTTTTTTTTTTTTTTTGAGCTGGAGTTTCGCTCTGTTGCCCAGGCTAGGGTGCAGTGGTGTGATCTCAGCTCACTGCAACCTCTGCCTCCCAGGTTCAAGTGATTCTCCTGCCTCAGCCTCCCAGGTAGCTGGGATTACAGGTGCATGCCACCATGCCCAACTAATTTTTTGTATTTCTAGTAGAGGTGAGGTTTCACCATGTTGGCCAGGCTGGTTTTGAAGTCCTTGCCTCAAGTGATCCACCTGCCTCAGCCTCCCAAAGTGCTGGGATTGCAGATGTGAGCCACTGCGCCCGGCCTGTTGTTACATCTTGATCCAGTAGTTCTTCTGTTGGTTCTTTTGGGTTTCCTAAGCAGACACTTGTATCATCTGCTCTTTTCTAATCACTTGGGATATTTGCATCTGTGTTTACTGGTGAGCTTGGGTTCTTTTGTATGATCTTAAGAGATTTTATTACAAGACATTTTTGGGTTTTTTGACACTGAGCTTTCCTGAGTTACCAACAGCCCAGTGAACTCTTGTCTTCCCCTCCTGCTAGCCGGGCGCTGACCTCACTGTAGGTCTCCCAGCACAGCTGGCACTCTGCCCAAACATTCTGCCCCACTTAAGTAGGTTTGCATTTGTGTAAATGCCCAGTTTCCAGAGGTGTGTGAGACACTGGACCTCTGTGTTCTGCTCGAGGGGGATGAATGAGCCTTTACTCTAGGGTATGAGGGGGAGCACATTTGTTAAACATACTTAGACACTTAGAGTCATTCTGGAATCCCGGGGAATGAGGAAGACATTCTGCAGAAGATTATGACAATGTTTGCTTATTCCTAAGTAGTGCATATAGAGCTGCTGATCACTTTGACTTAATGAGTATATTTTAATTTCATTTGTTTGTTAACTGCTTTACATTACAAATGAAGTTTAATATCTATTTTCATTGTGCAATTTTATGTCAGGAAGAAGGGAACCTAAAGCCAGTGAAAATGGTCTTTCCCCTGAGAAAAGAACATAACTCTTCCCACTCTAAAGCTAAGAAGGAGCATACCCTGAAACAGCTCGGTAAGCTAAGTGAGCCATAGTGGAGGCTGTGAGTGAGTGTTGAGAGTTGAAACCTTTGCCGCCTGGTCCTTTGCTTCTGCTTGGTCATTGAACATGTGGAAGTCTGCGGGGGTGGTTGGATGGGTGTAGCCCTGCTTGCCCTGGGGCCTGAGCTCTAGAACACTGCCTTCGGGCCAGAATGGGAGAGGGACAGAGGGACCTGTTGGCCCCCTGCAGGGGTGCCCCTGACCAGGTGAGGATTTCTTATTCTGAGTCAATCACAGGCTGAAATTGTCCATTTGAGCCTTCCTTCATTGATTCTGCAGACATTTATGACTCAGTGATGCATATTTGCATGTTAGTTTGTGATGAATCTTCAAGGAAAATGAAGCCAAGAGGAGCAGGGATCAGGGGCTGAGCAGGGAGGATGTCTCTGTGGGAGGACATCTGGACAGAGAGCTGACTTGGGCAAAGGAGGACACACAGGTGTGCATAGCCTCTGAGCAGAGCCTCTGAGCTGAGGCAGGCTTTCCTGTATGAGTGGTGAGGCCAGGTGGAGAGAAGAACAGCGATAGGGGAGGGGCTGGGCCGGTAAGCAGGGCCCAGAGCTGCTGGTCCTGGTCCACAGCAGCTTTGTGGTTTACAGTGACTGTGTACAGAAGTCCTTGGAGGGTTTAAGCAGGACAGAGGCAAGATTTGACTTAGGTTTTAGAAGGCCTCCTTTTAAAACTGTGAAGTGGCAGGAATAAAGGCCACAGAGCAGTGAGGAGGGGGCTGTGGCGTCCAGATGAGAGGAGCTGATAGTTCAGACCAGTGGTGAGAGCAGCTTGGGTTTACTGTGCTGATGGGTTGGATGCCACTTGTTTGAATGGAAGGAAATCAAAGATGCGATTCATTCTGGGAGGGGTCTAGGTTCCTGCGGGTGGCCTTTATCGACATGGAAGGTTTTGGGAGACGCTGTTTGGTGGAATGGGTGACACTGTTAGGAATTCTGTGTTGACAACAAATTTCAGATGGCTGTGGACCAACCAAGTAGAAACATCTAGTAGACAGCTGGGTGTATAGACTTGGAGATAGGAGAGCTGGAGAAAATGAAGGTAAAAACCAAAAATGGAGAGTTCTAGCATACGAGTGATGTTTACAGCCATGGGCCTTTGTGCAGCAAGTAGTCTAGGGGCGTGTGTAGGTAGGAAAGGGCATGGTGAGCTCCGGAGCCTGCTGTGGGCTCCCAGGTCGGAAGAGGAGGGGGAGGGGGAGAGATGGAGGAGGAGGAGGAAGAGGAGGAAAGATGGAGGATCATCCTCACAAAGGAAACAGAAGGCCAACAAGTTGGAGGAGAACTTGGAGAGGAAGAAAGTGTGAGGGAAGGAGAGAGGGGCTTCTTGTCAAGCTCTAATGTGAGAGAGTCATGTGGAGGCTGAGAATTGACCATTTAGTTGACAAGACGGTTTGCTGGTGACCTTGGTATATCCCCCATAAATCCCAACTAAACCAAACACAAAATCTTTTACAATATTTTAATCTGTCGTTAACTATTTTATGTCAGGAAGGAAGGAGGATACTATTTCAGCTAAAATTTTAGACTCCGTAGTGTCTGGAATAAATAATGAGCCGAATCAGGAAACAGCAGCTTCAGAAATCGGTAAGAAGACAGATTCTTCAGTTTCCGTTCCTTACCCCTTTAATGTGAATGGCTATATCTCAGTGTAGTTATACATTAATTAAGTTCATCAGACCTTTTCATGATGTACTGAAGATTGGAAATGACTTGAGGTTTTACTTGCTTTAATACGCTAAGTTACGTAACTTTATTAACTCAGCTTTAAGTTAGTTATATGCCTTTTTGTACATAGCTTATGTTTACATTTCAGTCAAAATGCTTTCTTAATTTTGCTGTTGGGATCTCACAGTGGTGTGGGTGATGACATAGAGAAACGGTTTTCCGTCTTCATCCTGCTCTGCTGTATTCTACTCAGAAAACGCTCTCAGTAGCGATGTTTAAAGTGCTTTTGAGGCACCAGGGAAGCCGGCCTGTCACAGCCAATCACACTGCAGGCCTCATCCTGCTGGCTCAGAGGGGATGGGCCTTGGTTCAGTATCAGTAACTGCGGTCATCTGTGACTACAGATGGAATTCTTCAGAAATATTCGAATTCTTCAGTTGCATTTAAGGAAAAATCGTGTAAAATTAGACTTTAGGGGAAGATAAGATTTTTGCTGGGCCCAACTTGCGTTGTACCTGTCTGACTTTGACGAATTCTGAAGTGTAGCTGGAATGCCGATGGGCACACCTTGCCTTTCTCTGCATGCGTTCCCCCTCAGAGCTGGCACTTCCAGGATTGGGCGTGATTCGTACAGCAGCTGCAGTGTGAAAGGTGATCTGTGGTTATTTTATTCCAAGTAGGGCGGCTGTACGGAGTTATCTGGGTCTTTGGTAGCATGGGATGGCGCAGTAAAAGGTGACTGAGTTGGAGCAGGGGTTTCCACTGAAGAGAGCCCTTGCCATGTGGGAATGCATGTTACAGCTCAACCGCATCTTGTGATATATGTTTTCTTTTTGTGGGAGCTTTCCTCATCCCCAGGCGCCTGTGGGGAGACACCAGACGCTCTGCAGTCCTGTGCACAGGAGAGGGCAGCAGGCAGTGGCAGAAGCCTGAGGGGTAGACTCCTGGTAGTCCCATCCGGGTAGCTGGGACCCCATCTCCGAGACCGCTGGGGCAACACCCCACCCTCTGCTTACCTGTCTCATGACCTTAGCCAGCCACGTGAGTGGGTTCTCTGAGCCACAGTTTCCTCATCATAAATGGGTGTAAAGAGACCTGCCTAAGGGTGAAGGAGTTGATGTCCATAAGGTGGTGGCTTGTCCCAGGCACGCCACGGTCTAACCCGCTTTATCACAGGTCACCTCAGCTGAACTGCGAGCCCCCGGATCAGGGTGAGACAGCGCTCATCCTGAGATGGGCAGTGGATTTGAGAACAGATTGAAAGCATTCTCCACATAGGTAGTGAGTACTATATAGGCAATATCCACAAGTGTGAAGATAGCACAGGCCAGGCAGTAAGAAGCACAGACTGTAACCGTGGTTTCTGGGTTCAGCTTTTGCAGAGATAGGGATGGAGCCTGATGCCACCTGCTGGGGAGCAGAGTCTCTCCTTGGGTGTTGGTGTAGGGGTGGGTGGCCGTGTAGGGGGTTGGGAACAGTGGCCAGGAGCAGAGCCTGGGCTCTGGGGATGCTCCTGGTCCCTCCTCTCTCTCCTCCCCCAACCCTGGCCCTGCTCCCCTGGGGTCCTGCCACAGCCTGGGCTCTGGAGAGACTCCTGGTCCCTCCTCTCTCTCCTCCCCCAGCCCTGGTCCTGCTCCCCCGGGGTCCTGCCACAGCCTGGGCTCTGGAGAGACTCCTGGTCCCTCCTCTCTCTCCTCCCCCAGCCCTGGCCCTGCTCCCCTGGGGTCCTGCCACGGCACGGGCCTGGGTTCTCTGTCCTCGAAGTTGCAGGTGCTACCTTACACTGGCCATGGTTAACATTTGGAATTCAGAGTTTGCTGGCAGTTGTTACAGTTCCTTGATTTCTTCATTGAGGGTGAACCCCAGGTGTACTGCCATTGGGTCTGGTTAGTGAGCCGGTCCTCACAGTACCTTGCCTTCTTAGTGCTTCAAAGAAAAGTCCATGTTGTCAAGAAAGCTGGCCTGCATTGCAATGACCGACCCAGCCCTAACGAGCGCTGTGCCCGTAGTCTGGGTCATCATCAGAGAATTTGTGGCGTTTATGTTATCATTTTGATTTTTTGGGTGGATTAAAGAGTTTGGCTGGGCGCCGGTGGCTCATGCCTGTAATGCCAGCACTTTGGGAGGCCAAGGCGAGTGGATCACAAGGTCAGGAGTTCAAGATCAGCCTGGCCAACATGGTGAAACCCTGTCTCTACTAAAAATACAAAATATTAGCCAGGTGTGGTGGCGGGCGCCTGTGGTCCCAGCTATTCAGGAGGCTGAGGCAGAGAATTACTTGAACCTGGGAGGTGGAGGTTATAGTGAGCTGAGATTGTGCCACTGCACTCCAGCCTGGGCGACAGAGCAAGACTCTGTCTCAAAGAGTTCAACGAGGAATTTATCCATTTCTTTTTCAAAACATGAACAATTTCTTCCTGTACGTCAGTTGTTACGCAAGCTGTAAGCTATGCTTTTTTCTTTACAATTGTGTGATACTTCCAAGTTTTTCTGGAGCATTAAGCCAGGTCTTTGTTTTGCTTAGTTTTCCTCATTTCGTGTTTGCTTAATTGTTTAAATGTTTTTATTGTGAAAAATACGGAAAAGTAGAAGAAGAGTACAACTAATGCCCACATACCTCTCACCTAGATTCACTAGTTCTAGCATTTTTGCCATTTTGCTTAATGTACAGTTACGTGTGTGTGTGTATATACGTATTTCGTGAGACGGAGTCTCACTCTGTCACCCAGGCTGGGGTACAGTGGCGCAATCTGAGCTCACGGCAACCTCCGCCTCCTGGGTTCAAGCGATTCTTTTCCCTTAGCCTCCTGAATAGCTGGGACTACAGGCACCTGCCACCACACCCAGCTACTTATGTATATTTTTGAGACAGGACTTTGCTCTGTCACTCATCCTGGAGTGCAGTGGTATGATCATAACTCCCTGCAGTCTTGAACTCCTTGGCTCAAGTGATACTCCTCCCTCAGCCTCTCGACTAGCTAGGACTACAGGCATGTGTCACCATGCCCAGCATATAGTTACATATTTTAATGACCTGTTTCAAAAATGTTAAAAACATCCTAAGACTTTGTCTATAAATACTTCAACATGCAGCTTTAAAAAAAAGTACATTTTCCTACATAGACATACAAGTATTGTCTGACTGAACTCAGTTATTACTTCCTGATAGCATCTGAATGCCAAGCTATATTCTCTTTGTCCCAGAAATGTTTTTTCTTTTTTTTAAACACTGGCTATTTGATCACATTTAACTCAGTGTAGCTAAAATTTGTGCAGAATACTGGCAGAATGACAGACCTCTTGCATTTGTATTGTGGGCCTAAGTCTGATTAGTTTCAATAACAATGATAGGGACCGGCCCCTCCCAGCCGGCGCACAGGGCTCCTTGCTTTATGCACACGATCTCATTTGACTCAGGATGGCTCCATGAGGTGGGCAGGCCAGACTGCGGCTCAGGAAGGCTGAGGGGCCTGACCAAAGTGTAGCCCGTGGAGAGAGGGAGCGCCAGTGTTCCACCCTAGGGAGTCTTGAGCCAGGGCTCACATTCTTACGTGCAAGGTTCGTTGGTTACCAGGTAGCTCCAGACAACAGACTGTGCTTATGCTGTGATTCTTTTTTTTTTCTGTTTCTTTTTTTATTTTCAATTTATAGCCATTTTTATTTTATTTTATTTTATTTTTGAGATGGAGTTTCGCTCTGTCGATCTTGGCTCACTGCAACCTCTGTCTCCCGGGTTCAAGTGATTTTCCTGCCTCAGCTTCCCGAGTAGCTGGGATTACAGGAGCCTGCCACCAGGCCCAGCTAATTTTTGTATCTTCAGAAGAGATGAGGTTTCGCCATGTTGGCCAGGCTGGTCTTAAATTCCTGACCTCAGGTGATTGGCCTGCCTCGGCCTCCCAAAGTGCTGGGATTACAGGCATGAGCCACCGAGCCCGGCCATCATTTTCATTTTATAAGTGCATTATTTATTTTTTTTAAAGCTATTATTTGACAGATTGGTTAATCCCTTCTCTGTGATTAAAAGTTGATTCTACAGTGTGGTATCATTAGTGAGTGTATAGTCTGTTTCATGTTCTTTCTCTTGGTGTGAACCTGGGGTTTAGTAAAGCTTACATAAGAATACCACTGGAACTTTGGAAAGGTAAAATTGTGCAAAGTGTCATTGGTCTCTGAATTACAGAATGAAGATAATGCATTTATAATTTACTTATTGTGATGGTGGGTATGGTAGAGTATGGAAAATATTGACACTTAGAAATCAGGTATACAACTTAAAATGATTAGAGTGTTTTCTTGAACTAGAATTGCCAAGCTTATGTTGATTTTTTTTTGAGTGTGTGTTAAGAACTTAATATTTCATGTTTATTCTCTGGTTACCCTGTATAAAGTATAAATAACTATTTGAATCAGACTATTTAAGTCAGCAACACTTTCATAGATTAATAAAAATGTCTTTACAAAATTATATTTCATCTATTTTATGTAGTTCTATTACATTATAAATAAGACAGTTGGTAGTTAACATCAGGTTGATTCTGATGTAAGCTGTTTTGAATAGTTTGAAGAAATTATAAGATTGTGTTTCAGGAAAGGGAACATTTTTCCAGTCTTATTTTTGTCTCTTAGTTTCTTTTAGAGTGGTGGGTCCTTTGACTATGGGCTAGTTTTCTAGCTCTGGGTCCTGTTGTACTTTAGAACCTATTCCTCTAGCCCCTCCCCCGGCCCCTATATCCCCCTATTTTTCCAGACAGGATCTCACTCTTACACCCAGGCTGGAGTGCAGTGGCACAATCATGGCTCACTGCAGCCTCAACCTCCTGGGCTCACGTGATTCTCCTGCCTCAGCCTCCTGGGTAACTGGGACTGCAGGCACCTGCCACCACTCCTAGCTAATTTTTGTACATATGAGGTTTTGCCAGGTTGCCCAGACTGGTGCCTTCCTTGGCCTCCCAAAGTGTTGGTACTGCAGGCATGAGCCACTGCACTCGGCCTTTTTTTTTTTTTCTAGGTAGGGTTTTACTTTGTTCCCTGGCCTGGAGGACAGTGGCGTGATCATAGCTCACTGCATCTCCCAACTCCTGGACTCAAGTGATCCCTCCCACCTTGGCCTCCTGAATAGCTGGGACTACAGATGTGTGTACCCATGCCTGGCTAGTTTTTGAAATTTTATGTTTTGTGTGGAGACAAGGTCTCCCTATGTTGCCTCAGTTGTCTTGTGCTCCTGTGCTCAAGTGATCCTCCCACTGAAGCCTCCCAAATTGCTGGGATTATAGGTGTGAGCCACTGCGCCCAGCCTGTGTTCGTTTTTCATAGCAAAAATATCTTCTCAGGTATTTGGCATTTTTTCTGTCTTCATAAACTTTGGAACATCAGTCAGTAATTAGTAGGCAGGTATGTGGAAGTTTTCAGTATGGCCAGGACTGTACACTGTGTCCAAAAGATTTTTCTTGTCTTCCTGCATTCCTGAAACAGCCACCTACTTGCAGCCTCTCAGCTGCTGGGTCTGGCTGTAGTGGGAGGCGAGTGGAGACTGGCAGTGTCAGGTAGCTCCAGAAATGGGGGCAGGGACGACCTGCTCCTCCTGGCCCAAGTAGACCCAGGGCACACTCACAGTCTGGGGTTTTCTTTCCCCTCCACCTAATTGCAGAGCCACCCATGGGGGAGGAACATTCTAGATGCATGTTTTCTAAAAACTGCCTTTGGTCAATCCTTCGTAAACTTGCAGTGTGGGAAGACGTAGATAAGTGAGCATGCTCTGTGTTAACGAAGCCGCTCATCACCGGCCCTTTGGTGTACAGTCTTAACGACTAATTTCAAACTGTTTTATGTCAGGAACAAAAGAAGCTAATATTAACTCAACTAGTATTTCAGATGATAACTCAGCTAGACTGCAGCGTGAGAATATTGAGCCCGACCCTGCAGTGAAGCAGAAAGGTAAGAATGGTCCTGTTTTGCCCTTTTCTGGCGAGAGCAGAGTCAGCCCTCCAGAGCCTTCTTCCCAAAGGGCCACAGCCCAGAGCTCAAGGCTTTCCTTTGGGTCTGAACGTGGCGAGTGATTCACTTCTGGCTTTTTGCTCTAGAATCTAACACAGTGGTTTCTTGATAACATGAGACCCAGTCGTGCTCCCCCTGTGCTTTGTGAGTGAGAGGAGGTGGCATGGTTCATCACTCGGGAAGTGTCATGAGTGATCCGTGAAGTTTCAGGGTCACTGTGTGGAGAGCCCCATGGGCCAGGCAGTGTGCCACCCACACTTCATGGTCACGGTGCTGTGGCCACCATGATTTTTCTGTCTTTTTTTTTGAATGTTGAATTATACCTCAGTGAGATTTTACTTTCATCATAAATTTTCTCAGCCCTAAAAAAAACTTTGGTAAAATAGCCATTCAGTGTTTGTGTTTTAAGGCCTTGGAGCTCCTAACAGGCCTGCAGGGGTGCCGGTGCCCAGGGAACCAAGGCTTGTGCAGGCGGCAGCGGCAGGGTGGGGTGTGGCTGATGTTTGTTGATTCCTTCAAACAGAAAATACCTGTCGAAGGCCTATGACATGTCAGCCCTGAGGCTGGGAGTGCATTAGCCAGTGAAGTCAGACTGGCCTCTGCCTTCCTGGTGCAGATGAGGCTCAAAGATTCACTGAAATCATTTGATGAAGTGGCAGTCTGCGGCAGGAGGGGCCTTGGGTGGTGAGGGTGGCCCAGGGAGCTTGCAGGGCAGAAGGGATTTATAAACCAGGATCCTAGCTGGGACGCAGCTGCAGCAGGGCTGGCTGAGCCCAGACGAAGCACAGAGCCAGGTCCCTGTGCCACCTTATGGAGTTTAGCTGTTATTGGAAGAGCAGCAGGAGGCTAATCATTATCGTTAGGAGGAGCAGTATAATGATATTTAGATTTTAACAAGCGGCCATGTTCATTAGGGAGGATTAAAGAGTGTCCAGAGAAGAGAGAGAGGCCTGGACTGTGGAGGAGCTCCAGGAAGGGAGAAGGGGATTCCAGGGGCTGCTGGCACGTGTTGGAGGAGCTGGCCTGGAGCGTGGAGGGAGAGCACAGGCTAGAGAGGAGCTGTGAGAGTTGCTGGCGCTGGGTGATGGGGAGCCTGGGTGGGGATGAGGTCACCTGGGACAAGACCATGAGCGCAGTTGCTGGCAGAGCACTGGTGCCGTGGACGCGCAGGCCTCAGGGAGGAAGATGTGTGCTGTGTGGCAGGTGCCTTGGTCTGGGTGACGGGGACTGGAAGTCTCCATGGAAATGTTGAGAGTTTACTGTGCTCGCTTTCCTTCTGGGTATGAGCCTCGTGGTTGAATAACTGCGCCTCTCAGGAACCTTTCTATGAGCTCTGTGACCCAGAGTCTGTCCCCAATACCCTGGTGTTTAAAAGAAAGAGCTGGGGGTTTGCAACTGGGTCTGCTGCCCACCCCCAGGTCGCTGGTCTCTGCTAAGCACGTGCTCCAGGCTGCACAGCCATGAGGAGAAGATTTGCTCTTGGTCCCAAGCAGTCCCGTCCCAGGGTTGAACTAAGTCCTCCAACCCCATTGCCCCAGGGTGCTGGGGTCTCTGAAACTGCCCTTGTAGTGGCACTATCTGGGACCACATTCTCTAGGCCCCCTCCTAACCATTGTGCCCTCCAGTCCCCTAGGCCCTGGCAGGTGCCAGGCTGCCCACTGTGCTGTGGCACATTGTGGGCGTGACCTCTGGAGGCCCCCAGGCCCAAACTAATAGGGTCCTCTAGAGCCTCCCGGTTCCCCTTGATCCACAAGCTTGGCCACTCTGTCCCTGCCAGAGCCACCCTCTTTAGGGCAGCGTTTATGAGCTCGTGACTGTTACGCTCATGGAAAGTCCTCGTGTGTATAAACGAGCTAGAGGTGTCTGTGGAGTGCTCCTCACTCTGTTGGATGTGGACCCTCAGAATAACCCAGGCTGCTTTCTCGAGGTTGTGTGAACTGTCCCTGTCTGGGGCGGAGCCGTGTTTAACGAGGGGTTGTGTCTGCCCGCATAGTGTCCTGGGCTGTCTTGGGAATCCATGTGCTTTCCGCTCTTCTGCAAGTGCATTCATGCGTCTTGAGAGTGTGAAACAGAGATTTTCCACCTGTGGTTTTGAATCCACCCCACCCCTGTGGTGCCACAGCCCATTTACTTTGACTGTTCAGGTCACGTTTGTCCCCAAGACACAGCACTTGAAGGAAAAGGATCATGGGTGAAGGTGCAGAGGTGGGCCTGTGTTGAGCTGGGAGATTTTCTTCTGCTTCAGGAGCTGGTGGAAAAATACCCATTATGTCTATAAGATGGGCTGTTGCTGGCTATCTCCCAGTCTTAGGAACGGCTGGGATTTAGCTGCCCGGGTTCAGACTGTCACGTCATTCCCTCGCGTTTAGATGCTTTTCTGTGGCTCTGGCTTTGTCAGTTCTTGTCTCATGAACTTGTTAACTTCCTCTCTCTGATGTGCTCTCTCCACGCCCGTGTCCTGTTTGTATGTAATACCATTTTATGATGCATGGTGTGTTTGCTCTTTGCTTTTCTATCTTTGAAAATAAAACAAAATGGCAATAGGGACATCAGAAAAGCAACTATGAGGAAATGATCTTTTTTTCTAACAGACATCCACAGTTATGTACAATGTGCTTTTTCTCTAATTCTGTTCTTATCATTTACTATATTGGGGTTTACTTACACAAAAGTTAATTTTCTGCTGTGCTTTTTTTTTCAGGTGACTCTGCCAGTGATGCAGGTGAGGAATGGCCTTAGACACCTGTGTGTCACATCAGGATGCATGTTGTGAATGTAAACATGGGCTCGAAGATTTATGTTTTATAAAGTGCATTAGTGAAAGTAACTTAGTTTATGGAAACAGATGTTAACTACCCTAATTTAATTTGAGATTTAATTTATATGTTTTAAGTTTGCAAAGAATACATTTCAGGATTTTTTCCAGAATATAAAGTGTAGTTCTAATATTCAAATTCTGACTATTTTCTGAATTATTAATTTCTTTTACTTTAAGTAGTGGAGTAAACTTAATTGTCTTAATAGTTTGGGCCTTATTATTTACTGCTTAATTCTTTTTATCAAAATGAAGAAAACTTTGTTCAGATTATAAACATAATATGGTACATCCCAATGTAGAAAAATTTAAAAATGCAGAAGAACGTAAAGAACAAAACTTAAAAGCACTGGAAATTCCACTGCTTATAACTTAAATGAATATTCTTCTAGAGCCCCTCTCTGCATATATATGCGTACATATATAATTGTTAGATATATTACCGTACTGGATTGTTTCACACAAAGGGGACTGGCATGTGACTGTGCCATAATTTACTTGGTTACCGGTTAACTGTCAATACTATCAATGATGATGGGTGAACATCTTGACATGTGTCCATTTCTCCTCTTGGGTTGTATTTCCTTTAAGTGCGGAGTTGATGAGCCTGCCTTTCGAATTTTATTTCTGAAGTAGTTGAACCAGTTTGTATTTCCTGGGTTTGAGTGTGCCCATTTTCTCAAATCTTCACCAAGCTTAGATATCAGACATTGGTTTTATCTTCATCAACATGATTGGTGGAAAAATTGCTCATTTGTATTGGCAATTACAAATGTATTTGATTGCAAATAGCTGTAAATACAAACACAAATAGAATTTTCAAATAGTTGTCAGTGTGTTTTTTCCTTTGTGAATTGCTAATTGATTGTCATTTGTTTAGAAGGAGACGCTGGACCTGCTGGCCAAGATAAGACTGAGGTGGCAGAGATTCCAGAAATTCCTAATGAGCTTTCATCCAGCATCAGGTCTGTGTGCTTTTAATGCGTTTCCCTCAGCAGTGACCACACCTAGGATGCTGCTCTGCTTCTCTTTCTACTTGTTGCTGTTTATTTAACACTTGAGCTAAATGAGGAGGAATTACTTGTACAGAATAGAAAAGTCGATCATTTTTCTGTACCTCAGTTATATAACCATATGCAGAATATTTTGGAGATTTAGGGGAATTCAGAATTATGTCCGAATTATGTCATGTTCTCATTAATGATAGTTGTACTGTTTTCTTGGTATTTTGAAATGACTGAAGATACAGTTTAAAAGATGGACACTTTCTGGTTGGTTGGGTTAGTGGGACATTCTTCCTCTTCTGCAGAGTAGTGTGTCCTAACTAGCACTGGATTATGGCCTGGAGGTGATTTTCCACTTTGAAATATATAACCTTTCACACTCCTTTTTTGGTTTTCTGATATTTGGGTTTAGAAGAATTCCTCGGCCTGGGAGTGCAAGACCAGCACCTCCCCCGGGTCAAACGGCAAGACAGCGCGGAAGCGTTACCGCTGGAAAGGTAAGGCTGGCTCAGCAGGGCAATTCCAGTCACATAGTGTGTTCTCCCGTGGGCACAGTGCCTCCACTGAGAGATGGGGGAGGGAGGCCACAGATGGTGCTGGAAACTTGGTGTCGAGGAATGAAAAATGAGGTAGGCCCTTGCCTCACACCATAGGCCAACAGACCTAGCAGATGGATGAAAGAGGAAAGCCGCGCATCCATGTAAAATTAAATCTTAGCATCCGTGGGAAAGTGCCGCACTGCATTTCTCTGATCTCTAGGTTGAAGACTTGCTTCTTTTTTTTTTCCCTGAGACGGAGTTTTGCTCTGTTGCCAAGCTGAAGTACAGTGGTGCGATTTTAGATCACTGCAGCCTCTGCCTCCTGGGTTCAAGCGATTCTCCTGTCTCAGCCTCCTGAGTAGCTGGGATTACAGGCATGCCCCACCATGCCCAGCTAATTTTTGTATTTTTAGTAGAGATGAGGTTTCACGACATTGGCCAGGATGGTCTCAATTTCTTGACCTCGTGATCCGCCTGCCTTGGCCTCTCAAAGTGCTGGGATTACAGGCGTGAGCCACCATGCCTGGCCTCTAGATTGAAGACTTTCTAAGCATGAAAACAATGCTGAGGAAAAAGTAGGGGAAAATTTAGGGGCTTAATTGCACAAAAATAAAAAATAGAAGATGATCAAAATGTTATAAGCAGCCTGGGTGTGGTGGCTCACACCTGTAATTTCAGCATTTTGGGAGGCCGAGGCAGGCGGATCGCTTGAGGTTAGGTGTTTGAGACCAGCCTGGCCAACATGGTGAAACTCCCATCTCTACTAACAATACAAAAATTAGCTGGGCCTGGTGGCGTGTGCTTGTAAGCCCAGCTACTCAAGAGGCTGAGACAGGAGAATCACTTGAACCCAGGAGGTGGAGTTTGTAATGAGCTGAGATCGCGCGGCTGTACTCCAGCCTGGCTGACAGAGTGAGACTGTCTCAAAAAAAAAATGTCATAAGCAATATAAAGACAAACAACAGGATGGATCAGAGTGGGTTTCAGATAAAATAAGAGGCAGGAATTGGAGGCAGCAGTAGATGTGGTTTTCCAGGAGTTTTTTGTTACAAAGAGAAGTGAAGGAATAGGACTAGAAAGAGGGAAAGGCAGTGTCAAGGGGAGTTACTGTTTTTCTGGTGATGGGAATGATCCAGTGGAGAGGGGAAATTGATGACGTAGGTGACGTGGGGCAGGGGTTTGGAGGAGCAGAGTCCCTGCATGGGCGTGGGAACGGGCGCAGAGGTGGAGTTGCCACATGGCGGGGTGCAGATTCTTAAGGTGACTCTCTGCTACGTATTTTTCTCATGAGCCGTAAGAGGGTCTGGGGGAAGAGGAGTGTCAGAGGAGAGAGGGGCTGGGTGAAGTCCCTGGCACAAGAGTTGGCTAGTGAAGAGACTGCAGCAGAGGTTTTCCTCCAGGGTGACCTCCCTCTGAGGACATTGGGACTTGGTCTGGAGACATTTTCTAGTGTTCTGACGAGGCAGGGGGTTAGGGCAGGGCTGTTGCTGAACCCCCTGCAATGCACAGGACAGCCCCCACCACAAAGGAGGATGGGCTGCCCGTCCCTCGGTGCCTGGGCGGAGGCTGTGGCTGAGAGCTGACTTTGGTGCATCTGGTGCACTTGAGTGTAAAGAGATAGGAGTTGATGTGGCAGGGCCTGTTGTGCAGCCCGCGGTCAGTTGCACGGTGCAGGCATGGGGGCAAGGCTGCCCCATTATCACAGTGCTCGGCTGTGCCAAGCAAGTGCACCAGAGAGAGGAAGGAAGGAGTCAGAGTATGTGAAAGCGCCACGGTCATGACTGATGTGGGATTTATGCCAGTGAGTGGGGGAGGAGCCCTCGGGGGTGAAGGTTAGGAGGAGGCGGTAGGATTGAGAGGCTGAAGGTGCTGGACGGGTGGAAGGATTGTTGGAGTCGGGTCCTAGGGCCGTAAGCTGGAAAGGTGGGTGGTGGTGGTAAAGGAGTGGGGCGCTTGGATTTGAGATTGGGGCTTTCTGTTAGTGGTAGTGACAGGGGTGACCCTGGGAGTGGGTGTCGAGTGCGGGAGGTAGGATCATTCCAGGAGGGTTCAGAGACCCAAGGCCAGATTTGGGAAAGATCATTTCTCAATACTTGAAATCACAAGTTAAGACAGGAGTAGTGTTAGCGAGAGTGGTGGGTCCAGGAGGACCGGGTGGGGACGAGGGGTTGGCAGCTGATGGCAGCAATGATGGGGTCGACGGTGACAAGATTTAAAGTTGGCAGTTTTTAGTGAGAATGATCTGGAAGACACAGCAAGCATAAGGAAATTACTGACTTTGCCTCTGGGCCTGTGACAAAAGGCCTGTGGGAGGAGCGGAGCTACAGCTGAGGGGCTGTGGGGAAGCCATGTCCTGGAGCAAGTTGGGATGGAGAGGAGCTGCTGATAGGGCAGGCACGGGAGGTGCAGGTGTTGGAGGGGTGGGATGTGGGCCCTTTGTCCGGCCCAGCGCCACGTACACGCTCCTCTCCACCCAGGTCCCACCTTCTGGGCAAGTCAGCATCCAACAGCCTGACCCTCCAGCCCCGGACCTTGTCCTCCCTGGTGGTGACAGCCTTCACCCAAGGGCTCTCTCATGCTCTCCAGGGCCACCCACTAGCACTGCCCCACCTGCAGATGCTCCACTCCTCCTCACACAGACCACTGTCAGCTCACTCTGCCCAAATGTGAGCAGTGTGGTAACAGGCAGGGCAGTTCAGGGATTGGTTCAAGCATGAGTTCGTTTGGAAGGAACAAAGGCAGGAGGGGCCGTCAGGAAGTCTGTAGAGTGAGTGGGTCTGGGGCTCACATTTGGGCAGAGTGAGCTGACAGTGGTCTGTGTGAGGAGGAGTGGAGCAGCTGCAGGTGGGGCAGTGCTAGTGGGTGGCCCTGGAGAGCATGAGAGAGCCCTTGGGTGAAGGCTGTCACCACCAGGGAGGACAAGGTCCGGGGCTGGAGGGTCAAGCTGTTGGACGCTGACTTGTCCAGAAGGTGGGACCCAGAGGAGTGTGTACATGGCTCTGGGCAGGACACAGGGCAGCCACCATGACTAGGAGTTGAATGAGGGGCCTCCAGCTAGTTGTGTGAAGAGAGGTCTGGGGGCAGCCCTGCCAGTGGCGACCCCAGTGTGGCCCCTGCCCTGAAGTTTGTGACCCAGGGCAATAAGCGCCTCCAGGTAGAAGGCAGCAGGTGAAGGGCTGGTATCACTGAGCATGGTCAGGGGGAGAGGTGGAGGCCCTGAGGGCCTTCATCCAGTAGAGGGCATGACAAGGCTTTGGGGGCGGGAGGCCAGGTATGGACCATGGGGCACACGCACACAGGGCAGCACAGGGACATGGGGAAGCTGGGTGGGGGTGGAGGGTGAGGCTCACAGGGACTCAGGCCTGGAGGGCTTACAGAGGACACTGTTTGCAAACAGTCCATCTGAGCTTCAGCAGGTCGCTTGAGATGCTGTTCTTCAGATGGTTGGTGATTAGCTTCATCTCTGCTGACCTCTGACAGTTTCAAATGCCTGGGATTGATGCGAACATGTGACTGATAGAGCATCTCTAATTTAATGTAATTTCTTTTTATTTAGGTCAGGGAGTGGTAAAACCGTCTCAAATGTGATTGTAGAGTCACACAACTCTGACAATGAAGAGGATGATCAATTTGTGGTGGAAGCTGCCCCTCAGCTCTCTGAAATGTCAGAAATTGAAATGGTTAGTTAACCAAAATGTGGTTTTTAATTATCATGTTTTGCCTACATTCAGATTAATACTCTAGCTTTTAGATTTATGTAGACAAAAATTTCCTGTAATTTTTCAGTTTTCTGCTTTCGTTAATTTTGTCATTCCGTTTTGAGATCCACAGCAGCATGAATTTTAGAATTCAGCAAGCCTGAATCTTCTTTCTCCCCTTCCTTTCCTGCTCAGGTAGCAGCAGTGGAACTAGAAGAGGAGAAGCATGGTGAGTCCTGGTGCAGCTGTGCACGCGTGTCTGCGCGCTCACGCACCTTCTCCACGTGTGCTTGGAAAGGATCCAGTGCAAGGGACTGTTGTGTGCCAGGTTCTGGTCTGGGTCACACTGGCGGGGTCACACCAGCGGTCACACTGGCGGTACATAGGACCCTGTGGGCATGGATTTCTCTAAGGTGATAGCTGCTGCTCCCCATCCTTAGAGGAGCAGGAGGGCACTGCTGGACGCTGCAAACTCGCTGGGAAGTGTCCTGCAGATGACATCTTGTCTGATCTGTATGATTAGTTTGTGGAAGTAGATAATCTCCGAGGCTCTTCCCGAGTCAAGTTCTGGATGTTATTGTTGGTTTTCTAGCTGCTCAACTCAGTAGTGCAAGCCCTGCTCCCTGCAACCAGGGTTTGAGTATCCAGGAGCACAGCTGCTGTGGAAGAGGCGGGCTGAATACTTTCCTTTTATTTCCCACAATATGACTTTGTTTCCTGACACCCATGACAGGTGACTAATGAGGGATTATGGTTTTGGGCTTTTTTTTGGTATCTATATGAATTTTTTTTTTTTTTTTTGGGGACAAAGTCTCACACTTTTGCCTAGGCTGGAGTGCCATGGTGTGATCTCGGCTCACTGCAATCTCTGCCTCCCAGGTTCAAGCGATTCTCGTTCCTCAGCCTCACAAGTAGCTGGGACTACAGGTGCCTGCCACCATGCCTGGGCAATTTTTGTATTTTTAGTAGAAACAGGGTTTCGCCACATTGGCGAGGGTGGTCTCAAACTCCTAACCTCAAGTGATCTACCTGCCTTGGCCTCCCAAATGCTGAGAATACAGGTGTGGGCCACTGTGCCCGGCCTAGTCACAGATTTTTATCATCATGGATGTGTTTCATTTCAGCCCGTCTCAGTTTTTCTTAGTAATGTTCAGATTGCCCAGTATTTGACCCGAGGAGCCTGTTGGAGCTATTTTCTGGGGGAACTTTAGACACATCCCAGTACGCTTCGTAGCTTCCTTGTTTTCTCATACGACAAGGCGTTTCTGCCCCGTAGCTGCCTCATTTCTCCAAGGAACCTGGCCGCTTATTGCTCTGGGTTGGTTCTTGTTTCCAGGCATTTTCACTGCATAAAGCAGGGATATAGTTTTTTAAAATAAGAAAGTATATTCTGACTTGGTGCTGATATTTCCAATTCCAATTGTGGATTGTAGGGCTCTGCCTTTGATTTTATATGGGCATCTCTTCCATGTCATGCCAAAAAGCTTGGCTCCCAGCAACAGCAGCTGCCCCATGCTTTACGATCGTTCACATGCTCACACAGCAGTTTTAGAACACCACCACTGTTTTTTAACAATAGGATTGCTGGAAACTAGTTTTATTTTTTTTGGTAGGTGTGTCTGTCTCTTTGTTGGGTATATCCTATTAGGGACGTACAGTTAATTACTCTGTTTTAAAGTTAAGAAACAATTGTTTCTCTAGTGGCTCATGCTTGCCAATTGGCTATCACTAAGTTTATTTCATTTTGCATTCAATCTTTAGGCATGAGTGTTTACCTTTTTAATGTAAGATAACTCACATGGTTTTAAGGTCAGATGTACAAAACCAGGTATAATCAGAAATGTGGGGGCTTTGACCCCTGTCTCCTCCACCCTCTACTCTCCCTCTCCCTGGAGGTAACAGTGAAAAATAGGGCTTATACTTACATTTGAAAAATAAATAAATGAGTGCATATGCATGTGCATGTGTATTTATTGATACCTACACTTGTTTCCATCTTGCTCTTCTTTTTAACTTGGCAGTAGATGCAGGCATCATTCCGCAGCAATGCAGAGAAACCTCCCCCGTTCCTCCTCAGAGCCGCACGGTCCTCCACCAAGTGCACGTACCTTTTTTATTCAATCAGTCCCAAGCTGATGCATGCCTGGGTGAAACACTGTTTCAAAACACTTTCCATAGGATTTTATCCCATGGGTAAATTCTGAAAGACATGGAATATTCTTGCCCCAATATAAAAGAAGTATTAGTACTTAGAAGAAATTCATAATTCTTATTTCTGTTCATAATAGATGGCAATATTTTTGGCTGTCAATCTACGTTCCTTTTTAATCTTTGAAAAGAGAAATCTGTTTTATTTCTAAAGCTTTTTACTTTTCAAGGAGCTTATTTCCCTGAAACACTTTGAAATTTTATGATTTCTACCACCAGCTGTCATATCACTCTTGTATACTATCTCCTTGACAAATAAAGATGATTTGGAACTGTTTAAAAGAGATAAGATAAAACCTTAGTGATTTTCCCATCATCCCACCCATTTAGAATCAACTTTTAACATAAAATCACTGATTTTTCAACAGGTGGACTTGTGAAAAAAATTTTGGAGACTAAGAAAGATTATGAGAAATTGCAGCAGTCACTCAAACCTGGGGAGAAGGTAATGAAATGATTTCCATAAACACTGGCATTTTAGCAGTCTGTCTCATGCATTTACAGACTTTTAAAAATTAGAAGCATCTTTCAAAAATTACCATTATTAGTGATATCTGTTTGCATATTTAAATGCTATTCCTGGCCAGGTGCGGTGGCTCACGCCTGCAATCCCAACACTTCGGGAGGCCAGGGCAGGTAGATTACTTGAGCCCAGAGGTTCAAGACGAGCCTGGGCAACATGGCGAAACCCTGTCTTTGCAAAAAATATAAAAACTAGCCGAGTGTGGTGGTGCATGCCTGTAGTCCCAGCTACTTGCGGGGCTGAGGCAGGAGAATCGCTTGAACCTGAGAGGTGGAGGTTGTAGTGAGCCGAGATCGCGCCACTGCGCTCCAGCCTGGGTGACAGAGTGAGACCTTGCCTCAGAAAGAAAAAAAAAGATATAATCCCTCCCCCTGCTCCCAGTTGGGAGGATATAAAGTGTGGGACTCTCTGTATGGGGCTGCTTCCCTGGCCTGGTATACAGCCCCGTCTTGGGAGGCGGCAGTGGCTTGCTTGGGAAGCTGAGGAGCCAAGAGCTAAAGGCCTGTTGGGCTCTGACTTCCTGACTCTCCCCTTCCAGCTTTGCCCATCCCTTCTCCCAGGTTCTGTTTGCAGACCGAGAGCCTGGCTGCCTGGCCCTGGCTGATTGCAAAGTAAGAGGCTGTGCAGTGTTTTTAAGGCTGGGTTTTAAATGTGTGTTCTATTATACCTGGCTCCCTGCAGTCCTCCTTACACATGTGTGATGTGATTTTGTTGGGACCTGTGGCCTCTTGC
The DNA here is from genome assembly GCA_036589455.1 of Ateles fusciceps. NCBI lineage: Eukaryota > Metazoa > Chordata > Mammalia > Primates > Atelidae > Ateles > Ateles fusciceps. The sequence continues at coordinate 3,376,727 of JAZHEH010002010.1, read as the reverse complement.
CAGCCACTGCCCTTTCCTTGGGCACAAGGCCATGGGGGCGAGCACCTGTGGGCCAGAGGGGTGTGCCTCAAATGCCACAGGCAGGTTTCTCTTACAGTCACTTTAAAGAGGAAGAATATATTTTTTTTCTTTTAAACAGGAGTTTCTTGGATAGTTAGCCTAATCACTCAACAGTTTTAAATAGTTTTATATATGGGGGTGTGTGCACACACCCATGCACACATATATGTATTTTTCTGCAGCTGAGTTAGTGGTTGTTTTAGATAATTCCGCTTAACATGTCCTAGTTTGTCATGAAGCTAGGGCTTGAAATAGCCAATGAGAACTGTACAATTGAGACTAACAGTAGAGGGAGCCCTTTTAACAATAATAACTGGGAATGTTGTCGAAGGAGGCTTTGCTGACATTACCGCTATTTGCCTTGCTGAGAGGAGAAATGCCTTCTGCCGCCTGTTTTCTGTTGAATGTTAATACACCATAGTCCTTTCCATATGCATGAGGGGTGTCCCTGGTGGTGTCCCTGGTGGTGTTTCTGAGACCCAGTCAAAAACCTTGAATGTGTTCCTCCAGGCTCTTAGTGGAGGTCACCTTTGAAGCGTCTCTTGGTTTAAATTTTATAGCTATGATTTTTATGCAGAACATATTAGGATTGTGTTTCAGAGTGTCCTCGGAAGAGTAAATTATTTCAGATTGGTAAATCTTTTGGCTTCAGAAGATAAAAGGAAAAATGTCTTTTTTTGGTGAACATCTACTGGTTTGAAAAAGAGTAATTAGTGAGTACTTCCAAGTCAGGGATAATGTATGTTACAGTTAGGTAGGGGAAAATCAGCAAGTGTCTGTGTGGTTTTCTTTAGGATATTGATAAACATCAGACTTTAACTTGTTGGTCTTCTTAAAACATTTTTGTTACCTTTTTTTTTTTGAGATGGAGTCTTGCTCTGTCGCCAGACTGGAGTGCAGTGGTGCGATCTCAGCTCACTGCAACCTCAGCCTTCTGGGTTCAAGCATTCTGCTGCCTCAGCCTCCCGAGCAGCTGGGACTATAGGCATGCACCACCACCCCCAGCTAGTGTTTGTATTTTAGTAGAGACGGGGTTTCACCATGTTGGCCAGGATGGTCTTGATCTGACTTTGTGATCCACCTGCCTTGGCCTCCCAAAGTGCTAGGGTTACAGGCATGAGCCACTGTGCCTGGCCAGCTACTTTTTTTTTTTTTTTTTTTTTAAATAAATAAAAAATGTGGCCAGGCGTGGTGGCTTACACCTGTAATCCCAGCATTTTGAGAAGCCAAGGTGGGTGGATCGCTTGAGGCCATGAGTTTGAGATCAGCCTGGCCAACATGGCCAAACCCCCTCTCTACTAAAAATACAAAAATGAGCTGGGCATAGTGGTGCCCACTTGTAGTCTCAGCTACTCAGGGGGCCAAAGCACAAGAATCGCTTGGTCCCAGGAGGCAGTGGTTGCATTAAGTGGTGATTGTGCCACTGCACTCCGCGCCTGGATGACAGAGCAAGACTGTCTTAAAAAGAAAACATGTAGGAAGAGCCAAAGTCCTTTGTCTCCCCTGCCCCAGCCCCTTTCCCCTGAGGGGCAGTCCCTAGGATGAACTTGGTGTGTATCTCTACTTTGCATGTACATCATGAAGTTTTTGTGAGTTTCTAATGTCATCTTATTGTTGATCTGTTAGGCAGGTTGCTTTCAAGAGCCAGTGTCTCTTCCAGCAAGAATCAGGCCACTTTCTGTGAAGGGCCAGATAGTAAATACTTCAGGTTTTTTGAGCCAGATGGTCTCTGTTGCAGCTATTGAACTCTGCCAATGTAGCATGAATGCAGCATTAGACAATGTAAATGCACATGTGCGGCTATGCTCAATAAAACGCACTTTACAAAAACAAGGTCTAGGCTGTGGGCTGCAGTTTACTGATCTCAGTGTTGGGGTCTATGCCCCAGGCTTAGAAGTGCTGTGCCAGGAAGTACACAGATCTTTAGTTTCACCAGATAGGCCACTCCTCAAAGTGGCTGTACCAGTGTATTCTCCCAGTAGAATGACTGTCTGTTTCCAAACATCTGTGCCAGCCACAGTCAAGATAGTCAACATGCTCGTCACCCTCCAGTGTCAAGTGCCCTTGGTGAGCCCACCCTCCTGGCCATCTCCGTGTTCTCCTTTCCCCATGCCCCATCCCCCAGCAGCCACTCGTCTGCCCTGAATCACTGTGCTTCATAGTTTGCATTTCTGAGATTTATGTTTAAGTGGAATCATGTGATGTGCACTCTTTTGAGTTTTTTTTTTTTCCCAGTATGGCTGTTTTTACTCAGCATAATTATTCTGAGATTTATCCATGTTGTTACAGCATGTATCCATAGTTTATTCCTTTTTATTGCTAAGTAGTATTCCATTGTATGGATATACCACCGTGTGTCCATCAATTTATCAGTGGATGAACATTTCAGTTGTTTCTAGTTCGGACTATTACAAATAAAGCTGCTGTGAACATTCATGTTCAAGTCTTTGTGTCAACAGATGCTTTCATTATGTTGTGTCAATACAGTAGCACCCTTCTGATTTGCAGGGGGTGTCTTCCAAGATCCTTAGTGGATGCCTGAGGCTGTGGATAGTCCCAAACCCTGTATATACTATGTTTTTTCATGATGCATTCCGATGATAAAGTTTAATTTATGAATTAGGTTCGGTAAGAGATTGACAATAACTGATATTAAACAGAACCATTTTAACAGTATGTCAGCATCACTCTCTTGTACTTTGGGGCCACAGTTAAATAAAATAAGGGTTGCTTTAACACAAGCACTGGGATATTGCCACAGTCTAGACCATCTGATAACTGAGAGGGCTGCTAAGTAACTAACAGGCAGGAAGTGTGTACAGTGTGTATATATACTGGACAAAGGGATGATTTATGTCCTGGTGGAACTGTGCAGGATTTATCACACTACTCAGAATGGCATGCAATTTAAAACTTACAAATGAATTGTTTATTTCTGGAATTTTTCATTTAATATTTTCAGACTACAGGTAACTGAAACGGCAGGAAGTGAAACTATGGATGGGGGTCAGGACTGTTGTACCTAGGAGTGGGACTGCTGAGGCATGTGGTAAATACGTGCTTTTTAAGAAACTGCGAGACTGTAGGGCTGGGTGCTGTGGCTGACACCTGTAATCCCAGCCCTTTGGGAAGCCGAAGTGTGAGAATTACTTGAAGCCAGGATTTTAAGACCAGCCTGTACAACATAGAGACCCTGTCTCTACAAAGAAACAAAACAGAAATTGCCAAACTGTGTTGCAAAGTGGTTGTATCATTTTGCCTTCCTACCAGCAGTGTATAAGAGTTCCAGTTCCTTCATATCCTCATCAGCACTAGATATGGTCAAACTTTTAAATTTTTCATGGTTGTAATTTGCATTTTTTTTTTTTTTTTTTGAGATGGAGTCTCACTCTGTCGCCAGGCTGGAGCGTAGTGGTGTGATCTCAGCTCAGTGCAACCTCTGTCTCCCAGGTTCAAGCGATTCTCCTGCCTCAGCCTCCTGAGTAGCTGTGACTACAGGTGCCCACCACCATGCCGAGCTAATTTTTGTATTTTTAGTAGAGACAGGGTTTCACCATGTTGGCCAGGATGGTCTTGATCTCTTGACCTTGTGATCCACCTGCCTTGGCCTCCCAAAGTGCTGGGATTACAGGTGTGAGTCAATGCGCCTGGCCAACAATTTGCATTTTCTTAATGGCTATTGATGTTGAATATCTATCCTATGGTTGTATATATAACATATAATGGCACCTAAGCCCTTGTGTTTCATATGTTGTAAATATTTTTCCAGTCTGTCACTTGTCTGACTTTGCCTTCTTATTTAAAAAACGTTTTTATTTTATTTTTATTTTTTTTGAGACAGAGTCTGGCTCTGTTGCCTAGGCTGGAGTGCAGTGGTAAGGATCTCAGTTCACTGCATCCTCTGCCTCCCAGGCTCAAGTGATCCTCCCAACTCAGCCTCCCAAGTAGCTGGGACTGCCGGCGCATGCTAACATACCTGGCTAATTTTTGTATTTTTTGTAGTGGGGTTTTGCCATGTTACTTAGGCTGGTTTTGATCTCGTAGGCTCAAGTGATCCTTTGGCCGTGGCCTCCCAAAGTGAGCCACTGCACCTGGCCAGACTTCTCTATTTTGATATAAAAGTTAAATAGCCTTTTTCTTTTTGTTTTGGCCAAGAGTTTAAGGTGCAGTTATACTTCATTTTTTATTTTGTCTGAAAAACTTGTCCTATGCCGGTTGTAAAGGTAGTCTCTGGTTTTCTTGCAGTAAGTTTTCTTTTTCACGTCGAGGTCTCTGGTCTGGAAGTGTGGTTTTCTGCTGCGTGCTAGCCGTCCTAGGCTTCCTTACCCCTGCGTTTGTTCCCCCCGAGTCTCTAAGGAGCCCAGGCGTCCCGTGCTTCCAGGCTCTGCTATGTCTCTCCATGTCTCAGCACTATTGTTTTTTGTCTGGGAAAGTCTTCCGAAATGCTCCTGCACTCCTCCACTCTCCGGGTTGTCTTGGCTATGATTAAATCTTTATGGCTATTAATATAGTTGTAGGATCAGTTTGTGTGATTCTGTGAAAAATCCTATTTTGTGATTTTGAGTGGAATTGTATTGATCTTCTCTTGACTTTTACCAGTAACTCCCACTTTATTGCCTTGCCTGTCTTTTTGGCAAAATCCTTAAAATAATTGTTTATCTTTTGCTGTCTATAATCCACCTCTTCCCACTCTCTCCTAATCCCATTCCAGGGAGGCCACTGACTCTACTATTTCGTCCGTCCGCGTTGCCCTCGGCAGGGTCACCTGACCTCTCCGTTGTTGTGTCTGCTGGTTATGTCTTGTGCAGCGACAGCATTTGATGCTGTTGGCCACTCCCTCCTTGCTGTGCCTCCTTGGCGTGGCCTCCAGGACAGCACTCTCCTCTGGCGCCCTCTTGCCAGGCCAGTCCCCCTTCTCTCTCTCCTTTGCTGCTTCCTCCTCTTTCACTCTTTTCTTAGTATCACTGTCTTAATGTTATTAGCTGTCCCCTCAAACTGATTGTTTTCTTAACCAAGTCAGCTTCTTTAGTGGTTATATTCTATTTTTTCTGCTTTTTCTTGTTTATTTTGGTAATTAATGTTTGAATCAGTTAGGTTTAGATTTACCGGCAGGCAAAAGAAATCCAAAATGTTAGTGGCTTAAATGAGGTATAAAGTGTTTTATCTCATGGGTCAGTCTGGAGGTGGCCGTCCAGGTGGCAGTGACCCCAGTGCCTTTCGCCTCATTCCTCCATAGCATGATGTGACCTCCTTTCCTCAGGGCGCCTCACAGGCCAGCAGAGCTTCCGCTTCCAGCCAGCAAGAGGGAGAAAGGAGAAGGCCTGCCCCTCCTCCTTCGGGATATTTACTGGAAGTTGTGCACCACTTCCACTTACATTATGTTGGCCAGAACTTTGTCACAGAGGAGACCATGAAGTGAAATCTCTATTTTAGGCATCCATTTACATAGCCAGAAATCTGGAATTCCATTATCACAAACTAGAATGTGTCAGATTTTCTCAGTGCCTGCCATGCTCAGAAAACGGTAATGCTTGCAAGGCACATGGGTAAGTGGAAGAGGCTGCCTCCCTGGCTAGAGGCCGAGGGTTCCGGGACCCAGCACATGTCTCACATGTGGGCCGCACACGGTGGCCAGAAGCTTTGCCAAAGCAGAGATCAGACACGGGGTCGACCAGCTGTCTCTTCTGCAGTGTTTCTCTAGGAAATTGTTTATTTCATTCATACCTTACAGTCATGGCATAAAGATGTTTTTGAAGTATCCTTTATGATTTAAAAAATATCTGTACTTAGTTTTTCTTTTCTTCCCAAAATTTTGTGTCTTTTTATTTCTTGATGAACTTTGAAAAAAACTATTAAAATAGACACTTTCTAGCAAAGAATCAGCTTTCAGTTTTATAGATAATTCACTTTTGTTTTATAAATTTCTACTCATTGTTTTTCCTTTTAATTTCTGTGGACATCGACTTTTCCTAGCTTCTTGAATAAAACACATAGCTCATTTAATTTTAGTCTTTGTCATTTTAAACCTACACATATTTAAGATTGTACATCTCCTTTTAGGCATGCTTTATCCTTGACTTCTAAATTCCTTGAATATTAAATTTGATAATGAATATTACAAAGTCCTTGATTTTTAATGTGAAGTGCTTTGTTACGATTTTAACACATGGGCAAGCTGGGATTTGTTTTTTAGTTTTTTACACATGAAGATTTTTTAAACTCTTTAATGATAATATCTAATATAATGAAATTAATTATTTGGAATTGATGAGACTTTTATTGTGGCCTAGTTGGTAGTCAGGTTTGTAAGTGTTTCAAAGTGCTTGCTTGCAAAGCTGCCTACTTCTATACGTACTTTAGGTGGAGGCTTCCACGCTTGTTGATTTCACAGAGAGGCAAATGTAAGAATATATCCTCAAAGCAGGTATGCTGAGTCTATCGTCATTATTAATTTATACGTATTACCATAATCGTTGCTTTTTTCTCTCTGTCTCATTAAAAAATTCAAAGCAGGTGTTTTCTCTGCTTTTCACATAAATTGCGCTGCGCCCTTCCTTAGTCATGATACTTTTTATTTTTTTTGGAGGAATATTTTCAATGCTAAAGAAATACATATTTGTAATCTGGGCCTCTCTCCAGCCTGTCTTTGAAGTTGCATTGGAATAAAAGCCATTTCTTATTGTACTAATGGACTTGAATAATACATTATAGAATAAATATGTGAATCAGATTGCTTTAAGCGTTTTCTTCATTATCCTGACTTTTTTGCTCTCTTTTCAAGAGGAAGTATAAACTTTGTTAATAGTAAGATAGCATTTTTTTCTTTCTTCAGGTTTATGAATAAGTTTTTGTAAAACCACGAAGAGAACCATTTTATTACAGTGTTTCTTATGCTTTCTAAAGCTTTATATATGAAGATGCTTTAAGCTAATGGCCAGCAGTTTCAAAACCTGTTCACTCACTTTAAAGTAAATATTTCTTACTCCTAATTTTTCAATTTCCTTTTACATGATCTTCTCTTAGTTTTTCTTTTCTTTTTTATCTAATTATTATGAATTTTAGATCCTTTTTTTCCTTTAAATTTTTTATTTTGAAATAACTCTATAGGAGTACTTCTTTTTTGTATATTTCCTTCTCTCCTAGTCCATTTAAAGTTTTTGTGACTGCTCTCTTTACTTCCTCAGTCGTGTAAACTGTCTCTGGTTGTGAGACTGCTAGAGGTCATGCCCGTGTCATCTGCTGGTGAGAACGTGCATGTGTTGAATTTGACCTGCATGTATGTTTTTTGTTGCCATTCTGAAAGAAAATTGTGATAAGCAACAAATACTGCTAGAAATGATGGATGACTGTCTCAAAGAGGCCTTTATTTCAGAACATAAGAACTTCTTGTATCTTGAAATGCCTGTTTATGGATACAGTGACCTTATGAACAAGTTATGTTTTAATTAAAATCAGTAGCATATAGCAGATCGTATTTAGCTGAATTGTTGATGAAAGTCAGGGATTTGAGTCTTAAATTATTTCACTTTGGTGATTGGAATAGATCTTCAAATTTCTTTTTTTGGTAGGTAGATGGTGCAATTTCATCACAAATACTGTAACTCTTTCAGAAAAATGCTGTTCAGAATCTCTCCTTACCTAAAGTTCTACACCTGACAACAGTATTTTTAGTTTGGATATTTGTAGTCCTAGTATTATCAGATTTGTCCTTTGCTAGGAATATTGTTTCCATTGGAATTGTTAAAGAAATAAAAATGGGCCGGGCATGGTGGCTAACGTATGTAATCCCAGCATTTGGGAGGCCAAGGCAAGCAGATGACTTGAGCTTAGGAGTTGCAGACCAGTCTGGGCAGCATAGTGAGACACCGTCTCGACAAAAATTAAAAACCTTCCGACATGGAGTGGTGCATGCCTGTGTTTCCAAGCACCCTGGAGACGAAGCAGAAGGATGGCTGAGCCCAGAAGTTGGAGGCACAACTGCACTCCAGCCTGGGTGATAGAGTGAGACCTGTCTCAAAAGAAAAGAAAATAAAAATAACGGTAGTTAAATTGGGAACTACCGAAATTGATTCTAATCATGAAAGGTTGCGGTGGGGTTTTTTGTTTGTTTCTTAGAGGTTTTGTTTTTGTTTTTAAGGAAATAGGGTGATACTTTATGTTCCCAAGTAAAATCTCTGAATGCAGTATCTTCCAATATGCCAGCTGGGGATTTTAAATTTTGGATATAAAATTTGTTACCATATTATCTTATAAAAAAATCAGACACCAACTATATCACTTAAAATATTTGTAAACATATGCCATGGATGTATTACAGATCACAAAAATGGTTTGACAGCCATTAGAATATTACACGTATATGAACTTTATAAAGATAATTAGGAGGAGATAGGCCTTCTCTCTATAGACAAACTTCATGATAAGGATACAATATAAGTTCTTTATCTGAAAAAAAAATAGATATAAATAAACTAAGAAAACTATATTGTAAAAATGTGTTTAGTTATATTGTCACCAACATTTCCAAATTGAAATGGTTAGTATCTTCTGGTTCATGATTACTCAGTGAATAATATAGTCAATAAAGATGTCATTTTTACTCAAAATGTCACTGAAATTCATATTATGTCCTCAGTTTTTTAGATTTTGTCAGTTGTGGTCTGATAGGTTATTTCTGGTCTTAATTTCACCAGTACTCTTTTTCCTGCTTTGCATAAAAAATGTTTTTAGTTGATTGGTTTTGACAGCCTGCCTTGGGTGTCAGTTCAGTTTCTAAGTAGTGTAGACCCCAGTGTTTAAATACACTCACTGTGACACATTAATGGATATATGAGGGAATGATGTTATCTCAGCCCCAGGATGAAAATTGGTAGATAAGGATTAGAATTAAATAGACTTTAGTCAAACTGACTACTAAAAAATGCTGCAGCTCAGTGGAGAGAGGTGTAGGAGGCATCTGGAGAGCAGTAAGTAGAGAAATCAGAGGGACTGCGGCACAGGCTGCAGAAGCCTCAGCCGCCCTGCTGCAGAAGACTGAGGATGCGGCGCTCACTAGTTTGAAGAGGTGTGAAGACTTGAGAAGGTACCCAATGAGACATCGTGAAGTTGTTAAAGTCTGTTAGCTATTAGGCCTTCAAAGGAATGGTTTAGAAACGACCTACTAGCTGACCTAGTAGGCCTGGGCCTTTGGTGTGCACCTGGCATGGGCTGGGGTCCCCTTAGCATGTTGTGGTGGCTGTGACAGGTCTTGCTCTTCGAGGGACTGACTGAGCTTTCCCAGAGAGGCTGTGGGACACCAGAGACCACAGTGCGACCGAGAGCCTGCACCACCGAGCCCTCTCTGTGCTGGGCTTCCCTTGCATGGCCGCCCGCACCCTCACCACAGCTCACTGCTAAGGAAATTGAGGCTTAGGAGAGTCTGAGTCTCTTTCCCAGGGCCTTGCACTCCAGAGCCTGGATCCAAAAGCACAGGTTCTGCACAGGCGGGAGCAGCACCCGTGGCTCCAGTGCGCCACAGGCCAGGGCGTGTGCTCCTTCTCTCTGTGCGGGTGGCTGTGCTGAGCTGCTTTTGGCTTTATTTGGAGCAACGTATTTCCAGCATTGTTTTAATCCTGAAATTCCGTATTTCTTCAGCTTCCCTTTGGAAAAAAAAAAATGTATTTTTTTTTAAAGTCTTAGTTATTTTTGTCCTTTTCAAACATACTCACTTGTGCTCACTGTTTTGAGAAACACGTGTGTTTTTCTAGTTCTCATCTGTTATTCCTTGCTGTCTGTTTCTGACCTGAAAAGCAGCTTCCAGTGAAGAGCTATCGCTAGAGGAATAGGACTTGGCTGAATGAATTAGGTTTTATTGAGTTTTTAATTTAATGTGGGTAAAACAGGCTCAGGAGGGCTGAAATGGACGAAACAATGGCACAACTTTATTACTTTCTCTGGGTGTGGATTATAGGGGATATTTTAGAGTAAAGAAAAACTAAAATTCTTGGCATTAAAATGCTTAGATTTCCTATTTATAGCAGTGATGTATATATAATTTTTCATATTGAAATATTATTAAGGTTTCCTGATTGAAATCTCCATATGGTTTCTTCTGGCCAGTAGACTTCCTCCATCCCCAGATGTGACCCCGTTTAGACTAATAAAACCTCTCGATAACACTTATAATACTTGTTGGAGAGACCAGGACTGACACCCACTTTGTGAAGGGCTTGTATTTTATCAGGCTTTGCTCTATGTAAGTTTTATATTTTCAGGAATATTCTTAAATCTCTTAAAGGAAAAAAAAATGAAAACAAAGTAGAAATACATTTATTTTAGACATTATTATTAATAATTTTTTTTTGAGACGGAGTTTCACTCTTGTCACCCAGGCTCACTGCAACCTCTGCCTCCCAGGTTCAAGCGATTCTCCTGCCGCAGCTTCCCGAGTAGCTGAGATTACAGGCGCTTGCCAACGTGTCTGGCTAATTTTTTTGTATTTTTAGTAGAGACGGGGATTTACCATGTTGGCCCGGCTGGTCTCGAACTCGTGACCTCAGGTGATCCACCCGCCTCAGCCTCCCAAAGTGCTGGTATTACAGGCATGAGCCCCTGAGCCTGGTCAGTAATAAATAATTTGTAAGTAAAATACACTGTATCTTAATACTCTTACATGACATACCAAGTTAGTTTTTAAAACTTAGGAGTGCTTTTTGTACCTTACTATTTTTTGGTTCTGACTAGATTTCTGGTAGCTTAACAAAGCTTTTATTATACTACAAGTAGTGTTCATTTATAGTAAAATATGATAGAAAATAATGCTGTTATTTTAATAGTAATAACCAAACCAAGCAATTAAAATAAATATATTTTTAACAATTTTAAAATCAGCTTTCTAAGAAAAGTGGAGTTAGAAGCAGACAAAACACTCAGTTGTGAAAGACACGTTTGGGGACTTCAGAGCCTTTGGAGATGAATGACACTGATATTAAAAGTGGAGCGTGTTCCATTGTCTTCCATGCGGGCGCGTTCTGACTCTGCTTCTTGTTGCAGAAGCATCAGTCCAGAATGAGTTAGGTGTTTCCTAAGTTTCTTTCAGTCTCAAAACAGTCTATGCTCTTCCCTTAATTTGGCCTTGGCAGTTTTGAAGAGTACAAGCTATTTTCCAGACCAGCTGTCAGTTTGGGTTTGTGTGGTGTTTCCTTGTGATTAGAGTCAGACTTTGCATCCTGGGTCGAAATCTCCCAGAAACGAGGCTGTGCTGCCCTTGCCGCGTCCTGCTGGGTGGTACCGGGTTTCAGATTGTTCCCTGACTGCAGACACTCTCCGTGGCCTCTCAATGAGGATGCCGTCTGCCAGCTTCTCTGTTATCAAGCCGCTCCTTTTCTCCTGTAATTACTGGCATTTTGGAGGAAGTACTTTGTGCAATCTAAGTACCCCGTGCTTCACTAAATTTAATCATTCGTTTGTATCATTATGGGCTCGTGGCTTCCAGTTTGACTCTGTGGGCTGTAATCTCTTACTGTCATGATTTTCATGTGCAGATGGCCTCAGATTTGGCCCTGGAGAGCTCCTTCAAGCTGGCTTTGTGTTCTTTCAGCCTGTGCCCAGTGTTCTTTGAGCTGTTCCTTGCTTTCGGGCTCATCCTGTTCTTTCCCTGCTCCAGCCCCAGAATCAGACATTTCCCTAGGACACCTGGATCCTTTGATTGGAGAATGGGGTGTTCACTGCTTTTGGAGGTTCTGCTCTCAGGTTGTCTCAGTGAACAGAGCTAGAGGGGAAAAATGTGCTTTTCTGTGTTTGTGAGTATACACATGTGTACATGTCTATATGTATGTGTGTATACATGTGAATGTGTATGTGTCCATGTCTGTGTGTCTAAGTGTGGATGTCTGCATCTGTGTATACATGTGTATGTATGCATGTCTGTGCATGCATATATACATGTGTATGTGTGCACGTATATATATGTGTGCATGTGCATATCTGTGTGTGTGTATATATGTATATGTGTGCATGTCTGGATGTGTATATGAATGTGTATGTGTGCATGTGTGTGTGTATATTGTGCATGTCTTGTGTCTGAGTGTATACATGTATGGGTGCATGTCTATGCATGTATGTATACATGTGCGTGTGTGCATGCCTATGTCTGTGATGTATGTGCATGTCTGTACATGTATGTGTGTACACGTGTGTGTGTATATGTCTCTGCCCTCCCGACCTGGTCTCCTCAGCCCTGAGCGTTTCCTCTTCCCCCTGTGCTGGGCTGCTGCCTCCCTTCTCCCTACCCCAGGTTCTCCCACCCCCCAGCCTAGTGCACATGCTCCCCTGGCATTGCCGACTTCATGGCTTCAGGACCGGTGGCTCAGGTGGGGGAGAGCGGTCCCTGACCTTCCCCTGGAATGGGCGTCTCGTAAGGTAAAGAGCAGTGCCTCTCACTTCCCTGTCGTGCCTAGCATAGCAGTGGACCTAAGTGCACGTCATCAACTGTTGGAAACATGAATCTCATTGCCAGCTGAACAGAAGTTAGAAGAGAAAGGGGGAAGTGGAAGGGAATGAATGATAAAATGTGGGGAAGCATTTGCCAGAGGTGAAAATGAAGCTATGTGCATTTAGGGGAATTATGGACATTTTTCATGCCATAGCCTCTAGTGAGCCCCGTGCTAACACCGGGGGGGCGCTTTAAGCCCGTGATGAGGCCTCTGAGCACTAGGGAGCAGGCACAGTTCTCTTGTAATGTGGTTTTCTGCCACAATTGGGACATATGTCATTTGGACAATAATACAGATTTCTAAGTAAAGTGTGATAAGAATGAAGTTTACTAGCTTTCTGATCTCAGTTAATGTGACATTAAAAGTATGTTTCTTAGGGGTGCTTTGGTACTTTTTGTGAAGAGCATGAAGCTTGACCTTCTCTGAGTCTGTACTTGAAAAGGGTTTCATGTGCTAGTTAAAAAGGGAACTCACAATATTGGCAGTATTGTGGAGATCAAGGTTTTTTATTGACAGCAACCAAAAACAATCCTGCAAGTATATTGCACATCAGAAAAAAATAGGTTCTTCTCAAAAGAACCAAAGTCAGATTTGCTGTGAACTTCTCTTTGGCCCTAAAAGCCAGAAGAAAAAGGAACAGTTGCTTCAGCATTTGGAGAGAAAGAAATTGACCCAAGATTCTTACTATTTAGCTAGATTGTCATTTCATATGTAAAAATAGTGGAAGATATATCCAGATAATGCAAGAGCTCAAAAAAAAAAAAAAAAAATTTGTTCCTGGATTCTTCTTGGGGAAAAAAATTGCTTAGAAAATATAGATACCAGCTGGGCCCAGTGGCTCATGCCTGTAATCCCAGCACTTTGTGAGGCTGAGGTGGGCGGTTCACAAGGTCAGAAGTTCAAGACCAGCCTGGCCAACATAGTGAAACAAAAATACAAAAAAAATTGGACGGGTGTGGTGGTGGCCGCCTGTAATCCCAGCTGCTCGGGAGGCTGAGGCAGGAGAATCACTTGAACTGGGGAGGTGGAGGTTGCAGTGAGCAGAGATCACACCACTGCATTCCAGCCTGGGCAACAGTGCCAGACTCCATCTCAAAAAAAAAAAAAAAGAAAAAGAAAAGAAAATATAGATATCTAGACAACTGAGAAATTGATAAGCAAACATCAAAATGAGGCCCCAAGCCTCAGGAAAGGCCGAGTGTGGGCCTGGGGTGAGCAGTGCAGTGGCCACTCGCCCCACATGGTGGTGGCACTGGAAAAGCAACGAGCCCCCACCTGAACTGTATTTGGAGTATAAAATACACATCAGATTTCAAATATTATGTTGGAGAAGAAGAATATAAACTATCTCATTAGTAATTTTTATGTTGATTACATGTTGAAATGATTTTGTATATTTTGCATTAAATAAAATTTATTGAAACTAATTTCACCTGTTCCTTTTTACTTTTAAAGGGAAACTAGTAGAAGACATTCAGTTACATATATGGCTTGCATACTTGTATTGGACAGCATTGGTATAGGTGAAATGAATGAAAATTGATTATTGAAACTGATTAAGCATATAGAATTGAGTATAACTACAGAATTGAATGCAAAAGCCCTAAACTAGTTCTAGAAAAAATAGTTTTGTGGAAGAATAACATAATAATAATAGATGGTAGGGTTGAGGGAGTCAAGGAAAGTACAATCATATTAAAATCACATTTATTTTAAAGTTTTTTCCTTCACTCTCTTTATGGTTTCTTTCAATGACAGTTTTAAATTTTAATCAAATCTCTCAATCTTTTCACTTATGGTTAACGCTTTTTGCGTCTTGGTTAAGAAATCCTTCTCTATTCCAAGATCAGAAAGATATTTATTCTTTTGTAAAAAGTAAAGCTTTGTTTTGACATGGACATGCTTAGTCCACCTGGAGCTGATTTTCCTGTATTCTGTGGGACAGCGTGTAGTTTCTTTTTTCTCTCCTCATGTGGATAACCAATTTTCCTCCTCTCCACATTGATCTGCAGTGCTATCTCTAGTGAGTATGAAAGTTCCATGTGCGTGGGACTCTTTCTGTGTTCTCTGCCCCAGAGGTTCGCAAACTTTTTCTGTGAAAGGTCAGGTAGTAAATATCTTCAGCCATGAGAACCATACAATCTCTGTTGCCACTCCTCAACTTTGTTACTGCAGTGTAAAAGCGACCACAGACAATATATACGTGAATGAGTGTAGCTGGTTTCCAGCAAGGCTCTAGTTATTTATGGATACTGAAATGTGAATTTCGTATAACTTTCATGTGCCACCAACTATTATTCCTTAATAGGTTTTTTCCAACTATTTATAAGTATAAAAATCATTCTTAGCTCATGGGCTATACAAAAATCCAGGTGGTGGGCCGGTCCACAGGCTGTATGTCCTTTTTACTGTTCCGCTGGTCCTGCGCTGATGCCACCCTGCTGCAATGACTGTCGCTTCATAACAAGGCCTCATGTCCGGTAGCAAAGCCCTGCCTTCTTATTCCTCGTCTTCAGCTGTGTTTTGGCAATTACTGGTCCTGTCCACTTCCATATAAATATTATAACCTGCTTATTGAGTGCCGTGAAAACCCCTCTTGGGCTTTCAGTTGGGGTATTTATGAACAAAACTCTCTCTTCATTTGTTTAGACTTTCTTTAAAGTCTTTTAGTGAATGTTTATAATTTTATTTGTAAAGGTTGTTCATATCTTTTGTTAGATTTATATCTGGGTATTTGTGGTTTATTCTGCTATTATAAGTACCGTATATTTATTTAAAATTGTTTTCTAGTTGTTCGTTGCTGGTAGATAGTAATGCTGTTGACTTATAACCAGTAGGTCAACAAACGCCTTCAGATGATTTTAAACTATTTTAAACGTGTCTGTTGAGTCTTTTGTGTTTTCTTCGCTGTCATAGCAGCACACACCTAATAGCACAGTGTGCTGGGCTCTGTTCTAAGATAGCTAATAACAGGTAATAGTGAGATGTTAGCACTGCTGTTACCCATTTTGAAACTGGGGCATCTGGAGGTTAAGGAACGCGTCTGGGGCTGTATGAGTGGTGAGTGGCAGAGGCGAGATTCAAGCCCAGGCAGTCGCACCCAGAGTCCATGCCTTTAGCTCATGCTCCGCACCATCGTCTGTGTCATCTGAAAGTTCTGATGGCTTCATTTCCTTTTCTTCCAGTCTTATCCAGTTAATTCCCTCTTACTGTTGCATTTCTGTGGCTTGGCCCTCTGCTAGGGTAGGAGTAGGAATGGTCATGGTGGGAAATGTTGTTTCCTTCTTAACCTGATTTTTTTGTTTTTGAGACAGGGTCTCGCTGTCACCCTGGCTGGAGTGCGGTGGTGCAATCATGGCTCACTGCGTCCTTGACTTCCTAGACTTAGATGATCATTCCACCTCAGCCTCCCACATAGCTGGGACTGCAGGCGAGTGCCGCTGTGCCCGGCTAAGTTTTTGTAGATTTTGCCCCCACTGTGAGGCTTTGTTATTAATGGGTGTTAAATTTTACTAAATGCTGTTTCTGTGTCGATTGAGATGATTCTATTCTATTCCTTAATTCACTATATCGCACTTGTAGCTTTTCTCATAGGAAGCAGTCCTTCCATTCTTGGGAAAAATTTAACATTGTTATGACGTATTATTGTTATTTTTATCTACTGTTGAGTCTAGTTGCTAATTAGTATTTTTCCATCTATATTCATGAAGGAAATGGACCCATAATTTTCTTTTTCTTTATGCTCCTTATATTTTTTTAGTACCAAGGTCAAGAACAAATTGAGGATATTCTTTGTTTTTATCTGTTCTGGAAGAGATTGTATATGATTGGAATATATTTCTTGACAGTTTCACAGTTTCACACGTAAAACCACCTGAGCTTGGTGTTTCTTTGTGGGAAATACTTAAACCATTGTTTTTATTTTTATGTTAATTATGAGAGTATTCAGGCTTTTTTTTTTTTTTTTTTTTTTTTGGTGAGACAGAGTCTTGCTCTGTTGCCCAGGCTGGAGTACAGTGGCACAATCTTGGCTCAGTGCAACCTCTGCCTCCTGGGTTCAACCAATTCTTCTGCCTCAGCCTCCCGAGCAGCTGGAATTACAGGCGTGTACCACCACACCCAGCTAATTTTTGTATTTTCAGTAGAGATGGGGTTTCACCATGTTGGCCAGGATGGTCTCGAACTGCTGACCTCGTGATCCGACCACCTTGACCTCCCAGAGTGCTGGGATTACAAACATGAACCACTGCGCCTGGCCGAGAGTATTCAGACTTTTTAAAATTTGTTTTCAAGTCCATTTTGACTGTCAATTTTTTGAAAAATTTCAAGCTTATTGGAAAAAAGCTCTTGCTGAAATTCTTTTTAATATTTGCTCTATATGTGGTTTAGTTTAGTTTTGTCCTTTTTTTAAGAACAATATTACTTAGGTATTTTTTAAAATCCGTTTTTCCAGAAATTTGTCTGTCTGTCTAAACCACTGGCTTTTGGCTTTCTTGTTCTCGTTTTAATCTTTGTGTTTGTTTTCATTGATATCTCCAGTTTTATTTAATTTTCTTCCTTCTTTACTGTTTTTCTTTTTAAATTTATTAAGTTGGACACCTAAGTTACTAGTTTTTATTTAGCCTTTAAAAAAATCTCCTAATGTAGCCGGGTGCGGTGGCTCACACCTGTAATTCCAGCACGTTGGGAGGCTGAGACGGGCGGATCACAAGGTCAAGAGATCGAGACCATCCTGGCCAACAAGGTGAAACCCTGTCTCTACTAAAAATACAAAAAAAATTGGCTGGGCGTGGTGGCGCGCGCCTGTAGTCCCAGCTAGTCGGGAAGCTGAGGCAGGAGAATTGCTTGAACCCCGGAGGCAGAGGTTACAGTGAGCCAGGATCACGCCACTGCACTCCAGCCTGGCGCCTGGTGACAGAGCGAGACTCTGTCTCAAAAAAAAAAAAAATCTAATGTAAACTCGTTAATGACTATAAAGTCTCATGTTTTAAAAGTTAGCATCCATTCATCACCAGCCATCTGGCACCTGTGAGGTGCTAGGCACTGTTCTTGGCATTCGATCGGAAACGGATGACAAGGTTAACAACTGTCTTTTTGGCAGCTGTTGAGATGTTCATATATTAATAGAATTCCTAAGTTGAACAGTTCTTATACTCCTCAAGTAACCTTTGCTTGGTCATCATCTATTACTTACCCAATATAAAACTATATTTAATTTGCTGACATTTAGAAATAGAACTTCATATCTTTATTAAAGTGGAATTGGCCTGGAGTTTTAGAGAGAGAGTGAGAGCACGTGTGCACGTGCAAGAGAGAGGTGTGTGTGTGTTGGGGTGTGTGTGTGTGTGTGTGTGTGTGTGTGTGTGTGTGGGGTGAATCAAGGTTATGTCCGTTTTATAAAATATAATTTGGGACCCTGTGTCTTTCCGGAGCCCTAGAATAGTTTACGTCTGATGGGCAATCTGGGTTTTGAGGGATGAGGGAAACTTGAGGCTGGGCACTTTCTCCCTAGCTTGGTCAGAAGTTGGGATCCCCCCAGTGAGATAGGGGCAGTGCTGTTACCCATTTTGAAACTGGGGCATCTGGAGGTTAAGGAATGTGTCTGGGGCTGTATGAGTGGTGAGTGGCAGAGGCGAGATTCAAGCCCAGGCAAAACCAGTGAGGGTTGCATCCACATTCCAGAAACTTTAAAAAGTTTCTTTGGGACATGCAGATGGGGCTGGATTGGAAGAAGGCCTGTAGGGCCCACTGAACCCCACTGATACCCCAGGCCCCAGGCTGCTGGGTCAGAAGCTTCTTACTCACCAGCAACTTGCAAACCCAATACCACGAGGCACTCGGGCGGTTTTGTGATTGGTCATTGCTGACTAGTACCAGGTTGCTTCTGCTCTGGCCTTCGTGGGAGGTGGGTCGGGAGTAGAAAGGCCCCGGGTCTGGTCCATCTTCGGTGCTCTCCGTGTGACTCAGCATTCGGTCCCCACCTCAGGCAGCCTGGTGCTGTTGCTGATGCCACCACCCTGTGTCGGGCTCAGCGGAACCCCAGACTTGTTCTTGTTTCCTGTCGGCTCACTCTTTGGTGGTCTGTGCGTCATGGGGGGCCTGTTTTCCTGCAGCCCAAAGTTACCTGGAGGCCGGCTGCTGGTCTCTCAGGCTGGGCAGCCCCCACCCCATTCATGTGCCTGCCCACAAGTCTCCTCTTCAGAGAGGCCTCTCCTGTCCACCCAGCTGCGTGGGGCCGCAGCCGCATACTCACCGTCTCTGACCCCTGCTCCGCTTTCCTCACGGCATTGGTCACTGGCTGAGACCGTGCAACTGACTTTGGGGCTGGCTATGAGGATGCTGGTGGGGGGAAGAGTGAGGAGTGCCAGCCTCAGCAGAGCTCCTCAGTCCGTCTGCCTTGGCAGCCGTGGACGCTTGTCTGCGTGAAGGTGGCAGCGTGGCGCCGTCGCCTGGGGATTTGGAACCTCATCGTCCTGTATGTGGATTTTCCTTTGGTCATCCAGTCCTTAGACTTCAATTAATTCTGTGACATTTGTTTTCTGCTGAGGACCTCTGATCTCATGGTCACTTCCCGCGACAGGTTTAGACCCCTGTTCACATGCCAGCCATTCACTTCGGCGGGTCTCATGTTGCCCAGTAACTGCCTGTTGCATCTGGTATTTTTGGAGCAATTAACTATGTTCAGAATTTAGAAGGCAAAATATAAAACTGGAGCCAGAATGATAAGGAAGTACTGTAGCAATAGGTTCAGAAGAAAATGATCAGTATTTTAGTAAGACATTTAAAATAGCAAATCTAATTAGTACAGAGATGGAAATAAAAAACAAAATAATTGAATAATCCCCTCCCTCACTGGCCATTCTCAGTGTGGATGGAGAAAGACAATTTTAAAGTCTGTTTTTAAACTTAGATTCTTTTGCTGCTGCTGCTGCCTATGACATGGAAAGTGATTCTAAAATGTAGAGAAAGTGAACTTCATAACCTTGTGTCCTTTGACATTTGCTTGGAGGTTCATCTGCTCAGAGACCTCTATGTATTAGAAGCATCCAGAGAGTGTTTGTGAAATACTGGTGCTCAGGCCCCTCCCCTCCCCATTAGGGTCCGTCTCTGGGCAGGTGCTGGTGCTGGTCATGTAAAATTGCTCCCCAGGTGACTTCGTGTGCAGCTGGATCCCTACAGTGCCTTCCAGCTTCTCAGAGGGCCCCTCCGAGCCCTGCAGGAACCAGGTAGAGAAGCTGCTTACCTGGGCCCTTTGGTTCCTATGTACAACAGTTGATCTTGTTCCACCCAGAAAATACAGTATCTACATGCACAGGAAGGGAAGGACCTCTCCCCCGGGGTCCCCGAGTGGTGGGAGTGTCCTCTTGGACTTGGCTAATTTGAACAGGAAGCTCTGCAGTTGAGGCAGATCTTGAAGTATCCCCCCTGACCAATAGGAAACACGCACTGCTGCCCTGTCTAGTGGTCCAGCACGGCCACTCACAGCATCTTCTTCTTGCTCATGTGGATGGACTTGGGGCTTGTTTCCAGGCTGTGGTGGCAGAAGCAGATCCTGCTCTTCCTGAGCCCAGCCTCCTGGCCCCAAGGTGAGATGATCCTAACGGTATTTTAAAGGAAATGCCTGCATTATACCTTTTAGTCTTTGAACTCCTGAAAAATCAAAATAACAAAAACACTGTTGTAAAGAGATTAGAGGAATGTAAGAAAATCGGATAAAAGCCTATTAATACCCCTGCTTTCCATGAAGGTGTATGAGTTGATGTTTAAGTGAGTGCTGTAGCCATACAAGGATGGAGAGCAAGGATCCTTATATAGACGAGTATCTTCTGTGGAGAATTAAGTTATTTTGCGTGCTTGAAACCCGTTCTTCCAGATCTCTGTTGAGTCTGACTCATTTGTTTTGGTTTCCTGAGGATACTCTCATCATCTGTCCTGTTTACAAAAAGCAGCTATTTTTCTTGCCACAATGACGAGACTTGGTAGGATGCTTGGGTTTTTTTTTTTCAGAATTCTGTTTCCATGGAACTCCTGGGTCAGCTAGGGTAGCTTGAACCCAAGTTTCTCTTCCCCTTCTCAGATTCCCAGTGAAGTGAATGGAACATAAAAACGGGGCAAAACCAGTGAGGGTTGCATCCACATTCCAGAAACTTTAACAAGTTTCTTTGGGATATGCAGAGGGGCCTGGATTGGAAGAAGGCCTGTAGGGCCACTGAACCCCACTGACACCCTAGGAAGGCCATGGGCATGGGTGGGGGTGGGACGCTCTTCGGTTCTTTTCCCTGCTGTGGCTCAGTGGCATTTGGAAGTGGGGCCTGAGGAGTTCCCAGGTTCAGGCAGGCTTGGTACCTAGCTGGAAGCCAGGAAGGTGGGGGCCCTCTGTGCCTGTGAGCAGCATTGTGTGGAAGGATGCTTGCCAGGGGCTCCTCCAGGCACTGAAGAGAGACGGACTGAAGTTCCCTTGTGGACACCACCCTGATGGGCTGCCGCCCTGCACTTGTCCCTGACGGGATCCTTGAAAATGGGTGTAAGCATTCATTTGCACCACTGTTCCAGGTTGTGAGCAGAGAGAGGGTTCACGAAGCACCGCACATGTGGGTGCCCATCCTGCCATCTGTAAGCAGAACTGACAGGGACTTTTGAGGAGAGCTCCTTGTGGGCGTAGGGTGTGATTCTTCTGTAAATATGTGCATCATGCTCTCTGAATTTTAAAAATGCCAATGATTAAGCAAAAAACAATGAGAGGAAGACAGGCTGCGAAGGAAAGGGGCTGGCAGGAGGGAAGCCACAGATGGGGAAGAGGTGTGCGCTGAGTCAGTTGTCACGGAGGCACACAGATGTGATGGTGGGAACAAAGCATTTACCTAAAGCCATAAAGCAGCAGAATCGGTCCAGCAGAATAAGCCACCAGTGATGTTTGGGGCAAACCTTAGAAGCCTTCCCAGAATATCAAGGAGGAAACACCAAAGCCATGGGGGCATGTGAAAAAGGAGATGACAGAAAGGGGACAGAGATCCGGACGCGGTGGTTGGCCTTCATAAGAGAATACAAGAACAGGTGGAACAGATGCCACAGCCGTTCTCCTGCACTGAAGACCTGTATGCAGACAGGAAGGCACTCCCTTAGTGTCAGCTAAAAAGTGCAGATAGGATACTGAGACACATCCTGGTGGAATCGTTGACTGTCAAGGATAAGAGAAGAACGCTACAGGCCAGGCAGTGGCTCATGCTTATAATCCCAGCACTTTGGGGGGCGGAGGTGGGTGGATCACGAGGTCAGAAGTTCAAGACCAGCCTGGCCAACGTGGTGAAACGCCGTCTCAACTAAAAATACAAAAATTAGCCGGATATGGTGGTGCATACCTGTAATCCCAGTTACTCAAGAGGCTGAGGCAGGAGAATCACTTGAACCCAGGAGGTGGAGGTCGCAGTGAGCCGAGATCACACCACTGTACTCCAGCCTGGGCGACAGCTTGAGACTGCATCTCAAAAAAAAAAAAAAAAAAGGAAAAGAAAAGAACACTACAAAGGACCCAACCAAAAATGATTAAAGGACAAAAATCAGATTGATGGCAGACTTTTGCAACATTAAATGTTGAAAGAACCCAGAAAAAGTTCACGATTGTAAGGGAAACGTTGCAACACAAGAATTGTATGTACCTGCCCAAGTCGTCATTTGCACCTGGAGGCAGTGAAATGGTGTGTTCAGATCAGCAGGTGGGGGGAGGATGAGAGAGGGGGTGGAGGACGCGTGGATGTCTGCCTTTTCCTGGGAGCTGCATGTCTTCCTTTGGCACCCCATGGATGGCTGAGGCTCAGCAGCTTTCAGTCGAGTGTCACCACCTTCCTTCCAGACCGTCTTTACTGGCTCAGCGACTGGCATCACTGTCCCCCAAGTTGCTCAAGAGAGTCCCAGCCCTTCCTCCCTGCCCCTCCCACCTCTCATAAAGCAAGAAGCTTGCATGTTTCTCTCCCAGTCCTGCTGCCTCCCTCTCCTGCCTCCATCCGTTCCCTGGACGGTTGGTCACAAGAGCCTCCTTGCCTCCTTTCCTCCCCTAGTTGGAAGCCAAGTGTTTTTGTGTTTTTGATCTCATTAGGTTTCTGGCTGCTGAAATCCCTATGCTGGCTTTTTATTGCCCATAGGATCAAGTCCGAAATCCTCACCACTGTCTGGCTCCGGCCACCTCCCCTGCCTGTCTGCACACTGCCCTCCAGCCTGCAGCCTTCCTTGGCTTCCGGAACCTGCATGTGGTTTTCACCTCTGAGGAAGTCTGCACCCAGCTCTGCCCTTTGTCTGGAATACTCACCCACTGTAGGCCCACCTGCTGCAGGCTGCCCTCTGGGCAGTCTCCTATACCCAGGCTATGTGGGGCCTCGCTTCCATTCCCCCATCTCCTTGGTGTCTCATTGGCAACCTGAATTAGACTTGCTGCCCTTTTTTCTGACTAGCTTGTGAGAGTCCCAAGGGCAGTGAGCCCAGGCCCTGACACACAGTAGGTGCCTTTGAAAGTGTGGCTGCACGCAAATGGTGCTGCCCAGCATGGGCCTTTGGAAATTACCTGTTAATCAACAATCGGCACCGAGTCTGTCAGTCACCACCCAACAGGTGAATGCTCACTGTCCCACTGCACAGATGCACTGTGGCATTTCCCCAGGCCCCTGCCGACTTCGGCACTGGTGTGGGGATGGGGCTTTGCTACGATTAGAAATGCTGAGATGAAAAATCTTGCCCGCATAGTTTTGGGCACCTCTCTAACATCTCCTAAGGGTAAATCCCAGAAGTGGAATCTTGGGTCATCCAAATTGTCAGCATGTTTCTGTCCCATACCTGTGCGTGTGCGTTTGCTCATATTCCAGCAAACACTGGACATCTTCATTGTTTTTGGATTCCTTGCTAGCAGCTAAACCTGTTTATTGCTTTTCATGATGCAAATTGAGGTGGATAACTTTTTGTACGTGCTAGTTACATCTCTCTTTTAGTGAAGTCCTGTTGTTATTCTTTGCATGGTGTTCAAATTTAGTCTGTTTACATTTAGTGCAGTTGTTGATACAGGTAGGCTTAAGTCTGTCATCTTGCTGTTTGTTTCATGTATCTCCCCCTTACGATTTTGTTCCTCTTTTGCTCATTGCCTGCTGCTTTGGGGTTGACTATTTGATAGTTTTCCACTACATTCTGTCCACTGGCTTGTTCTCTGATTTAGCTGTGGTCTTACAGGGCCCCCCATCTGGACTCATCCTCCTTGGCTCAGTGGCACCGTCATGCTCCTTGTAGACTCAGCTCTGCCCTGGTGAGGCTCTCATCCCCATACAAGAGCTGGGCACCAGTGGGCGGGCCTCCTGGGTGTCCCCTGTGTCAGGGCTTCACTTGTGTGCTGCCTCTGCCCACTGCTGAAAACTGTTGCTCCTGATCTTTTGTGTTGTTTTATGCTTGTTTGCTAGTCTGGTTCCCACTTTTCCAGTCTGTCCAGAATGGGCCTGATTTGACTGATTGATTGATGGAGTCTTGCTCTGTCATCCAGGCTGGAATGCAGTGGCACGATCTTGGCTTACTGCAGCCTCCACCTCTTGGGTTAAGCAATTCTCCTGCCTCAGCCTCCTGAGTAGCTGGGATTACAAGCGCATAATTTTTTTTTTTTTTTTTTTTTGTATTTTTAGTGCATTTTACCATGTTGGCCAGGCTGGTTTCAAACTCCTGACCTCATGATCTGCCCACCTCGGCCTCCCAAAATGCTAGGATTATAGGCGTGAACCACCGTACCCAGTCTGATATCCTTTTAAAAAGGGTTACAGAATCCTAAAACTCTGTGGCTAGAATGGACTTTAGAGATTTCATTTCAGCAAAGATGAAGAAATTTGAAAAAAGTTACAGTTAGGAATTACTAGTAATTCTTTCCTAAAGTGTGTGTTTTACTATATAATCAAAAGTGAGATAGAATGTATTCTGGGGTTGAAACTCTGTTTCCTATTAGGTAAATATATTTGTGTCTAGTTCCTTTAGTAGTTTCTCCAGTATTTCCTCCTTCTTCGTGCAGCCATGTCCAGGGAAGAGTCAGTCATTTCAGTTTAAGAAATTCAAGTCAGTTGTTGTAGCATCTTTTAAGTGTGGATTACTTACCTTATTTAACCAAGAAATTATTCCCGAGCAGCTCAAATCACCGGTTGGGGTACTTTCTCTTAAAAATAAATGGCTCATGTGAAATTCAACATCCATTATGACTAAAAACCTATAGCGAGCTGGGGATAGAAAAATACTTCTTTTCATGAGAGAGAGAGAGAAAACACCTGTGTCAAACAGTCAATGTCGTATGTAATAGTGAGTGGCTGGAGGCATTTCCACTGCAGTCAGGAACAAGTGTGAGCCCCATAACCCTGTTTAGATATTCTACAACAGCAGGCCGCAGCCGTTTTGGTACCAGGGACTGGTTTCGTGAAAGCGAATTTTTCCATGGACTTCTAGGTCTATTTGTACAGAATTCTTTTGGCATTGAACCCATCTCTGGTGACGAGAATGTTTCTTTTCTTTCTTTTTGGTGCAAGGAGGGCATCTGCCACATGGGAGTTTTGTCTACTTTTAAGAAGAAAAGGGAGATCAGCCTGGCCTCCTTGCTCCACTCTTTTTCAAGTGCCTTTAGCTCAAAATAATCCTTCTGCCAAAGTAGCAGGTTTTTGGGTGGGATAGTCTGCCACCCTTCAGTGAACAGGTGATTTTAAAGAATAGTCAAAATATAGAGACAAATCTTGAAATTTAAAACGTTTTATTTGGGAGGCAAGAATTGCAATTCGGGGGTATACACACAGAACAGATGGTCTTCGGTATGTCTGAAGAACAGAGCAGGTTTGGAGTTCTATCAGAAAGAAAGAGGTTACGTGTTGTTTTGGAAGAAAGCTCACTGGCACTAGAGACGCTTTGGGGAGCTGGCAAGCTGGGATTGGTGAGTGACAGTGGTAGGTAAACCTGGTCTTAGAGTCACAGAGGGTTGTTTCAGCAGCTCCTAGGTAAAACTGGTCTTAGGTTACAGCAGGCTGTTGAAGCAATTGGGCTTCTGAAAAATGTAACTCTTGAAGCAGGTGCCCTGAGTGCTTTTTCCCCTCACCCCTTGACTCTGGTTTAGTTGGATATGACAAGAATAACCCAACTCATAAAGTCAACCTTCAGACCACTTTAAGGTCCATCAGAAAGGCCAGTCTGAAGATTTCTCTGTTTTGCGCTCTGATCTTTTGCCTTGACCACAGTGACCCATAGGGGCTCATGCCAAGCTCACTCAA
Organism: Ateles fusciceps; assembly: GCA_036589455.1. Classification (NCBI taxonomy): domain Eukaryota; kingdom Metazoa; phylum Chordata; class Mammalia; order Primates; family Atelidae; genus Ateles; species Ateles fusciceps. The sequence goes on along the minus strand of JAZHEH010002010.1, from coordinate 3,350,932 downwards.
CCTGGCTTACACATAATTCTAAGAGGGTTTCTCATTCATCTTCCAAGGACATTCATATTTATGTGTAAAAGCTGCTAACATTTAATGATATTTTGCTCTGTATGCATTTTTCTCCTATAGACACTTGCCATTAATTATTCATTGTAGACAATGTAATGATTATAACAGCTAACGTTTATAGAGCACTTACTGTGACTAGGGAATTGCATACTTTATTTACTATGGTCACCTGCAGATGAGATCGGCGTTATACCCATTTCCTAGGTGAGGAAAATGAGGCACAAAAGTTATCTTGTCCAAGATGATATAGACAGTAAGTCCCAGAGGTAGGAACTACCCCAGATCTGTTGGGGCCCCAGTCTGGGCAGTTAGCCCTCATCCTGTCCAGCTTCTCATACGTCCATGCTAAAAGCTTACCACCTGTGTGTAAGTAGTTGTAAGTAGTTCGTCTAATGAGTGACTCTCTGTCGTCTGGAAGGCTCCTTTTAACAGCCTGTTCCTGACTTGGAGTCACAGTTTTCTAGCTGCTGCCAGGTAACAGTTCAGTAGTTATGACCTTCCGTTGTCAGATGGTAGAAGTGGCATAGGAATAGAGCTAAAGCTTCCTTTATATGCCTAGAAATAACATATTGATTAATGAAAAACAGTTGATGTAAATTTCTGAAACAATATGTAAATGGTTCGGCGTGATATCATAAAATTGAAGATACACCTTCCCTTTGACCCAGCAGTGCCACTTCTTGTTGCACACCTGAGGTAGTCATGTGCTTATCTATATTGGGACATATGTAAGATTATTTAGAGTTGTATTTTTTTGCAATATAAACCCAAATGTCCATCAGCAACAGATGAATAAATTGAGGTATATCATTCATATAATGAAACACTATTCAGCAATGCAAATGAACAAAATACATGTAACATGGTTGATTCTTAAACAGAATTTTGAGGCTGGGCATGATGACTCATGCCTGTAATCCCAGTGCTTTGAGAGAGCTAGATAGGAGGATCACTTGAGGCCAGGAGTTCAAGACCAACCTGGGTAACATAGCAAGACGTTGTCTGCAAAAGTAAAAAACTAAAAAAAATTAGCCAGGCATGGTGGTGCACACCTGTATCCCAACTACTTGGGAGGCTGAGTTGGAAGGATTGTTGAACTTAGAAGTTCAAGGCTGCAGTGAGCTGTGATCACACCACTGCACTCCAGCCTGGGTGACAGAATGAGACCCTATCTCAAGAAATGGGTCGGGTGTGGTGGCTCATGCCTATAATCCCAGCACTTTGGGGGGCTGAGGTGCGTGGATCACTTGAAGTCAGGAGTTCAAGACCAGCCTGGCCAACATGGTGAAACCATGTCTCTACAAAAAATACAAAAATCAGCCTGGTGTAATGACACGTGCCTGTCTGTAATCCCAGCTACTCAGGAGGCTGAGGCAGGAGAATCACTTGAACTAGTGAGGCAGAGGTTGCAGTGAGGCAAGATCACGCCACTGTACTCCAGCCTGGGTGACAGAGTGAGACTCCATCTCAAATAAATAAATAAAATAAAATAAAAACCAAAAAGAAAACATAATGTTGAACCAAAGAGGCAGACACAAAGGGATATATACTGTGTGGTTCCATTTGTATTTCACAAGTGAGACAAGCACGAGGTAAACAAAACAAGAGCTAGGTACGCACAGACCCAGGGCTTGGTCACGGGGAAGGCACATGGGGGTGGTCTCAGGAAGGGGCACACGAGGAGCTTTGGGGATGCTGGCAGTGTGCCTTCTTGACCCAGGTGAGGGTTGCAGGTATCCACTTCACCGTTTTGTTAATTGGTGCATTGATGTTTTATATGCTTTTCTGTATGTATATTAAAAGGTTAAAATATGTGTTGGCCGGGCACGGTGGCTCACGCCTGTAATCCCAGCACTTTGGGAGAGCGAGGCAGGCAGATCACGAGGTCAGGAGTTGGAGACCAGCCTGACCATCTGATCGCAAAACCCCATCTCTACTAAAAATACAAAAATTAACCGGATGTGCTGGTGCGCTTCTGTAATCCCAGCTACTTGGGAGGCTGAGGCAGGAGAATTGACTTGAACCCGGGAGGCGGAGGTTGCAGTGAGCCGAAATCTCACCACGGCACTGCAGCCTGGGCAACAGAGTGAGACTCCATCTCAAAAAAAAAAGAAAAAAAAAATACGTGTTTACAGGCTGTTTTGCTTGTGTGTTCAAGGGATCCAACTTGACCTGCATTTGAAGTGAACACACAGTTTATGAAGAAGTCTGGTGATGGAATATTTCTGAACAGGACACTTAGAATTATTCTGTCTTTCCGTGCTTTTCTTTTGTAAATTGAATGCAGGTATTCCTCCGTTTATGAAGAAAACGACCTTTTTTTTTTTTTGAAGCAGAGTTCTGCTCATTGCACAGGCTGGAGCGCAGTGGTGCGATCTCAGCTCACTGCATTCTCAACTTCTTGGGCTCAAGGGCATGATCTCGGCTCACTGTAACCTCTGCATCCTGGGCTCAAGCCATCTTCCCCGCATCAGCCTCTTGAGTAGCTGGGACCACAAACATGCACCACTATGCCTGGGTAATTTTTCATAGAGATGGAGTTTCATCATGTTGTCCAGGCTGATTTCAAACTCCTAGGCTCAAACCATCTGCCCGCCTTGGCCTCCAAAAGTGCTGGTATTACAGCATGAGCTACTGCGCCCAGCCTAGAAAACAAAGTTTTGACAGGTTACATATAAGTCAGTTCCTGAGGTCATGAGATTTGTATGTGTATGTGATTTGAAGCAAATACTTACTCTTTTGATTTATTGTCCACCTCCCGACACCCTACAATTAATCAGGCTTTTGTTTATTGAGTTTGCTTAATGTCGGGTAGAGCTCTGCTCTGGAGTGTGGCTGACCGGTCACATCCAGCAGCGGGGCAGGGCAGGGGTCGAAGGCCTCCACCCCCCACGTGCCCTGGATCCTGCTTCCGAGAGGGACTTCTGGCAGCATCTAAAGACCAGACTTTTAAGATACTCTTTTTTATACGTTTTATTTTGGATTTATGGGTACATGGGCATGCTTGTTAATGGATGGGGATTTGGCTTCTGGTGTGCCCGTCACCCAGTGGTGAACGTCGCAGCCAGTGGGTAATTTTTTAACCCTCCCTCTCCCAACCCTCCCCCATTTTGCAGTACTCAGTGTCTATTATTTCCATCTTTATTTTTTAAATTTTAAGATATTTTAAAAATAATACTTTTAGCTGGGTGCAGTGGCTCACGCCTGTAATCCGAGCACTTTGGGAGGCCAAGGCAGGTGGGTCACTTGAGGTCAGGAGTTGGAGACCAGCCTGACCAACATGGTGGAACCCCATCTCTACTAAAAATACAAAAATTAGCCAGATGTGGTGGCAAGCACCTGTAATCTCAGCTACTTGGGAGGCTGAGGCAGGAGAATCGCTTGAACCTGGGAGGTGGAGGTTGCAGTAAGCCAAGATTGTGCCACTACACACTATCCTGGGCAACAGAGTGAGACTCTCTAAAAATAATAATAATAATAGTTATTATTATTCTCTTGAAGAATTACAGTTGAAATTCAAAGAAACAAACCTCTAAGGTCAATAATTTTTATTTATATGACTTATAATCAATAACTATAAATTTAAAAGTCACCAGAAATGCAAATGCCCATATTTCTGGGGGACAAGCGTGTGTGTGGCAAAATGCAAATAAAATAGTAAGTCCCAGAAGTAACTGTTCACCTGAGAAATCGTGGAAGCATTTTCTGAAAAGTGTGTGCGCACACATGAGCACATGAAGTGGCCCAACACTGAGACGCCTTGCCAGAGGCCTTCCTGCCAGAAGGCAACTGAGTAAACAGTCTCCAGCCTGCAGGAGAAGGGAGGCCAGCCAGGTAGAAGGCTGGAGGGGACAGAAGGGGTGGCTTTGAGTCCACTCGAAACACACGTGGGCTGCCACCTCTCTGTTTGCGTGACCTGGAGAAACTGCCTGTAGACACTGGATCCACGGCAGGGGTGCCACAAAAAGGTGCTGTGGGTGGTTCTGCAGTGTTCACAGCAGACTTCCTCTGAGCTCAGGATCACCAGTCTTTCAGTAGAGAAAGAGCTTTGAGATTAATTTCATAACTGTGGGTTATTTATATTCTTAAAATGGAGATGGGGAAGGAAGTGTGTCAATGAGGAAGGTAAATTACTTTTTAATGAAAGAACTTGTCTGGGCATGACTGCTTGTTAGGTGGTGCTGATAATATATATAAATACTTTTTTCACTGTGCACTAAAGTATTCCAAACATGCCTGGCTAAGACTCTTTGGTAGCCAGCAAGTTAACAGGAGGTAAAATGACTGTACCAGTGCACAGGAAAAGCACCCATGCTTCGTCCCGGAGACTTGCAGCTTATTTCTTTCAGGGGAATACATTTACGACAATGGTTAACATCTATTTGAGGGTTTACTATGTGCGAGGCACTGAACTGCTTACTTTACATTATCCCATTTACTCTTACCTGAAGGATAAATATTATTATTTCCATTTTATTGTGAGGAAGCTGAGGTACAGAGAGGTCATTCCAAGGTCATAAAGTTAGGAGGTGGTGAGGCTGGGTTGGCAGTGGGCCCCGGAACCCGAGGGGCACTGACGGCAGGTCCTATTGCCCCTGAGTCCTCCTATGGTCTAGGTGGTTTTAGGTCATATTTTGTGTAATGACAGATTTTCTTTTCTTTTTTGAGAAAAAAGGTCTTGCTCTGTTGCCCACGCTGGAGTACAGTGGCGCAGTCTTGGCCCACTGCAACCTCCTCCTGGGCTCAGGCAATCCTCCTTTCTTAGCCTCCTTAGTAGCTGGACTATGGGTGTATGTCACCATACCTGGGTAATTTTTGTAGTTTTTGTAGAGATGGGGTTTTGCTATGTTGCCCAGGCTGGTCTCAAATTTCTGGCCTCAAGTGATCTGCCCACCCTAGCCTCCCAAAGTGCTGGGATTCCTGGCATGAGCCAACATGCCCAGTCATGACAGATTTTCAATGTTTTTTTCTCTCTGTTTCCAAAAATTAAGCAAATTGTGTATGACTAATTCTTGTGTGGAGGTAGTAGATCCTGAAGCTACTATCAGGTTTAAAGTCTTTAAAAACAAGGTTGTTTTTATCTGGAAAATTGTTGATATATCTACATGAGCAACATATAATTCGAAGTCTGTCATCAGAGAGGTGTGCTTTTTAAAGCAAATAATCACTGCTTGACATATTCAGCCTACCCCTTCTGTGCTAAATTAAATGAAAGCTTGAAAATTGGCAGAATTGTGGTGTTTTGCAGCAATGTATTCCAGTGCCTTTAGGATAATAATAAAAGTCTGTCCTGACTATCATGATCCCAGCCCAAGTGTATTTATTTTAAAGTCTTAATCTCTTAAGAATAAAATTATAAGCTTTAAGATTAGTGTTCCAAATTCTGCTTGGTTCTGTGCTATAGAAATATGAGGCGTTTGGCCAGATTACCTCTTAGTGCCTTTTTCTACGTTGTAACTCTCCAATTTAAAAGACATTTGTTCAGATTAGTCTCCTACCCTAAGTTCTATACCCTAAACAGTTTTATATTAGAGTTAACTCGATGCCAAATGCACAGGAATTACTTAATAGTCATTATGAGTGAGTTTTAATAGAATTTTAAATTTCTCAGCTAAGTCAGTGAGACCTTTACTAATTTGTGTATAATAAAGACAATATATTTTTCGCTTGGGAAGTAGTTTATTATTGTATTGAATTCATTTCAGTCATTTAGCATCTTAATTTAAAGGCATTTATATAGCCTTTTAAAAATCAAACCTGTTGAGATAATCATAATTCATTTGCAGTTATAAGAAATAATAGAAGCCCAGGTGTGGTGGCTCGTGCCTGTAGCACCAGCTACTTGGGGAGGCTGAGGCAGGAGAATCGCTTGAGCCCAAGAGTTTGAGTTCAGCCTGGGCCACACAGTGAAACCCTGTAAAACAGTAGAAAAAGAAAATTGAGATACGCTGTATGCCTTTTGCTCACTTTCCCCAGTGATAACATCTTGCAGAGCTATAGTACGTTGTCAGCCAGGATATTGACATTGAAACAGGATCCAGAACATTTTTATCACCACAAAGATCCGTCTTGTTGCCTTTTTATAGCCACATCTTCTTCTCTGCACCTCGAATTCTTCCTTAACCCCGGCTACCACTGTCAGTTCTCCATATCCGGAACTCTGTCTTTCAAGAATCTTGTATAAAAGGTATCCTACAGCATGTAACCTCTTGGGATTCACTTTTCTTATTCATAATCTGCTGAGGGCCATCCAGGTTGTCCTGAGGATTCGCAGTCTGTTCTTTTTTCCTTTTTTTTTTTTTTTTTTTTTTTTGAGAGGGAGTTTTGCTCTTGTTGCCCAGGCTGGAGTGCAGTGGTGCAATCTCGGCTCACTGCAACCTCCACCTCCTGGGTTCAAGCAGTTCTCCTCCCTCAGCCTCCCAAGTAGCTGGGATTCTAGGCCTGCACTACCACACTCAGCTAATTTTGTCTATTTAGTAGAGACAGGATTTCTCCATGTTGGTCAGGCTGGTCTTGAACTCCCGACCTCAGGTGATCCGCCCGCCTCGGCCTCCCAAAGTGCTGGGATTACAGGCGTGAGCCACCGTACCCAGCCGGTCTGTTCCTTTTTATCGGTGGGTAGCTTTACCCGGAACGGATGCACCACAGTTTAGGTAACCAATCACCCGTTGAAGGACACGGCGGTTGCTTCCAGTTTGTGGCTACCTTGATTAAAGCGTCCATAAACATTTGTGTACAGGGTTTTCTGTGAACTTGAGTTTCATTTGTTTGGATAAGTGCCCAGGAGTACAATTGCTGGATGATGCAGTAGTTGCATGTTGAGTTTTATAGAAAACTGCCAAACTGTTTTCTAAAGCAGCCATATCTTTCTATGTTCCCATCAGCAACGTATGAGTAATCTAGTTTCCCCCAAACAGCATTTGATGTTGTCACTATTTTTTATTTTAGCCATTCTGATTGTTGTGTGATGGCTCATCGTGGTTTGAATTCGCATTTCCCCTAATAGCCAGCGATTTCAAACATATTTTCATGTGTTTGTCGGCCATTCATATATCTTCTTCAGTGAAATGTCTCTCTGTGTCTTTTGCCCATTTTCTAGTTGAATTATTTGGTCTCTTGCTGTTGTGTTTCAAGAGTTCTTTGCGTATTCTAGATATCAGTCCTTTATCAGATGTGTGATTTGGAGTTGTTTTCTCTCATTCTGTAACTTTGCTTTGCAGCTTCTTAACAGGGTCTTTGGCACAGCAAACACTGGAAATTGTTGTCGTGCTTTTGGTGTCAGGTCTTCGAACTCTGCCTAGTCCTAGATCCCACAGACTTTTTCCTCATATGTTGTTTGTCTTAAGGTTTTATAGATTATATTTTAATCCATAGTCCATTTCGAGTTAATTTTTGTTTAAGATACGAGATTAGGTCAAGGTTTTGTTTGTTTTTCTGGCTTATGGATGTCGACTTACCCAGTGCCAAACGGTGCAAGGCTCTCTACTCTATTAAATTGCTTTTGTACCTTTGTCAGAGATTGCTTGGGCGTATGGGCATATTTGCATGGATCTATTTTTGGATTCTCTGTTCCGTTCACTTGATCTGTGTCCCACCCTCTGTCATTATTGCAGTGTCTCGATTACTGTAGTTGTATAAAAAGATTTGAAGCCTACACAGTGGCTCACGCCTGTAATCCCAACACTTTGGGAGGCCAAGGTGGGAGGATCACCTGAGGTCAGAAGTTCAAGACCAGCCTGGCCAACATGATGAAACCCCATCTCTACTAAAAATACCAAAATTAGCTGGGCATGCTGGTGCACGCCTGTGATCCCAGCTACTTGGGAGGGTGAGGCAAGAGAATCGCTTGAATCCAGGAGACAGAGGTTTTAGTGAGCCGAGATCACGCCATTACACTCCAGCCTGGGCGACAGAGTGAGACTCCATTTCAAAAAAAAAAAGCCTTGAAATTGGGTAGACTGGTTAGTTCTGTCTTTATTCTTTTTTTGAAAATGCTTTAGCTATTGTAGTTCCTTTGCATTCCCATATAAATTTTAGGATAATCTTGTCTATACAAAAAAGTTGGCTGGGATTTTGGTAGGATTTGCATTAAACATGCGTATCAATTTGGGCAAAATTGATGTCTTTACTATGTCGAGTCTTGCAATCCGTGGACACAGTGTGTCTTCTCATTTATTTAGATTTCCTTTGATTTCTTTCATCTGAATTGTTTAGTTTTCCGTTTCCAAGTCCTATACGTGTTTTGTTAGATTTACAACTAAGCATTGTCTTCTATTGAACAATTGTAAATGGCACTGTATTTTTAATTTCAGTGTCCATATGTAATATTGGGGTTCAGGGGTTCAGGGTGCCCTCAGCTCCCCCCGAGAGGACGTTTCTCCAGGTTCTTGGTCTCCTGCCCTCTCAAGAATGAGAGAGGGGACCACGGCGCAGTGTGCAGTAAATGCCGGACTCAGAAGTGTTTGTAGAAAGTGATTTATTTAAAGAGAGAGAGAAACAGGAGAAGGAACAGCTAACTCTCACACTGAGTGAGAGAATCCCGAAAGATGGAATCCAGGAGAGGAATGCAGCTTCCACACTGGGTGGAAGGGAATAGAGAGAGATGGAGTTTAGGAGGGGAAGACAGGCTTCCACGAGAGAGTGTGGAAGGGGACTCCAGAGGGGAAATCCAGGAGAGAGAAGACGGCTTCCATGAAGGGAGTGTGGAAGGGGACCCCAGAGGGGAAATCCAGGACAGAGAAAGATGGCTTCCATGAAGGGAGTGTTCGTGGAAGGGACCCAAACGTGGAGTCCGAAGGGATGTGGAAGAGGGACTTTTAACCTGGGAGGAACCCCCCACCTTCTCTAAGACCCCGGGCCAACGAAGGTCTTCGGCTGGAGTGATGGACTTAGTTTCTTCCCGTGCCCGCGAAATTTAAACATAAACCATTAAATCTTCCGGATGGAGAGAGATGGGAGGGGGGCACAGCGCTGGGAAGTTCTTGCCCTTAAAAGTATGCCCCCTTGTGGACCCAGAAGAGAACACATTCCCTCACGTGTTCATTGCTTGTACATAGAAATGTAGTTGATTTTCATGTGCTCATCTTGTGTACTGCAACCTTGCTGAACTCACTAGTCGTATGAGTTTTACCTTTTATTGAAAGTCCCACTTATTTAACACTTTCTGTGTGCCGGACGGTAAGCTAAAGCTTCCTTGTACTTGTCCAAGCCGGTAAGTGGTGGAACTAGAACCTTGATACATAAATCATTTATCTGCTGCATCAGTTCATTTCACAAATTCTTCAGCAGAGCTTATTCTAGACACAAGGTCCTGCCCTCCTGAGCCCATAGCCTGAAACTAGTAGAATTAATACAGGTGATGACGTAGCTATGATAGGTTCAAACTAAATGAGTTCATTTATTACAACTTAATGCATTTACTAGCTCATTCTGTAAGTGGCTGAGGCAAGGAAGGGCACCTTAGCCAGTCTGGAGTGGGGTGAGGTGTCCAGGGAGGGCTTCCTAAAGAAACATTGTTGCAGGGCCTGATGGCTCACACCTGTAGTCCTAGTGCTTTGGGAGGCCAGGACAGGAGGATCACTTGAGCCCAGGAGTTTGAGAGCAGCCTGGGCAACACAGCGAGACCCTGTCTGTAAGAAAGAGAGAAGAAAGAAAGGAAAGAAGGAGAAAGAACCCATGCTAATTTTCCCAAGCTTGATTCTATCAACTCACATCAGTTTTTGACATTCAGAGATGTCTGTGATAAAAGCTCATATGAAGAGAATTCTAAATGTTGCTTGTCAGAGAACCCAAGAACTCCTGGCCAAAGCTGAATGCAGCTCTCCACTGGTCTCTGCATCCTCCCCCACCTCCTTCACCTGCTGCTGTCTCAGCCCTGTCCCTTCCACTGGCCCCTGGCCCCCGGACTCTGGCCTCTCTGAGTGACCAGTGCAGTCCCATCTAAGTCGACCTGTCTGCTTGCTGGCTGCTGCTGGGTGCTACTGGCTGCTGCTGGCTGCTGCTGGGTGCTGCTGGCACTGGTCCCCCTGTACATTCTCCATGCCTTCCTTTCCATGGCACCAGTTTCTGCCTCGCCTTTGGGTTTCTTTCCCTTTTCCTCCTGGCATGCTGGGTTTTGGAGTCATTTGAGATGGAAGGTGGGCCATTTGAGTAGATGTAGGGTCAGGCCTCCTTCTGCCAGTCCATTTGGGAAAAATCTTCCATGTTACTAAGCTCTTGTAACAGTAGCTACAAAAGTTGCTTGTTAGTTGGGAACTGAAATCTGCCAGTATAGAGATTTGCCCTCAGATGGATTTCCAGGTAAAGACAGACCGCCGTTCCCATCGAGCAGAGAAGGAGTGGCCCCTCCCTGGCACTGCTGTGTCCACTGATGGCATGCAGCATTCAGGGCTACTCTGTCAGGCGGCACAGCTCTCCCTTTGCATGGGAGTGAGTGTCCCGCAGCCAGCACTGTCCCTGCCTGCGCCTTCCTCCCAGCCCCGTGGCCGTGTGCTGAAAGCACCAGCGCCCGTTCTACCTTTGGACTGAGGAGGCGTGTTCCTCTTCCTATGTCTCCCTGCCTGTAGGAGAGATCTCTCGTCTTGAGTCGGCATGGAAGAAGGAGAAGGACATCGTTTCCAAGGAGATAGAGAAGCTCCGCATGTCCATCCAGACCCTGTGCAAGAGCGCACTTCCCCCTGGGGAAGATCATGGACTATATCCAGGAAGACGTGGATGCCATGCAGAATGAGCTGCAGCTGTGGCACGCCGAGAACAGGCAGCACGCTGAGGCCCTGCAGCAGGAGCAGAGGTGGGGGGTCGCAGAGGGGGAGAGTAATGGGGAGGGGGTCCTGCAGCAGGAGCAGAGGTGGGGGTCGCAGAGGAGGAGAGTAATGGGGAGGGGCCTGCAGCAGGAGCAGAGGTGGGGGGTCACAGAGGAGGAGAGTAATGGGGAGGGGGCCTGCAGCAGGAGCAGAGGTGGGGGGTGACAGAGGAGGAGAGTAATGGGGGAGGGGCCTGCAGCAGGAGCAGAGGTGGGGGGTTGCAGAGGGGGGTAGTCATGGGGAGGGGGTCCTGCAGCAGGAGCAGAGGCGGGGGGTCGCAGAGGAGGAGAGTAATGGGGGAGGGGGTCCTGCAGCAGGAGCAGAGGCGGGGGGTCGCAGAGGAGGAGAGTAATGGGGAGGGGGTCCTGCAGCAGGAGCAGAGGCGGGAGGTGGTGGAGGTGGGGGAGTAATGGGGAGGGGCCCTACAGCAGGAGCAGAGGTGGGGGGTCGCAGAGGGGGTAGTCATGGGGAGGGGGCCCTGCAGCAGGAGCAGAGGTGGGGGGTCACCGAGTGGGAGAGTAATGGGGAGGGGGCCCTGCAGCAGGAGCAGAGGTGGGGGGTCGCAGAGGGGGAGAGTAATGGGGAGGGGGTCCTGCAGCAGGAGCAGAGGCGGGGGTGGTGGAGGTGGGGAGTCATGGGGAGGGGGCCTGCAGCAGGAGCAGAGGTGGGGGGTAGTGGAGGGGGGTAGTCATGGGGAGGGGGCCTGCAGCAGGAGATTTGGGCAGTAGCAGAGTGGGGTCCCCCAAAGTGGATGGCGACTTTGCTGCGTACCTCCTTGTCCCAGAGGCTGTTCTGTATATAATTTAAGGACTTCAAGCTTATCATTGAGGAAATATTAACTGCCGTGTTTATAAATCTCATGTTTGACTTCACTTTTGGTTGTGGCAGCGGTCTTGGAAATAAGAAATACATTTTATCCTTTTCTTTGGATGAAATGAATAATTTACTTTTGTTGTCTTTCAATGTGTGAATTAAGAAACCAACACACACTGAGATGAGAGTGACGAGCCGCTGGTTTTGTTCTCCCTCAGTGTCACCGACTGTGCCGTGGAGCCTTTAAAGGCGGAGCTGGCGGAGCTGGAGCAGCTGATCAAAGACCAGCAAGACAAGATCTGCGCGGTGAAGGCCAACATCCTCAGGAATGAGGAAAAAATCCAGAAAATGGTGTATAGCATCAATTCGACCTCGCGAAGGTGAACACTCAAAAGTTTCAGAGATGAAAAGTCACCTCAGTTTAAAAGCAAAAAGGAAGACAGAAAATCATTACTCTTTAAGTTCCAGTTTGCTAAGAAAATGAACAGTTTACAATGTTATTATCCAACTAATTTTCAGAGCTTTAAAACTGTAAGCATGTTAAGTGTATAAAAAAACATGTTTTCTTACCTCCTTCCAGATGAAATACTGGCTAGTTATAAATAGTGCTTCCAAAAACCTCTGTGAAAAGTGTTTCTGAAAGCCTGTTCTTTGTGTTTCTGCTGCATCGTGTTTAGCTCTGTACCAGAACTCTCTGCAGGTAAGTGGTGTTGGCATACCAAGGGAACAGTGGTCCTTTATTTTGGTTTAGTGGAAAGACTTTCAGAGGTCACTGCCGAATGAAGGATGACTGTATACTTTCCGATAGGCACTTTATAAGTAGAATGAGGCCTGAAAATGAATACATTATATTTGTAGTTAATTTCCATTTGAAAGGGCTAATCTCAGCCTGTCTCCATATAAGGTACGAATCAACAGCATCGCTTTTGTTTTTTGACCTCTTTGTAACTGCATGTACTTCTCTATGTAATTTTCTTCTTGATCTCTATTATCTTTTGCTTGTGTTTCTAGTCCTTAAAGTTGGTAAATTCACAAAGGAGATTTCAGTGTGGCCGTTATGGACATTATCTGGAAATTGTCACGGGCCACATCCTCACTTTCTTCAGCATTTTACCCTGGTGGTCCTCAGACGGGCCAGCACAGCTCCTCTGGAGTCCTTGTCCTCCTTAAGAGGGTCTCGCTCTGCGAGGCGTTGGCATCATGCCTTTTCCTTTGCATACGTGCACACCCGAGAGATGGGTAGCTTAGAAAAACTACATAAGGAAGACGTGAAAGGATGCACTGATTTACAACATTTTTTAATGTTAGCCATTTTTTTGGAAATTGGTTTTTAAATCAAAGGTTTTTTTTAAAAAATGTGGTTTATAGTTTTTCACTTACAGATACTATTGTAAATACTCAGCAGAGTCTTAAGTTATTATATAAAGCATTTCACTGTGTTTGAAGACATGCTTACAGATCTTAAGGTCTGGATCCTAATACTTTTATTTCTAGATAGCGTGTTCATTATGTAAACTAAGGAGTGCCATTTAAATTGTGAGAATTGCCTGGTTTTGTTTCTTTTTTATTGAGACAGAGCCTCATTCTGTTGCCCAGGCTGGAGTACAGTGGCAACATCTCGGCTCACTGCAGCCACCGCCTCCCGGGTTCAAGCGATTCTCCTGCCTCAGCCTCTTGAGTAGCTGGGACTACAGGCGCATGCCACCACACTTGGCTAATTTTTGTATTTTTAGTAGAGACGGGGTTTCACCATGTTGGCCAGGATGATCTTGACCTCCTGACCTTGTGATCAACCCACCTCGGCCTCCCAAAGTCTGGGATTACAGGTGTGCGCCACTGCACCCGGCCAGGTTTTGTTTCTTTATCGGTTAGCACAAATGGCACAGTTTGGTTTTTCTTCGTACAGTTTCCAAAATGAATTCCGTACTAAGGTAGTTTTGTGATTTTCTGAGCTGAGTAAGTTCAGGAGCAGATATTAAGATCTGCCATTCTGAAATGTTGGTTTTCTTTTCCTTCCTACAGTGCATCATAAAATTCTGTTTGATCAGATTATATTGAGTACATTTTAGGGAAGCGGGGGGGACATTAGTTAAGTAGTCCTTCATGTATTTAGAATCTCTTTTCTACTGAATCAGATGGGTTAGCCGTGACCCTGAATGGCCCCTGCCTCACTTCAAGTTAAGATGTCTGCCTTTTATGAATTTGTATATATAAATAGAATTTGGGGGTTGCAAAAAATTGCATACATTGTATGTAAGTAAAATTTTTTATGAAGTAGTCTGTCAAATTGTATCATAAAGTTTATTTTTCTTTTATACGTAAATCATTAAAAAAATCACATATTTTTTCCATAAATGTATGGATTGTGCAGTTCAGTTCACACATGGAAAAATCATAAGCATTTGGATTTTTTATTTTCAAATGTGTGCACTTTGTTTTTCTTGTGAGGAAAGTGCAGGGAAATATACTTTTCATTCATATCGTGACACTTGATTTCTTTTCAGTATGAATTGAAGTCTTACAAGACAGGTAAGCATTTGGCAGAGATGGTAAGATCATTTGTGAGGTTTTAGAAGGTCTCTCCTTGTGTTTGTTACTGAATCTGATCATAGACACCAGATCCTGATCTTATTTAATTTGAGAAATTTAATTTTTCTCTTATTTTGAGAAAGTACACAAATGGGATTATTTTTCTATACTTTGGTTTATAAGTTTCCAGGAAGTACTGGAGTCATACTTCAGGAATTTGAATTTAAGAGTTGAGCTGATGGTAATTTATATTAAAAGGAAATGCATAATAAACCTTTGGAATAGTTCAAGACTAAAATGCAGCTTTCTACTTTGATATTCCTCCTTATTTTTCTTTTCAATAACTTTAAAAAACTGAAATCTGTGAAGCAAAATGCTGTCATTTGGTGACACAAAGTGCTACTTAGGATTTGGGTGATGTGGAATTCTGTTCAGTGTATTGACAAGTGCCCCTGAACTGTTCCGGCCCTGCTCGTCTGAGCTGCCCTGGACTGAAGGGTTATCTTCTGTTGGTCGATGTGCACAGTGTCGTGGCACATGAATAAGAGAAAAAATGGCCAGGGCCTTTCGACCAGCTTTTGGGATCAGTAGCCAGTGCGTGAGGCAGCTGCAAGCGGGACCAGCAGCCTGTTTGGGCGTCCATAGGAATCTGCTTCAGAGGAGGCCGCGCCCAGGCAGGATCACGGCTCAGCATGTCACCATCGGAAGACGCTAAACACCCAGGCATGGACTTGGCTCCCTACTCTGGGCTCTCTTCCCACACCCAAAAGTGCAGAGAGTAAATAACCTTGTTCGTGGCACCTCTAAGGAGACCCCTGTGGGCTCTTCTGAGGGGCTCTCCAGCAAAGACGAATGTAGCAAAGCAGAAGCGAGAAATGTAAGTGAAGCATGAGCCAGCCTAAGTCGGAGGGAAGGAATAGCTGTTCTCAGCTATTCGCAAATGCAACTGCTCGCTGCATTTGGGCTCTAACTCCAGCCTAGGAGACACTTTATGAATAAAAACGCTTTCTATTTTTTCTAAAAGGTGTTTGGATAAGTGTGGTTTATGCAAGCTTTACATTGGGGCATTAGTGAAGCCCCCTAAAAAGAACCCCTTTTTGCTTATTATGTATATTTTCATAAAGGGAGATTGAGAGGAACTTTGGTTTCTTTTAAATTCAGCAAGAGAAAAGAAATTTAAATGGCTTTTAAAGCTATAAAACTTGGCGGGGTGTGGTGGCTCATGCCCATAATCCCAGCACTTTGGGAAGCCAAGGCGGGCAGATCACCTGAGATCAGGAGTTCGAGACCAGCCTGGCCAACATGGTGAAACGCCCCGTCTCTGCTAAAAATACAAAAAAATTAGCCGGACATGGTGACACATGCCTGTAATTTCAGCTACTTGGGAGGCTGAGGCAGGAGAATTGCTTGAACCAGGGAGGTGGAGGTTGCAGTGAGCCGAGATTGCGCCACTGCACTCCAGCCTGGGTGAAAGAGTGAGACTCTGTCTCAAAAAAAAAAGAAAAAGTTTATAAAACTTGTTTGTCCAGGCGTGGTGGCTAACGCCTGTAATCCCAGCACTTTGGGAGCCCAAGATGTGAGAATTGCTTGAGCCCAGGAGTTCATGACCAGCCCTGGCAACATAGTGAGACACCATCAAAACAAACAAAAATGCCAGGCATGTTGGCATGTGCCTGTGGTCCTAGTTAGGAGGCTGAGATGGGAGGCTCACTTGAGCCTAGGAGGTTGAGGCTGCAGTGAGGCATGGTCATACCACTGCATTCCAGCCTCGGTGACACAGGAAGACCCACTCTGAAATAATAATACATAAAACTTTAGTTCCAAATTGGTTATCAGTTTGTTAAACCAAGCAAATTGGTCTTTCTGGTAAGAAAATGGAGTTCAGACAAAAGTTAAAGTACACATATTCCAAGAAGGTTGCGCTCTGGTCAACCAGAGCAGAATCACGTCCTTGTAAATGAATGCAGTCAAACGGGTGTGTCCAGATTGGCTGGTGTGTGGTTTTGGCGAAGGCACCATGGAAACCTCTGGGTGTCTTCTGAGGAAGCCGGGCACCCCAGAGCCATGTGATTCGAGGCGGGGCTGGCCCTGCCCCACGGTGCACATGGATGGTAGGGTCTGATTTATGTTCTCCAGCAGCCAGGGATGACACCCTGTAGAGAGTACTATGTGTACGTTTTTTAAGGAAAATTATCCTTACTGTCAGTCATGCATCAGTATCATCCTTTGTCATGCCAGGGATTCATGTTTGGCATAACTAATTCGTATTTCTAAAGTATTCATTTCCTCTTATTTCAAGGGCTTTTAATGGAAGAGGTAATACATTAGCATGGCTCAACAGTCACAGTTAGCTGAAACGGTCCTCACTGGGAGCCCCTCCCGCGGTCCCTGTCTGCCTCACTGCTTGCTCCTGCAGGCGCCGTTTGCATTAGACTCTTGTACAAGCAGATATGAATATTTACTTTTATTCCCCTACAACATACAGTTTCACAAAAGATCATGATCTATACCCTATTCTGAACCTTGGCTTTTTGGGATTATCCAATCTATGGGGACCTCAGCATGTCCACCCTAGACACCGTCCTCACTCCTCTCCAGGCTGCATGGATCTCCCCCAACGCAGCTGCCTGGCTTCTCCTGCTGGCTCCCTGGTGCTGAGTCGTGTTGTTTCTCAGTCTCCTGCCATTAAAAGCAGTGCCACCATGAGCTGTGAAAAGCTTTGTTCTCCTGTCATCTCTTTTGTTTTTGAGATGGAGTCTTACTCTGTCTCCAGGCTGGAGTGCAGTGGCATGATTTCAGCTCACTGCAACCTCTGCCTCCCGGATTCAAGTGATTCCCCTGCCTTAGCCTCCCAAGTAGCTGGGACTGCAGGTACATGCCACCATGCTCATGCCCAGCTAATTCTTTTTTTCTTTGTATCTTAGTAGAGACGGGGTTTCACCAGTTGGCCAGGATGGTCTTGACCTCCTGACCGCATGATCCACTTGCCTTGGCCTCCCAAAGTGCTCGGATTACAGGCGTGAGCCACCACGCCCAGCCCTTCCATCATGTCTTATGTGTGGATAGATACCCAGAAGTGAGACTGCAGCGTCAAAGCACAAGTCTGTCGCACTACTGCTGGGCATTGCCAGATGCTGTTTGTGGATGGTTCCATGTCGTTCCTGCACCACAAAACGTGGAAGTGCCTTTTCCCCCACAGCCTCCCAGCAGCGGCTGGCCACACGTTGAGATTTCCACTGCTCGGGCGAGAAAGAGGATCTCAGCATGGTTTTAATTTGCACTTTGACGTTTCGACTGAGTTGTAGCCTCTCTTGATGTGTTTAAGGGCCATTTGCTTGTTTGCTTTTCTGTTCTGTTGAGCTCATCGCCCTTTATTCTGTGGGACTTGGTTTTTCCCTCCTGGATTTCTAGAAGTGCTTCCTGGTTTGAGTTCATATTATTTTCCAGTTTGCCTTTTGACGGTGCTATGGCTTCCTTCCCCTAGGGCGATGCTGGACAGATACCAAGGGCAGTCCTTGTGATTTTACGAGAGGCTGCCAGGAACAATGGCGAAGGCTGTTTTCTCATGTTAAAAACATGCTCTTCTGTTCCTGGCCACAGAGAACCTCTAGCAAGAATGGATGTTGAATTATTCTTGTCTGTTAAGGTGACCACATTTTCTCTCCTTGGCTTAGTAATGTGCTATTCTAGATTACCCAATGTGAAAATATCCTGCTGGGCGTGGTGGTTCACGCCTGCGATCCCAGCACTTTGGGAAGCTGAGTCGGGGTGGATTGCCTGAGTTTGGGAGTTCGAGACCAGCCTGACCAACGTGGAGAAACCCTGTCTCTACTAAAAATAAAAACCGGGTGTGGTGGCGCATGCCTGCAATCCCAGCTACTTGGGAGGCTGAGGCAGGAGAATCACTTGAACCTGGGAGGCAGAGGTTGTGGTGAGCTGAGATCACACCACTGCACTCCAGGCTGAGATCACACCATTGCACTCCAGCCTGGGCAACAAGAGCGAAACTGTCTCAAAAAGAAAAGAAAAGAAAAGATCTTTCATTCACAGATGAAGTCCCGCATGGTCAGGCAGGCTGTTCCCCCGGTCATGCTGAGTGGTTGTGACTCACACGTCTGAGTCCAATGTGTCTTACTGCCCCATGCTTGTTGGCTGGCAGTGGGGTTGGGGGCATTCTCTGTTGCCCCCTGTCAGGTGTAGGCGTGTGATTTAGGGTGCTCCTGTCTCTTCTTGGGCCTCGGTTGTCCCTGAGAGGTCATCTTAGCCCCGGGGGAGCACATGTGGCTCATGGGTGCCTGGTGAGCATTGGCATGGGGCACGCTGGTGGCATGTGCTGTCCCTTGCCTCACGAGTTAGCTGGCAGGGCCTGGGGGCTTCTGCTCAGCTCTGACCCTTCAGGAGCAGTTGCCCGTGGCCCTGTCTTGGTGGGTGGTCTCACATCTCTTAGGCAGAGAATCTGATGGCTGAAATGTGCCATGAAGGCATGGTGACGTTAGAAATGCCTCTGCCACGAGTTGGATAGCTTGCTGCTAGCATGTTTCTATGAGCCTCAGAGCCCAGGCCTCACGCCTGAGGATGAAACTCAGGCCTGAGCAAGCTGGCCTCGGCCTCGGCCTCTGGTGGGGGGTGGGGCTCAGGCCTGTGGTTTCGGGGGACTTGGCTTCTTGGGAGGGGGGTTGGGCCTCCTAGGTAGTGGCATTGGGATGAGAACACCTGCCAGAAATTTGTGGTTTCAAAGCCAGGCATGTGACCCTTCAGAGCTAATGGGGCCTGACAGTTGTGGGAAGCATTTGTTTTATTTTCATAAAGTGCATAAATCCTTCTGACTTGAGCAGCGAGAATCAGCAATGCTGCTGCAAATGCTTCCCTGGGCCCCAGCAGAGAGGCCGCCCACCGTCCGCCAGACCAACCAGCGAGGACAGGCGGGGCCGACGGCTGCGGGGGAGGAGACACTAGGGCCAGCTTCCCCTGCACCTTGGGCCCTAGGGACAGCCCGAGGAGGAGCAGGAGGGAGAGGTTTCAGGTGAGGCAGTGAGGGACCCCCCAACAGGACTAGACTCCCGAGAGGACTGGGTGGTGTCTGTCCGATTCTGATGTGGGGACCCTGTAGTCTGGACGCACAGTAGTGAAGCCTCCCAGGCCCCTCCCTCTCCCCCATCCAGGGGACCTGGGGTGAGAGGGACCCTGCCCTCCTGCAGCCCAGCCCAGGATGCTAGTGCTAAATACTTTTTGGGCTGAAGAAGAACCTCCTTAAAAAACACAATTTCCAAAAGCCACAGAAAACGTGGACATTTTGCTCTGTTAAGAAGTGAAATGCTTTATGTATTCCAAGCAAAAGCAAAAAGCCAATGACACATTGGAATAAACTTGCAGTGTCTTTTAAACTCTGTTTAAGACAGACGTTTTAATAAGAAAAACAGCCCAATTGAATAACAGAAGCAAGGAATACATAGGTAATCAAATGATCACAGCATGAAAAACCAATGTTTAACTTTGCTGTCGAGAGAGAAGGTGGCAGAGATTTGGGAATCCAGACTGGAAGAGGAGTTACCGGGACTTCCCAGCAGGACAGGCACTGCCACGCCCTTGGCCTTCCTCTCCCACCTGTTTGGGTGGATCCAGGAATGCCGGGCTCACCTTGTCATCCGAGCGTACGAGCAGCACCAGGTGGAAAGAGCACACGGCAGCCCTCGGCACACGGCGCGCTCCGGAGACCCAGCCCTCGGCACACGGCGCCTCCGGGTAGACCCAGCCCTCGGCACACGGGGCCGCTCCGGGTAGACCCAGCTCTCGGCACACGGCGCGCTCCGGGTAGACCCTGGCTCTGGTTTGTGATCTGTGTAATGTACGTTAATACCGCAGTGGCACACATGGTTCAATTGCCAAAAATTTTAAAATGGATAGTACCTGTAGTGGTTGAGGATGTGGGGGTGTAAATTGTGTGAGACTTCCAGAGGGCTTTTGGGAGTACTTCTCAAAGTTAGAAATATTTTGCTGACAAGAAAAAGCTGGAGCAGAGACATGGCCCCACTATCTCGAAATAACAGGTCTAGGGTGGCGGGAGGGTTGAGCCTGTTCTCGGTGGCCCTGGGACCCATGGGTGGGAGACAAAGGGAGACTGACTGGCTCGGTGTAAGAAGGGAGTCTCCATTACAGCAGGGTGGTTCCACGGTGGCAGGACAGCCCGTCAGCAGGTAGATGTGAGCTCCTCGTCACCGGAGGCATCAAGCAGACCAGATCTTCACACCCCATTGCACTTTCTGCGAACTGCAGCAACATGCCAGCCACCACGGGGGCCAGGCCTCAGCAGACATGCCCTTCAGGAGCCCCTAGGCAGGTGGGTGAAGCCTGAGCTGCGGTTCCTGCCTTCCGCCTCCCCCACACCCCCGAAGGCCTCTAAAGTCTCCAGTCTCCCCTCACTGTTCAGTGTTCCCCGGGGAGTCCTGCCCGGCCCCCCAACTTATCCTTCTTTAAGCTGGGGAATGAATGTTAATCATTCCTTCTCGAATAGAAACCACCTTTGGGGAGTCCCCCAGGTGTAAGGACGCGGGACTGCCCTGCAGGCAGCCTTCAGTGGCCCGCACCTCCGCGAACAGCCTACATTTGCCAGTTTTCCTACTTTCCTTTCAAGGAGCCTATTTAAGACCCCTTCGGAATTGGGGGTTTTCCAAAAATTGGATTCAAACCCTGGGCAAAGTTGCCCTCTGTGGCCGCGTGGCTGGCACTGGCCGCCTGTGTTGGCCGCAGCTGCTCTGCAGTGTTCCAGGGCTTGGCACCTCGGTCAGGGGTTGAAATTCCCTCTGCCGGGGGAAGTCCTGCTGCTGCGCTGTTGGAGCTGCGGGGAAGAAAAAGCCTCCTGGCGCGTGCAGTTGTTCAGGAAGAGCTTTGGCGCCGACCTTCTCAAGTAAGCCTCGCTGGGCTGCGAATCAGGCCATGGCCAACCCACAGATGAGGAAACCGAAGCTCAGCAACCTACAGCTCTCGGTCCCTGGCACGATGTCCTTTGGGATGCAGGGGCCTGGCTGTGTTCGCTGCACACGTGGCTGGCCCAGGACCCTGGGGGAGCAGGTCAAGAGGGCATGGCCTATATGGCCCTGGGTTTTCCTGCTTGAATATCCTGTCACCTGCATGAGCACTCAGCTGAGAAACGGCAAGCTGGTGACCTGAGATTAGCATGGCCGCTTTTTTGGCTGGTGTGACAGTAAGGGCTGTGGGTGAGTGAGGACATCTGAGAGGGCAGAATCAGACAGGCATTCCTGGTCTTAACAATCCCACTGCGAGGCATGACTACCGCCCGCCCCAAACCATGCACCTGGAGCACGACCCTGCTGCTTGGCCCATCCTGCCCGAGGCTGCAGCCGCTCGGGGTGGGAGTGTCTGAAGGGCTGCCGGCCCGTCAAGCCCAGCAGGCGTGGCGCCAGCACCCACGGCGCCTTTCACAGCCCTCGAAAGTGTTTTCATTTCTTTCATAATCAGAAGAAAAAAATGAACTTTTAGGTCAAAGGAAATGTTTTAATATACAATCTGAATATATTCACCTTTACATCAATGCCATCGTAAAATCGAATTTTTAATATTTTTTATGGTGGAAGGGCCCCTGAAAATCATAATGCAGCCCCGAGCCTTGGCCGATGGCTTGGGCTTGCAGCCGTCCCCCGTGTGGCTTGGACCCACCGCGAAGCTGACCTCATTCTACTCTCCAGCCCAGCGTGCACCCAGGGAGAGGAGCAAGCTCTCATTCTTCTGGTGGGTTTTCCATTTCCAGGGATTATGGCTCTAAAGAAAAGCGTCTTTGGGACAGTTTCAATACAAACACCAGGATGCTTTTAAAAATAGAACTTTCAAATAAAATCTCTTAAACCATGGATTTTAAGCATTAAACTCGTTCGATCATTGCAAAATCAAAACCTTCCGTCAGCATGTCGGCCTGGATCCTGCAGGCCGTGGTGCTGTGTGGGGAGCTCTTTTCTCAGACGCCTCTTGAGCTGCGGTTACTTCTCAGCCTCAGTTAAACACGTAGTCACAAGGGCGAGGCTTGTGAGCCAGGCCTTTATTCCTCCTAAATGGCTCTCTCCCATTGCCTGTAAAACTGCACAGGCAATGTTTATTCTATATTTTCCTGATTTTTATACCTGCCAAAACATCCATTTGTAGTGGTAAAATACTTGGACTCCCTAGCAGTGAAATTAAAAGGTCATAATTTATATAAAGAGCAGAGTGGCCGGGCGCGGTGGCTCACGCCTGTAATTCCAGCACTTTGGGAGGCTGAGGCGGGTGGATCACCTGAGGGCAGGAGTTCAAGACCAACATGGAGAAATCCCGTCTCTACCCAAAATACAAAATTAGCCAGGCATGGCGGCACATGCCTATAATCCCAACTGCTGGAGAGGCTGAGGCAAGAGAATTGCTTGAACCCGGGAGGCGGAGGTTGTGGTGAGCTGAGATCCCGCCATTGCACTCCAGCCTGGTCAACAAGAGCAAAACTCCGTCTCAAAAATAAATAAATAAATAAAATAAAGAGCAGAGTGGTCTCTGGGGTGAGTTGAGCTGAATTAAGGTCCCCGTAACCTCCAAGATGAGCATGGCAGGACGCAGCCAGCGGGGCACGTCCACGGATGCATGGTGGCCTCCAGGCCACGCTTAGCCACTCTCCTCTCCAGCCTCCACAGCCTTCTGCTCCTGGCTGGCACGGCAAGGGCCTGGGCACCAGGAACAGGGCGCGAGGGGCACTCGTGGGCTGGGGCTGGCTGTACAGTGAGAGTTAAATGTACAGGAATGTTATGAGCCATTACATTAAAATACAAAGGTAAGGAATACTGAAAACTAATTATTTTACATTTTCCTCATGTCTGTGCCCTGAGGTGGTTTCCATCTAGCACCCGCAGCGGGGGAAATCCTGGGTGTGTGCCATTGTGCGTCTCTTCAAACTCCAAGCCCAGTGAAATCACATCGCCCAAGGCGGGAGGATTTACAGCTTGGAAATGGACAGATGCCACAAGTCAGGGCTTGACTTGTCTTGTTATCTAATTTTAAGAAAGTGATAGCGTTGCCGGGCGCGGTGGCTCACGCCTGTAATCCCACCGCTTTGGGAGGCTGGGGTGGGTGGATCATGAGGTCAAGAGATCAAGACCATCCTGGACAACATGGTGAAACCCCATCTCTACTAAAAATGCAAAAATTAGCTGGATGTGGTGGTGCGCACCTGTAGTCCCAGCTACTTGGGAGGCTGAGGCAGAAGAATCGCTTGAACCCAGGAGGCAGAGGTTGCAGTGAGCCGAGATCACACCAGCCACTGCATTCCAGCTTGGGTGACAGAAGGAGACTCCATCTTAAGAAAGTGATAGTGTGAAGGTGAGTGGAAGGAGTGCGGTAAACATGAAGTAAATGTCACAGCCGTGTCCACAGCTATTCCATGGTGACTAGCGCCAAGCAAGTGGAGGAGAATTCTTCCAAGATTCAGAAGCTTATGCAATGCAACAAAGAAGTCCCTCGGTCCATTGTCAAACAAGCGCAGTTCCTATGTAAGTCTCGGTTGCTTCACTTCACTCTTGTTAAAAGAAATGAAAATAACTGGCATTCGTGTCGGAGCTAAACTCGTCCATTGGAACCACAGGTTGGCTATGGATATGAGAATTAAGCAAAAAGCAGAAGCCTTCTGTGAGAATCCATGAGCTCTGCAGAATTTGTCATAAGGAGTATTGTGTATTTTGTACAATCACGTGGTACACAATTCAGTGAACAAGGGACAGCATATAGGACGGTGGCCCCATTAGGCCACAAAAGAGCACATCTAGAAACCTGATATATTGCAGTTGATATTGGCATTGCAGATCAAGCAGGGGAAATGGTCCCTATTCGGTAATGGTGCTGGGACATTTGGTTTTCCATATGAAAAAATAGATACACAAATAAAAATATATGTACCATCTAGGTTTCTGTAAGTACACTCTGGTGAAATTTCTTATTATTAATATTGCTAGGCTGGGCGTGGTGGCTCACGCCTGTAATCCCAGCACTTTAGGAATTAATATTGCTAGGCTGGGCGTGGTGGCTCACGCCTATAATCCCAGCACTTTAGGAGCCCGAGGTGGGTGGATCGTAAGGTCAGGAGTTCAAGACCAGCCTGGTTGATATGGTGAAACCCTGTCTCTACTAAAATATATAAAAATTAGCCGGGTGTGGTGGCATGCCCCTGTAGTCCCAGCTATTTGGGAGGCTGAGGCAGGAGAATCGCTTGAACCCGGGAGACACAGGTTGCAGTGAGCTGAGATCATGCCATTGCACTCCAGCCTGGGTGACAGAGTGAGACTCTGTCTAAAAAAAACAAAATTTCTAATTCTCCTCCTCCCAGGAGGGGAGAACACCGTCTCTGGTTTTGGTCCTCTCCGACTGGAGAGCTGGGGCAAGGTGCCATTTAAAACTGTAGCTCTCACAGCTTTCGAATTCGACCTGTGGGAGGTCGAATTCAGGCCCCCTGGAAAAGTGAAACCTCCTTCTGCTCCAGAGCAGCCCCTGAAAAATCCTCTGAGTCCCTGGGGATTTGCCCTCCCTTCCAAGATCATCTCCTAACATAACAGGTTCTTCAAGTTACATTTCTCCCTGAGTCCTCAAGCCCCTGTAAAGGGCCGGCTCCCTGGCTCTGGGAGGGCTGGGCTGGGGGTGTGGATGGAAGGTATGCTGGTTGCTTTCCAAATGACTACACCTATCCTGCTTCCCCGTCAAACAGCCTCTGAGTTTACAGCGCCTGCAGGCTCTGTTTTTGTGAACAGACACTTTTAGGAGCTTTGGATGTGGCCTTCCTGTTTTTGGTTCAGCAGGCCCCAGGGAACTGGGTACTGAGATGCTCTCAGGGGGCCAAAACCTTCAGCTGGGGGGCTCCAGAACCAGCCAAGAGCCTGAGAACGGGTGGAGAGAGAGGGGAAGGAGAGTGGGAAGCATTGCAGACGGATCAGAACTGGCCTCGGCGAATCCAGGGGACAGAACCCAGGCCGCCCCTACCGAGGGTCCTGCCGACTGGCATCCTTCACCCAGGAAGACAGAGTGAGGGGTCTCTGGTGTCTTTCCCCTGGGCACCCAGTGTCCTGTGGTTTATTGTGTTCAGTCCTGCAGCAGCACTGAGAGGACAGGAGGTGACCCCTGGGGGCTGTGGTTCCCCGGCCTCTGCTGCTGGTATGTTAGTTACCTTTATTGCCTTCCTTTCTGATCACCGAATTCATATTAATGTATCTAGAAGACAGCACAAGGAAGTACATAAATAAACATCACTTGTAAATCCCACCTTCCAAAATTGACCACAATTTATAATGCTAGTTGCTGGCGTGTATCCATTTTCTCATCGTGTGTGTGTGTGTGTGTGTGTGTGTGTGTGTGTTACCATCTTGTCTATTACAATCTGTTGTCTGTATAACACCTACACAGAAGCACACGTTTATACCATCGGGACTATGCTGCTTGCAGTGTAACGGAATGTTGACTTTATTTTCAGTAAACAATTTTACTACCTTCTTCCATGTCACTAATTCATGTTCTCTTAACCATGATTTTAAATTTCACTGGAGGGGCACCTTATTTTAGTTCCGTGGCATATACTTTCTCATTTCTATAATAATTTCTTCTTTAGCGCATTATGAAACACATGCTTCTGTTTTTTTCTCCTGGGCTATCTTTTTATTATTGATTTCTGATTTGGCTGCATCTTGGTGAGAGAATGTGGCCTGCTCAATTCTGATGCTTTGAACCGTGTGGAGGCTGCCTTGATGGCCCACAACATGGTCACTTTCATAAAAGCGCCATATATTTTTTTTTCACAACTTAATTACTTTATTGGGCTTAACAAATAGCATTTCCTGCTCGCTATGCTAGAACTGGAAAGATACAGAGACATTAGCATGGCCTCTGGGCAAGAAGGACACATACAATTTTGAAGCATTCCATCTAATTAAAAAAACCAGTATTTTGACATATCATTATATTTTTTACTATAAAATACACGTAACACAAATAATCTTTTTTTTGAGACAGAGTCTCACTCTGTTGCCCAGGCTGGAATGCAGTGGCACCATCTTGGCTCCCTGCAACCTCCGCCTCTCAGGTTCAAGTGATTCTCATGCCTCAGCCTCCTGAGTAGCTGGGACTACAGGCATACACCACCACACCCGGCTAAATTTTTTTTGTATTTTTAGTACAGACAGGGGTTTGCCATGTTGGCCAGGCTGGTCTTGAACTCCTGACCTCAAGTGATCCACCCGCCCTGGCCTCTCCAAGTGCTGGGATTACAGATGTGAGCCACCCCGCCCGGCCTACCATCTTAACCATTTGTAAGTGTACAGCTCAATGGCATGGAGTACATTCACACTGCTGTGCAGCTGATCTCTAGAACTTTTTTACCTTGCAAAACTAAAACTCTGTATCCATTAAACAGTGACTTCCCATTTCCCCTACCCCCAGCCCCTGGCACCCGCCATTCTACTTTCTGTGTTTATGAATCTAACTGCTCTGGGAATGTCTTATGAATAGAATCATACAGCATTTCTCTTTTTTGTGACTGGCCTGTTTTACTAAGCACAATGTCTTTGAGGCTCATCCATGTTGTAGCATGGGTCAGCATTTCCTTTCTTTTTAAGGCTGAGAATAATATTCCGTTGTATGTATCGGCCACATTTGATGTACCCACTCATCCATCAGTAAAGCTGGGCTTGTTTCCATCTTTTGGCTATTTGCATAATGCTGCTGTGAACATGGGTATGCAAATATCTCTTTGAGATCCTGTTTTCACTTATTTTGGGTGTATACTCAGAAGTAGAATTGCTGGATTACGTGGTAATTTTGGATTTAATCTTTTCAGGAACTGGCATACTGTTTTCTATAGTGGCTACACGACTTTGCATTCCCACTAGTAATGTACAAAAGTTCCAGTTTCTCCGTCTCCTCACCAGCAAGGGCTATTTTCATGCTCTCTGTATTTTGAAAAGGATCTGTGCCTTCATATTGTTGGGCACAGTGCTATCGCTTATATGCCCTTCTGTCAAGCTTGTAACTGTTTTGTACAAATCTGTATACTAATAGATGTCTTTTCTATTGGAATCATCACTTACTGAGAGGGCTCATCACTTACGAGAGAAGTGTTTTAAAGTCTCCCAAGTACTATAACAAACAGTTTATTTCTCCTTGCAGTTTTTTCTGGCTCATATATTTTTCCATCCTTTGCTTAAAATTTTCTGAATTCTTATATTTTAACTGTGTCTTTTATAAACACTGAGTCAGGGCCAGATACAGTGGCTCACACCTGTAATTTCAGTGCTTTGGGAGGCTGAGGCAGGCAGATTGTTTGATTTCAGGAGTTTGAGATGAGCCTGGGCAACACCCATCTCTACTAAAAATACACACACACACACACACACACACACACACACACACAAATAGCTGGGTGTGGTGGTGCATGCCTGTGCGGTCCCAGCTACTCTGTAGGCTGAGGTGGGAGGATTGCTTGAGCCCAAGTGGGCAGGGGATATGGGGTGGTTGGGGGGCCCTGGGAGCAGAGGTTGCAATGAGCCAAGATCACACCACTGCACTCCAGCATGGGTGACAGAGAGATACCTTGTCTCAAAAAAAAAAAAAAAACAAAAAAAAACCCATGAAGTCAGTAGTCTTTGTTTTTACCTGGAGAGGGTTTATCACATTTGGATTTATTATACTATCTTATTAAGTGCTATTTTTCCCACTTTTTGTTTTTCTCAACCTCGTTTTTTTGGACTTGTTTGGGAGACAAAAAGGTTTTATCCTCTTATTTATTTTTCCTAGATCTTCCTAGTTTAGACGTTCTGTGCAGGAGTATATTATGTGATTATTATTTTAATAGTTACAGTAGCTACTTTAACACTGGTAGTTTGCAAACTCTAAGCTTAATCATTTCTTTAGCTTTCTTCAAATAATACAAGGACAATCCCAATTTATATGCTATATTGTCCAGTGTTTCCATTTTATCCTGTGGTTTATTTTTTTTAGACAGAGTCTCGCTCTGTCACCAGGCTGGAGTGCAGTGGCATGATCTTGGCTCACTGCAACCTCCAACTCCCTGGTTCAAGGGATTCTCCTGCCTCAGCCTCCCAAGTAGCTGGGATTACAGGCATGGCACCACCATGCCCAGCTAATTTTTTAGTAGAGACAGGGTTTCACCATGTTGGCCAGGTTGGTCTCGATCTCCTGACCTCATGATCTGCCCACCTTTCAGAGTGCTGGGATTACAGGCATGAGCCACCGTGCCTGACTTACCCTGTTTTTAAACTCACAAATTAAACGTTCTATTGTTTAGGCAGCCAAGGTTTGTCAGAATTTATCTACCTACTTACCACTGTCTGCCCATCATATCTTTTTATTTTTAATTTTTATGGGTACATAGTAGGTGCATATGTTTATGGGATACATTCATTATTCCTTCTTGCATCAAATACCCTCCATCTGGGATCCTTTTCCATCTTTCTAAAGTTGATCCTTTAGAATTTCCTTTAAGGGATACAGGATGCAACAAGCAGAATTGCTCTGGAACTAGCCCTAGTAGCTCGCTCAGGGTGGCTGGAGAGTCAGTTAAAACCGCCCCGCTCCTACTCAGGCTGCCTTCTTTCAGTGGGAGGGAGGTGATGCAAGTCGGGCATCCCTTGGGGCCCAGGTGTGGGGCAGCTGGCTTTCTCAGGCAGCAATGAAAACAGCTGGCACCCAAGTCCCAACTGCTGCTGCCTCAGAGAGTCATCCCCCTCCTAATAGGTCGCTTCCTGTTTGCCTTAGAAGGGTAGCAACAGGGGCCAGTGCTTCTGCCTGAAGGTGAGCTGTCTCAGTGTGAGCAGAACAAGGCGAGGTGGGGGTTGGAGGCTCCCTGCTTTTGTGTCTCTTGCTGCCACTTGCCATGTAAGCTTCTGATGCAGGAGTTTTCATGGCTACTTCACCAGCTGGGGACGTCCAGCCAGTGACACCTCTGCCTGGGGCTCACTCGGCCCCAGGTTCGCCACAGAAGGTGCCCTACCCACTCAGTCTGCTGGGCCGCACCTGGTTGCACTCTGGCACCTGGTTGCACTCTGGCCACCACAACTGTGTGCTCAGCCCCTGGCTGCAGGGTTTGGGGCGAGTGAGTATGGGGTCCGGCTGGCTGCTCCAAGCACTGGCACAGAAGTGGGCTCCGTGTGGGGCTTGTGGCTGGACCAGGTGTGTCGCAAGTAACTCCCACAGTGAACTCTAGTGTCCAGATGAGGGGGAACGCAGTGGCACCCAGACAGGGAAGCTTGAAAACTTGAAGCCCCAGAGGGCGTGTTACAATGTGCTAACAGGTCTTTAGGCCTGCCGGCAGTCTTACAAATAGGACTGTGTTAACAGCTCTGTCAGTCCTATTACCCGACTCTGGCCCATGGCTCTGGGGCTGGCCTGGCCCTGCCACTGCTCTCTATTGCAGGATGTGGCCACTAGCACTAATGGTGGGTGGGGAGGGTAGAGGGCTAAGTGTTACTGCCTTCTTTGTACCTGAGTTCAGTGAGGTCCTGAGTACTTGTCCCACATCCAAGAAGAATGAGATTACATTGACAATTGAAGGATGAGAAGGGTGGAGAAGAGTTTTATTGAGTGACAAAACAGCTTTCAACAGAGATGGGATTTAAGGATGGTCTCCTACCAGAAGTCATGTGGTCTCTCTCTCAGTGTGGCTGGGTCTGGGACTTTTAGGGGCTCAGAATGGGGGTGTGTGTGCTGATTGGTTTGTGAGTATGCAAAAAAGGCTAAAACAAAGGTACAATTCAAAGGTGGTCATGACACTAAAAAACCAATTAGGGGAGGGCAGGTATAAGTAAAATAGGTGAAGGGGGGTGATCAATCTGGGGAAAGCACACCAAATGGGAAGAGAGGTTCTCAGTGTGGTCCATGGACTTATCCAAGACTAGCAGTTTGGCTTTCAGGCTTTAAATTGTCTTTGGTTTGAAGGTGAGGTTTCACTGGGGACCTGCCCCCATCTGCTTAAGTATTTGTCTGCCTCCTTCTGCTATCACTTCCCTGATAAAGCTTATTCCTTAATCTATTCTTTGTTTTATTGGGAAATCATCTAAGATCTGCTTCCTGGCAGGTGGTGACCACCAAGAGACCCACCTTTTGGCAGTGCCTTTTATTAATAAAGTTTGTCTATTTTGTCATCATACCTGAAAGATAGTTTCACTAGGTATAGAATTCTAGGATGACAATTGATCTCTTAAAGCACATTGAAGATGTCATTCTAGTGCATTCTGGCATCCACTGATGCTGTTGAGAAGTAGGCTTTCAGTTACATTTGTTTCCTATGTGATCTCTCTTCTTCTCTGGCTGCTTTTTAAATCTTTTTCCTTGGCATCCTGTAGTCTCAGGACTTCGACATGCGTTGAAGTGTGCCTTTATTTAAATCTTGCTAAGAATTTATTAATGAGATACCTGGATTTCTAACTCTGGAAAAATTTCATTCCTATCTCCTTTAATATTTCTTCTTCTCTTCTCTGTTGACGCCCTTCTTGAACTCCAGAGTAGATGTTTCTTAGACCCTCCTACCCCAGCCACCACATCCTTCACTTCTTGTCTCTGTTTTCCTGTCTCTGTCTCTAGTCCTACAGTTGGGATGATTTTGTTTTTTATTTTTTTTGTTTTTTATTTTATATATATATATATAATTGTGTTTTAGGTTTTAGGGTACATGTGAAGAACATGCAAGATTGTTGCATAGGTACATACATGGCAATG
This sequence comes from Ateles fusciceps, assembly GCA_036589455.1. NCBI lineage: Eukaryota > Metazoa > Chordata > Mammalia > Primates > Atelidae > Ateles > Ateles fusciceps. The sequence continues at coordinate 3,319,988 of JAZHEH010002010.1, read as the reverse complement.
TGGTTTGCTGCCTTCCTCCCCATCACCTATATCTGGCATTTCTCCCCATTTTATCCCCTCCCCCAACTCCCCACTGTCCCTCCCCTAGCTCCCCCTCCACAGACCCCAGTGTGTGATGCTCCCTGTGTCCATGTGTTCTCACCTGCCTATGAGTGAGAACATGTGATGTTTGATTTTCTGTTGTTTTTTATTTTTAAAATTTCATTTATTTTTTAGAGATGGGGGTCTCACTCTGTCACTCAGGCCAGAAAGAATAAAATGGTGGGAATATAACTTGCTGCAGCCTTAACCTCCTGGGCTCAAGTGATCCTCCCACCTCAACGTCCTGAGTAGCTAGGACTACAGGCACATGCCACCATGCCTAGATAGCTTGTTTTTTTGTAGAGATGAGGTCTTACTCTCCTTCCCATGCTGGTTTTGAACTCCTGGCCTGAAGCGATCCTCCCACCTCAGCCTCCTGAGTCTCTGGGATAACAGGTGTGAGCAACCTTGCCCAGCTAGGATGATTTCTTGAGCACCCTCTTTAAGTCCACAACCAGTTGCCTCTTCAGACATATCTAATATGCTTTTCACTGCAACCATTTCATGCTTCATTTGACCATTGTTTTAATTTCATTTTAGAAGTTCTAATTTTTTTTCAAATATACTGGTTCTTTCTGTGAATTCTCTTGGCCCTTGCTCACATTTTCTTTTTTTTTTTTTTAATGATCTTGTTGCATACCAACCTTGTTCACATTTTCATGCTTCTTTTTACTACTTAAACATTGAAGTTGAAATTGACACCTTCCCCAGCCGGGCACTCCCTGTGCCCTTCCCATGTGTGTGCATCGCCAGGGTGCAGGTGTGGCACCTCCATGGCGGCCGAGACTTTTGTCCATTTATCTCACTTTTGTGTCCATTTCCTTGAACAGGGCTCAGTAAGCCAGCACTGGGCAGATAGATGGTGGCTTCATATTCGGTGTCTTGTCAGTGTCTGAAGCCTGTGAAGGACCTTTTTGCTGACTCTCCTTCCATGTTTACTTTGCTGTTTTCGCCCCATGAGAGGTCATTTTTCTTGGAACTTTATTTGTGGGAATTCTTTGAGGCCCAGGTTGAAGGATCTCTAGAAAGGAACTATATTTGCTTCTGCCAGTATGCTTGAGAGTTTTCAGAACACCGAAGTGTGAATTTGGCTGGGATTCTGACTTAAACTTCATGTGAGGCCCAGCCTGGGCTAAGGTTGAGATGAGCAGGCTTTTCTGCTGAGCCAGTGTTTGAGTTCTTGTTACTTCTACCTCCACCTCCTCCTCAATGTTATCTTAATTTTTTTTTAATTGTGATAAAATACACATAATATATAATTTACCACCTTAACCATGTTTAAGTGTACATTTCAATAGTGTTAAGTGTGTTGACATTGTTGGACAACTGATCTCTAGAAGGTTTTCATCGTGAAAATGAAAACTCTATACCCATTAAACACGAACTCCCCACTTCCCCTCCCCCAGCCCCTGGCTGAACTGCCCTTCTTTCTCTTGATGAATCTGACTGCTCTAGATACCTCATGAGTGAAATCATATAGCATCTGCACTTTCGCGTCTGGATTATTTTGCATAGCATAAATGTCTTCAGGATTCATCTGCATTGTAGCATATCGCAAGATCTCCTTCCTGTTTAAGGCCGAAGAATATTGTATGATGTGGACAAACCACGTTTGGTGGATCCATGCATCCACTCATGGACACTTGGGTTGCTCCCACCTTTTGGCTGTTGTGAATAATGCTACTATAAATAAATATGGGCATACAAACATCTTAGTCCCTACTTTTAATTCTTTTGGATATACTTGGAATTGCTGGATCACGTGGCAATTCTGTTTGATTTTTTGAGGAGCCACCGTACCATTTTCCGTAGTGCCTGAACCATTTTAAGTTCCCACCAGTAGTGCACAATTTCTCCCTATCTTTGCCAACACTTGTCATTTTCTATTTTTTCATAAATAGTAGCCATCCTAGTGGGCGCAAAATGCTATTGCATTATGGTTTTGATTTATATGTCCCTAAAGATTAGAGATGTTGAGTATCTTTTCAAATCTTATTTGTTAATGGCATATCTTCCTTGGACAAATGTCTATCTGAGTATTTTGCCTATTTTTTTCTCTTTTGGTAGAGGTCACGGTCTTGCTGGGATGCCCAGGCTGGTCACAGACTCCCTGAGCTCAAGCGATCCTCTCACCTTGGCCTCCCAAAACACTGGGATTACAGGCATGAGCCACTGTGCCAGCCAGTTTGCCTGTTTTTAAAATGAGGTTATTTGTGCTTTGTTTTTTTTTTGTTGTTGTTCTTATTCTCATTACTTTTTACCCTGAGGGCAGGCTCTCTCGGGTGCCGGCTCTATGTGAGCATTTTGCGTCAGACTCCTGCCCTAAATTGGTTTCTGCACCCTACGTAGTCATCTAGGTTGAAGCTCAAGCCCTCAGCAGAGCGTCTGAGATGAGTGCTGCTCAGGCCCCACTAAGCTGCAAGGTTTCTGCCTTCTCTTTGCTTCTGGTCTCTGTGGCAGCCTGAGGATGCCGCTAACATGATGGTTTTACATTTTCTTCAGCATTTTAGCTGTTTCCACCAGAAGGCCCATCAGGCATCTAATTCCCCACAGTACAGAAACCGTAGCTCCTGGAGATTGATTTTCTTACCACGTCTTGTTTTGCTTGTGTCTGAGAGAGCCTGAGGAATTCCATATAGATAAATGCATCATTAGGTTCACGACAGAAAGGAAAGCAGGGGGACAAGTGTGTGTCTACACCATGATCGTGATTTTGTAATTTTATATGCCTGTGAATAAGGACATGAAGTTTACGTAGAGAAAGGAAAAGAGGTCATTTCTTAGATTGGTGTAATGGGGACAACTTACTTTCCTTTAAAAATGCACTCCTCCCGTCATCAGCCCCGCAGCCAGTGAGTCCGTTGAGTCCGTCAGTCTGGCAGTCAGTCAGTCCATCAGTCCGGCAGCCAGCCAGTCAGTGAGTCAGTCAGTCAGTCAGTCAGTCAGTCAGTCTTGTCAGTCCGGCAGCCAGCTAGTCAGTCAGTCAGTGAGTCCGTCGAGTCAGTCCGTCAGTCCGGCAATCAGTCAATCCGGCAGCCATAGTCAGTCCGTCAGTGTAGTCAGTAGTCCGTCAGTCATTCCTCATCAGTCCGGCAGCTCAGTTAGTCTGTCAAGTCCGTGAGTCCGGCAATAGTCAGTCCAGCAGCCAGTGAGTCCGTCGAGTGAGTCAGTCCGTCAGTCAGTCCATCAGTCCGGCAGCCAGTCAGTCTGTCAGTCCGTCAGTCCGGCAATGAGTGAGTCCAGCAGCCAGTCAGTCCGTCAGTGAGTCAGTCCGTCAGTCAGTCCATCAGTCCGGCAGCCAGTCAGTCCGGCAGCCAGTCAGCTGTCAGTCAGTCAGTCCAGCAGTCAGTCCGTCAAGTCCGTCCAGAGTGAGTCCTTGACTCCAGCCCTGTCCTGGAAGCAGGAGACCCAGAGACCGAAGAGATTAGAAAGTGCCCAGCCCTGAGTCATTGTGCTTGTGATGCTGGTTGTGTAAACAGTGAGCAGTGACCTGCCAGCAAAGTTTGGTGATGCAGTATTGGTACGGGGGTTAAATGCCTTAACGACCTAAGAAACAATCCCAGCAGTTTGGGGGAGAATGTCTAGTTCTCCAATAAATGTTTTCAATGGACGACAGGAACTACTGGAAAAGTCTGAAGCTGTGACTTTCCTTAGAGTGGTGAAAACAGGATTCCATTTTCAAAAATGTCCTTTTCACACCAGTAAGAAATGCCAGCCACAGAGGGGCTCTCAGCTGGGGGAGTGGGGCAGAAGTGTCTAAGGCTTAGAGAAAATCCCAGCCTGCTTCGGGCTTCCAAGAGCAATTCAGAATTCCTATGTGGAAAAGGAGAGAGGGGCAAGTTCCCAGAGAGAAGAAGGGCAGAGTGGCCGGGAGACTTCCTCTCCGCTGGGACACCGCCTTCTCGGGCGGTCGGCAGCCTTCTTCAGGTCCCCTGTCTTTGTAAAAAGTGGTGCTCAAAGCTGGGACTTAAACTAAACAGATTTCCTAGAGGAAACACACACACACCATCACACTCTGCTAACGTTGCTTTTATGGACATTTCCCTGAGAAATATTTCTCTCTGGAAAAATAAATTCACAGGATGTAATTAAAACCATGATGTGTGTATGTTGGCCAGGGCCCTTCTTAAGTGCTTCACCAAATGGGCCACCAAATAAAGCAGTGAAGGCTGGCTTTGTTCACGTTGGTTAACAATGCCATTTATTAATTGTAACACAGGGTGTTCTCGGACTTTATGGTTTCAGAAGCAGCCTTGTGGCTGGCCCTTGCCCAAGGCAGCCCGGGTTCTGACCCCAGTGTGACCTCTGCAGGAGACACAGCTGAGGGCTCTGCGGTGGCACTGGTCGAGGCGACAGGCTCAGCTCCACCGACGCGCCCATTAGGCTGTTTTCTGCTGATAACCTAGGGAAAATATATTCCAAACGTGAGACAAATTCCTAAAAAGAAAATGTTAGCAAGGCAGTGCTTTTGAGTAACAGGGCTAAGGGGAGTTATGTCTTCTTATCTTCGGTGTGGCTCCCAGAGAGGCCTCCCCCACTCCCAGCCCCGGCCTCTCCTGCTGGTCCTCAGCCTGGAGTGACTGTAATTCCAGTTTCTTTACTGGATGTATGAGTCCTGAGGCTGCAGAAACAATTCACCACAGACCTGTCTGAAGCCCAGGTGTCCCCCAGGGCTGCGCTCCCCCTGACCCCACCCCCTGCACGAGGGTCCTTCCTGCCTCTGTCAGCTTCTGGGGACCCCAGGTGTTCCTTGGCTTGTGGCCACATCACTGCACTCTCCAGCCCCGTCTCCACACCGCCTTCTCTCTCTCCAATCTGCCTTTGCCTTTCTCTTGTAAAGGCAGCTGCCGTTGGGTTAGGGCGTGCCCTCAAGTCCAGGGGCCATCTCATCTTGAGGTCCTTAGTCACATCAGCAAAGACCCTTTTCCCAAGTAAGGTCCCATTCACAGCTTCCAGAGCTTAGGCTGTGGACTGTTTTGGGGGCTGCCATTCAGCCCCTCCACGCTGGTCTGTAGGCTCCACGGGAGGGTGTCCAGCTTTGCTTGCCCCTGAACCCTAGGATCCCGGTGCCCTGGTGTGGCAGTTTGTCAATTTCAGAGCCTGAAAGACTTTATCTGTTGGTTCAGGCCTGGGCTAGCTCCTGTGAGAGAATCAAAATACTCCTCCTACCAGAAGCCACTTTCCAGGAACCTAAGGGTCTGCCAGGAGAGATAGGCCAGCTCCTCTGGCAGCTGCAGTCAGGTGAGGAGAGATAAATGCTGCCGGGAGGGCCTGGAGCCAAGGCCCCAGCTGGCTGGGTAAGGCTGCCAGGGGGTGTGGGGGGGGGACATCTGGTGAGGAGGGGAGAGGTCACCAGGACAGGGCTGTGGGGAGGGAGGGAGCCTTGTGCGCAGACCCCGGGGGAAAGCATGCTGGCCCTGGAGAGTCAGATTCTAGGCTGGAGCTTGGGAGCTGGAGGAGGGGGAAGGAGGTTGGGGCTCTTCTGGGATGGGCATCAGATGCCCAGGCTCCTCCAGGAGTCTATACATGGGCATTCAGGGGACCACAAAGGAGTCTGTGAGCCCGAGTGACAGAGACCAACTGGTATGGCAGGAAAAGTTAACCTGGCATTAGGAGGGCATGGTGGGGCCAGCTCAGAGACTCCAGCACCATAGTAGGACAGGCAGGGAGGGGGAGCCCAGGGCGGGGATAGGGTCTCCACTCACCCTGCTATGAAAACTGCCAGCCCTGTGTTCTGGAGCCTGCTCAGTGCTGGGCAAGCTGGGCTGTTGGTACCCCTGGGGCCGAGGAGTCTCTAAGAATCTCCTGCCTCTGCTGCCAGTCCCTGCTCTGGGACTGAGATTTCCTCACCTCTGACTCCTCCCCATGCGGCAGTGACCAGCACATAGTAGGTGCCTTCCATGGGTGCTGCCTGGAGAGACGCAGGCCCCTGCAGATGATGCACGGTGTCACTGAGCACCGTGGCCTCCTGACACCCGTGGAGTTCTCGGTCACACCATGCGAGGCAGCACGGCACCTGTGGGGGGCTGGGCGAGGGCACCACCTTGGCAGGGCTCCCAGGGCTCAAACTGTCCTCTGCAGTCCCCGAAGCTGGGCTCCCTGGTCCTCCCCTGGGGCCTCCATTGCCAGGATAAACCACATCCAGGCAGAGGCTGACTTGGCTGGAAGAGGAAGGCTTTGAGGGCTACAAGGAAGACCACTGCCTGCGCCCTGCCCAGCCCCACAGGGCCCAGCTGAGGGCCTGCTGGGACACTGCCTCTGCCCCTGAGCCCTGCTCTGTTCCTAGCTGGGCAGAGAAGGTGGGCTCAATTTGGGACAGGGTGGGATGGGGTGGGAGGCTGGAGGTGGGGACGGGCTTCACTCAGCAAAGCCCTGCCATCGTGAGATTTAGTAGCCATGGCGCCGATGCCACTGTTTGCTGAGGTTCTCTCTGCCCGGAAGCCTGTGGCACTTTCTATGGGATTTTGGGTCTTTACAAAGCCTGCAAGGTAGGTATTACCAGCCCATTTTACAGGGAGGCAGCTGATGCTTGGAGGCTTTGCCCTGTCTGTTGGCTCAGCTGGAAGGAGGTGGATTTGGCTCCCTAGCTTGGGGTAGACACCCTGACTCTCCACGGGTGGGCTCCAAGGCCTGAGACAGGGTCTGCGGGGGCAGGGACTGGTAAAGGTGTTTCCAGGACAAAGCCTGGAGGCTCGGCCAGCTGCCCTCATCTCACGACCTCACCTGGTAAAACTTCAGGCGCCCTGCTTCCTTCAAAGGAGAGGGCCAGGCCCCCGGGAGGAGACGCCCCAAACACAGGCCCACAGGGCCTAGGACCAGGAGAAATTCCCATTTCTGGTCCCTGCCTGGGTGACATCTTCTGCCCAATTCCTAGAGACAGCCGTGGGGGTTGAGCGGCAGCAGCATTGACACACCTAGGTCCGGCAGGCTCCTCACCAGCCTGCAGCTGTGGGGCTCAGGTTTCCAATCCCCCATATGCCTGCTGTGCTTCCGGAGGGGCCCCCGGTTCCCTGCAACAGGAGGGATGAGGGATGGGAGCCCCTTCTCAGACCTCCGGAACCAGAAGGCCCATTGTTGGACATTTGGTTATAAAATGATGCTTAACCAGTACTACAGTAGCCGAACCTGTCACACGTCTGAGTACTTCCCTAGAACGAATGCCTGGAAGAGGCATTTCTGATCAAGGACTACTCATTCTGATGCTTTAGCTAGACTGCCACATTTTCCGCCAGAAAGATTGGGCTAGGCTACACGGAGGGGCCACTGGGGCCACTGTGGGGGAGGCCTGAACCTCCAGGGGTCAACAGGAGGCAATGGGTGATTCTACGGTAGGAGGAAATGCAGGGGTGGGGAAATGGGAGGGGACCATGGGGTCCTGGAGGGGCACAGACAGCCTCCTGCACGGGTCTTGCCGCCGGTGTGCCAGCTGGGATGGCACTGGCAAGGCCCTGCGGCTTGTAGGTGATGTGACCAAGTGGATTCATCTCCTGTGGCCACGTGGATTCATCTCCCAGTGGCCACCGAGTGTCCCTGTGCGGGTGGCTCTTTTGTGCTCAGAGGACCTGGAAGAAGAAGGGCTCTGGAGAGGTGAGGTCTGAGGGGAAGGCGGGCTGTGGGGCTGCACAGTCTGGGTGTGAGCCCAACTCAGCCACCTGTGGGCTGTGTGGTTTTGGGGACAGCACCAGGCCCCCTGGTCTCAGGGTCCTGAGAAATGGGGGTGATGGTACTGGCAGAGTGTGGCCAGTGATTATGTGTCTTTCCTACTCCCGCACTGCTGGTTCTGTGGACGCCGCACTGCACCCTGTGGGCATTTAGGAGACACAGAGGTAGGGATGTGAGGCCACCTCCCCACTATGGACCACGCAGCCTCAGGTTTTTCTAAGAGGCAAGATCCCAAGGGGAACACGTGGCAGGGGGAGGTGGAGCTGCAGGCGCAGGAGGGAAGCTCTGCTCAAGGCACTCAATACCTTGATGCAAAGGCTGCTGACACGTGGGGACGCTCACTGTGGGCCCAAGGGGACCAGACAGGCAGAGCAGCAGAGGCCCTCGGAGACCTGGCTCTCACCTGGCTGCACATTAGAATCACCTGGGCGCTCTGAACTACCCAACGGCCAACCCACACACCAGACTGACTGCACCAGAGCCTCTTTTAAAAAATAAAGCAATTGCGGTAAAATTTAGAACATAAAACTTAACCTTTTTTAAATGCGCAGTTCAGTAATGTTAATTCACAATTCACATTGCTGTGCTACCAATTTCCAAAACTTTTTCAACTTCCTCAACTGAAACTCCAACCCCATTAAACACTAACTCCTCATTCCCCCACTTCCCCAGCCCTTGGCAACCCCCACTCCACTCTACGGTTTCACTGCTCCAGGGATCTCACATAAGTGGAATCACACAGTACTGTATTTGTCTTTTTGTGACCGGCTTATCTCACTCAGCATAACGTCTTCAGGGTCATCCCTGTTGTGGCATGTGTCAGGATTTCCTTCCTCTCTAAGGCTGAGCGCTATTCCATTGTGTGGATGGACTGCATTTCGTTTAACCATTCACGAAGTCGTGAGTCGGTTTCAGGCTTCGGAGTTGCTGAAGCGCCAAGAGTTTGGATGTGCAGCTGTGGAGGGGCAGCGTCATCATCGGAGTCACCTGTCCCTCATGCCAGCGGTGCTCTCTGCTGTTATCAAGTCCAAACACCACTGCAGGAAGTACCCCTAGTCCCGCCTCCACCCTCCACAGGGCCCGCCAGGTCTGCACCCAGGTGGGCCCACCCAGTGTATCTGGGCCACTCAGGACCAGCCTCAGCAGGAGCACTTGTGGGGCTGCGTCTGCGGCTTCCCTACTGTCTGGCGTGTTGTACACAAGGATGGGCCAGCAGGTCACGCCCAAGACTGCAGGGGTTTCTGTCCTTCCTTATCAGTCTCCTGCTGTGCTGTGAACAAGTTAGTCCTCCCGCCGCCTGAGGCCTGCTTTCTAACTCGGCCGGGGAGAATGGGAGGACCCAGGGGGAATCCGTGCTGAAGGACCAAAACCAATACTCATGGTGGGACGACGCTGCGATATTTGAACTTGAGAGTGTGCAGGGAATGTTACTCGTTTGTTCACAAACGCATTCATTTATTCAATGAACTTCGCGTCAGCCATTGGCTGTCATCAGCCGCGGAGCTGACTGCGGGCTTCATGGAAGGGATTTGGGAGAGCATTCATCCAAAACATCACGCTGCGACGCTCAGCCCTGCAGTGGGCGGTCACCACTCTCCGCGTCTCCGAATCCACCCTCCCGGGGCTGCGTGGCTCGGGGCACCTGCCGGGACCCCTCCAGCCTAGCCGAGACCCGGGTCCCGCCCGCTAGGGCCCCGCCCACACCCGGCAGAAGCCACGCCCCGTTCGTGGCGGCGGGGACGACCCCATCGACCCGACCCAGGCTGCTGCCCCAGGCAACGCGCTTTCCAGGTCCTTGGCTTCTTATGAGGGGAAGCCACAGCGCAGCCGGCGCCCCGAGAGTCGGTAACTCGCGAAGTCCACGCCGGACGCAGGACAACATCAGCGACCAGCTCGGCAGGGAAGCCGGAAGTGGAGGCGCGGACCCGGAAACCAGTGAGGCCGGCGCGCGCCCGCCGGAAGCCGTGACCCCGACGCGGCCCCCGAGCCCGTGGCGCCGGAAGTGGTCGCGGGCAGCTCTCCTTCCTGCCTGAGGGGGGCGGCGGTGACCGTGGCGGCCGCGGAGGCGGAAGCACTCATGGCGGAGGGCGGCAGCCCAAGACGGGCGGGCGGGGCCGGGTCCGCAGGTAACGTGCGCGCGGCTGCCGCGGGGCGTGTGGGGATGGCGAGGGCTGGCTCTGGCGTCCCCTGCCGAGGCCCTGCGTCCTCGTCCCGGGCTGGCCGGGCCCACGGGGCAGCCAGGGAGCCGCTTCCCGCAGGCCGGGGTCGGGGGTGAGCGCGGCTCGTCCTGCGGAGCGGCCCCACCATGGACGCGCTGTCGGCTCCACAGCCTCAAGTGCAGTCCCCGCGCTAGATTTTCTTTCCGGTGGAACTTGCTCGTAACTTCTCTCCAGTTAGCCGATATGGGTTTGATAATGACCCAACTGCAAAAGTAGGACGCGGGCCGCCTTCCAGCTCTGAGTGCACGGATCAGGAAAGCCTCCCGGAGGGTGGGCACCTTTTCACCCTTCTGCCACCCACGACGTGACCGGTGGTACAGCGGGGCAGCCTTCCCACCCCCCCACGGGCACAGACCAGCGACAACGGGGACGCCATCTCCAGCGAGCTCGTCAGTGACACAGCATGTCCAGGGGCCTTTGGCCCACCCGCAAAGGAGGCAGTTAGAAAGGCTCACACCCACCATCCAAAATAACTATCCTGCTTATCCTATCCTCTACCTTGAAGTGCCCCTACCACGCACATGTGAAGGAAGCGGTCAGGACAGGTTCTTCTTTCCAGGTGGTGTGGTAGGAGTCCCTTCTTGCCAGATTTCTGAGTTTGGCATTCGCGCCAATGGTGTCATGTGCTCTGGGCTTTACATGCCTACATTTGCCTTTGGAGGGGTTCCTCTCCTTCTTAGTAATAAACCAAGAAATTTGTTAAAAACCTCAAAAGATTGACTTGGAGACTGGTGCCGATAGGCTTTTCCATCCCTCCCTCCCCCGCACCTCCCTCCAATCATTTAAGAGACTTTTGTTGAAGACCTACTGTTGGCTAGACCCAGCGGAGGAAACTGCAGTGACCAGAACAAGCCAGACAAAGCATCCACCACCCTGGGCTTTGGTTGGCATTGACTTTGACTTCAGAGACAGCCAGGACCTTAGGATGTCATCCCATGTGAGAGAGACGGAATGAGAGGTGTTCCGTGGGAAAAAGGACTAACAGCTACTTCCCAGTATAGAGAGGGGTCCTGGGAAAGAAACACTGGCTTTGGTGGCTGCGCAGGGCTCCTCTTTTTTTTTTTTTTTTTGTAGATGGAGTTTAGCCCTTGTTGCCCAGGCTGAATTGCAGTGGCGTGATCTTGGCGCACTGCAGCCTCTGCCTCCTGGGTTCAAGCGATTCTCCTGCTTCAGCCTCCTGAGTAGTCGCCCGGATAAATTTTGTATTTTTAGTAGAGATGGGGTTTCACCATGTTGGCCAGGCTGATCTTGAACTCCTGAGCTCAGGTGATCCCCTGGCCTTGGCATCCTAAAGTGATGGGATTACAGAGGGCTTTTTTTTTTTTTTTTTTTGGAGCCTCTCGCTGTCACTAGGCTGGAGTGCAGTGGTGCAGTCTCGGCTCACTGCAACCTCTGCCTCCCGGGTTCAAGCGATTCTCCTGCCTCAGCCTCCCGAGTAGCTGGGACTACAGGTATGTGCCACCATGCCCACCTAATTTTTGTATTTTTAGTAGAGATCGGGTTTCACCATGTTGCCCAGGATGGTCTCGATCTCTTGACCTTGTGATCCGTGCCGCCTCTGTCCCCAAGTGTTGGGATTACAGGCGTGAGCCACTGTGCCCAACCGAGGGCTCCTTTTTATATCCTCATGCACTGCTGTTTTGTTATTCAGTGTGTTTTGAGCCTAGGGTGGAGGGGCAACAGATTTTCAGTTGAAGCTTAAGTGCTATCCTGGGACAGTTGTGTTGTTATTGGAATAGTTGGTCAGCAAAACACAAACTTGAAGTTGCTTTTGAATCTGGAGCTGGGGAAAGATTCTGAGGCTACTTTTGAGATGGGCCAGAAATGGATAGCACAGAGACCAGCAGAGGGGGCCCAGAAGAGAGCTCAGCTGTGGCTGCTATTTTTTGCCCTACCCTACATCTGAATCTTTCCCACTCCTACTTTGAACTTTTTCACTCTGTGGTAACCACAACTGTGAGTTTAATTACCGGGGGAGGATAGTTACTGAAGGAAGACTGAGATAGTGGCATAAGGAGTTGTTCATGCCTGCTTGTTGATTTGTGGCCGGCCTGGTTGTGGGATCAGCGTGAGCAACCCAATGGACTCAAATCCTGGAGGGCAAGGACACTTCCTCATCACCGATTGTACCTGTGGTTGAGTCTCGTCTACAGTAGTACTCAAAAGGGATTTGATTTTAATATAAAAAACATTTCAGCATCTGGAAGAGCCCCTTATGGAGGGTGTGCTTTATACCTGCATGTCTGGTCTCACTCTAGGACAGCATGGCAGGGCAGGGACTTGAATCCAAGCAGTCTGTGTTTTTGCTTGTTACGTACATGCAAATCTGTGTAACTATTTTTACAAAACATAAATCTTCAGGAGTTTATTTTGGGTTATGATGTGAGGTGAATAAGTCAGTATTTCCAAATAAGTACCTAATGATACAAATGCCATTTGTTGAATACTCTTACATTCTCGCTGATTTTGATGCCAGTTTATAATTTCAGGCATACCTTGGAGATAGTGTGTGCTCAGTTCCAGAACACTGTGATCAAGTGAATACTGCAATAAAGCAAGTCACATGAATTTTTTGGTTTCCCAGTGCATATATAAGTTATGTTTCCATGATGCTGTGGTCTATTAAGAGTGCAATAATACCATTATGCCTAAAAATGTACACATTTTAGTTGAAAAATATTGCTGAAAAATGCTCACCATCATCTGAGCTATCAGTCACAATCTTTCTGCTGGTGGAGCGTCTTGCTCCAGTATTGATGGCTCCTGACTTATCAAGGGGCAGTGGTAATTTCTTAAATTAGATGCCAATGAAGTTGCCATATCGACTGGCTCTTCCTTTCATGAGATTTCTTTGTAGCATGAGATGTTGTTTGATGGCATTTTACCCACAGTAGAACTTCTTTCAAAATTGCAATCAGTCTTCTTCAGTCCTGCTGCTGCTTTATCAATGAAGTGTATGTCGCCTTCTAAATCCTTTGTTGTTGTTTTGACAGTGTTCACAGCATCTTCACCAGGAGTAGATTTCATCTCAAGAAACCGCTTTCTTTGCTCATCCATAAGAAACAACTCCTCATCCATTCAAGTTTTATCATGAGATTGCAGTAATTTAGTCACATCTGCAGGCTGTAATTCTGGTTCTCTTGTGATTTCCACCACATCTGCAGGTACTTCCTCCACTGAAGTCTTGATCCCCCTCAAAGTCATCCACGTGGGTTGGAATCAACTTCTTTCAAACCCCTGTTAAAGTTGATGTTTTTGACCTCCTCCCATGAATCACAAACGTTCTAAATGACATCTAGATTGGTGAATCCTTTCCTGAAGGTTTTTAATTCATTTTTGCCCAGATCCATCAGAGGAACCACTGTCTATGGCAGCAGTAGCCTTACAAATTGTATGAAATGATGTTAACACGTGAAAGTCAGAATGACTCCCTGATCCACAGGCTGTGGAATGGCTATGTGTGCAGGCATGAAAACAGCATGACTCTTGTACATCTTCATGAGAGCTCATAAGTGACTAGGCGCTTTGTCAGCCAGCAGTACTATTGTGAAAGGAATCTTCTGAGTAGTAGGTCTCAACAGTGGGCTGAAAATATTTGCTAAACCATGCTGTGAACAGATGTGCTGCCACCTGGACTTCGTTGTTTTGTTTTTAGTGCACAGGCAGAAGGAGTTCTGGAATTGTGAGTGAGCACTGACTTCAGCTTAAAGTCACCGGCTGTGTTAGCCTCTAATAAGAGTCGGCTTGCCCTTTAAAGCTTTGACACTAGGCATTGACTTCTCTCTAGCTGTGAAAGTCCTAGATGGCATCTTTTTTCAAATGGAAGGCTGTTTCTTCTACATTGAAAATCTGTTGTTTAGCCATCTTCACCAGTTATCTTTTAACCATGTCTTGTGAATAACTTGCTGCAGTGTCCACGTCAGCACTTGCTGCTTCACTTTGTACTTTTTTGTGATGGAGATGGTTTCTTTAAACCTCGTGAACCAACCTCTCCTAGCTTCAGACTTTGCTCCTGCACCTTCCTCAGCGCTCTCAGGCTTCATAGAATTGGAGAGAGTTAGGGCCTTGTTGTGGATTAGGCTCTGGCCTAAGGGAATGTTGTGGCTGGTTTGATAGTATCTCCAGACAACTCAGATTTGATATCAGCAGTAAGACTGTTTTGCTCTCTTATAAATTGTGTGTTCTTCACAGGGTAGCACTTTTAATTTCCCTCAAACTCTTTTCCTTTGCATTCACAACTTGGCTGTTTGGCACAAGAGGCCTAGCTTTCAACCTTTCTCAGCTTTCTACATGCCTTTCTCATTAAGCTTAATCATTTCTAGCTTTTAATTTAAAGTGAGAGATATATGACTGTGTCTTTAACTTGAACACTCAGAAGCCATTGTAGGGTTATTAATTAGCCTGATTTCAATACTGTGTCTGGGGAACAGGGAGGGCTGAGGAGGGAGGGAGGGAGGAAGACAGACAGAGAGAGAGAGAGAGACAGACAGACAGGGAGCGGCTGGTTGGTGGAGCAGTCAGAACACAGACCACGTGGATGGCTTAAGCACGCTGTCTCGTATGGGCACAGTTTGTGGCCCCCCAAAACAATTACAGTAGTAACATCACAAATCACTCATCACCGTAACAGATAAAATAATAATGAAAAAGTTTGAAATATTCCAAGAATTACCAGATTGTGACCCAGAAGACACAAAATGAACCCATCCTGTTGGATAAATACAGGGGTTGCCACAGACCTTCAGTTTGTAAAAAACACTGTTCTTTCTGGAGCTTGATAGAGTGAAGTGCAGCGCACTGAAGGGTGCTGGTATTGAGTTGTTTGTGTTGAGGTCTTTCTGGGCGTTGATTTGATTTATTAATCTTTATTTTGATGAGTGTTCTGTTACCTAGTAGGGTAGGGCTTTTTCTCTGTAACTTACTAAAAAAACCAGAAAAGTTCTTCTCCCTTATTTATATTTTCAGATAAACTTCACAATATTTTTTGTGATATCTGATAACAAAACCCCAAAGAAATGGTTCATACTTTATTTAAAATTCCTTAAATATTGAATCTTTTTATCTAAGTGCATGGTGTGTTTTTTCTGCTTACTGTGTTCTTTTGTGTTGTCTTTCAGTTTTATAGTCTTCATTATATGGGTTGGATTTATGTTTATGTACATGTATTTCTAACCTTTTTTATTGAGGTGGAACTTCTGTATGGTCAAGTGTACCTTTCTGATGAGTCTCTTAGGCAGGCCTCCCTGTGGCCATTACCCAGGGCAGTATGGTAGGGAGTCATCCATGTAGCAAATAGCAGCATTTAGTCAGCCCTTGGGTTTTGCCCTATGTCTTTTTTTGTATTGAAGGAGATGACAATGGTTCTCTTTCATAGTTTCCCAGTTTTAAGATATTCCCAAATACTTGGAGTAAATTAGAGTACTTGCCTGCTAGATTCTTTGACACAGTATTGATTCAGTCTGCAAATATTTTCTTTAGGATCTTGCTTCTGTATTCTTCAGTAGGTTTGGCTTATAATTCCTGGGCCCCACCAACTTTTAAAAAATTAATCTTGTCAGGGTTGGTGTCAGGAATGTGCTAGTTTTATAAGGGAAAGTTTCTACTATTTTCTCTTTTTGTTTTTACAGATAGGTTCTTGCTGTGTTGCTCAGGCTGGTCTGGAACTCCTGGCCTCAAGTGATCCTCCTGCCTCAGCCTCTTGAGTAGCTGGGATTATAGGCGTGCCACCATGCCCAGCTTGTGATTTATTTCTTGAGCATTTGAATGTACCCTGTAGCTGGGAGAGGGAAGGCTTGCTGCAGAGGGCACTCCCTTTTGGTTAACCTTGGTAGGGCCTCCCTGAGCTAACAGGAGCCCCTCTCTTCAGCGCAGGTCGTAATCTGAAGGAGTGGCTGAGGGAGCAGTTTTGTGATCATCCACTGGAGCACTGTGAGGACACGAGGCTCCATGATGCAGCCTACGTCGGGGACCTCCAGACCCTAAGGAGCCTGTTGCAAGAGGAGAGCTACCGGAGGTGAGCGGCGCTGCCCCGGGGCTGGTCCGGGCACTTGGGCCCTGCAGGTCTGCACAAAGCTGAGCCCCACAGTCAGGTTTGCAGATAAAGACCTTGATGTTGGGAGAAATGTGTTCTAGTTTTAGATGAAGGGGAAAAGGGAGACTGAGGCAGCATGGTCAGAGTTGTAGGAGACAGCCAGATAGTGCAGGCAAGGAGACCTGACTTCAGGTCCTGCTCTGTCATTGACCTTAGTGTTTTCTGGCAACTTCTGGGCCTCTGTGGGCCTCAGCCTCCTGATGTCACCCCCTGAAGGCAGCACTGTTTCCCCTCTTCAGTGGCGGCCCTGCCCCATCTTGGGTCTCTTGTGGCTCTTGATCTCAGGCGCTTCTGTACGTTCACCTTCCTTCACCGGCTTCCCTGGCGCCTCTCCTCTGCTTCTCAGGCCCTCAGTCATCTGCCCCCAGGACCTGGGCCTCAGCCTTAGGCCCTTTGCCTCATCACCTTTCTCCTTACTGTTCTCCTTATCAGTGGTCCCCTGCCCTGGCCTTGCCAAACTCTGCCTGTCCCCACAAAACGGCTCCAGCCCTTCGTTCACAGCAGCCGATGCTTGCCTCTCCCTGTCCCTGCTCAGGACGCCTGGGAGAGCAGAATCTGCCTGCTCTCTGGAGTGTTCTCTGATTCTTCTGCGGGTTTAAGGTTGGGGTCCTAGCTAAAGCTTAAACTCAGCTGCAGCCAGGACCTGTCCGTGTTGCTTTTGTGTTTTTGCTTTTCCTTCAGGACCCAAATGGCAGTGCGTTGATAGAAGCAATGCCTACATGTTGGTGCCGAGACTAATGCCACCACTTTTCTTTGGATAGTTTCCAAGAAAAGGATTTCTAACAGTACAGGAATATGTTTCTTCATTTCCTTCTAGTGTCTTAGTGGTATTTCATCAGAAAAGTATCAGTTTTTAAAAGAAAAATACCAGAAAGGACTGTCAGATGAAGATGGATGGGTCACGTACAAATATTTAATGTGGATGACTCAAGCCCAAAGCAAACCTGAATTAAACTTGTAGATGTAACAGTAGAATGAGATAGAGTTCAGTGAGGCCTCAGACCAAGTCTTTTCTATTGCTTTTCCCAGCAGTGTTTATTCTTCTTCCTTTACTCAGGTCCAGGGCGTCTCTGTTTCTTTACGTTTTCCTGTTGCTATTTGTCACTTCTTTGGTGATGAGTTCCTGGAGCATTCCTCCCTTGACTTTCCTGTGCAGTCAGAGCCTGGGCACAGCTGGCAGCGGAACCCGGAGGGCTGGCTTGCGGAGCTGCTCCTGCATGTTCCTGGGGCCTGGTTTGATGCTCTGGGCCCCTGAGCTTTGTTCTCAGTTACACCAGGAGCTCGCTGTGAACTGGTTGCGGTTGCTGCCTTGCTGGGTTGGTGGTTGGGGCAGGCAGTTGCAGTCTGATTGCGACATCTGCTGAGAGCTGTCTGGACAGGTTCCTCTGCAGCTGTTGGCCTGGCGTGTAGCCCCCATGCCACCTTAGTGATCCTTTAGGCCATCATTTGTGCAGTGTTAGAGGTTGGGGGGCCTACATAGTCACCTAGTCCTGGTGAGGATGCTGAGGCCCAGAGAGAGGCCCAGCCTCAAGCCTTCACACATGGTAACTGGGGAAGAGCGGCCTGACCCAGACCGCTGGGTGAGTGTGCTGTTCATTCGGCACTGCCTCCCAGGCAGACCCTTTCCACCTGTGTAGAGGAAGGCACTTCGGACAGCAGTCAGGAAATCTAAGAACTAGGGATCTTAGTATTGGTGCTGATCATTCTGCCGATGCCTCGAGTTTCCTGTCTCTGGAATGGGGCTGGTAATGCCTGCCCTGCCCTGCCATGCCCAGGTTCCACAGGGGAAAGGTGTGAAAGCATTTCAGAAGGCAGAGCCCATTAACTGGAGGTGTTATTAAGCAGTGGGGGGCTATGTCAGTCACCTTCTCAGAGTCTGTCTATGGGCCAGGGTGAGGGGGGCAGTGCAGCCTGCCCCTGTCCTGGGGTAGCATCTCATGAGTCCCCTTGTGTTCCTCCTGCAGCCGCATCAACGAGAAGTCTGTCTGGTGCTGTGGCTGGCTCCCCTGCACACCGTTGCGAATTGCGGCCACAGCAGGCCATGGGAACTGTGTGGACTTCCTTATCCGGAAGGGGGCTGAGGTGGACCTGGTGGACGTAAAAGGACAGACGGCCCTGTATGTAGCTGTGGTGAACGGGCACCTAGAGAGTGCCCAGATCCTTCTCGAAGCAGGCGCGGACCCCAACGGAAGCCGGCACCATCGCAGCACCCCGTCTACCATGCTTCTCGTGTGGGCCGGGCTGACATCCTGAAGGCGCTCATCAGGTCAGTACTTCGGGGCTCCTGGCCACCAGGCTCCTGCAGCCACTTCACTTTTCTTCTCTGTATTTGCAGTTTTTCTCTGTTTAGAATTTGCTTCGTTGGATGACTCGCCTGTTTTGCTGGTCTTTGTAAAGAGCTGCTGCTTGGCTTTATCAGCTCTCTTGTTTTTCTGCCTACGTGTTCCTTTATATCTGCTTTTATCTTTTTCTGATTTTTCATCATTTTTTTCCCTTTTGAGTTGAATGCTTAGTCTTTTTTTTTTTTTTTTTTTTTTTTTGATTAAGAATGAAAACTTTGGTGCACGCCTGTAATCCCAGCATTGTGGGAGGCCAAGGCAGGCGGATCACGAGGTCGAGAGTCGAGACCATTCTGGCCAAGATGGTGAAACGCTGTCTCTACTAAAAATACAAAAAAAAATTAGCCAGGTGTGATGGCAAGTGCCTGTAATCCCTGCTACTCTGGAGGCTGAGGCAGGAGAATCGCTTGAACCCGGGAGGTGTAGGTTGCAGTGAGCCAAGATCATGCCACTGCACTCCAGAGTGAGACTCCGTCTCAAAAAAAAAAATTAGAATGAGAACTTGTAAGGTTAAGTTAACCTTTTACTATAGTTTTGACCATCCTCTGTAAGCTTTTTCCTTAATTTTTAAGTAGCTCTAATTGAAGTTGCTTTCCTCTTTGTTCTTAGAGTTATGGAAGATAAGGTTTTAGTAACACTTTTATTATATTCTCACATGATACGGACCATATAGTTTTCATTTTGGGAATTATTTGAATTTTAAAGAAGTTATGATTTTTGTTTAGTTTAGTTTTTGAGATGGGGTCTAACTTTGTTGCCCAGGCTCGAGTGCTGTGGTGTGATCATAGCTCACTGCACCCTCAAACTCCTGGGTCCAAGTGATCGTCCAGTCTCAGCCTTCCTGGTAGCTGACACTATAGGTGTGCACCACTATGCTGGCTTATTATTGTTACTTATTAATGTCAGATTACATTGTTGTGAATGCTTGAAACAAGTACATGACCGTGGGTGTTTTATTTATATATTATACTTTGTTAACCTAAATAAGGTTAACTCTCTCTCTCTCTCTTTTTTTTTTACATTTTCTTGCCATTGGATCTGCCAGAAATTTAAAGTCTGTTAGTCTCTGATCACATTTGTGATTTTGCCATTTTTCCCTTTGTACTTTGAATAGGTTTTGTTTTGAAAATGTTGATGCTAATTGAGCTCATAAAAGTTCTTGCTTATGTATGATACTCTATCAAAACAAGAGCACTGTTAGTTTCATTTAAGACCAGTTTATGTGGCATTATTTAATATTTTTAATCCTAGCGCGTTTCAGTAGTTCTGTTTGCACTTGTGTAGAACTATTTGCCTGGAAGTTTTTGCTTTTTAATACAGTCAACATTGTTGCTATAGCTGATGTTAGGGTCTATGTCTGCTATCTTTCTGTTTTGTAACTGTTTTCATCTGATATCTTTCTTCATGTATGTTTTCGTTGCTTTCACCTACCATTTTATTACGTTTACAGTCTTATTTTAATCATACTAATGGTTGCCTTTTTTTTCTTTGGAACCAGATTGTGTTTTTATTTTTCATGTTTCTAGTGACTTCTTTCCAGCAAAGATGCTTTTTTCCCTCCCTTACTCTGGAGACCAAATTGCTCTGCATTTGGACAGGGTGCAGTTTAGGTAGCTGGTTCTCAGGGAAATGTTTCCGTATTGCAAAGGATTAGGTAAGCGTTCTGTTAGAGGCTGCAGCCAGGTTGGTTCTGAGGAGCAGGGACAGGGCATTCCCTTTACCCAGCACAGAACATGGTTTTTAAATTGAGCACTGAGAATAAGCTTTTCCGGTTTTATAAATTAAATAGCTACACAACTGGCTTTTGGGAGGATAAAGAAATGAGAGTGGTAAGGTTGTTATGTGAGATGATGCTAAAGCTGCGAGGCTTTTTTCCGCTTTTAAGGATTTCTAACCTGATTAAGCCACCTCAGTCCCATGCTCGTCCTCAGCGTCTTGGAGAATGTAAGCTATTAATTTGAAAGTGTTTTTGAGTAGGATCAATCAGTGAAATTCCATCTGGGTTCCAGAAATCGCTTTGGGCATTTCAGTCAATTAATGATGCACAAGTGCTTCGTTACCTGTAGGCCGACGAGAAGTATGTACACAGATGCCCTTCTTGTGAAAACATTACTAAGACATCTTACTCCCTCACTGCAGCACAGGACATTAGTTTTACAAGGCAGTACCAAGAACATATATTATTCTATTAAAAAGTTTCCTATAGTCAAAATTCCAAGATAATTGACTGTTGGGAGGTAGAGTGATGTGGTTAAGTTACTGAACAGCGATGTTTTCTGGAAATAACTTCGCTCTGCCTTCCCTGCGCCAGTTCCCTCTTAAACAGGGCTCTCATCTTTCACGATTGCAATTTTCTGTCCCTCTATAAGTCACCTCCATTTTGTTATGTGTAAATTCCCTTGGTATATATTGCTCATATTTTAGAGAAAAGGTACACAACGGTATTTCTGTATGTGCAAAAGTTATATTGATTTATTGAGTTCTCCCAGTGGTTCCTTGACAGTGATATTAAATGCAATAGAAGAATTTGGAGAAAATTCAGGATTAAAATTAACTGGATCTCATCCAGTATATTTTTATGAGTGAATGAAGGGCTATCTTTCTCACAGCTCAGCTTATACCAGATTGTCATACTGCCCAACATTACAAATGTTTTGGAAGATTTTCACTAAGAATAAGGAGAAAAAAGCCATCACTGCTTGAGAGCTAGTTTTCCTTTGCTTAATTGGTTGGGTGTATGAAATGAAATATGAATTTCTTGTTGGTTCTGTGTGTTTTGGAATGCTTCCCCTGTCACTCCTAGAATGTCTTGGAGAGTGAGTGATGTTTGTGTTTGTTGTGGAAGCTGAATTGTCATGTGAGCGTGTTGGTCCACGTGCTCGTCCTCAGGCCTGTGTTGCCTTAAAGCAGCTGTTTGGTTCCAGGGGAACGTTTCTGTGGACACTCAGGAAGGTGCTGAGGAGGCAATTGGAAAGCTTGGTTGCCGGCCATTCCTGTCGGCCTGCGCTGTGATTGCGGCATGGAAGATGACGCTGTTCTGTTCTCTGCGCGCCCTGCGTGTTCTGGCCCTGCCATCGCTGCTCTCCACATACTGCCCTTTCCTATTTTCAAATGAAATACTTTGGTGGTGATGAATCTGTGAGACATTGCGGGACCGTGTGGGGCTGATGAAAGCTCAAGAAAACAGGTGCTGACTCTAATGTGTACTCAGATTAGAGTCACTAATGCGTTTTGGGCAGGAATCTTGAAGTGAGGTTGTGTTCGCATTCCCTCCATCAGGCTGCATATGATCTCAGTGTGTCCATTACTTCTGATACTCACTTCCGTTACTTGATGAAGATGGTGCCTGCCATGTTTCGGTATTGTAAAGCTATTCCTGTTCTCTCTGTAATTAGGATTCTGTGGAGAGGTGCTCTGCAACCATGTATATATCCTGTTCATCTCAGATTTTTAATTGTTCATTTGTTTATTTGTTAGTATAGACTCATGGTTTCTGATATTATTCAATGAGTTATAATTCATTATTATTGTTACTTAATTTGAAATTCATATTGTCCCAGATCTGGCTACTGATAGCTGCTTCAAGCCGTCTCTGTCCTTTCGACATGTCCTTACCATTCTGTGAGTAGTTCCTTCCTCACGGAACAAGATGTTCCAGGCTCATCTTGCACTTTGACTGTCTCAGTCCTGGAATAAGTCATTTCTCCAAGGTTTCTGTTAGTGAAGAATGGTGTGCAGAAACCTACATCTGGATGCTAGGAGTGCCTGTTGCTTTTGGGGTGTCACTGTTTTCACACCCTCCTCCTGGACCAGGCTAAGGTTGTATGTACATTCCACATTTTTGTCTATATTTATTTTTTTATTTTTGAGACAGAGTCTCGCTCTGTCACCCAGGCTGGAGTGCAGTGGTGTGATCTCAGCTCACTGCAACCTCCACCTCCCTGGTTGTAGTAATTCCCCTGCCTCAGCCTCCGAAGGAGCTAGGATTACAGGCGCGCACCACCACACCCGGCTATTTTTTTTGCATTTTTAGTAGAGATGGGGTTTCACCATATTGGTCAGGCTGGTCTTGAACCTTTGACCTCATGATCCACCTGCCTCAGCCTCCCAAAGTGCTGGGATTATAGGTGTGAGCCACCGTATCCAGCCTATATTTCTTTATATGCATTGACAGGAGTTCACCTGGCTACCCTTAATCCAGGCTAACGCCACAAGGTTCTTCCTAGTTTCTTCCTTTCACTAGTGAGAACCTGGCTCCCCTGCCCCTTCACACACTACCTGTGTTGGCCATGTTGTCCCCTGTGTGGCACCAGCCAGCCTCCTTTTGCGGCCCCTTCCCATACATGGCTCCTGGCCTGTTTGTGCTCTTATACCTCATGCCAGGTAGCCATTCTTGACAGGTGGCCTCACTTTGCTGGGACTCTGGGAGCCAGGGCCCCCTCATTGGCTGATCCCTGTTCAGAATAAAAATGTTTAGGAGTTTGCATTTGTCCTGGAAGAACCCTAAATGCCTGATAGAGAGCAGTGTATTTGGTCATCTCTGAGTAGAGTGACAAGGGCAGGTAAAGTCAGTGGAGTCATTTAGGGATTGGCTTTGGTGGACAATGAGGCTTCTAAGTCAGGTGGCTCCTGCACCTGCCCCGTGTGAGATTTGTTTCCTCCCATCCAGGCTGCTGCTGGGGATCAGGAGGGGGCAGCCTAGGGGTTACCTTGCTCATGGCCGTGTGCATGCCCATGTGGAGAGCTGCGTGACGCTGCCC
Source organism: Ateles fusciceps (assembly GCA_036589455.1). Lineage (NCBI taxonomy): Eukaryota > Metazoa > Chordata > Mammalia > Primates > Atelidae > Ateles > Ateles fusciceps. Next base: position 3,296,836 of record JAZHEH010002010.1, on the reverse strand, counting down.
TGCCAGCAAGCTGTGGGGCCTTCCAAGTGAACCTGACTCTGGGAGTGGTCTGTGCTAATCACGGGAGTCTGGATGTTTAGTGTGCCTGAAAAGAAAGACATCCTTGTGGGCAGTGCATTATGGCACCAGCTGGATACCTGATTGAGTTCATGTGTTTCTTTTTGCTTAAAAAAAATTTTTTTTTTGAGATGGAGTCTCACTCTGTTGCCCAGGCTGGAGTGTAGTGCAGTCTCGGTTCACTGCAACCTCTGCCCCGCTGGGTTTAAGCGATTTTCCTGCCTCAGCCTCCTGAATAGCTGGGATTACAGGTGCTGGCCAGCACGCCTAGCTAATTTTTTATTTTTAGTAGAGATGGGGTTTTGCCAAGTTGGTCAGGCTGGTCTCGAACTCCTGACCTCAGGTGATCTGCCTGCCTCTGCCTCCCAAAGTGCTAGGATTACAGGCATGAGCCACCGTGCCCGGCTGCTTTCAACTTTTAAGGATTGCTTTTTACTTAATTTTGTTTTACAACATTAAAAATTTACATGGTTCCCAAGTCAAGTAAAACGAGGTATAAATTTTCTTTTTGAGACAGTCTTGCTCTGTTGCCCAGGCTGTAGTGCAGTGGCACAATCTTGGCTCACTGCAGCCTCTGCCTCCTGGGTTCAAGTGACTGTCATGCCTCAGCCTCCTGAGTAGCTAGGACTGCAGGTGTATGCTACCATGCTCAGCTAATTTTTTTTTGTATTTTTAGTAGAGACTGGGTTTTGCCATATTGGCTAGTGAACACCTGGCCTCAAGTGATCTGCCTGCCTTGGCCTCCCAAAGCGTTGGGATTACAGGCATGAGCCACCATGCTTGGCCAAGGTACAGATTTTTGGAAGTCTAGCTTATATCCTTGTCTCCATCCTGTTTCTCCCTTCCCAGTAGATAACCATTAAAAAATTCCATGGTTTACCATAAGCACACTGCAACCTGCTCCCCCCATAGAAACAGTAGTGGACTGTCCACTCTCACTGTCCTGCTTCCTCCCCCCTCTTCCTGTGCTTGGAGGCTGTTCCAGAGCAGTGTATACCAGCCCTCCTCACTCCTTTTCAGAGCTGTGCAGTGCTGCATTGTACAGATGAGCCGAAGTTCATTCAGCCAGTCCCCTGTTAGTGGACATGTCTCCAGCTGTTAGTGCATAGTGCTTTAATGAATTGCCTTGTGCATACATTTTTTCATAGTTTTGCAGATGTATTTTGGAAATAGATTCTGAGAAGTGTGATTGATTGACAGGTTAAATGCATATGTAATTTTGCTAGTGATTGACAGATTTCCCCCCTCCATAGGGGGAGTGTTTACTTTTCATTGCTCAAACAATGAGTGAGACTTTCTGTTTTGTAAAAGGCTGGTCAATGAATTTTTGGATTTTTCCCAATCTGATAGATGAGAAGTGATAGCTCAGAATAGTTTTAATTTGCATTTCTGTTCTGAGTGAGGCTGAGTGCCTTTTCCTGTGGCTAAGAGCCCTTTGTAGCTGTCCATCTCTCTGACTTTTCTTTTTCTTTTTTTTTAAGATGGAGTCTCAATCTGTTGCCTAGGCTGGAGTGCGGTGGCACCATCTCTGCTCACTGCAGCCTCTACCTCCCAGGTTGAAGCAATTCTCTTGCTTCAGCCTCCTGAGTAGCTGGGATCACAGGTGCGTGACACCACGCCCGGCTAACATTTGTATTTTTAGTAGCGACAGGGTTTCGCTGTGTTGACCAGGCTAGTTTCAAACTCCTGACCTCAGATGATCTGCCTGCCTTGGCCTCCCAAAGTGCTGGGATTATAGGCGTGAGCCACTGTGCCTGTCCCCATCTCTCTAATTTTTCTACGGGGCTATTTGTCTTTTTCTTTTAGAAGCTCTTTATGTGTTAGGGATATTAACCCTTTGTAACATTTTCCCCAGTTTTTCATTGATTGCTTCACTTTGCTTATATTGTTATGTCATGCTTATGCCATGCAAAAGTTTTTCTTTTCAAAATCTTCATGTTAAAAACATTTTCGTTGTGGATTTTGTGTCAGAATTAGGCAAATTTTACTTAGAGGCTTTTTTCTAGTTTTTGCATGGTATCATATTTCACGTTTTAAATTCTGATTCATTTGGAATTTATTCCGGTATATGCTATGGTGAATGGATTTACTTTTACCTTCTTCCATATGGATGTCCAGTTATCCCAAAAAACACTTATTAAAATGTCCGCATCCCCTCCCTTATTTGAGATGCTGCCTTTATTTATATATGAAATTTCTATATGCAGTTTGGCCCATTTCAAGATTTTCTGTGAAGTTCCATTATTCTGTCAGTTTTGTTCACATACCAACACCACAGTTTTATTTTTAGCCTTTATAGTAAATTTCACTTATGGTGTGGCTACCTCCCCACCCTACATTATTGCTTGACTTTTTCATCTTGTTTGATCTTACAGATGAACTTTATAAAACTAATGCAGCTCCAGGGATGCTGTTTTTATTATTTGTGTTTGTAATCAACTTATTCTAGTAATGATATTTTCATTTGTAAAATAAATTTAGGGGGAATTAACAATGTTGAGTCTTACTCAGCACTGTGCCGTGTCTTTCCATTCTCTTAGGTCTACCTTTGTTCAGTTCAGTAATAGTTTATCATTTACCTTATGCAGATTTTGAACATTTATTGTTAAGTTTATGCTTAGATATGTCATTGTAAAATTTATTTTGCTATCATAAATGGAGTTTTCTTTTTATATGAAGGCTATTGGTTTTACAACCTGTTACTTCAATAAGTTATCTCATTGCTTGTTAGTTTTTCCATATTATTTAGGGCTTTTCAGACATGTCGTATCCTCTGAAAATAGGACATTTTTTACCTCTTATTTTCCACTCTTAGGCATTTAATTGTTTCTCTTGACTAATTGCATGGGGTACCTTTAACACCACGTTCGTGAGGAGGCTGGAAAGCAACAGTCTGTCTCGATCCAGCTTTGGCAGGAGTGCTTCTAACCTTTCCCTGTTAAATGATGTACTGACTTCTGGCCTGAGGAAATATGTATTATCATGTTAAGGAAAAGCCATCACTTTCTGTTTTATTGAGCATTTTTAAACATGCACAGCTCTTAAGTTTTGTCATATGCCCTCCTTTTTTTTTTCTTACTTTGCATCTGCAGAGATAATCAGAGGAATTTCCCCTCAGCCTCGTTTTACATTTGATTATATTCATAGTGTTTATAATATTGGAACTACCTGTGTGCCTTCTTGGGCTAACTCCCATGAGGTCATGGTATATTGCTTTCTTAATATGCTTTAGGATTCTCTTTGGCTAATATTTTATTGAAGATTTAAAATTGATACTCATAAATGAAATTAGTTGGTAGTTTTTCCTATGCTTTGGCCTTTGTCGGGTTTTGGGGTTATTGTGCAGTTTCATCAGATGAATTTGGATGTTTCTCTTCTTTTTCTTTGCTCTGAAATAGTTTAAATAGCCTTGGGATTATTGGACCTTTAAAGGTTTGAAGGAGACTTCCCTTAGGAATTATTGTATGTGCAGGGATTCCAAGTTCTTTCCTGCTACCTTATCTTGCTGGATGTAACGAATCTATCTAATCTGTGGAGTCTCCTGTAGCACCTGGTGTCACCAAATCAATCTGATCTGTGAAGTCTCCTGTAGCCCCTGGCGTGGGATCTGTGGGCTGTGGTCGGTCCCCTGCACAGTCTGACTTCCCCTTTCTTCCCTGTAGGTACGGGGCTGACGTTGATGTCAACCACCACCTGACTCCTGACATTCAGCCCCGATTCTCCCGTCGGCTCACCTCCTTGGTGGTCTGCCCCTTGTACATCAGTGCAGCCTACCACAACCTCCAGTGCTTCCGGCTGCTCCTTCTGGCGGGAGCGAACCCTGACTTCAATTGCAATGGTCCTGTCAACACACAGGGGTTCTACAGGGGCTCTCCTGGGTGCGTCATGGATGCAGTCCTGCGTCATGGCTGTGAAGCAGCCTTCGTGAGCCTGCTGGTAGAGTTTGGAGCCAACCTGAATCTGGTGAAGTGGGAGTCATTGGGTCCAGAGTCCAGAGGAAGAAGAAAGGTGGACCCTGAGGCCTTGCAGATCTTTAAAGAGGCCAGAAGTAAGTGGCCTGAGTTCAGCTCTGACTTGTGGGCTGGGTTGATTGAATGAATCAAGATGTAGCAATAAACAAAAAACAAAAAAAAACCTTATAACTGAGCACTTGGCCAAAATCTTCAGTTAGCACTCGCAGTTTTCCAGACGGTTATTCAGATTGATCTTCTCTTTTTAAATTCCTGGATACCAAGAATCGATATCAGGAAATCTCTAAAAGTACATGTGTGTTGTCAGAACTCCTAGAATTATGTTCTCTCTCTCTTTTCTTTTTTGAGACAGGGTCTCGCTCTGTCACCCAGGCTGGAGTATAGTGGTGCAATCATGGCTCACTGTAACCGTATCCTCCTGGGGCTTGTGTGATCCTCCCACTTCAGCCTGCCAAGTAGCTGGGACTATAGGCGCACACCATACCCAGCTAATTTTTGTATTTTTTGTAGAGATGAGGTTTTGCTGTGTTGCCCAGGCTTGTGTTGAACTCCTAGGCTCAAGTGATCTGCCTGCCTCGGCCTCCCAAAGTGCTACGATTACAGGCATGAGCCACTGCCCTGGCCTAGAATTATATTCTCTTTATCCTTTTGCTCTGCTTTCTGGCCCCAGATTCTTACAGACAGTGACTTCTTTTATGCCTGGTTTTTAAATGAGCCCTTAAAACAAATTGTAAGCAGCTTTCCAGGGTTCCTTACTTTCCTTTCTTCAGTTCCACTCAAGTATCGCTATTTTGGATTGTGTGATAAGCCTCAGTTTTGTTACAATAAAGTTCCTAGTCTGCTTCTTTTTGAAGAAGGATTTTTTTAATGATTAATGCATCAATAGCACGAGAGATTGGAAATGATCCGTGGCTTGGTCTTGTTATCTGAGGCTGTCTCTGGGATTCAGACACTGACCTCATGTGTCCTCTTTGACCTCCTGCCCACACGTCTCCCTGTCCCACCGCTCCCAGACTGGGTCTCGAGACATCCAAGTTGATAACCTCTTCCTTCCCCCTGCTTCTCAAAGGACTAAATTCATTGTGTTTTTGTTACTCGATTTCCCTAAACCAGTTCATTAAAGCATGCTCCTGTGTAGCCTTCCCGCAAATAGTTAATGGTCAGCTGGGAACCATACTGATGGAAAGAGCAGCTTGCTTTCATGACTGTTCCACTCATCAGCTTTCCAGATAACTGAGGCAGAACTTGGCTGCACTCTTTTCATTGGGAGCAAAGTCGTCAGCCCGTGCCCCTCAGGCACTGCTCTGCCCATGTTCCTTAGGTTCTTACGGAGCTTAGGGTTTGACCAAGAGAAGAGGCTCAAAGAGGCTGGGTGCCAGCGGCTTGCACCTGCCAGGACCTTCAATGGTCCACTTTGATTTCTTTGTCTAGTGCATTAAACGTGGTGAAATTGTGACCCAGGGAGCAGATGCCTGGGTTAATGAGGCTGTAAAGGTTTTGCTCCTTCCTCCAACAGAAGGAGCAGATTAGAAGACCTTCCTCCCTGGGACCTCCTCTCTTCATCCATCAGGAAAAGCCATCACTTTGTGTCTCTCTGAGCATTTTGAAGTTGGTAGTGAGCATTTGTGCAGTTCCGGCTGCCAGTCCCAGCTGCCTTTGCTCTCTAGAGCTAGGATAGAATTAACCTTCCTCTGCCCCTCCCTTTCTTCCCGTGACCTCCAGGTGTTCCCAGAACCTTGCTGAGTTTGTGCCGTGTGACTGTGAGAAGAACTCTTGGCAAATACCGGCTTCATCTGATTCCTTCACTGCCTCTGCCAGACCCCATAAAGAAGTTTCTACTTCATGAGTAGATCTCAGTGCAGTGGTTGATTCCAACGAGGGAGAAGGTGATCTGCAGGGGAAGGGGGACACCGAGCCCCACGTGCTGTGCTGCCGGCGGTATCCTGGTGGCTGTTGCTACAGAAGACGTTCTCATGGACTGTCATTCCTCCTCAGGTGCCTGGGCCGCTGAACAGTCCTTGGGTCGTTGTCAGCCGAGAGGCTCATACAAAAATTATTTTTTGTTTTTCCCAAGTTCTCTATTTTGGATTTTCAGTTGCATATTAATGTAACGGGCCATGGAATATGTACACATAGGGGCTGGGGTTGGAGGCCTAGTAATTTCCCCTGGAGGGAAGACTCCTAGCACTTCTGGAACTGTGCTTCTGTTTATTTTTCTACTTCTCAATTTGATTGTTCGATTAAAGCCTAGTATCTAAGTGAAAAGGGAGTTTTGTAAGCAAAACAGAGGACAGAAATGCAGTTCATGAACTTGCTAGTTTGTTTTCCCCCACTCCTGGGGTAACGTGCACTAGTCATACACACACCCCTTCCTTGCACTTCAGTCTTCTCTCTCTGTGGTCAGGTGTTGTAGTGATTGTCTTCTTCAGGGGTGGTTTTCTGGCTGCACAGCACCTGTTCTGATACCTACTGTGCCTCTCATCAGGTGTCATGATTTTTCTGCCACTTCACCTTAGGGAGCTTCCAGTGATTGATTTTAGGAGGCCCACACCAAACTGCCCAGGAAATGACTGCCTTCCTTGGGACCAAGGACTGTTCCAACAGCATTCACTGCCAGTTCTAACAGGCGAGGAAAATGCCCGCGGCACTGTCTCCTGTCCCCTACACACACCAGAAAATGAAAAAGGCAGTGGGTCCTCTGGATGGCTCTAACCTCCAGGTGCCTGGTGTCCAGTGGACAGAACATCTGGCAGTTGGTTGATGGCTCTTTTTTTGTCTCAGTAGCTGCTTCTAGAATCTACGCAAGGGGATAGCAGTGAGGTCAGAAGTCTTTCCCAGCCTGCTGGGAACGGTGGCAGGGGAGAGAGATGACCTGGGTTATCATTGCTGATAGCTTTGGCTGCGTGGGTGGGGCTTCCCCTCACCCAGGGCTACGCAGCCAGGTGTGAGGGTCACTGGCAGGTGGGCAGGTGACTGCGGCCTCAGAGCTCTCCCAGGTTGCTGCTATTTCCCATGAATCACATTTTGTCATTTGGAGCCCATGAGGACCATTGTGTGGATCCATGGTGATTCTGGACTTCAGATATATTTAAGAAGGAGCACATTTCAAATCTGTCTAGACTTTCTATAATAAGAGAAATCCAATTTGTAAAAATCGAACAATGATACTGTTTTACTTATTAGCATCACCGTGTGTCTTAGCAGGCAGGCAGTGCCTGGCTATTATTGCGTTCTACAGCCTGAGGATGGAGTTCTAAACCCCACACCCCCTGTGTCACAAATGGGCTCTGTGTGGGTCACCTCAGCTGACCTGGTTGCGTGCAGATGGAGTTCCGAAGGGAGGAACAGTCCTCGGGTGATTGAGAGGGGAAACGCAATCCTGGAGGTGTTTCCTCAGCTGAGGTGACACTGTGAGAAGCTGTGATGGTTGTGTAAATGTGGGCTGTGTGCTGTTCCCAAGGGGAGCTTGGGATTGGGTCCTGCTGAAGTCAGGAGGGTCTTCCCAAGAGAGGAGAGGAACTGCAGGCGGTGAGCGGCTGGGGAGGGCCAGGACAGCCGGAGCCAGGTGCTGCTGGGGCTTCAGCCCGGGAGAGGGGGGTAGGTGTGTTCTTTGTGGCACACAAAGTGGGACTAGGACAAAAACTGGGCTGGGGCAGGAGCTATGGGGAGTTAAGGAATGATGATATGGAAGTTGGAGCCACCAAAGCGGACTGGGCCTCGTCACTGGAGGTCATAAGCAGTGGCTCATCACCCTGGTAGCGCTGAGAGGGGCTTTCAAGGAGGCTGCTTAGCTCCCTGCACTCTGGGCTCTTTCTGGGCTTACCGTTTAGCTCCTCCCACCTCTTGAGTCTCTTCTTCCTGCCACCCTTTGGGTTCAGGGGTAGGAGAGGAGGGTGGCTTTTCTCGAGGTGAGCCATGTTGTAGACACATGACATGCTCTGCGTCTGCCCTACTGAGTGCTTTCTGCAGGGGCCTGGTAAGGACGAGGCCTCCCCAGCCCTTCCTGGTGTAGAAGGTGGCCCAGTTCTCGGACCTTTTGGGAAGCAGCACCTGGGAATGCTGCCTCATGGGAGTCCCATGTATGAATGCGCTGGTGTGATCTTCAGGCTGCACAGAGGTGAGGACCTACATGTGGCAGTGTGGGCATCACGCTCCTTTGCACAGCACAGGGCCTGCTTCTGAGGGACCAGGCCACTGCCTCCGGTCTCTAGAAGGAATGGACTGAATGGATCCTTGCAGAGGAGCCTAACCCAGACCTGGCCAGGGAATGATGTGTCTGGAAAGAGAAAGAGCTGGAGGAGGGGGCCTCTCGTGTCCCTTCCCTGGCCTGTAGCGTGCCCTGGCTGGCCTGCAGGTGTCTAGGGTCTCAGCTTTTCATTCGCAGAGGACATGTTCAACTTCCTCTTTGTTCAAGCCAGCCTTTGCGGATTTTTTCAGAATCCAAACAACTTGGAAGTTCGGTGTCTTGTTTCATAGCTGCCAAACATGAATCTGAAAACAGTGTGGGGTAGCTAAGGGAATTCCTTCTGGATTTTAGTGATACTCCCTTCATTAAAGCTCCCTTTTCTTCTGTTGGCAAGGATAGGAAAGAGTTGCACTCTCCACCTGAGCCCTTTATAAAATCACCTTCCTAAGCCTTGGGGTGCCTAAGTCTTGCGGCACAGAGAAACGTGGTCCTCAGTGAGGCTGCTGCCTGGCTGGCCCAGTGTCCTCCCCCAGGAGAAGGGCTCGATGGGCTGGCGGGAAGGAGCCTGAAGGTTGCCCCTGGCTGCATCCCAGGAGCATCTGACTGTCCCGTCACCACTGCCAGGGCAGCTGCTGACTGTTGAACAGAGTCCTGGGCCCTGGGCCTTGGCTGCTGTCAACAGATGGGCTGGGCTGGGCTGGGCCGGGGTGGGGTGGGGGGCAACGTTGATACCTCTGAGAATTCAGCTTTGGAGTCCCGGGTGAGGGGTTTTAGATAAACCCATCGATATTACCCACATTCTGTGACTCTTTGTATCACTCATGTTATTTATTTATTTATTTATTTAATTTATATTCTGCCTTGTTCCAGAAAAGTGTTTAAGGCAACAATGCTTGTTTTTTGGTGTTTTCTTTTCACATTTGAAAGTTTAGTTAAAATGTACTTGTTAAATGGGTAATTTTAAAGAGAAAGGACAGTTGTTTTAAGTAAGTTTTCTTTTTTCTTTTTCTATGAATTGATTCTTCAAATTAAACGTTCTTGAGAGAAAGAGAAAAAGAGGAAGATACAGCAGACATGGGGCTGAGGCAAGGGAGAGTCTGCCTGCGGGAGACGCTTGGCCTGTGCTTTGCTGCCATCCATGTGGCCTTGGCCAAGTCCTGTTCACAGTGGTGGCTCTACTTTAGACAGGGACAGGGCTTCCTGCTGTGCTTTCCTGGCGGGGTTTTGTGGGGTCACTTGGGAAAGCAACTATGTTACACACACAGTCCCCACGTGCGTGGAAACTGCTGTCATGGTGACTTGTCCCTGTTCTCAGTGCAAGCGCATTTGAGGTGATGGCTGGAGGAGCCTGAGACCCGGGAGATCTCAGCTGGACCGTGGGCCCCGATGGACCAGAGTCCTTGTGGCCCACAGCGTAGCATGGGGACAGAGCGCTCTCTGCAGGTGAGGCATATGAAAACAGCATGGTAAATAATTGATCAAGTCACGTTTATTGAACTTGAAGGATTGTCTTTTATTCTGAGGTTATTTTTGTCCTGATTTGGATGATAAAATGTCCTTTTATGTAATGAAGGTGAAAGTGGAGGGCAATATTTTTGCTTTTGAAATGCTTTTGGTTGCAAAACAAAACGTTGGCTGCCGTTTGTCAGCCCCAGAATTTCCTCTTCAGTTTGCCTGCCCCAGAATTTCCTCTTCAGTTTGCCTGTCTCTGAAACCCCAAAGTCAGGGAACCGAAGTCTGGCTGTGGTATATGTTTACGTATTGGTGAGAAATTCCTCTTGGGTTCTTAAACAGCCTGTACACTGGCAAAGGGCACTGCAGCATTTCCGCTGCCTCACGGTCCAAGAACAAGTTGGGAGATCGCTGCGTGCAGTTTTAGGAAGTGCAGACACCTGTGGGGGATGGGCCTCTGGCTACCCCTGGATCCGTGAGACATACAGGAAGTTGGTATGGCCTTCGGTGAGGACTGCCCCCCTTAACCTGGGCCCTGGGAGCCTGTGGCCCCCTGTATGTTGGTGATGACACTAGTGTGGGTCTTCTGGCTCCGGGGCTGCAGCTTCTGCCTCCTCACCTGGCTGTCTGCACTCACGGCAGGCCTGGCCTCCAGGGCCTGGATCTCCGCCAGCTCGGATCGCACTCCTGGAAGTACCTGTTTGGGCCACATGACCTCCTTTCTCGCTTACGCCTCACTTCCCTCTTCCCCCCTCCAAACCCGAATCTCTCAGTGTGGAATGAGATAGTTTAGGTGGTTCCATGATGCAAGTTGGTGGGATTCACATCCTAGGAGAAATTCCACAGAGAGGAATGTTTAGATTTTGAAGTGCACGGTGACGTGTGGAATAAATACTATAAATTCTCAGCAGACAGTGGGATGGAGAAGTGAGTGGGGGCAGAAGGGGGACTTCTGTTGCCTTGACATGTGATTGCTCAGTGCCTGGAATGCAGGCGAGTCTCTCTTTTTTATGTTGCTTTGATTTCAAGATCTCTTAGATATAATTGGTAGCACATGAATGTCCATAAAATCAGTTTGAGAATGGCGTTTATGAACAAGCTGTCTCGTGTGTGCAGTTGCTGCTATAATTGAGCTGGCAGTGCCCTGCCCTGTGGTGTCTGCACAGCTCCCACTGCTTCTCTTTGCTGTTGGGCATGTGAGGCATGACTTGCAGGGGGGCCTGGTGCCTGGGGACCTGCTGAAGAGAATGCTCACCACCGGCCCTCTGTCTCCTTTTCTGCTTTGGTAATGGATACGTGTTTGCCTGCAGTGGCTGGGACCATGACTGTTTCTGCCCTTGTGCCTAGTTAAGAGCTTTCAAAAGCATAATGGACATTTTTGATATGCTGTTATAACTTTAATAAATGCTTTATTTCCCTCTAATTCCCCTAAAATGCCTTAATTTTGTGGACTATTTATTTCAACAGGCGGAAGTGTTGGTCATACGAAATTGGTGTGCACATTTCAAGAAGGGAGTTCTTTTTCTTTCTATGGAAAGTTTCAAGTGATTAGGTAGAAAGAAGGACTCTGAAGCAGGAGTTTTTAACTGCTCTGAGGGAACTTGGGGCTCCAGGGACGTACCCCAAATGCTGTCCAGGTTGAAACTCCCTGTCTGTTTTACTTAGTGGCTTGTGGTTTCCAGTTTGAAGAGAGTTGTGCCCCTAAAAGTGTTTGAAACCTGTGGATTTCAAGCAAGGTGCCATTGTCCCCCCAGTGTTCTGTGGGGTGGGAAGTGATGGAGACTGTGGGCAAGGCTGTTGTTTTGGCCCCCTGTTACATGGGACCTGTTTTGACAGTGGGAGGGTGAGATGTGAAGATTCGGGATGAACCTGGAATGAATGAACTAAATAAAGACATGCATTCATCTGTCAGCGACTCCTGGCGTGTTCTGCCTCTTCATTGCTTGTCCCGGAACCTCTGCCACCTCTCCTGCCCTCCTGCAAAGAAGGCTTTTATCTCCAGCAGCCTCAGTCTCTCTGCCTCAAAACTAGCTGGATTTATGTGGCAGAGATTGCGAGTTCCCGTCACCATCCACTCTCCATCTGTGGTGATACAACTCAATACCTGGATTCCCAGAACAAAGGCTTCATTCCTCGGCCTCCTGTGTGCTAGCTGTGGCTGTTTACCATTGAAATCCCGTGGAAATGACAGGGAATTGTTTTTAAAAAAGCATAAATCCGCTAGGATGAGTAAAAATCACAAAATTGGAAAGCTCTCCAGAAATTAAGTAAATGGTAGCTGACTTAGAAACACCTGAGAAATCTACATTGTAAGAAAGAAATGGGAACATCTGAGCATCTGAGTTGTATCACAGAGCTCCCAGAGGCTCTGGAATTGCCAGTTCTAGGTTCTTCTGGAAGTAGTTGTGAGATAAGGTGAAACCAGGAGCAGAGGCCTGTGTAAGAAGCTGTTAGACTCCCCATTCCACACAATTGGGCAACTGTGCCTACCTCAAACCAGGGTAGGGAAAGGTCAGAGGAGGTGTGCCGCTTTTAGCCTTCAGTGTCTGAAGTCCTCAGCTCAGTTGTATCCTCTCGTAAGAAAGCAGAAAGAGGCTTATTTGAGGAATCTCACTAGCCTAAAAGGAAAGACCTAAAGTTACTCGTACATAACGTGGCCCAGGAAATGCTCTCACATATCTTTCAGTGGGTCCCAGTGAATAAAAGAGTTCTGAGGATGAAGGCTGTAAGTTTCTAGATTACAGGGGCTCAGCTAACCTATTGCTAACACAGTGGAAGAAGAAAGCACCTTCCAGTGCACATCAGTGTCACATCCAGGCACATGAGTGAGGTTTCAGAACACCGGGGCACTGCTGGAGGAACAGACAGTACACATGCAGAGTATCAGGAATCAGAACAGCTTTGCAGTCCTCAGATGCCACATAGGAAACTGAGGGAATATGGGCCTTCTCAAATTCTGAAGGAAGATTATTTCCAGATTAAAAGTCATGCCGAAAGACTTATAGGCTCTTTAAAAATGTACATTCCACACGCCCTTTTATTTATTTTGATTTTTTTTTTTGAGACAGGGTCTTACTCTGTCACCTAGGCTAGAGTGCAGTGGCATGAACACTGCTCACTGCAGCCTTGACTTCCCAGGCTCAGTGATCCTCCTGCCTGAGCTTCCGAAGTAGTTAGGACCACAGGCGTGTGCCACCATGCCTGGCTGATTTCTTGTCAAGACAAAGTTTTGCCATGTTGGCCAGACTGGTGTTGAACTCCTGGGCTCAACCGATCCGCCCGTCTTGGCCTCCGAAAGTGCTGGGATTGCAGGTGTGAGCCACCGCGCCCGGCCTCTACACACTGTTTTAAATAAAAGGAGTAGAGGCGGGGCGCGGTGGCTCACGCCTGTTATCCCAGCACTTTGGGAAGCTGAGGCAGGCGGGTCACGAGGTCAAGAGATCGAAACCACCCTGGCCAACATAGTGAAACTGTTTCTACTAAAAATACATAAATTAGCCGGGCATGGTGGCATGCGCCTGTAGTCGCAGCTACTCGGGAGGCTGAGGCAGGAGAATTGCTTGAACCCCGGAGGTGGAGGTTGCAGTGAGCCAAGATTGTGCCACTGCACTCCAACCTGGAGATAGAGCAAGATTGTCTCCAAAAAAAAAAGGGACTAGACGATGTACTCCAAAAGAAGAAGGCCTGGCATAAGGGCAGTGGCAAATCCAGTGCAAAGAGCAAGGTGACTCCTCAGAGCACAGCAAAAGGAGGTTCCAGGATGGCAGACGTGCTCTCAGCATGGAAGGCAGGCAGGCTGGGTTTGGTGCTGGCTCCAGAGAAGATGGCTTAACAGAACACCTGTTAACACATTGAGGATTTACATAGGAGCTGAGAATGAATTATTGACAAGTACCTAGAAAGCCAAGGGACATAACTCCAAGGAAAACAAGTTGGATAGGAAAGAAAAGTTACCACAGAAATACTGCTATATACTTCAGTTATGGTTAGTATTTATATAGTCCTAAAGTATAAGCACTGACCAGTAACCATGCTATGATAGTACCCAATTAGGAGAATGGAGGGTGGGAGGAGGACTGATGGGAAGTGTGTGTGAGCAAAAGCTGAATCATCATCTTCCACAAGGAGAGACCAAGAGAAAATTGGTCCAGTCTTGAAAGGCATTTTGGCCCTGAGTGAGTGCCAGAGAGCATGCCCCCAGCAGAAACCATACCCATGAGAGGCATGTGGGAGAGGCTTTGGCTTCTGTTTAAACCAGCCCAGAAGCAGCACAGCGGAGAGAAACCCTGCAGAAGGGCTGGGGGCAGGGCCTCGTGGAAAGCTGCGGAGTCCACACATCAGGGAAACCCTTAGTGTGAAGCAAGGATGGGCCTCAGCACTGGCCTCTTCAGCAGCAGGCCGTCACAGTGTGGGGGAGCCACACGGGGCACCGAAGTTAGGGGAACCTTTCACCTGCAAAGTAAGGCACGTGAAGGGGGCGTGAGCAGCAAGTGCACAGCTGTTCAGCACCAGAGAACCCGGGGACATGGAACCCAGTGCTGGAGCAAGGTCTCGAAAGTGCAGTGAATGTGGGAGGTTTCTTAGCTACAACTCCAGCTTCATTGAATACCAGGAAATGCACTGTGGTGCTGAGCCTTGCGAGTGCAGCTGATGGGGGAAAGCATTCAGCAAAGAACTCGCCTCTCACTGGTGCCAGAAGATTCACAACAGAAAGGCCTCATTAACGCAGTAAAGGTTGGAAAACCTGTAGCCACATTGCCAAGTTCATTGAGCATCAGAGAGTTCACTCTGTAGAAAGTCCTTACAAATGCACAGAAGGTGTTCCGCCAAAGGTCTGCTCTTATTTAGCCCTGGAGGATTTTCAGCTTTAAAATGGTGGTATAGAATCAAGCTGGCTTCACTCCCCCAACAGAAAACCAAAAACAAATATACAGTGTGAGATTTTCACCAGCAGCAACCCAGTACTCAAGAGAATGAGACAGATTCTGGGGCCACAGAGAAGTGAAAAATCTCCAGGCAGATGGTAGGAGAACCAGACTTTCCACATCCATGATGCTCCTTCCCCCAGATTCTCCCCAGCAACTAGTGAGTGGAGAATCTTCTCCCGACTGTATTAGTACACTGCTATGAAAAACTGCCCGAGACTGGGTAATTTATAAAGAAAAGAGTTTTAATTGACTCACAGTTCTGCATGGTTGGGGAGGCCTCAGGAAACTTATTATCATGGTGGAAGGGGAAGCAGGCAGCTTCTTCACAAGACGGCGAGAGAGAGAGAGAGAGAATGTGTGTGTGAAGGAGGAACTGTCAAACACTTGTAAAAGCATCAGATCTCATGAGAACTCACTATCACTAGAACGGCGTGGGGAAACCACCCCCACGATCCAATCACCTTCCACCAGGGACCTCCCTCGACCCCTGGGGATTATGGGGATTACAATTCAAGATGCGATTTGGATGAGGACACAGAGCCAAACCATCTCACCGACTCACGGTTTTACTCTGGGAAAAGCGAGACTGAGGTGGCCAGCCAGCTTTCCCCACCGTGCTAGATTCCCTGGCAGGAGACCCGTCTTTGCATTGACCCACAGGCAGCAGCATGACTGCCTGAAGGGAGAAATCTCAGAACAGGCAGTGACAAATGGGGGAGGGGGGAGCTACCATCCCCATCCCTGGAGAGACTGCTCTGTGACAACCACAGGAGACGCCAAATCAGAGTGGCTGTTCAGCAGCATGCTGGAGGAGGGTATGTTTCACAGGTTCCTTGGGCACAAACCCCTCACCAGCCTTCTCACACTGCTGGGATAATCCCTTTGGGACCTTCCTAGTTCAGGACAGACAAAGCTCCCATCATGTACTGGAGTTGAGGTGAGCCTGGGCTTAACATGCCATGTGGAGCTGAAAAGGGGGCAGTGACTTAGTGGTAAAGACTTACTAAGCAAAAATATCCAATAAAAACCAAAACAAGCCCAACAGAGAAAACTGTAATAAGTAATCCTTCAATGCAAATACAGATGTATACCCACAAGAAACAACAGGAAGCAGGGAACTGTGACCTCTTCAAAAGGGACAAAGCAAAAATGTAGCTGCCCTAATGAGAAGAGAGTTTGTGAGCTCTCTGACCTCGAATTCAAAATAGCAGTTTTACAGAAACTCAGGGATCACCAAGGTAACGCAGAAAATCACTTCTGAAATTTATCAGAGAAAACAAAGATGGAAATAATAAACAGAAATCTTGGAACAGAAAAGTACGTTTGCTGAACTGAAGAACTCATTAGAGGCTCTGATCAGCAGAATGGACCAAGCAGAGGAAAGAATCAGTGAGCTTGAAGACTGTCTCTTTGAAAATACAGAGGAGAAAAAAGAACGAGAAGGAATGAAGATCGCCTACAAGAGATAGAAAATTACCTCAAAAGACCAAATCTGAGAATCATGGGTGTTCAGGAGAGAGCTGAGCAAGGGCAAGGGGTGGAAAGCAGATTCACAGAAATAACAGGACTTCCCAAAGCTTGAGAAGGAGTTAAACACCCAGACACGGGAAGGTCTGAGAACACCAAACAGATTCCACCCACATGAGACTACCCCAAGGTATCCACTACTCAAACTCTCAAAGGTCAAGGACAAAGAGAGGATCCTAAAAGCAGCAAGTGACATAAATAACATAAATGAATGGAGCTCTGATTCATCTCACAGCAGGATTCTCAATGGGGAACCATATCCTGACCCTAACCACCTTTAACTTGGGAGTTTTGGCAGGAGGGAACGGAATGGAATTTTCAAAATGCCCGGTGACTTGTCCCTGAAATGTCCATCACCCAGAACGTTGCTCGGAGTGCAGCGCATGGGGGGGAAGCTCCTGCCAAACCCCAGGCTTGTGCTGCGTAAACACCATTCAGTACAGCCTGTTTGGAAGAGCTTTAAGTTGCAGGTCCAGACTCTCACCCTCCCTCGGGAAACTCACACCCAAGAAAGACCCCATGAATGCAGATACAGGAAAAGGCCTTCTACCACACAGACTTCCTCATTCAGCACTGTAATGTTCACTGGAGACCCAGTCCTTACCAGTGCAGCCAGTGTGAGGATACCTTCAGCCAAGGGCCTCACCTCCCTCCGCACTAGAAAGTTCTGGCTGGAGGAGGACCTGAGGTGTGCGGGGAATGTGCACTGTCCTTGTTTGACTTAACGGCACATGCCAGAGAGGAGATCTGAGAGCAGCCTTTGTGGGGACGGCCTTAGCCAGAAGTTCTGTTCAGATGTCCAGTTTGGGTGCTGCTAAGGCGTGGTGCTGGGTCTGTGGGAAGCTTGCAGGAGCTACGTGGCACATTCCAGCCCGCCCAGACCCCTTGCCAGAGTCATGTCACGGTCACTGCCAGTGGCAGAAGCCACCTCCTCTAGCAGCTGCCCGGGACTCCTCAGCCACCCCACTGTTCTCTTTCTAGTCCCTTGAGGGAATCCGGCGTAGCCTGAGCCTTCGTTCCCTTCTCCCTGATTGGATGGGGCATGGACATGACCCAGCTTTCGCTAAGGGGACCTTAGCCAGGGTCTTTTTGTGGCTCACAGGGATGGTTTACCTTTTTTCATGGATGTTGCTAGCCTCATGTGACTCTGGGTGGATTTGTCCGGCTTCCAACTCAAACTTCCAAGGGAACTGCCTGCCTCATTAGGCCACCTTTAATTTGGGGGTTTTTGTTTATTATGTGGAGTGGCTGAGAACAGAACTGGGGTCTGCCATCATTGAAGGTAGGGGTGGGGCGTGGAGGCAGAAGGATACAGGGAGTAGCTCTCAGTCCACTTGGCTGAAGTTGTTTGGCTGCACAAGACCTGGGAATGACAGGGGCTGTGTGCAGCTCAGTGCTGTGGCCTGGATGGATGTCAGGATTGTCCCTGGGCCCAGGGCACCCTGAGGAGAGAGTGGTTGGTAGGACAGTCCCAGCGTGTCTTGGGGCAGCCTGAGCTTGGTTCCTTGTATCCAGGGATGTCTCACATGTTCCAGTTCTATTGTGGAGGAGCTTTTCCCTGGGACTGCCAGGAGCCATGTGCCTGAAATGCAGAACCTGGAAGGCGGTGTCACTGATGGTAAGACCTGCCAGAGCCACACAGGGGTCATAGTGCAGAAACACTACATCTGAATCGTTGGTGGTGGGAGAGTCTCAGCAAACCTAGGGGAGGTGCCCCTTTGAACTGGGCATTCACACATGTTCAGTAGCTGCTCTGTGAGATGGCAGTGCACAGAAATGCTCAGCACCTGCAGACCTGTGTCCCATAGCCACTCTCATGGGCAGAGCAAATAATCAAAAGCAGCCTAGTCCAGGGTGGAGAAGTTCACTGGGTTGCCCTGGGCAGGGCTTCATATTTGGTAGGGTAAAGCCGTGGGCAGGGAATTACTTGCTGGGATGCAAAGAAATTTGCAGGATAGCTGCTTGTAGGGGACGCTTTTGGACTTGCTGGGAAGCTGGAGCGGGCTGGGCTCCTGGGGAATGCTGGGCAGCTGCCTGTGGGGCATTTGAACTTTTTGGGAAGCTGGCTAGGACAGCCGCAGAACTCAGGCAGGATGCTCCCTGTTGGGTGCTGCTGAAACCTGCTGGAGGTAAGCTCCGCTGGCGTCCCACATACCTGCGAGTGTCAGGGGAGTTGGAAGGAAGGAAAGCACAGTGGAACTAGGAAGAGAAACCCCTTCTCTCCCAGTGTCCCTTTAGAGCTGCCACGGATAGGCTCAGCCCTGTGCCAGCCGGCAAGGAAGGTGTGCTCCCGGGTCCTGGCAGAGCACCGGGGGGATGGACGTGCAGCTGCAGGAGGAGGCGTGTCATGTGCTTGAAGCAGTGTTGCAGGCTTCTTCCTCGGGGGACCCAGCCTCCCTTTCAAGCATCTTGGCCTGTGGATGGAATTAGGTCTGGGAACTGGGAGAGAGGCTGTTGCTATCCACAGTTGTGACTCAAGTCAGGTTTTTGGCTCCCAGA
Source organism: Ateles fusciceps (assembly GCA_036589455.1). NCBI lineage: Eukaryota > Metazoa > Chordata > Mammalia > Primates > Atelidae > Ateles > Ateles fusciceps. The sequence continues at coordinate 3,278,216 of JAZHEH010002010.1, read as the reverse complement.
CCTAAGATTTTCTTCTTTTTTCCATCAGTCAGTCCTCTTGTATTCTAGGGATACCATGTTCAGTTAGCCACTGCCAGAGAGCCCTGCGGACCAAGGTGTTTTGATTGCCAGTGTGTGTCTGCTACCTCCCCTGGCAGATGCAGCCCCTGGCCTTTGGTGGTCAAGCCCTGGCATTTGGCCTCTGCTCCTCTGGAACCCTACTGTCCCCACTGAAATCAGAGCCCAGCTCAGTGGCAGCATCCCCCACCATCGCACCTGCCTGCCAAGGAGAGCATTTGCAAAGCTTCTCAGGGATGCAGGTGCTCCCCTTACTTACTTATCAGTGCCCGAGTGAAAGCAGGAGTGCTTTGGGACTGTCTCGCAGTGTGTAGTTGAGAGACAGATGTGCAGGTCACCCGTGTTAAACCCAGTCCCACATTCCCATCTCCCTACGCCTCTGGAATCCCCCCTCCATGCTGGGAAAACTCTAGCATCTCAACCTTGCTAAGCATAGGTCATTTCTGAGTCCGAGTTTCAGTCAAACAATCAAATAAGCTGTTAGAGCCGTGTGGCTTGTTCCTGAGGCGTGCCCCATTGATGGATCCAGGTACTGGTACCTGGAGTGGCGTGAACCTGCTTCAAGGCAAGAGTCCACAATTGGTGGTGATGTCAGGTAACGGGATTGCTTTTCTTTTCTTTCTTTCTTTTTTTTTTTTGAGACAGGATCTCACTCTGTTGCCCAGGTTGGAGTGCAGTGGTGCAATCTCAGCTCACTACTGCCTCTGCCTCCTGGATTCAAGCGGTACTCAGCCTCTGAGTAGCTGGGATTACAGACGCGTGCCACCACGCCTGGCTAATTTTTGTATTTTTAGTAGACATGCGGTTTCACCATGTTGGCCAGACTGGTCTCAAACTCCTGGCTTTAAGTGATCTTCCTGCCTTAGCCTCCCAAAATGCTGGGATTACAGGGATGAGGCACCGTGCCTGGCTAGTAGCAAGATTTCTTACAAGGGCTCTTTCCAGCCCACTGTCTTTTGTTGGAGAAATTGATGTTATTGGTATATTTTTAAAATCACATCCAAATGTGGCTGCAGAGCATGAAGAAAATGTGTTCTAAAGTGAAATGCTACATAGAGTGGACAAAGAATCCATCTGCTACCATCCCTCCATCCACTCTGTCCCAGTCTGCCAGGCTGCGAGGGCGGCCAGTGTGGTGTCTGATGATGCTGTCAGTCATCCTCAGGGACAGCTCCAAAGGTTTAGCATCCACGTTTGCTCCAAATATTCAGAACGTCTCACAGATGGGTGTCATTTCTGAAAACATATAATTGTAGGCTAAAATTTTCTGATTTAGTTTAAAAATGGAATAAAAAGCACCTCCTTAAGTTTCATGCTCTGGATGCCGCCTTCACCTGACCCTAGTCCTGGCTCTGAACCCTGAGGTCTGTGGTTTGGGGCAGTCTCTTGAGCTGGACTGCTTGGCTTGAGTTCTGGCCTAACCACTCATGACCTGAGCTGCAGGATCCTGGCCCCTGTGCTGTTGTTTTTTCGTCTTCAATATGGGGAGCATAACAGGGCCCGCCTGGTAGGGTTGTTGAGACAGCTGGATGGACCAGCAGGCAGGCGCCTTCCGATGCCTGTCCCTTGAGAGACGCTCAGCAAGTGCTGGCTATCGGCTATCGTGGCTCCCCCTCTCTCCCCCTCTCCCGGCCGCACCTGAGCAAGGGTGGTGCTGTGGTATTCTAGTTAGAGCGTAAGTCTTCGCAGCCAGCAGGGCTAAGATAATGGCGCTAATGTGCCCTAGCTGAGGGGCCTTGGGAGCGTCGTGTAACTGACTGAGCTTCTGTTTCCTCATCCGCAAAGTGGGGCTGCCAATGTAACGTCCTTTGTGGGATGTTGTGGGGGATACACGATGCAATGCAGGTCAGATGCGGCGTGTCATGCCTGGCCCACGCTGCACTGCATCCAGGATGCCAGTGTTGATAATGACGTCCTGACTTTGCCAGTCACGGCTGACACTGCCATCTATGGTGCGACGCGCCCTGGCATCAGAGGTGGTGACACGTGGACCCGTGTCTCTCGGCATTGCAGAAACGCAGGGTTTCCATTTCGCAGTTGCCTCTTCACACAGTGCATGGCCCGGACAGTCCCAGCAGGCTTTTCCTGTGTGACTCACTTCCATGCAGCGTCTAAAACAATTAGGAGAGAAGCATCCTGTGACCTCGAGGTGCTCTGGCTTCTGTTGGCGGAGGCTGGGGATGTGACAGGCCTAACGGAATCAAGGCCTCGGTATTTAAGCTCTTTGATTGTTTCCTACAGGAAAGAAAACTTATACACAAGGTGGGTCGCCTGAAGATTAGATTATCAGTTGGAAACCTGAGTTCCAGTGTACTCCTGCTGTTTGATCTCTGAATGCTGTGCTTTCGAGAGGGGTCTCCTGGGCCCCATATTTGGATGCTCAGTTTCAGGTTCCTCTTCATTCACCTCTGCGTGTGGAGGTGGCAGGAATGCAGTGACTGTCACCTTCCTTCTTCCAGTGTTTTCAGTCTCTGCTCTCCAGGGACCAGTTTTCTGCATATCACGTCTCCTGGTTCCATCACGCCCACGTGAAAGCACAGTCACCCTGGAGAGGAACGGAAGGCAGAGTCAGCCTCTACCTGTCTTACATGTGCTAGGGAAGAATGAACTCATGGCCCTCCTGAGACTTCATCCTGAGGGTCGGTGAATGTCAGAATGGCAGCGGCAGCAAGGGCTGACTCTGGCTTTGACCTTCAGGCCCTGAGCAGCCAGTGGAGTCCTGCTCAGTCTTGGCTTTCACTGTGGGCACTGAGGCTCGGGGAGGTGAGGAGACACGGCTGGCTGTGGCAGATCCCCTCCCTGGTGTTGCTGGGACCAAGCCCAGGGCCTCTCCCATGCTGTGCCCTGTCCTTGGGCGCCTCAACTTCCCCATGCCTTTTGAGCAGAACAGGAGCCTGTTCGCTGAAGAAGTAAATTAGAGCGGATTGGAAGAGTGCCGATGCTTCCTGCAGAAGCCGGCGCCCAGGGTTGGGAACCAGGCAGCCCGTTCATTTGCTGTGTGTCCTTCCCCCTCTCAGAGCCTTCCTATAGTAGGTGCTTTATCAATGCCGGTCAGTGAAGGAATGAGTGAATAATGTTTTTCAACAGAAATGAATTCATTTTGTAGACTAAAATAGCCTCGGGGAGCCCACAGCAGAGACCCTGTATGCTGTGCGCCCTGGGGTGCCTGTGGCTCCCTGAGGCTGCTTTTGCTCCAGGTCTTGTATCTGGGAGCCTGGCCATCCAGCATCCCTGGGAAGGGGTTTTTGGAAAACGTGCGTTTATGGATTTGAAATCCCAAACGGGATATCCACACTGCTTGAGAAGGCACAGTTGGGCCCTGAGCCAAGCTGTGGTGAGCCCTGGGCTCCAGGGTGGCTCTAGAGGACCGAGGGGCCCGGGCGGGAGAGGCCGTGCTGTGCTGAGAGCTCACATTTCACGGCTTGTAAAACCCAATCGGAATTCCAGGTGTGCCAGATAAAAACCACATTTGACGTCCCAGTAACCAAGTAACAGCAGGATGGAGGACTTGGGGGAGAGACCCAAGAAGCTTCCTGAAAAGGGTTGCCAATCTGGTGGCTCTCACCTTCCCAACCCATTGCTGTGGCCACTTGGAGAGGTCCCAGCCCTGGGGAGCTGTTCACTTCCCCTGACCACATGGCCTGCTTGTTGCACAGCCGTGCAGGGTCCTTCCTCTCTCGGATGCCCCATCCCCCGGAAGCCTTCCCTTCACTCCCAGCTGAGTGGTAACCCCACCCCAATCTCTCACCCCAAGGCCTGTAATTTAGACATGCCCAGCATCAAGGATTTGTGGGAAGGGTCTGAGTACAGGATTGTCATCTTCATGCCTGGAGGGGCCGGCACAGGTGATCAATGAACAAGTATAGATCAATAGCCAGGGTAGGGAGGTGTGCTGGGGTGGGGGTGGCAGGTCCTTCGTATGCAGAGACCTGTAGCTGATCTCTGCCTGAGTAGCTCTAAGCCTTCTACTTCTTAAGGCCACTAGGATGAGATAAGTTTTACCCTATGAGTTAAAACTTTAAAAAAGCCCCACAATATCCTAATCCATGTGTCTTAGTCCATTCCTGCTGCTATAACACAATCTCCGAGACTGGGTAATCAAAATAATAGAAATCTGTTTTTCATAGTCCTGGAGGCTGGGGCGTTCAAGAGGAAGGCGCTGGCAGGTTCGGTGTCTGGTGAGGCCTGCTCTCTGCATCTGTGATGGCACCTCATTTCTGTGTCCTCACATGGCAAAAGGGGAGGAAGGGCAAAGAGCTTAACTAGTTCCCTGGAGCTGCCCGCCCCTTTTATTTTTCTGGAGACAGAGTCTCGCTGTGTCACCCAGGCTGGAGTGCAGTGATGCAGTCAGAGCTCACTGCAGCGTTGACTTCGCAGGCTGAAGTGATCCCCACCACCCCTGCCCCCCGAGGAGCTGGGACTACAGGCATGTACCACCACACAAGGATCATTACAAAATTTTTTTGTGTGTGGATATGGGCCTCACTATGTTGCCCAGCTGGTCTCAAACTCCTGGGCTCAAGCAATCCTCCTGCCTCAGCCTCCCAGCCCCCTGGTTGGGATTACAGGCGTTAGCCACTGTGCCTAGCCCTGGAGCCCTTTTATAAGGGAACTAATCCATTCTTGAGGGAGGAGACCTCATGACTGAATCACCTTCTAAAGACCCCACCTCTTAATACCATCTCTTTGGGTCTTAGGTTCCAATATATGAATTTTTGGTGGGGGAGGCACATACATTCAAACCATAGGATCATGGAAATGAGGCATTTCTGAAGATGGACTTTTATTTATTGTCCAACACTGATGATAGTAGGATGGGCGGTCCCTTGGCAGGTCTTGTTAGGAGAGGAGGAGGTCCTGGAAGAGTTGTTCTGTCTAATCAGGAAGAGCTTCTGTTCTATAGATGCTGATGATTTAAATCCTACATGATATCCCGTAAGATTAAAGGATGCCCACTTAAATTTGACTTTCAGATGAACAATATGTTTTATTATACTTATGTTCCATGCAATATTTAAATTTAACTGGGCTTCCTGCATTTTTTATTTGCTAAATATGGAAACTATTTGGAATAAACTCAGGAGTAAAATTCAAGTTTTTATGAGTATGTAATGCTCTCTGTGGGAAATTTGACTCATAAATTAGGATGATGATATTTTGAAAAGCAAACAAAGTAATCAGGAAGACATTTTTTCTTTACAAAACCTAAATAAACCCCTTCTAAATACACTTTTCAAATAATCTAAAAAGAATTAGTGATTTCCCAAGTGCTCATTACCCACTCATCTGTCGATAGTAACCATTGCAATGGCCTGAAGAAACATACATATTTTGTAAAATATTTTCCTAAAGCCTAATTTCTTGTATCTACCCATTTTTTTAGTCTTCTTATTGTTCTCTTTTCCTTTTGATGTTTCAAGATTGATTCTTCTTTTATCACTTCCTTTCCATTTCAGGAGCTTCTGTAAGCATTGTTTTAGGATAGGTCTTCTGCAAATTTTCTTAGTTCTTCTGCATCCAAGAAGGTCTTGATCACCCCTTTCATTTCTGAAGGATATCTTCATTGACAGTTCTTTTCTTTCATCATTTGAAAAATGTTGCGCCATTTCCTTTTGGCTTCCGTGGTTTCTCGTGAGCAATCTGCTGTCATTTGAATTGCTTCTTTCACATAGGTAAGATGCTGATTATCTCTTAATGCTTTCAAGATTTTTTCATTGTTCTTAGTTCTCAGGAGTTTCATTATGAGGTGTCTTTGATGTGAATGTCTTTGTGGTTATCCTAGTTGGCATTTGCTCAGCTTCTTGTATCTATACGTTTGTGGTTTTTTTTGCCTAATTTAAGAAATTTCAGCCATTATTTATTTGAGAACTTTTTCAGTCTGTCCCTTTTTCGCTTCTTTTCCCAGGACACTGATGACATAAATGTTACATCTTTTGTCATAATTCCACAGGTCCCTGAGCTTCTGTTCATTTGTTTTTCAGTCTGTTTTTTCCTCTGTTAGATTAATTGTATTGCTCTCTCTTTCAGTTCGTGGATTCCTTCCTCTGCCTTCCCCATTCTGTTGTGGAACCTATTCAGTGAGTTTTTGTCTTTGTTTTGGTCATTATATTCTTTAGTTCTAATATTTCCATTTGTTTCTTTTTCATATTTATGGTTTTTTTGGCCAAGGCTTTCCATAAAAAACATTTATTTCAGTATGTTTCCAATTCCTTGATGAAGCATTTTTATGATGGCTGCTTTAAAATCTTCAAGATTTTGAATATTATTAACACAGAATAATGATAAACATTTGATGGGTATGTTATTTACTCTAATCTGATTACATTATATGTATTGAAACATCACTATGTACCCCATGAATGTGTGTATTATTTTTTAATTTGTCAATTAAAAAATAAAAATTAACAAGTAAAATAGTCCTCATCATATAATTCCAGTGTGTGTCATCTTGATATTGGTGTCTATTTATTGTTTTTTTTTTTTTTCATTCAAATTGATACTTTCCTGGTTCTTGGTATGACAAGTGAATTTCAGCTGTATCCTAAACATTTTGGGTGTTCAGGATCCTATTTAAACTCATGTCTTTACAAGCTTCCTCTGACACTTTGTCATTTAAGAGGGTATCAGGAGGAGTGGAAATCCAAATTCCCTTCTCAGCTTCTATTGATACCCAAGAGGATGGAGAAGGATGTCTCATTTCTGCTGGGTGTGGGTGGTGGTAGACATTTAGGCTTTACTATGCTTTTTCTGATGCAAACCCAGTGGGGAGGGGAAGGGCCATCTTTTACTGCCAGGTGGGGGTGAAGATTTGACTTACTCACATGGCCTTCTCTGACACTCTCGGGGGAGATGGAAGCATTGGTTTTCTTGATCTTACTTTGGGAGAGGTCATCTTAGGGGAAGCCCTACATCCAGTGTTGCCTTGTCACTGATACTAAAGAAAGGACTTCTTTAGATTTCAAGCATTATCTTTTAGACTCCATAGAGATTGCCTTTTATTTCTTTCTCTTACCTAATTGCTTTGGCTAGGACTTCCAGTACAGTGTGGAATAGGAGTGGTGAAAATGGGTGTCCTTATTGTTCCTAATCTTAGAGGCAAAGCTTTATCTTTTCTCCATTCGGTATGATGTTAACTGCAGGTTTGTCATATATGGTGTTTATTGTTTCAAGGTATATATATCTTCTATACCTAATGTGCAAAGAGTGTTTATCATAAAGGAAGGTTGGATTTTCAAATGCTCTATCTGTGTTTATGGAAATGACCATTTCGTTGTCTTTTTTTGTTAACGTGGTATAGCACATGTATGGATTTGCATATGTTGAACCATCCTCATGTTCCTGGGATAAATCCCACTTGATCATAATGATCTTTTAAATATGCCTTTCAATTTAGTTTGCTAGTACCTTGCTGAGAATTTTCGAATCTATGTTCCTTAAAGATAATGGCCTATTGCTTTCTTTTTTATTGTGTTCTAATCTGGTTTTGGAATCAGAGTAATGCTGGCCTCATATAATTAGTTTGCATGTTTTCCCCCATCTTCAATTTTCTGGAATATTTTGAGTGCAATTGGTATTAGTACTTCCTTAAATATTTGGTAGACATCAGTAGTGAAGCCATCAGGTCCTAGACTTTTAAATTTTTATTTGTTTTATTTTTTTTCATGGAAGACTTTTTGTTACTAATTCAGTTTTCTTGCCTGTTATTGGTCTGTTAAAGTTTCCTACTACTTCATAATTTAATCTTGATATCTTATGTCCAGGAATGTATTCATTTTTTCTATGTTTACAAATTTTTTGTTTTATACATGTTCATAATAGTTTCTTATGATCCTTTATATTTCTGTGATATTAGTTATAACATCTCCCTTTTCATTTCTGATTTTAGGTATTTGTGACTTTCCTCTTTTTTCCTTAGTCTAGCTAAAGGTTTGTTGATATGGTTTATCTTTTCAAAGAAACTAACATTTTGTTTCATTGATCTTTTGAATTGGTCTTTTTTTTTTTACACTTTATTTCTGCTCTGAGCTTTATTATTTCCTTCCTTCTACCAATCTTGGGTTTAGTTTGTTCTTATTTTTCTAGTTCCTAGATGTTCATGGCAGGTCATTTATTAGAAATCTTTCTTCTTTTTTGATGTAGAGGTTTACCACCATGAACTTCCCTCTTAGAACTGCTTTTGCTTTGTGTCATAGGTTTTGGAATGATGTGTTTCTATTCTGGTTTGTTTTAATTTATTATTTATTTTTATTTTTCACAGACAGGGTCTTGCTCTGTTGCCCAGGCTAGAGTGCAGTGGCACAATTGTAGCTCACTGTAACCTTGAACTTCTGGGCTCAAGTGATCCTCCTGCCTCAGCCTCCCATTTGCTGCCATGCCCAGCTATTTTTTAAAAATTGCTTATAGAGACAATGTCTCATTATGTTGAGTAGGGTGGTCTCAAACTCCTGGCCTTAGGTGATCCTCCCACCTTGGATCTCAAGGAATTTTAAAATTTCCTTTTTCATTTATTTATTAACCCATTGGTTACTTAGGAGCATGTTGTTGAATTTTCATGTACTTGTAAGACTTCTGAAATTTTTCTTCTTGTTGGCTTCTAGTTTTCCTTGTCGTTGACTTCCATTATGCCCTGAAAAAATACTTGATATGATCTCTATCTTCTTAAGTTTGTTAAGATTTGTTTTGTGGCCTAACATATGATCTATCCTGAAGAAAGTTCCATGCACTGTGGAAAAGAAGGTGTATTGTGTAGATGTTGGATAGAATGTTTTGTAAATGTCTGTTAGGTCTATTTGGTCTCTGGTATAAATTCAATTTTTTGTTGTTGTTTTCTGTCTCGATGATCTGTTCACTGCTGAAAGTAGAACCCTGAAGTCCCCTACTGTTTTTGTGTGGTAGGCTATCTCTCCCTTTAGAGCTACTAATCTTTGCTTTATATATTTGGATGCTCTGATGTTGGGTGCATGTGTATTTATAGTTGTTATATCCTCCTGATGAATTGCTTCCTTTATAATTTTATAATGACCTTCTTTTTCTCTTTTTACAGTTTTTAACTTAAAGTCTATTTTGTCTGATAGTAGTATGGCTATTCCTGTTTGTTTTTGGTTTATGTTTACATGGAAATATGTTTTTCCAATTCTTTCAGTTTGTCTTTAGCAGTGAGGTGAATCTCTTGTAGGCAGCATATAGATGGGCCTGTTTTAAAAAATCAATTCAACCACTTTATATCTTTTAGCTGTAGAATTAATCTGTTTACATTCAAAGTTATTATTGGTAGAAAAAGACCTACTCCTGCCATTTTATTAATTGTTTCCTCGTTGTTTTGTAGACCCTTTGTTCTTTCTTTCTTTTTGTTTACCTCTGTGGTTTGGTGGTTTTTTGGTGCTAAGGTTTGTTTTCTTTCTCTTTCTCATTTGTGTATCTGCTGTAATTTTTTTCGTGGTTACCATGGGTCTGATATAAAGAGTCTTGTAGTTATAGTGCACTATTTTTTTTTTTTTTTTTTTTTTTTTTTTTTTGAGATAAGGTCTTGCTCTGTTGCCCAGGTTGGAGTGCAGTGGCATGATCATGGCTCACTGCAGCCTTGACCTCCCAGGGCTCAAGTGATCCTCCTGCTTCAGACTTCTGAGTAGATGGGACTGTGGGCCCACACGACCATGCCTGGCTTATTTTTTTGTAAAGACGGAGTCTCACTTTGTTGCCCAGGCTGTTCTTGAACTCCTGGGCACAAGTGATCCTCCTGCCTCAGCCTCCTGGTGCTGGGAATACAGGCATGAGCCACTGTGCCTGGTGATATAATATACTATTTTAAACTGCTAACAACTTAAAATATATAAAAATACTCTAGACTTTCCCCCCTCCACCTACAATTTGTATTTTAGTTGTCTTAACTTACATCTTTATCTTTTGTAGCTGATGTTTTTGACCTTTTTGGTTTTTAGTTATAAAACGAGAGGATTGGAAGATTTACATAGCACCATTGCAGCACTGGGCTATTCTAAGTATGACAGATTTACCTATACTGGTGAGTTTTATAATTTCATGTGTTTTAATGATAGTAGTTATTGTCTCCTTGTCCCTAGCTATAGCATTCCCTTAAACATTCTTTGTAAGGCCAGTCAGGTGGTAATGAATTCCCTCAGTTTTTGCTTGTCTGGGGAGGTTTTTATTTCTCCTTCATTACTGAAGGACAACTTTTATAGAGATAGTGTTCTTGGCTGACAGGCTTTTTTTTTCTTTTAACATTTTGAATATATTATCCCATTCTCTCCTAGCTTGAAAGGTTTCCACTGAGAAATCTGCTGATAGTCTCATGGAAATTTCTGATAGTCTAATGTGAATTGATGTTTCACTCTTGTAGCTTTTAGAATTCTTGCTTTGTCTTTGACTATAATGTGGCTTAAAGAGGATAATTTTTAGTTGAGTTTTATTGGGAATCTTTGAGCTTCCCAGATCTGGAATTTATATCTCTCCCAAGACTGGGGAAGTTTCCAGCTATAATTTTGTTAAATAGATTTTCTGTGCTGTTTTTCTCCATTTCTTCTCACTGTTGCATTCCTATAATGTGAATATTTGTTCATTTAATGGTGTCTTATAAGTCTTGTAAGTTTCTTCATTTTTAAAATACTGTTTCTTTTTTTCCCCTGACTAGATTATTTCAAAAGACCTGTCTTCAAGTTCAGGGATTCTTTTTCTGCTTGATCTAGTCTGCTGTTGAAGCTATCAACTATATTTTAAAAATTACGTTGATTGAATTTTTGAGTTCCAAGATTTCTTTTGTGTGTGTTTTTTTATGATATCTATTTCTCAGTTGACTTTTTTATTCAGATCATGAATTGTTTTCCTGATCTTATTGAATTGTTTGTCTATACTGTCTTGTATGTCACTGAGTTTCCTTAAGGTCATTATTTTGAATTTATTTTTAGGCATTTTATAAATATTCTTTTCTTTGTGGTCTGTTATGGTATACTTACTGCGTTTCTTTGGGATATCATGTTTCCTTGCTTTTTTATGTTTTATGTCTCTCATGTCCTTACATTTATACCTGCACATCTAATGGAATAGTTGCTTTTTTGGATTTTATAGGGCAGCTTTCATAGGAACCCATCCCTGGAGATGGGGTCTAGGGTGTTGGTTGGGAATGGTGCATTGGCTTTGGTTCTAAGAAGTCCCCCCAAGTCTGAGAAGATCCTGGTGGGGAAGACAGTGTGGCAGAGGCAGGATACCTCACTCACCTCTCTATGGTGCTGTCCTGGGCTTCTGTGCCCCCACAGGGTTTTCACCACTCCCGTGGTGTTCTCTAGTGTATCTCCCCAGTCACTGGAGTGGAAATATAGGTATCTGATGTTTTGTTCCCTTTCTAGGGGTAGGAGTGGGGGGGGAAGTGCCAGAAAACTCTAGGTGGCCATCCTGCTGATGTCTGATACTTATATTGTCTTCTAACGTCATAGAAGTCCAGGGGGAAAGTGTGCTGGTCATTGATGGAGCAACAAAGTGCAAATTGGTGTTTGGAGAGACAGGAGATTTTCGGGTACTTTGGGAGGGGAGTCTTTGAGTCCTTTCACATAAGTAAGAAAGTTTTTTAAAAAGCTATCAATCAGAAGCATATGTAGGTCCTGCTGTGATGAAAGACACAATGATGAGAAAAGCCCTGGATACCAGTCTTGTCCCCGGGTGTGAGAAGTCTAGACCTGCAGGCTCTGCCTGGCCTGACACTGTCAAGTGGGGACTGGCCCAGTGCTGCTTGGGCTCCCGGGATTTGGCTGTGCTGCTGGCCTTAGCTGGCCTGTTTGGGGCATGTGTGGTTACAAACCTCTGTTTAGTCTAGCGGGTACATTGTACCTACAGGAGAGCCAGTAAAGGGATTGCTTCTACAGCCCTAGGGATATTGGGACCTAAGGGCATCTGTCTTCCAATGGAGGAACTCTGAGCAGGAACAATGCAAACTTTTAATCTAGGACAAGAGGAAAATTTCTCACTTTCAACCCCATGGAAGTTCATCAGTGCCTCTGCAAAGTTTGTATCATTCTGGCAGGAGTGGGGACTGGGTAAGGGAGGAGGTCGGGAAGGGGCCCAGCAGATTTTTGCCCCGTGTATGAAAGTCCTTGGAGAATGACAGCTTTAGCTCCAGCCCCCCACTCCATTTAATCCAGACCTTAACCAGGATTCCAGCAAGTTAAAGGTGACTCTCATCCTGAGTTTTATTGTTCAGATGTTGGTCCTTTATTATGTAATTTGGCCTGATGTAGGGCTGAGAAAATGCATTGTCTTATTTCACCCTTGACATTTTTATTGCAGGGAATTTTCAAATCTGTGGGAAAGGCTGTTCAGGCTGCTTCCTTGGGAAGTATTTAAAGGGATACAAGTTAGCTACTGAATGCAGAGAGGGGAAAAATTAGGGAGAAGAGAGAAAGAGAAAATACAAGGGGAAAAGAATTAAACAATAAGGAACGCAAGTCACAGCATTTGATTTCTCCATTTGTTCTTCGTATCATAAGTTTCGAAGTAAGATGTAATTCCCCCAATAGTTTTTTTTTTTTCTCTTTGTTAATCAGAAGTGAATTGGACCTTCTGGTCCTTTTCAGTGAGAGGGACCTTCCCCCAGCTCTGTGATCTTGGCCATTTCTCTTTACTTTTCTGGGCCTGTCTCTATCTACAGAGGGAGATCAAGAATGTCTACTGCTTAAGCTTATTTCGAGTTAAGTGAGATTCATTGTCATTCAACAAATATTTATTGAGTGTCTGTATGTACCTGGTACCTGGCCCTGTTCTAGGAGCTGGCTCGGGCTTTCCTGGGGCTTATCAAGGAGCACCCCAAGCAAAGGATGCTGTTTAATGAGGCAAGCATCAAAGTGAGGGTGGGAGGGCTCCTTGTGGGAAGCTGCATGTAGCCAAAATCTGATGTCAAGGAGGAGTTTACTAGGAGAGGGGGCAGGTTGGAGAGTGGAGGAAGAGGAGTGGCTTGTACAGAGGCCTGTGGTGCCAAGTCACCCAGCACTCTCAAGGGGCTGAGAGGAGTCTGGCCAGCGAGGCTGGAGGAAAGAGGGCTGGAGAGAGAGGAACAAAAGGAGGCTGGAGAGACCAGAGATAGAGACCATAGAGCATTGCTGGGTCAGGTGAAAGCAGGGAAAGTCACATGGGACTTGCATTTTGGAAGGAGCCTTCTGACTGCAGAAACTGGCCTTTAGGTCTGAGGGAAGCTGAGAATCTCGTCATTGCTAGAGTTCCACCTTGATACTGGCAGCGTGGACTGTGGTGGTGGTGGATGGTGGAGGGGAAGGAGTAGAAGGAGGCTGATGTTAGAATTGTTCAGGAAAAAAGATCCTCTGAACTTGGTGACTGACTGGATAATGGGTAGTGAGGAAAAGGATGCTGTCGGGATGAGGCCTGGGTTTCTGCCTCGTACGCTGGATAGTCTTGTTATTTACTGAGATGCAGGTTAACGTGGTGGGCCGACCTCGGACATGCTGAATCTGATGTACCTTTGAGATACTCATTGAAAAATGTGGAATAGGGTAGTAGGATGTACCATTTTGGAATTCAGAGATGAGGTCTGGCCCCATTTTTTCATCTTTCCTGTATTCACACCAACTGCCATAATAGCTTTTCTTTCCTTTTTTTCTTTTTGTGATGGAGCATTGCTCTGTTGCCCAGGCTGGAGTGCAGTGGTGTGATCTCGGCTCACTGCAACCTCTGCTTCCTGGGTTCAAGCAATTCTCCTGTCTCAGCCTCCCAAGTGGTTGGGATTACAGGCATGTACCACCATGCCTGGCTAATTTTTGTATTTTTAGTAGAGATGGGGTTTTACCATGTTGGCCAGGCAGGTCTCAAACTCCTGGCCTCAAGTGATCTGCCTGCTTCAGCCTCCCAAAGTGCTGGGATTATAAGCTCGAGTCACCATGTCCAGCCATAATAGCTTTTCAGTTCTTTCCTTGAGAGACAGAGTGAACTTTCCCCACCTTTGACTGTAGGATCAACTATCTTCCATAAAAAAGCCCCAAAATATTCCTGACCTCAAATCCTTTTTGCTATGGTCTGAAGGTTTGTGTCACTCCAAAATTCATATGTTGAAATCGTAACCCACAAGGCGATGGTATTAGGAGGTAGGCTCTTGGGAGGAGGTTAGGTCTTGAGGGCTCAGGGCCCTTATGAAGAGGCCCCAGGGAGCTAGCTCACCCCTTCCACCGTGTGAGGACATAGAAGTTACTGTCTATGGACCAGAAAGTGGGCCCTCATCAGACACCAAATCTGCTGGTACCATGATTTTGGACTTCCTAGCCTCCAGACTGTGAGAAATAAATTTCTGTTGTTTTAAAGTTATCCGGTTTATGGCATTTTGTTATAGAAGCCCAACAGTGTAAAACACCCCTGTAGCTACATTCACCTCATCCCTCCTCCATGCAGGGTTCAAACGTCTCCAGGGTTGCTGTCCCTGAGATGAAGCTCTTCGAGTACAGTTCCTGCTGTACAGTGCCTCTCCATCTTCAGGCCTGTGAAACCAAAGACACAAATTACCTTCCTGCTGCCTAATGTGCCACAGTGGGACAGGCATGGTATAGCCATTATAGATACTCCTTTTGAAAAAGGGAAAAATGAGAGATAAAAAGTAGTCATTGGTCCATAACAATTCTGAAATCCAGCTGGGGAAGTATTAGAAGTTCCTCGATGAGGTCTCAAGGCCTGGAAATGACTCTTCTTAGCATTTCACTCTCCTCTCTGAGCTCTTGCTTCTACCCCTGAGTCATCTTTCCTCTTCTTTTTTTGGTGAAAGATAGTGCATGTTTGCAGTGGAGTAGTTTTCACAGCCTTCTTGTTAGTAGATTTTTTTTTGGGTCAAACTGCCTCCTTTCATTTAGTTTTATCTCTGTCCTTTTCAGATTAAGCTAGCAGTGTTTTTACTGAAATAAATCTCTCTAAAACATTGTGGGTCACAGTGTATTTCATTGCAGGTATACCCCATTAAACAGAAGCTTCAGCACCATAGGAAAGGTAATACAAAAAATAGAAGCTACATTCACAGATGTCTTCTGGATAAGCCCTTAAGCTTTGTCTTTTCCTTATTTGGGTTTAGTTTGCTGTTTTTTTCCTATTGTCTTAAATTGGAGACTTTGATAATTGGTTTTAAGCTTTTCTTCTTTTCTCTTATGTGTATTTAAATTGATAAAAATTTCCCTCTAAGGATGGCTTCAACTTTAATTTCATATGTTTGTATGTTTTGATATGTTATATTTTCATGTTCATTCATTTCAAAATATTTTTAATTTCCATTATTGTTTCTTTTTTGAATCACAGGTTTAGAAGAGTATTTGGGAATTTTAATTTCCCCCACAATTTTAGCTTAGTTGCACTGTAGTCAGAAAATAAAGAATATAATCTGTATTCTTTGAAATTGAAAATTCTTTGAAATTATTGAGATTTCAATATGTTGCTCAAATCTTCCATGTGTATACTGGTATTTTTCTCTGCTTATTCTACCAATTTTGGAGAGATATTTTTTAAAATATCCCATTTTGATTGTGTATTAATCTATTTTTCTTTTTATTTGTGTGAATATTTGATTGCATATCTTTGACCTATATTATTAGGTGCATATAAATTTGCAATTGCCATGGCTTTCTGGTGGGTTGACTCTTTTATTATTATGAAATATCCCTCTTTATCTCTATTCATGTTTCTTTCTTTTCTTTTCCTTCTTTTTTTGACATAGTCTTGCTCTGTTGCTCAAACTGGACTGCAGTGATATGATCTTGGCTCACTGCAACCTTTGCCTCCTGGGCTCAAGTGATTCTTGTGCCTCAGCCTCCTAAGTAGCTGGGATTACAGGCACCCGCCACCATGCCCACTAATTTTTTTGTACTTGTAGTAGAGACACAGTTTTACCATGTTGGCCAGGCTGGTCATGATGTTACTTTCTTTTGAGTTTAATTTGATATTTTCTGGCTATCCATTGGTTAGTGATTGCATGGTATATCTTTCTTTTTTTAATCCTTTTACTTTCACATTCTCTGTATTCTTGTATTTAAGATCTGTCTCTTATAAACATCATAGAATTGGACTTTGTATTTTTATCCATCTTTTAATTGATATATTTAATAAATTTATATTTATTGTATTTACTTTTTTTATTTTTTCTTTGCTCACATGTCAAATATTTCTTGCTCCAAAATTCTCTTAAAATGATTTTCTGTATTTTTATTTGTATTTCTCTTTCTGTATTTAATTTTCTATGAACTTATCTTCTCGTTCTCTATTTATCTCTTCAACTATGTCTAATCTGCTTTGAAAGTCGTGTATTGGACCTATTGATTTAATGATTAGTTCTCTCTTTTTTTATTAGGTATAACATACACAGTAATCCTAAGTATTTAGCCTGATGAGTTGTTACACACACACACACACACACACACACATTGCGTATCTGTATCTACATCTATTGTGTCTCCATATCCAAATAATTATCACCTGGATGAAGATGTTTTCAGTTCCTAGCACCCCAAAGTCTCCATCGTGTCTCTTGTGTCTGATGTTTCCTTCAAAGATAAGCAATTCTTTGACCCCTATCACCATGGATTAGTTTTGTCTGCATTCAGATTTTTCATAAATATATCCCATACTATTAACTCTTTTGTGTCTGACTTGCTAACTCAGCATCATGTCTGAGATTTATTCATGCCGTTCTATGCAGCAGTTTTTTTTTATTGCAACCATTACGTCAACAGATGACATGAATATAGCATATTTTATTTACTCATTCTGCTGTTGATGGACATTTGAATTGTTTCCACAATAGTATTCTCTTGTGACTTTTTTCTCTTGGTGCCGTGTCCAGTGTGTCTGGTAACTTTCAGCTGAATGCTGGACACTGTGATCATAAGTTGTACAGTCCTGAATGATGTTATCTCCCTCTAGAGAAGGTTTACTTTTGCTTATGACAGGCAGTTAGATTAGGGGTAGGTAGTGAGCTGCCTTGAGGGGGATTTTCAGTCTTTGTGAGGCCAAGTCTATTTCTGGATTATTGTTATTCACATGTGACGCTGCAACTCCAGTTTTGCCACAGCATAGCGAGAGTGCCCGAAGCTCTGCCTGGCTTTTCAGGCACTCGACTTTGGCCTTCTCTCAGCCTCTGGGCTGCTGTTTGCAAATCAGCAAGGACTTTGCGGAGATAAGTGATGCAGAGGGTTGGGCTCACTTTCCTGCATTTCCCTCCCTTGTTGCTTAAGGTTCTCAGCTCTTGGCTGACTTGTTAACGTTGAACTCCATTCTTCTTCCTCAGTCCTGTGGGACTGATGCAACTGCTTAATTTCTGTCACTTGTAGCCAGTTTCTGTTTGGCTTCTAATCCTCTCAACTCCATGCTGTTTAGGAATTTTCAAATATCTGGAGGGTGAAAGTAGTACATAATGTCAGGCTCACTTGAGTGCAGTTTCCTTCTTCCTGGGACCTTTGCCGTTTATCCAGTGTTTCTTCTTATTTTGGGCGGGGAGTTTGGTCCGATAAAAGTGATTCTGTCATACCAGAAGCAGATTGATGAAATAATTCCAGGCCACTTGTTTTAGTAGTGGTTTGCATTAGAGTATTGTCAGTGATTTTAAAATGTGAATATAAGCCTGTGAGGTTGTTAGCAGAGTTACTGTCCCCCACTTTACAGATGGGGACACTGAGGTTCAGATGGGTTAAGTGATGTGGCGGAGTTTGCATAGCTAATACATCGTGGATCACCTTCTTGACCCTTACCCAACACTGAAATCCCCTTGCACTGTACCTCATGCCATCTAGTGGGACCCAAACTGTACTCAGGGAACAGGAGACAGCACTAACTGAAGAAAAGAGCCTGGTGGGTGGTGGTTAGCCACTGGCTTAAAAGGAAGGCACTCAGTGAACATGAGTGGAATTCTCTGTAAACAAATGCCATATGAATGTGATTATTGTAGCTCAGGGTGACTGGGAAATTATAAACCTGCTCCACATTCAGCAAACTGGGCCATCACTACCTCCTTAAAGCAGCGGTGCTGAGAAGCGGAGCTGCAGATGCCAGCCCACCTGCATTGACCAGAGGTTCAGGGGCCATGGAGATGCCATGTGCTGGCTCATTGTTTCAGGAACGCTCTTCAAATGCCAGGGGCAACATAGAGGTGAATTATGGACTTTCCTTGGCTGGTGTCGACAATTTGCAGACCGGTTTCACCAGCAGAATACCATTTGCTCCATTTTTCCTGGGAGAAATGCTAACCGACAGGGGGAGGAAGTTGAGTGGGTGGGCAGTTGGCACCTGGTGCAGGTGGATGGATGGCACCCAGCATAGGTGGACAGCTAGCACCCGGGGTGACTGCCTGATGGAACCCAGGCTCCCTCTGCCATGTCTCGCATTTGCTGCATTAGTGCATTTGCTGACTGTAGGACACTCAGGACAGGTGGCACTAGGTCCCCTGGTTGCCATTCCTTGCCTGGGGTGGAATGGCTCTGGGCTTCCTTGGCTCTGGGCTTCCTAGAGTCTGTGCATGAGCTCCTGGGAGACCTCCTTTAGCCCCTCAGCATGTGGTGCCAAGGCCATGAGGGATGCCCTGAGAGGGACTCTGTGAGAGGGACCAGGGCAGTGTTGATTCTCAGACACTCTCTCTTCATCGCCCTCGTGTCCGAACTCAGGGCCCTGACAGGGAGCCAGGAGGCGCCTTGGTGTTTCCTGCAGGTGCACCTCCCGGAGCCACACATCCGTGGCCCCACAGGTGGTTCCAAGAGCTGGTTACACCTCCCACTTCAGCATCCTGGGGTTAAGGTGTGCCGTGTTCTGAATTCTTTCCAAGCTCCTCAGGTCTCCTCAGTGCTTTACGTCCTTTTAAATGTAATGTCTGGCCAGGAGCACTGGCTCACACCTGTAATCCCAGCACTTTGGGAGGCTGAAGTGGGCAGATCAATTGAGATCAGGAGTTTGAGACCAGCCTGGCCAACATGGCGAAACCCCGTGTCTACTAAAAATACAAAAAATTAGTTGGATGTGGTGGCATGCACCTGTAATACCAGCTACTCAGGAGGCTGACGCACAAGAATCACTTGAACCTGGGAGGCAGAGGTTGCAGTGAGCCAAGGTCATGCCACTGCACTCCAGCCTGGGCAATACAGTGAGACTCTCTCTCTCAAAAAAAGGTAACGTCTGCCTTAATATGTATTTCCCTAAATTGTCTCTTGTTGAGACTATGCGCCAAAGAGTTAAACTCATGTCTAACAGAAATTCTTGAGTTTGCAGAATGGCAGATAAGAAAAGAAACAACTTGCTGAACGCGAAAACTCTCTCTGCTTGTAAGATAACAAAACTGGCTGAGATGGCCTGAAAGCAATATGGCAGCTAGGGTTCGAACAGAGCCAGCTTGCTGGCAGCCATCACACATTTCACACTCAGTCCCCGAGTTTGCTCATGGGACCCGTGAGGAGGCACGGAGAGGTGATGGTGCATACTGGGGGACTCTCCAGACCTCCCCTTTCTTCTACTCATCTCTGATAATCCCAGAATTCAATAAACCAGAAAAGGCTTATTAGAAATCTTTTCTAAGAAAAGTACTGTCTTAAAGTCAGCACAGAGAGACAGAGTTGAGCTAGACTCTTCTCTCCTTGTTAGTTGACTTGGAATCAAAAGCTTTTCTTTTCTCCAAACCCCGTGTCGTAGTATTGGCTTCTAGCGCATTGGGCAATGCTATAGTTTGGATGTTGTGCCCTCTAATCTCACGCTGAATTGTCATCCTCAGTGTTGGAGGTGGGGCGTGGCAGGAGGTGATTGGATCATGGGGTGGATTTTCCATGAATGGCTTAGCACCATCTCCTTGGTGCTGTTCTTGAGATAGCTAGCGAGTTCTTGTGAAACCTGGCTGTTTAAAAGGCATGGCATCTTCTTCCTCTGTCTTGTTCCCCGCTCTCACCATGCACATGCCTGCTCCCACTTCATCTTCCACTGTGAGTAGAAGCTTCCCCGAGGCCTCTGCAGAAGCCAAGCAGATGCTGGCGCCATGCCTGTGCAGCCTGCAGAACTGTGAGCCAATTAAACCTGTTATCTTTATACTACCCAGCCGCAGGTATTCTTTTATAGCAAGCTTGGCCAACCTGCTGCACATGGGCCACATGTGGCCCAGGATGACTTTGAATGTGGCCCAACACAAATTTTGTAAACTTTCTTAAAGCATTATGAGATTTTGTTTTTTAAAACTCGATTGCATGGTTCTCAAGCATGAACTTTGTAGATGACAGTGGAACAGAATGGAATAATCAGAGCATGTCACGTCCACAAATATTGGAGTGTTATCCGTAATTCACATTATAATTGCAAACACTTTGGTCAGAAGAAACAAACAAAAAACAACATTAAAGTTAACTAACAAAGAACAAGAGGACTCTGCTGCAATGTCATGGAAAACGAATGGTGCCGAGGAACTCAAGTGTGTGTTCTGTACTGGGCGTAGGCCGCTGTGTACTGTATGCTCTCACTATTTGTATACAAGCGTGGCTTCAAGTTTTACCGCGATGCGTGGCTCCAGTTTTACCGCGATGCGTGGCTCCAGTTTTACCGCGATGCGTGGCTCCAAGTTTTACCGCGATGCGTGGCTCCAGTTTTACGGCGATGCGTGGCTTCAGTTTTACCGCGATGCGTGGCTCCAAGTTTTACCGCGATGCGTGGCTCCAAGTTTTACCGCGATGCGTGGCTTCAAGTTTTACCGCGATGCATGGCTTCCGGTATGTTGTCTTCCAAGCGCAGACAGTTGAACTGACATCATCAGGCATTACAAATGCTTCTGGTGACTTGAGCAATGATTTTTTAATAATATTTCAACCTACCTTTGTAAATGACAGGTGTTTAATATTATTTAGAAGTCCTGTAAGTATTAGTATTCTTTTTTTTTTCTTTTTTTGAGACAGAGTCTTGCTCTGTCACCAGGCTAGAGTGCAGTGGTGCAATCTCGGCTCACTGCAACCTCCGACTCCCTAGTTCAAGTGATTCTCCTGTCTCAGCCTCCCGAGTAGCTGGGATTACAGGTATGTGCCACCATGCCCAGCTAATTTTTGTGTTTTTAAGTATTGACAGGGTTTCACCATGTTGGTCAGGATGGTCTCCATCTCCTGACCTCGTGATCTGCCCACCTCGGCCTCCCAAAGTGCTGATATTACAGGCATGAGCCAGCGCGCCAAGCCCTGTAAATATTAGTATTCTTATTTGGTTATGAAACCTTGCTTTCTATTTTCCTATTACTTTTCATAATAAAAGTAAATACCGTTGCTTATCTATTATTATTTTTTTAAATTCCAGCATGGCTTGTACAATGTCTCAAAATAAAAAAAAAACCCAAAATAAAAAATACAGATGAGGGGGAAATTGTTCAACGAAAAGCGGACAGATGACTACTTTTTTTGTCAAGGAAATAGTAAGGCACCCTGCTTAGTTTCTAGGGAATCTGTACCAGTTTTCAAAGACCATAATTTGAAAAGGCATTAATTATATGGAAAGACATGCTGCCAGATTTGGTGTGTCTGAAGGAATGTGGCATAAGGATGAAATAGTGGAACTGGAAAAATGCCTGTCTTCTCAAAAAAAATTTTTTTTAAAGTTACAACTCAAACGGACCCCACTGTAAAAGCAAGTTACGTGGTAGCAAATTTAATAGCAAAAAATCACAACTATTTACTGATGCTGAGTTTATTAAGCAGTGTGTGGGAGGCATGGCACATGTAATTTACCCTGATAAAAAGAAGATATTTCTAAAATCAGGTTGTCTCACCAGACTATAGCCAGGCAAATCAAAGAAACTGGAAAATTGGAAAATCTGTGGAAAGAGGTTTGGCGTGTGAAGCTGCTGATTTTCAATGTTGTGCGTTGGTGACGGATGGAAGCCCTGGTGCTGCAGATACGGCACGACTTGCCATTTTTATTAGAGGTATTGATGGCGACTATAACGTCGCTGAAGAAATGGCTTTTATAGTGCCATTAAAAGACACAACTAAATGAGGAAATTTATATGAAGCAGTAAAAGATGCATTAAAGCAATTTTCTTTGTCCGTTGTGAGCATATCTGGTGTAGTCACCACTGGCGCCCCAGTGATGGTACGTAAAGAGAGGGAATTGTAAAATTAATAGAAGACCATGCAGTTGCGGCCCGAAACTCAGGTTTGATGAAGTATCGTTGCATAGTGCATCAAGAACATTTATGCACAAAAGCTTTAAAAATGGATAACGTCATGCAAATTGTCATCAAGGCCGTGGCTTTCATAGGGGCCAAGAGACTGAATCATCGCCCATTCCAGGAATTCCTAAAAGTACGGATGCTGACTGTGGCAACGTCACTGGCTTTTCAGAAGTACGATGGCTACCTCTAGGCAAAATGTGGCAAAGACTTTATGATTTGCGACATGAAATCAAGTTCTTTATGGTATCAAAAACAAAATTTGTGCCAGAACTTGACTATGAAAACTGGCTTACAGATTTAGCATTTTTAGTGGATTTCACTGCTCATTTTAATGAGTTAAATATGAATCTTCAAGGTGAAAACCAACTTATCAATACAGTGTTTCAAACCATAGCAGCGTTCCAATCAAACAAATTATGGCAAGCTCAAATTAAGGCAAACAATTTTACACATTTCAACACGCTGGCTAAACACAATGTCTTGTCAACAGCAAAAAATATTCCACCTTGCCTTTTGATTTGATATAGGAATTTGAAAACAGGTTTTAAGATTTCTGGAAAAATAATATTTTGGTATATTTGCAACTCCATTTTCAGCAGACGTTAATATGTTACCTGCCAGTTTTCAAATGCAATGCATAGAGCTGCAATGTGATATTCCACTTAAAGAAAAATTGTATGTTGCTTCTTTACTGGACTTTTATAAGACCCATCTTCCCAGAGACAAATACCCCTCGCTTCGCAGTCACGCCTTATCCATGTCATCGCTTTTCGGCAGCACCACAGTGGTGTTTGTGGTGTATGCTGTGTGCGGTGTGTGTGCATTTGTGAGCGAGCAACTGTTTTCAAGGGTGAAGCACATGAAGAGTAAAATTAGAACCAAAACATCTGATGAGCACCTTGAGAACTTGCTGAGAATTGCGAGTTAAGTGGTAGCAAATGTGCCATTGAAACTAACGCGTTTAACAGATATTGATGCGTTAGTTTCTCAAAAACAAGTCAAATACCCCAGTAGTTTTATGTTGTCCTCTTTTACTTTTACAATAGAAAATATCAAAAAATTAATGATGTCCTATTGCTTGGATAGGCACATTTTCTGTATCAAGTGATTGCAAAGTTGGGACTTGCTCCACGGTTTTAAGAGCCTCTGAATGGGGCAGGACATCGTTGGGGTGTTTATGTGAGGACTGTATTGCTTATCTGTGGTGGCAGATATCACGAAAATTGTACAGGGACCTTTTCTTTTTTTAATGCTCATCAGCTGTTGTTAGTGTTTGTGTATCTTATTTGTCATCCAAGACAATTCTTCTTCCAGTGTGGCCCAGGAAAGCCAGAAGATTGGATACCCCTGCTTTATAGTGACACAAGAACAGACTGACATAGGCAGTGAGCCCCTTTTGCTGGGTAACGTTGTTATGGACTGAATTGTGTTCCGCGAAATTCATATATTGAGTTTCTAACCCTCCATCTGACTGTATTGGAGATGGGGCCTGTAAGAAGGTTATAAGGTTAAATAAGTTCATAAAGGCGGGGCCCTGATCTGACAGGATTTGTGCCCTTCTAAGAAAAGGAGAAGACGGGAGGTCTTCTCTCTCTCTGTCCTCTCCATGTGCTCACAGGGGAAAGGTCGTGGGTGCTGTGTCACCTAGGCTAGAATACACTAGCATGATCATAGCTTACTGCAGCCTGGAACTCCTGGGCTCAAGTGATTCTCCTGCTTCAGCTCCCAAGTAGCTAGGACTACAGGTGTGCACCACCATGCCTGACTAATTTTTTATTTGTAGAGATGGGGTCTTGCTGTGTTGCCCAGGCTGGTCTTGATCTCCTGGGCTCAGGCAATCCTCCCGCTTCACTCTCCCAAAGTGCTGGGATTCCAGGCACGAGCCACAGCACCCAACCCAGGGTGTTATCGTGTTTGGTTTATATATAATGTCCAGGGCTTTTAGTTGTACTTAGCAGAGGAAAAGGAAACGTATGTCTCCTTCATCTTCCTGGAAGCTAATGTCCACAGAAATTTCTTTGATCGTCAGAAAAATTAAAATGCAATGGTGTTTCATCAAGTGCTACAGAGTAGTTGGGTTAAAGAAATTAGAGAATGAGCAGAAGGCTGCCTTAAAGCTGAATTGGATCTGAGCAAGGGCGCAGCGGGGCAGTGGCAGCAGATCTGAGCGGTAGATAGCGTGGCTGTTTTGCTCAGGAACCTCTGTGTAAATATTCTGGCCAGAATTTCCCATGCAGCTTTGTATGTTTACATTCATTCAGCCCTGGAGGGCTGGTGTGAGGAAAGGAACAGAACAGTTGCAATCCTGTGTATTTCACACAATACCCGAGAAACGGAACCTGCGTGTCCCCATTCCTATTTTGCTCTGGCTTTTAGCTGATCCAATGACTGTTTTTCGTGCCAGGTTTTTTGTACCAGAAGTCCCTCCCAGAAGGTCTGCGTTAAGTGTTCAGGCAGATAGGGAAAGCGCAGGAGGTGAGCATGCAGGTGGGCGAGGTGCAGGCGCTGTGCTCCTGGCAGCCCCTGCAGGCTGCAGGCTTCCTGCCTCTGCTCGTCTAACCTGAACCAAGGGAGGCAGCGATGAAGTTTCCAGATGCAGAAGGAAGCTGAAGACGACCTTAGCCCCTTTTATTGCACTTCCTTTTCTGGGCTGCACAGGAGGGAGGCAGGACCAGTGTATTCTGAAGGTGAAATGCGGAGGTGGCCAGACCTGCAGAGTCCCCGAAGCCTTGGCCCTCTCTCCGTACGCCTACATTTCTGCTCCTGCATGCTCGTCTGTCTGCGACACAGGCTGAGGCCACGTGGCTGAAGACAGGGGTCCCTGTTGGCTCTCCTCTCATTATTGGGGTCACAAGGACAATCCGTGCCATTTGCCTCTAGGGAACAGTGGTGTCGTTTGGGTTCCTGGATGCTCCCACGCCATTCACTCATGCATCAAACACGTGCAGGATGCCGACTCGCAAACTCCTCGTGCTCAGCCTGCAGCTCTCACGAGATTCTCTGCTCTTCTCTGTCCCTCTAGTGACATTCTCATGGGGAAACATACAGTTGCCCACCTCATATTCACAGAAGGGCTTTTCCCGTCACCTGGTGGTCAAAGGGAGGGAGAGACCCTGCGTGATGACACAGAAAGGCCAGGCGAGCCCTTCCCCCACAGCGGGGCACTCCAGGGAACACTGGTTTTGATTCATGCATGGCAGAGTCTCCACGTCCCAGGTCATTGTCCTGCCACCTCTCAAATATGTGCCTGGATATTGCCCCTACCACATATCCATGCAAATCAAAGAACGGGGCTCGATTTTGCCTGCATGTCCACCTCCGCTTCCTTCTCCTCGGCGTCCTCCTCTTTCCCCTGCACCACGCTGAGCAAAAGCAGATAAGTATTACATTCCAGTTTCTTCCACTCTCCTTTGTAACTATGTTACTAAAAAACCCAATAAAATAGAGGAAAAAAGGGAATCACCCTCAAATCCCAGTTGCACCTCCGATTCTGCCACTAGGCAGCTGTGCTGGCTTGGGAAAGCTGTTGCCCTTTCTGAACCTCAGTTTCCTAGTTGTTATGGTAAAGGGCTGGACCTTCCAGGCAGCCCATCCTAAGGGCTCTCACGTAGGGTGTCAGTCCAGATCTTGTTCCGTCCACCAGGATGTGGACTGAAAAATTAGAAGACCTTTTCTTGTGCATAGAATATCTTTCAATCACTGATTCTCTTCACGCAGGTTTTAAGAACATTGCTCTCCACTGCTCCTATGAGAGGTGGTGGGTGCTAGTCTGTGCTATTGGGCATAAGTAGCCAAGTGTCTACTTGGAGAACAGTGTCTGGATGGAAGGTGCCGGAGCTTATGCCTCGGGCCTTTTCTTACCACTGGTTCCTTGCAGAGAACTTCTCTTCTCACTGATGAATCTCATTCCTGGGGCAATCTGAGCTTATTTAGCGAGGAGAACGTTCAAGTAAGACAAAGTCTTATTGATAGATTTGTAGTGAATTCCTGACTTGAGATATTGAGAGACTTGTTTCTAATTCAAAAACTAAACATTTGGACTTTTATCCTGTGGGTGAATGGGAGCTCACAGAATGGTATAACCCAAATAGTGCCAGGTCCTGTTAACCTAAATAACAGAGAGGCTGAAAGAAAATGGAATGCATCTGGAAATAGAGCACTGCAATGGGACACGTGTGCCAGAGGAGGCCCTGTGCGCACTCAGGGAGGGAAAAGACAGCGTCACTAAAATGAGGAGGATTATGTAATTGTTTTGAGATAATTATCCACGGCTACAAAGATCAATCATAAGGATGATACCAGTCCAAGGTTGGTCAGGTGGTTGTTGGGCAGATATCCTCACAGAATTATTTTTTTTGTGCAAGGTGGTGAGAGCCTTTGTGCAAGATGGTGGGTTTCTTTTTTTCTTTTTTTGAGACGGAGCCTCGCTCTGTTGCCCAGGCTGGAGTGCAGTAGCGTGATCTCGGCTCACTGCAGCCTCCACCTCTGGAGTTCAAGTGATTCTCCTGTTTCAGCTTCCTGAGTAGCTGGGATTCCAGGCATGTGCCACCACACCCAGCTAAGTTTTGTATTTTTAGTAGAGACGGGGTTTTGCCGTGTTGACCAGGCTGGTCTTGAACTCTTGACCTCAAGTGATCCACCCTCCTGGGCCTCCCAAAGTGCTGGGATTACAGGTGTGAGCCACTGTGCCTGGCCTAGGTGGTGGTTTTTGCAGTCTTTTGTGGTAGTTTTTGTTATCAGGGATTTGGGCATGAGAACCCTCTTTCCATGGCCTTCCCTGGCTCTATTTGTCAGGGTTTTTTTAAACACAGGCAACTCCATTTTGCTTCTGACAACTTTCACGGTGCCTTACCATTGACATAAGTCTCTGTGAGACCCTTTGGGTAGGAGGCTCTGAAAAGGAGTGAGAGATGGGGGAGAAGCTGCCGCAGTTGCGGTGAGATCGAGGTTTGGGTTAGGGCAAGGCAAGGAGGGCTGGACAGGGGACTCCAGAAATACGCAGGAGCTAAGTGAGCAGGGCTGGGGACCGGCTGGCTGAGGGTTAGAGGCGCTGAAGGTGAGAAGGCTCTAGACTGGATGGCAAAGCAGACAGAAGAGAGGATGTTGCCGAGGATCAGATCTTGGGGGATGATGGAGGATGGCGTGCGGGTCCTTCTCTGGTGCCCATGGGACATCCGGATGCCTTCGCTCCCGAGGACCAGGCTGGTCCTGAACAATGGGAGGCAGTGAGGCTAGCGTGTGGATTTTTCGTGAGCTCATTGACCTGTGTGCTCACTGGCATCTTGGGAACAGGTGAGCTGCTTCTCCACGCAGCAGGAAGGAAGAGGGTGTCAAGGAGGTGGCAGATCCCAACGTTCCACAGAAAGGCAGGGGCATTACGGAGAGAAGGAGGCAGTGAGCCTCCCCCCACCCCTCCCCTGGCTCTCCGAGCGTCTTGTGTGGCCATCGGTCTGGAGCGACTCCTGGCTTCTTGTGAGGGTGGTGCTGGCCCAGGCACCCTGCAGGCAGCTGGTGCCCTCCTGGATGAGGACCACAGCTTTGGAGAGCTGTCGCTCTGTAGCCTGTCCTGTAGCTCACGATGATGTGCCCACCCCGATCCAGTTTAATAACCCCTGAAAAGCACTCCTCAGGATCTCAGGTGCTCAGCTTCGGACATCAGCGAGCTCCCAGACAGAGCACTCAGGGAGTGGGTGGACCCTGGCCTGGACAGAGCACGCAGGGAGCGGGTGGACCCTGGGTCACCGCCATGTAGGCAGCTTTGCTCAGAAGACAGGAGGATGGAGGGAGAAGGCCACAGAGGCAGACACAGGGAGAGGGCTGAGACCCTGAGTGGGCTGGGGGCGGGCCCTGGATGGGGGAAGCATGGAGGTGGGGGAGGGGAGTGGATGGAGCTTAGGCAGACTGGTGAATTTGGGTGGAGGTCTGCAGCACGAAAGCCCCTCAGCCTCTGAGATGCAGGCACCTTTGCACATGGGGACGTGGGGACGTGGGGGACGCTGGGACATGTGGGGCTCTCACTGTTCGTCTCCCAGGCTGTGAAGGGCAGTGGAAATCTGGGCCTGCAGGGAGCTTTAGTGGAAGGACAGAGGCTTCAAGAGAAATAAGTGCAGATTTATGATCAGATGGGGTTAAGAGCTAGAAAGTAGGGTGAGGGGTAGAGATGGAGTGATTAGGGTGCTGTCTGGAGGCCTGGTGGGGGAAGCCCTCCAAGCCCCGCACTAAGAGAGGGGTGGCTCTATAGAGCCCTGGGAAATTACAGGCAAGGCCAAGTCCTCAAGGGGTCACTCAGGAGGGGTCCAGTGGTGGCTCCTGTTTCTCTGATGAAGGGGAGGCAGGGGGTTGGGGACTTGGGAAAAGGTGGGTCCCTAAGGGTACTGGGAGAGGGGCCGACCAAGGGACTGTC
The DNA here is from genome assembly GCA_036589455.1 of Ateles fusciceps. Lineage (NCBI taxonomy): Eukaryota > Metazoa > Chordata > Mammalia > Primates > Atelidae > Ateles > Ateles fusciceps. The sequence continues at coordinate 3,249,600 of JAZHEH010002010.1, read as the reverse complement.
CCAGAGAGGAGAATGGCTGGACATGAGGCATGGGATCCAGGCTCCCCGAGGCTACTCTTCACTTCAGGGAGTTTCTGACCTGGACCCAGCCGCCAGCAGGGGCGGATGCTCTATGCTGAACTGAGGGGGTGAGTATGGAGCTGAGTGTGGTCGGGACGGTCTAGGGCGGTGGTGGACGCTGCCACAAACGCAGGCCATGTCTGTTAACAGCAGCTGGTGTGGGTTCTTCTTACTGTGTCTATGCTGCGTTAAAACAGTAAAAAAAAAACCCAGGGGGAACCTACTCTAATGATGTATTTTATTAGACCCTCTGTTTAAAATGGTTTCTCAATCTATGATCACTATAAAATTGAGAATGCGATACTGTGCCTTCCTTTGTGTCCTGAGTCTTTGGCATGTGGTGTGCTTTTGACACTGGTAGTCTCTCTGTGACAGCTCCCTCGTCTCGTGTGCCTGGTGGCCTCCTGTGGCCAGTGGCCACCGTGTGGGATGTGCGGGTCTGAGGGTGAGATGGGGCTGGGCGAGGGGCAGCGATGCTCGGTGGGTCCTGGGAGGGTATGGTCCTGATGAAGAGAGGCAGGGCCAGCCTCCCTCGGGCAGGCCCCCTCCCTCCATGAGTGGGAGGGCACTGTGTTCCAGCCTCCTCCTGGGCCAGCTAGCTAGGGGCTCATGTTTCCTGGATCAAACCCTCATCTCTGGGGAGAGCTGCAGAACTTGAGGGAGCCGCCTCAGCCTCCCCAGAGCCCACAGACACACAGGAAGCCCCTTCCCACTGGGCTCTGGGCTCCTGCACGAGGGTTCTGGCCTCAGGAAGAAAGTGGGTCTCCCTTCGCTCCTGCAGAACGAAGAGATGGGGGTTGTGGAGGTGGGTGAGGCTGGAGGGTATGCACCTTCTGGGGTGTCAGCTCCCCCGCAAATAAAGAAACCTGTAACACTTCCTGTAAGCCTCTCCGACTCCTGCAATGCTGGGTATAGGAATGTTGGCTTTGACTGTCCAGATAGGAGAACCATGTTAAAAATGGCCCTTTTTCTACCAAAAGGCGGGAACAGACCTGCTGTAAACTTGCTAGCTGTGGGATGTCGCCTTTAAGTGCCTGGCGTATGTTTGCTGGTGAGCCATCTGTCTCCAGCTGGACCCTCCTGCAACCCTTACTTGCAAGTAAGATTCCTTTTCTCAGCGCGTGGTCTGTGTCCTTCTTTGACATCATTAGGGGCTGAGCGAGGCGGAAGCAGCCAGCCCGATGGTGCAGTCAGCACAGCCAGGACACACGGAAAGGGACCTGACTGCATGGATGTGCCCCGTCCTGGGACCCGGTACAGGGGGTGGCCTCCTTTCTTCCTGTGGGATGGGGGTCCTGCAGTGCCATTCATAAAGGCTGCTTTCTGTGACTGTGGAACATGGGCCACTTAGAACAAACGGAAAAGAGGTTTGATGCCAGGATGCCGCCGCTGCAACCAGGCTCACTCTAGGGACCCCCAGGCCACCTCCCCTGGGGCGAGGACTGTGGCTGGAGGGCCAGGCTGGGAGGTAGGAGTCATCCTCCAGCAGCCCCTGGGGCACAGTGAATGGACCGTTTGTGTTTTATGAACAGCCCAGTATTGCAGGAATGCAGCCCAGCCCCACTTCGGGGGCAAGAAGGAGCTGAGAGCTGAGAAATCATAATAAAACGCCCCTCCCGGGAAGCACTCACATGAATCATGGCTCAGGTAATAATAACCCTTTTGGCAAAAGCGTTTTCTCTGCCCCAAGCCAAAGTACGTGCAGTCACACAAAGGGCCCTGTGACCGGCCGGCTGCCCCTCCAGGCACATGCTCTTGCGGTTCTTGAATTCTGTTCTTTTCACAGGGCTGGGGCTGGCAAGGAATTTAGAGGACTCTGGTGCTTCATGAAATAATACTCCCGGGCTGCATTTATTTCATAGATACATACAGTTATTGGGGTCCTAGTCAGAGCAAAATAAACTTTAAAAATCTTTATATTAATCTCATTTTTAGTTTCATATATAGCAATCTCTTTCTTTTTTTTTTTTTTTGTCTAAGGGAATCAAAAATATCCTGCAGAATGCGCCATTGGCGGCCTGCATGGGTTTAGGATATTGAAAGAGCTATTGACCGTTTCCTTCATATTGAACCCAGCTCCCTGCAACATAGTAACTACTGGGCGGCGGAAAGGCCCAGGCTGTACGAGATCCGCTGCCTCTTCTGCACGTGCCGAGCTCGGACTGGAGACGTTTTTGTCTCACTCCCGTGCTGTGGCGCTTCCTGGAGTGGACGCCATGTTCTTCCTTCTTTCTCAACTCAGACCAAACTGGGCTTACCTTCAGGACCTCACTCTTCTCTCTGGGACTCAGTTTTCTTAACTTAAAAATTAGAAGGGCTATTTGGGCTGGCATAGGCAAAGCCCTCTCTTGCCTTGGCCACCTCCCACACCTGAGTAGACACCATCAGTGACCTCCCACACCAGGACAGACACCACCGGCCCATCAGCGACCCCACGGCCACCTCTCATGCCAGGAGAGTCACCACCAGCCCATCAGCGACCCCACGGCCACCTCTCATGCCAGGACAGTCACCACCAGCCCATGAGTGATCACACGGCCACATCCCATGCCAGGATAGTCATCATAGCTCATCAGTAACCCCACAGCCACCTCCCATGCCAGGACAGATACCACCAGCCTGTCAGCAACCCCACAGCCACCTCCCATGCCAGGACAGACACCACCAGCCTATCAGCAACCCCATGGCCACCTCCACACCAGGACAGAGACCACCAGCCCATCAACGACCCAACAGCCACCTCTCACACTAGGACAGACACCATCAGCCCGTCAGCAACCCCTCTTCATGGAGGACAGACTCAGCCTCATGACCACCCTCTACAGAGCTCTAAGGGCAGCTGTAGCAGCCGACCCAGCTGGTCAGAAGACAAATCCTATTGGCCATGAGGACACCAGGCCATTCACTCATTTATTCACTCATTCATTAACACAACCACTTTTCTGATGCCTTTACTGTATGCTCAGTCCTGTGGGGACTTTAGAGGTCACCCACCTCTGAGCATAGAGTAAATGTCCTGCAGACAGCTTCTGACCTCAGGTTGTCAGTTAAGTTAGACTGTATTAGAAATAAAACAAAAATATGTATGTGAAGTCTCAGATTAGTAAAGGATGCAATTACAAAGCAGGACAAGAGTAGAATCTCCTGGGGACTTACCAGAAGGAAGAAAATCCTGACGTAAAGAGCGTATTATTCATTTATTCCCTGTTTCCTGTCTGTGATCTTCAATGCCCATGTTTGAGCTTTGTAAGAAACACAAGTGTAGAGTATGGATTGTGTTCACCGGGAGGGTATGTGTGTGTGTGTGCACGTCTGCGCATGCATCTCTGTGTGCATGTGTGCATGGAGTGTGTGTGTGTGCATGTGTGCATGCATGAGTGTATGTGTGCATGCATCTGTGCATGTGTGTGTGCGTGCATGTCTGCGCACGCATCTCTGTGCATGTGTGTGCATGGAGTGTGCGTGTGCATGTTTGTGTGCGTGCATGTGTGCATGAGTGTGTGTGCATGAGTATGTCCGTGTGTGTGTGCGTGTGTACATGAGTGTGCGTGTGTGCATGCATGTGTGTGCATGTGCATGTGCGCATGGTGTGCATGTGTGCGTGCATGAGTGTGTATGTGTGCATGCATCTGCATGTGTATGCTGAGTATGTGCGTGTGTGCATGAGTGTGCACGTGTGCGTGTGCATAAGTGCATGTGTATGCATGTGTGTGCATACGTGTGCACATGTGTATGTGCATGTGTGTGCGTGTGTGTGTGCAGCCAAGCACAGGTGTGCATGTGGGTACAGGAGAGGAGCAGCTGCTCTAAAGCCCTGTGAGGTGTCAGCGGGGTGCTGGGCCAGGCTCTTCACATGCATTGTCCCATCGACACAGAAAGTCTGTCCCCCTCTGTCTTTTAGGTGAGGAAACCAAGGCACAGAGAGGTTAAGAAACTCTCTGTGGTCACTCAGCAAGTGACTAGCAGAGCCTGGATGCAGCTATACTTCTCTCACCGTGTGTGTCTGTAAAGAATTCGGGCCAGGTATGGTGGCTCATGCCTGTAATCTCAGCAGTTTGGGAGGCCAAGGTGGGTGGATCACCTGAGGTCAGGAGTTTGAAACCAGCCTGACAAATATGGTGAAACCCTGTCTCTACTAAAAATACAAAAATTAGCCAGGCTGTGGTGGTACACACCTGTAATTCCAGTTACTCAGGAGACTGAGGCAGGAGAATTGCTTGAACCTGGGAGGCAGAGGTTTGCAGTGAGCCGAGATTGTGCCACTGCACTCCAGCCTGGGTGAGAAAGGGAGACCCTGTCTCAAAAAAGCAAAACAAAGAATTCAGCGTGCACCATCTCATCACAGTGAGTGCAGTGGAGGGGTGCGATGCAGTGCTGCGCAGCTCAGGAGCGGAGACGGGGATGTGGATGGTCTGGGTGGGGGTGTCTTCTAGGTCTTCTCGGTGGCGATCCTTCTCTGGGCCTGCTCGGATGGGAGGGCTGAGGCGGCAGAGGCCATGCTGGGCTTTGTAGATGTGTCTCGAGTCCAGGGCTTGCCTGGATTTCTATGGCTGTTTCCAAATGCAGGGTACTCTGGGTTGGGTGGCAGACCCTCCCCCACCCCCCACAGCAGAGCTGGCACAAATGCATGGTCCACACAGGAGCCCGGCCCACCTTGTGACTTGGCACTCAAGGTGGGGAGGCTGACCATGTGCGCCGGACGCTGACCCTCCTGCCCAGGTGCTGGTGAGGGCAGAGCATGCATCCTGTGGAGGTGGGGATGCTGGGAGCCTCGTGCTCACTGTCCCATCAGAGTTTATTTACCAAACAACAAATTCAAAGACAATTATTAAGAATCTCAAGAAAGTGACCACAGAGCTGTGGCCGCCACGTGCAGGGTCCCTTCTGAACATGGGCACTGCATAGCTGAGTGGTCACCCACCCAGGCAGCTGGCCCTGTGGCTGAGGCGTGGACACAGCCCCGAGGAACTCGGGCCATTTGGGTGGCTGGAGTGTGCTCAGGTCTTGAACCTGGAGAGGTGACCGCTGAGGCCCCCCACCGAGGTAAGCTTTTGTCACTGGCCTCCCCATCAAATAAGCAACTTCTCTAAAATACCTGGGTTTACCTACGGGACCATTTTATTTTGCTGTTTTGTCCTTTTATTACCTTTACAAAAGCCACTTTTGCAAAACTGTAGAGAGAGTACAAATTCTAGAATGAAGATGGGAGTTGGGGATTGAGTAGATTGCCCGCTGTGTCCACAGATCTTCATGCTATTCTACATATGCTGGGGAGTGGGACAAGCTTGGGGGCTGCTACCCTTGGGGATCAGATATTTCTGTGACAGAGGAGCCCTCCTGCTAACCCTGCTATATTTAAAACCTCCAAGAAAGAGTAGTCTCAAGGGGAGTCCAGCTGGGGCCTGGGACCTGCATTTATCACAAAGCTGCCTCAAAGAAAACGCCTGGGGTGCACCTCGCTCCAGGAGGAGAATGGCCAAGGGCACCCAGCAGCATGATGGGAAACACCTGTCCTCGGGGCGCAGGGCTGGCCAGGCATTGTTCTCTATTTGCGTGTTTTCCTTTCAGTTCATTCAAACTCAATATAGTGGTGAAATTAAGTACATCATCAACCTAAAGCTACCTAACCAAATACATAAATGGAAGGATTTGAAAAATCTGTAATAGCTGGGGTGAGGCTGGCCTCGGGCCAGCTGGGCTGCCTGGACAATGGAGGCAGTGTGAGCGTGAGGGCCATGCTGGGAGGGCGAGTTTCCACCCCGGGGTGGCCTGGGGATCTGATCCAGCCTGAGGAAGGGCTTGGGTGGAGCCCCAAGGTGGCTGGAGGGCTGTGGGGGGTGGGGGGGGGGTCTAACCTGCAGACGTGAGCCCCCAAAGCCGGCTGTCGTCAGGCGGGCTGAGGGGGGAGCCGAGCTGTGTGGGAAGCAGGGGCGGCGGGATCCGGAGGGGGAAGGTGTGGAAATTTGACACAAATGCAAATGTTTTACCTTCTAAATCACCTTGGTCTTACAGTTGAAATTCTCCCTGAACTTCCCACCCCCAAATATCTCATGGAGGGGGAGTCTGGGCAGCTTCTCGCTTTCCAGAGTCACAAGTCATAATTCTTTCTTCCTGCTGCAGCCGGCGCAGGCTGAGTTCTGAATGTGCTGCTGAGATGGTGTGAAAATCTCCGAGAGTATCTGGGGGACCTTGCACCTCCACCCCTGCCCAGACCCTGCAGAGACTGGGGGGACTCTCCAGGGTGGTTCCATGTAGAGTTCTGCATTCCCAAGGAACCCCGTTAGCCAGGAGGGCCCAAGGCTTCTGTGCCCTCAGATTCGATTCAGTGACCACCTTCAGGCTAAAATGACTTTTGAGAGCCCGAGGCCAGGTAGTGCATTGACTCAGGCCACTCTGAGCGCCCGTGTGCCCTCTGTGTGATGCTTGTGCACGCTGGTCACTGTGGCGTCCCAGGAGCCGGCGTCCCGCCGCTGCCGGGTGTCCCAGATGCCTGGACACTCCTGGTGGACTCAGGGACTGGGACACGTGACCCTGCTCGGCACCCACAGCCACCCCTGGACTCAGGAGCCAGAACCACCCAGAAGCACCCGGGTCCTGCCCAGCCTGTCTCCTGGTTCCTTCTCGGTTCCCAGGCCCCTTAGTGTTCCAAGGCAGCTGCAGGAAGACGCTGGCCAAAGGCCACATCGCTTCCCAGGTTTGCAGCAACAAATTACCACACACCCAGTGGCTTAAAGCAACACTCATTTACTCTCTTAGGCTTCTGGCTCAGGAGTCCACAGTGGATCCTTCTGGGGGCTCTGAGGGGAAAATACATTTGTTTGTCTTTTCTGGCTTCTGCAGACGCCCTGTGTTCCTTCATCCGTGGCCCTCCCCCCTCCTCCATCACTCCAGCCTCTTGCGTCTGTGGCCACCTAACTGACTGCAGGGCTGTGGTGGGCTGCGTGGCCACCTCCGAAGACATTCTTATCCTCCCCCGGACCCTGTGACCGAAACCTCATATGGCAAAAGGATGTCTTAGTCCAGTGGTCCAAACCTTTTTGGCACAGGGGACCAGTTTCCTATAAGACAATTTTTCCACAGACCCCAAGGGGATGGGGGATGTTTTAGGATGAAATTGCTCCTCCTCCGATCATCAGGCATTAGATTCTCACAAGGAGCAGGCAACCCAGATCGCGCAGGCGCAGTTCACAGGAGGGTTCGCGCTCCAATAAGAATCCAATGATCTGACAGGAGGCGGAGCTCAGGCAGCGCCTGCGCTAATGCTCGCTCGTCCGCCCTCACCTCTTACTGTGCGGCCTGGTTCCTAACAGGCCACGACCGGGGGTTCGGGACCCCCGTAGTCCGTTCTGGCTGCTATAACAAAACGCGGTAGATTGAGTGGCTTAGAATCGACAGAAAGTATTTCTGACAGTTCTGGAGCCTGGCAAGTCCAAGATCAAGGCACTGGCAGATGCGGTGTCTGGAGAGGACCCCAATTCTGGCTCGCAGGCTAGTTACCTTCTCCCTGTGCCTTCGCCTGGTGGAGGGCCAGCGCAGGTTCTGGGGCACTGTAATGAGGCTCTAATCCCATCCACGGGACTCCACGCTGTGACTTCGTCACCTCCCAGAGTCCTGGCTCCTGACCCATCACATGGCGAGTTACGTTTCAACACGTGCATTCTGTGAGGACACAGACAGATCACAGCAAGGGGCTTTGCGGATGTGGTTGATCAAGGGTTAGGGTTGGGGAGATGATCCTGCAGGGGCCCTAGAGGCTGGGAACGGCAGGGAAAGGCATTCTCCTTCGGAAACCTCACGAGGATCCAGCCTGGCTGGCAACTTGATTTTATCCTAGAGAGACTGATTTTTTATTTCTGAGCTTCAGACTGTGAGAAAATAAATTCATTTCATTTTAAAATAAATTCCTATTGTTTTGAGCCACTAAATTGTGGTAATTTGTTACAGCAGCAAGAGGAAACTGAAGCAGGTGGCCTCAGCATTCCACATAGGAGGAACTTAGGGAAGCGGCTGAGGTTTTGACTTGAAGCTGCCTGTACTTGCGGACGATTTTCACTGAGCATCAATGTGATTTCGGGTGCTAGGGCTGTGCCTGTGTGAGATGAAGATTCAGGGCTAATGCCCTCCCCAGCACGATTGCCAACACCCACCTCCAGACGTTTGCATTTTCCTGCCAAGGCTTATATTAAATAATAGCAATTGCTGAAAAGTCTCAATCTTTATCTTGGCTCTAACTCCACACCTGTCTAGATTTTTGGAAACTTTATTTCTTTAAAAATTTACTTGTTCTTTTTATTAGCTATACATGCAGAGAATTTAAAGGCAAAACAGCAGCCCTTCCACAGGCCTGTCATACAGTTCCTCTTTCCGGGGGCAAACACTCTGAGTCTTTCAGCCAATTATTTTCATATTTACCTGGGATATCTTAGAATAACATGTTCCTGTTGCCACTTCTGATTTTTCACCTTGGGTATCATCTGCTGGCTTCCCCCCAGCGCAGGCTCCAGTTCTCTCTTCACCCTTGACCCACATTCTGTCCTCTGCTCTCTCTCTCTCTGTCTCTATTTCCTCCCTCCCTCCCTCCCTCCTTCCCTCTCCTCTCTCCTTCCCTCCCTCCCTCCCTCCCTCCCTCCCTCTCTCCCTTCCTTCCTTCTTCTCTCTTTCTTTCTTTCTTTCCTTTCTTTCTTTTTTCTTTCTTCCTTCCCTTTCTCCTTCCTTCCTTTCTTCTCTCTCTTTTCTTTCTCTCTCTCTGCCTCCCCCTCCCCTCCTTTCCTCTCCCTTCCCCTCCTCTCTCGAAGTTTTGCTCTTGTTGCCCAGGCTGGACTGCAATGGCACAATTTCCACTCACTGTAACCTTCGCCTCCCGGGTTAAAGTGATTCTCCTGCCTCAGCCTCCTGAGTAGCTGGGATTATAGACGTGAGCCACCATGCCCGGCTAATTTTGGTATTTTTAGTAGAGATGGGGTTTCCAGGCTGGTCTCAAGCTCCTGACCTCAGGTGATCTGCCTCCCTTGGCCCTGCAAAGTGCTAGGATTACAGGTGCGAGCCACTGTGCCTGGCTGGTTTCTGGCTTCTGAGGTTGTGGTTGAGAAGTCCTAGCATCTTTCTGGTTCTAAACCACTGTGAAACCTCCTTGTTTTTCTCTGGATACTTGTAGGAGCTTGTATTTGCACCCGGGTTGTGAATTGTCACAGGAGGAGTCTCTGAGTGGGTCTCCCTGCACGACGCCCATAGGGTATTGCTGGGCCCTTTGATGCAGCAAAAAACAGCCTTGGCTTTTCTTCCAGTGTCGTCTTTCCTCTAACTTGCTGCTGGCTCCACTTTTGTTCTCTGTCAGAGCTTTCCTCAAGACTGTGGTGCTCTTTGGCTGCCTGCTTTCACCTAAGAGAGAGATGTGAAAAAACATGGATAAGCCGTGTGTGTGTGTGTGTGTGTGTGTGTGTGTGTGTGTGTGTGTGTGTGTGTCTGGGGTAGGGGTACAGTTGCCAGATTTAACAACAAAAATTACCGAGAGCCCAGTTAGATTTGGAAAACTCTTTTAGTATAAGTATGTTCCAAATATTACATGGGACATACTTATATTAAAAAAAATTTGTTGTTGATCTGAAATCTACATTTTTCTGGGTCCTGTATTTGACCTGGCAACCCTAGGTAGGGGTGCTGCTCAGTTGCTTCAGGGTGGGGTGTTGGAGCAGCGCCTGGGCCGGGCTGGAGGGCGGCTGACGTAGCCACATCTTTAGGTCTTTCTTTATTGGAGGGCGAGTCTGACGCAGCGTAGGGAGCCTGCTGGGTTGGAGGTGTGGGTCTGTGCACAGTGTGTGTAAGATCTGTTTACTCTGCTGTCTTCAGCACAGCCCCCTTGCCCTCTCTGCTGACCCTCAGTGTCACCCTCTCCAGGGAATGACACAGCTGGTCTGCAGGGCCACAGGCAGGGGACAGAGAGAGCCCAAAGCGTCTTATGCAGGCCTGTGACCGCCCCTCTGCATGTGGCCCCTTTCCCGCCCTCCAGAGGCGGTGGAGCCACCTGCGCCTGACCTCCCAGGCCTCCCCCAGGTAGCTGGGCCGCTGCGGCGCTGCCTGGCTGAGGAGTCAGCGTTCTCAGATCTGCTGGGAGTTCCACTTGCACAACGCTGGTGGCTGCAGCCTCTCCTGGCTCTCTTTGTCTTTCTGGATTGATGCCATTAAAGGTCCCCTGCTACTCCCTGCACTGGGCTTCTGGACTCCTGCCTTTGTTTTCTGCAGGAGCCTACCCGGTTTCATTCCTCCTCCCAGAGTGTGTTTCATCAGCTGCATCTCTGAACAGCAGTAACCGTGGCCGTCCGTCATGTCGTGGCTGTCAGGGCACTTCCCTCAGCCACCCTGGAGGCACAACCCAGGTCCCAGATTTTAGGTGAGAAAAGTGGCTTCCGTGAGTCAGTGGCTTCAGTCTCACCACGAGGTCCCACAGTGAGGTAGTGGGTGCCGGGCCCCTGCACTTGACCTCTGCCCCGCGGCCTCTCTGGGGTCTCTGTTAGTTCCCTCTGGGGCAGTTGACCTTCCTGTTTCTGCTCGCACAGCTGGGCGGGCCTGCCCGGTGCCCGCTTTGTGGCTTGCTTGCTGGGGCAGGTGGTAGAGTACGAGCACCCACTTAACCTACTAGAAAGGGGTCCCTGGAGACGGGCACCTCAGGGAGTGGGAAGAGCCAAGGCTGTGCCCGCTTCCACCTCCCGCCACCGCAGGCCCTTCTCTGGCACGGCCTGCTGGGGTGGGCGTCAGCACAGAGGATTCTGGAAGGTCTCACCACTTGGCTGCCCTCCTTCGGGTGTTTTTTCATCTTGATTTCTTTTGGGAGGCATCTAGATACTTTTACTTTTTAAATAAGCCTTGTATCTTCTCACTCTTTAAACACCACAAAATGGGCGGCATTATTGAAATAGAAAAACCTTTCCAGACCGTGACTTTCCTGTGCACAATGGAGGAGGCCAATTTTGAAAATGGAGAAGGCGATCTTTACATCGTGCGCCCTTCGTGTAAACACACTGAGCAATCTGCATCAGCCCGAGTGCCTCTCTGCCCTCACTTGTGTCTAACGCTGACAGTTTTGTGGACAAGCTAAGTCTTTACGATTCTGAAGTACCCACACCCCTCCCTCGTGTAAAATTTAATCACGTCTTATTGCATCGGGTATTAACACTCATAGTTTATTGGGGAGTTTTCTCTGGGGCTGGCCGAGCATGGGGTTGTGAAGTGATGTCAGGGTGGATGGGAGGAGGTGATATTAAAGTCCAGACACTACGCAGGGACCAAATATTCCCCCCAAATTCCGAGGGACACACCCGCTCCCAGCCTCGAGGTTCCCATCTGGAGGGCCTCACCTCCCAAGGTAACAGCTTCATTTTCCCAGCTTGAAGAATGAGGTGTGGGACTCGGAGCTGGCCTTTCCTGTCCCTCCCGCTATGGGAGGCATCCCCCGGAGCTGTGTTCGAGCTGCCCTGGAGCTCCTGTGGCCAAACCATGCATGACCCTGTGGGGCAGGACACCCCCGAGGGACCACCTTCAGCTGGCTGGCAGATGGTTCCACACTCCACTGTCATCAGCACCTCTCAGAGGAGGGCTGGGCCCTGGGAGGGGCTCTTGTGGGGAGTGGGGACAGTGGCATACTGTGGGGGACAAACAGTGAAGTGGTTGCGTCTGCAATGTCAGATGGCCTTCCAGAACCTCCAAAAGAGTGGCTGGGACCCCTCCCCGGTGTCCAGGGGCAGTGGTGAGGGCAGGTCTGGTGTCCAGGAGCAAGAGACATGGGCAGAGAGCCCTCAGCGAGATCCCGTGTTCTCTTGCATTCGAGCAAGACCCCAGGCTGCGGTGTGGAGGCCGGTGAAGCTGGCAGGTGCTTCCGTCTGGAGCTGGGAGGCAGGGGGCTGTCCGAGGGTTGGGAGTATGGCGACCCTGTCTGGAGCTGGGCAGCCCTTGATCCCTGACACTTCTGGGCTTAGAGGATGCCTTGGCTGCCTCAGGATTGGCCTCAGCTACTCTTCTGGCCGTACTGGGAGCGAGGCAGGCTTGGAGGGGCTGGCTGAGGAGCCCTGCCTGATGTCCTATGATCACCTTGGAGACAGTCCCCTTGGCCAGGTTGGTGGCCACCTTGGGGTGGGCGTTGGGTACCAGGCACTCAACTCCACTGGGTGGCAGAGGGGGACACAGTTTCTAGGTCCAGATAGCTGTGCGCAGGTGTGCGGGTGGAATGGCGGCACTGAGAGTGATGTGTCCAGAACGTGAGAGTGTGACTCCGTGGGCAAAAGCGTCTGCACAGATAAAATTAAGTATCTTAAGATCATCTTGGATGAAGGTGAACCCTAAATCCAGTGACAAATGTCCTTGTAAAAGACAGAAGAGGACAGACGCAGACGTGAGGAGAAGGCACTGTGAAGACACTGCCCGGCATGGGAACGACAGGGGACAGCCAGGAGTGCTGCAGCCCCCAGGAGCCAGAAGAGGCCAGGAGGACCCTCCCCAGAGCGTCCGGAGGGAGCACGGCCTGCTGCGAATTGGACCTTTGAACTTCAGAATGGGGGGAAGATTTTGTTGTTTTAAGCCATTAATTAATAAAACAGACAAGAAAGAAATTCAGGGAGTTGCCATGTGGATGCCATGTGGTGGCTGTGCTGGTGATAGGGAGCGTGTGCGTGTACAGCATATATGTGTGCATGTGTGTGCACATGTGTCTAGGTGTGTGTACATGTATATGTCTGTGCAGGCAGGCAGGGGATTCAGGTTCCAGGGTGCCTGGGTGATTTTTGGGAGGGCGGAGTCTCCTGGTTGGCCTTGGTTTTGGAAGCTTGGCTTCAGCTGCAGTTAGGATGTCCTGGAGCAGGGGTGGCCATGGCAGGAGATGGACAGTGGACACTGGCCCGCGGCCCATAGCCTACCCACGCTTCCCTCCTCCACCATTCCCGGAACATCCGGGATCCTCAACCACAACTCACAGCCACGAGATCCCAGCAGTCACCCCAGGAGCCCGTTCAGCCTTGTTCCATGGGAGGCTGAGCAGGGGTGGCTCAGGATTCTCACATCCCGTGTGACCCACGTGCAGGTGAGGGCTGAGGGTATGGTTGGGCTAGAGACGCTGGTTCTCCAGAGGGCAGAGGTGGAGAGGAGAAGGCAAATGTGTGCCCTCTGCTTAGTGCTTGACCGGGGCTCCCCTATTCAGTCTCCGAGAAGTAGCCCCTGACGTGGGGCTGGGACCACTGGAGAAACCCAGCCCAGCGATAGGCAGCTCAGGTCACCAGACCCTGAGGGAACAGAGGGAGGACAGCTCTGCTCAGCAGGGGCTGCCCAGTGCCCAGGGCCTCGGAGTGCCCCTCCACGGCTGCAGAGCTGGGGTCAGGCTTCCTGGCTGCTTGGCCCGCAGGTGACCGCCAGGCAGCCACCTCTCCCATCACTGTCCTCGTGGATCATCTATCTCTGTATTCATCTTCTTCTAACGTCGGGCTGTCCTGGCTTTTTGTTCCTTGCTCCCAGGACTGCAGGTCCAATGTCTGAGCTGGCTCAGTTGGGTTTTCTGCTTAGGGTCTCCCAAGACTGAACTTCTGGGGAGCTCTGGACAGAAGTGGCTTTCCAGCTCATTCAGATTGCAGCTGACTTCCAGTCTTTGTGGCAGGAGGATGGATGGAGGTCCCACCCTGGTGGCTGTCAGCTGGGGCCTGGCCTTGGCCCTGGGGCTGCTTGTGTCCCTCCGCAGGCCACACTTCCCCAGTTCTTCCTGCCCTCCGGGTTCTCTGCCTCTCCGGCTGCTGCGTCTTTCACACTGGCCCTCTTGTCTTCGTCTTCTGCTTCCGAGGGGCTCGTTATCGATTTGAGATCTTTGTTCTTTTGTGATCCAGCATTTATCACTAGACATTTCCCTCTAAGCACTGCTTTAGCTGCATCCCATAGTTTTGGTGTCATACTTATAAATTTTTGTTTCATTCACTTCAAAGTATTTTCTAGTTTCCCTTGTGATTTTTTTCTTTGACCCATTGGTTATTTAGGAGTGCATTGTTTATTTTCTTCAGTTGCTTTCCTCCAGAGCATTGCAGCCTTTCCTGACTGCTGAGTAAGTTTTTTCTTTTAAGAGATGTGTGGCAGATTAAAAATGGCCACAACTTCTTTGACAGTCCTCTTTTCAAGAGTTGAGGTCTTGAATTCCCTTGGAATTTAGACAGGCTGTATGACTGTCTTGATCAACGGAATGCAGGGGACTTGATATTGCATGGCTTGGAAGCCTAGATTGGAAGAAACTTTGCTGCTTTTGCTTGGGTATCTTGGTGCTCACTTGAAAGGGGATGAGGGTAGCCAGCGTTAGGTGAGAAGTCCAACTACCTTGAGACCACAATTCTGTGATGAATCCAAGCTAGCGACATCAAGAAGCCACTTGAAGCGGGGGGGGGGAGAGAGAGAAGAGAGAGAGAGAGGGAGAGAGAGCGAGAGAGAGAGGAGAGAGAGAGAGAGAGACAGGGCGAGAGAGAGAGAGGAGAGAGAGAGAGCGAGAGAGAGAGAGAGAGAGAGAGAGAGAGAGAGAGAGAGATCGAGATCGAGATCGAGATCCTAGCTATTCCATTCTTACCATCCCAGTTGCTAGGATCACTAGACTGGCAATAAAAGAAGTCACCTTGGTAATTTCTCTCACATCAAAGCTCTTGCTTCATCTAAACATCCATTCAGCTACAGGACTGGGAGACTCATCAGGAAAGAATTGCGTTGTTGGAGGTTCAGGAAGGATTGATGTAAACAAATAAACCGTTTCCCCAGAATCCTGCAGGATTTCATGGAATGAAATACCGTCATAGACTCAGAAGGTTTAAATGAAAACATAAACAGTTCATCATACATCCTTGATGGGATAATGATTAGCTTCTTTTAAAAATGCACCAAATCTACAGCAGTTACTGAGAATCCCAGAGAACGCCGTGTCAAGAAGAATCAGGACCCACACATGTGGGGCCAGTTGAGCTGACCCTGCTATCTCCTATTTCATCAGAATGAGGCTGCTGACATGGTAGGGCAGAGAAAAGCTTTCCTCTCTGTGCCTGCCCTGACTCCTGACATACAGATATTGTGAGCAGAAATAAAATGGCGTTTATATTGCTAAGTTTTAGGGTGGTTTGTTACCCAGCAAATAGAAACTGGAACAGTATATTTGTCCGATTTGTATTTATTGTTATAATTTATCAATTCACTTCAATTTCAGGTGCTTCAGTTTCTTCACATGTAAAATGGCAACAAGACTATTAATTCAATTTAAGAATTAGGTAAGATAATATATATACAGTACTTACATATATATTTGTATGTTTTATGTAAACATATTTATATAAATATATATGCTTTATATATGTAAATATTTATATATTTATAACATATAAATATTTATATATTTATATGTATACAAATAAATATATATATGTATATATATATATATATATACATATATGTGTATATATACACATATATGTATACTTATATATTTATAAATATATAATATATGTACATATATATATATACTATGTATAAATGTATAGTATATAAAAATATATATAAATATATGTATATAAAATATATATGTATATATAATTTATATATTTATGTATATAAATAAATATATATACATATATAAGGCACTTAAAAGTTAGCTAGATGAGAAAGATAGCTACATGTCTATATTTTTACCTGTTTGCTTTTATTTACTTGAGAATATGAGACAGTTTTTGTTTCCACTTTAACTTCTTGCCATGAGTGTTTTGAAGTGCTCTCTTTATCTGCCTTTTTAACTTGCTGTGTTTTGATTTTGAAGTTTTGTATAGCTTAAGGCGCTGGCTTTCTTTTGTTTACCCATCTTGGAGTGGCAGCAGTTTCATACAGGTTTTCCATGTGCCCCAAACCAGTGAGAGCAGAAGCCCTTGTCCTGTACGCCTGGGCCCCGCGACTCCCTTTAGTCTGGACTGTGTTCTCTGTGCACCCCCGCAGCGGGTTTCCTCCAGAGCATCATGGGCTGGCGGTTTTGGTGATTTCGGCATCCTTGACCTTTTCTTTGTCTTTATTTTTGGTATTGGTGGGTAAGAGGGAGTCTGTTCTGCGGTGTGATTTGTCTGACGTGCTGGTAAATGTGCAGTATTATGCCATTTTTCTTTCTTTCTTTCACCATCCGGGATGAAACAAAACCCTGCCTCAGCCCCCGGAATTTACCGGAGCTCATTAATGGGAAATCTCCTTGGTCCCCTTCGAGGGGCAGCTGTGTCTGTTGGCTCAGGCAACGGCACTTCTCTCACATCAAAGCTCTTGCTTCATCTAAGCGTCCGCCCAGCTATGGGGGTGGGAGGCTCATTGGGAAAGAATTCTTGTTTTAGTCGGAGGTTCGGGAAGGACTGACGTGAATCAATAGATTGTTTCCTCAGAATCCTGCAGGATTTCAGTGGTTTTCACAGAATTAAATACCATCTTAGACTTGAGGGTTTAAATGGAAACATACACAGTTCATCCTATGTACTTGATGGGATAATGGTTAGTTCCTTTTAAAAACGCACCAAACCTACAGAAGCTACTGAGAATCCAGCAGGGGTCATCTCAGTTCCTGGAGAGGGGGAGGTGGGAAGCTTGTTTTAATTAGACTCGGACTTGCTGTCATACACATGTCTGCATCTGATTTTCACTCTGAGCACTTCCGTCTCCCCCAGGCAAACGGAGGGTCGGAACGCTTGATGTGAGAACACATTTCACACACACACTGATGTATTTACTTACACAGACACGCACTGCACACACACGCAGACCTACACGCTTTCCTGGGCTTGCCATGTGGGGGGCACATTGCAGCTCCCTCCTCCCCCTGTGCTCTTTGTGGCGAGCTGGGTCGTCATGCTATTTATTTTTACACAGAGGAATTCATCAATCAAATGTCCAGCTTTGAGATCTGGCCTATCAGGAACTATTCCTGCAATGCCAGCTCAGCGCTTTCACCTCTACCCTTGGCCTCGTTGTGCTATTTGGACAAAGATCCTGTAGCCTTCCTTATCTAGAGGGAGCAAAGGAGAAGTTGGGGTGTCTTACCATCATGCAGGTTCCCTGCTGCTCAGGGGTTGGCTCTGCTCTCTGGAGGTGCCCCATCACCCTCCTCCCACCCAGGGACTCTTCACTGGCCATGGTGGTTGGGGCACTGAACGTGGAGGTTCTTGGAGACTATCTACCACTGGGATTTGTGTTGAGTTTTCAGTGCTGGGTCCCTGGTGATCTGCTGAAAATCACAGAGCCTCTCCCTGGAGGTTTGTGCACATACCTGCTCACACGTGCTTGCACACACTGCTTCTGGTACATGGGCAGTGCTGGTCTGGCCTTGCTGTTAAAGGCCAAGAGGCAAGGCCCAGGGTGGGTAAGTCAATCTGCGGGTGCTTAGTGATGTGGCCTGGACTGGAAGCCAGCTCCCCAGGCCCCTGTACACTCTGCCTTTTGCACATTGGGGCCCACTGTCTTTAGGCTGGGCTCTCCTTCTTATCTTTTTTTTTTGAGACAGAGTCTCACTCTGTCACCCTGGCTGGAGTGCAGTGGCATGATCTCGGCTCACTGCAACCTCCGCCTCCTGGGTTCCAGCAATTCCCCTGCCTCAGCCTCCCAAGTAGCCTGGATTACAGGCATCCGCCAGCACACCCAGCCAATTTTTGTATTTTTATTAGAGGCGAGGTTTTACCGTGTTAGTCAGGCTGGTCTCGAACTCCTGACCTCAGGTGATCTGCCTGCTTTGGCTCCTTCTTATCTTGAATGAGTGTTTACTTGCTGCCATTTCAAGAGGTCTGGCTTGGCACCTAGTGAAGGTCGCCTGGGCCCCTGGTAATAGTTTGTGGGGAGGCTCTACTCAGGCCAGTTTCGACTGGTCCCAGAGGTCCCACCCGCCCCACCTCACAGAACTCCCACTCACCTGTGGCCCTGCCATCTGGGGGCCCAGCCACCGGCAACCCTGGGCCCGAGAGGTGACCCCAGCAGCAGGCAGTGCTCTCCCCTGTGGGCTTCCTTCTTGGAGTCTGTCCTCCCTCAGTGGAGCTCACAGGGAAATGCACATTTTTAGGGTCTTCTTGGGGGTAAGGCCATGTACCAGGCAGTCATATGGTCTTCTTTAATTCTCATCATGACCACTTGGGGGAAACTCAGGCTCAGATAAGCTAAATGACATGGCCAGGTTGGTACAAGTCTAAGTAATAAAGCTGGGCCTGGGGCTCTAGAAAGCTTGCTCCCCCTTCTGTATTCTGTGTTTAAAAGACACAAAGCAGGGACTTTGTGTCACACCGCCCCTTTGCCCTGATCACAGCGGGAGATGGGAGGCAGGGTCTCCTTGCCCTGACTCCGAGAGGGAGGCGGAGGGAACTTGCCATTACCCTGAACTTCCCAGCCTGCACAACCATGGGCTAAAGAAATCTCTTTTTTTAAAAAAATAAATTTCCCAGCCTCAGGTATTCTTTTCTAGCAACACACAACAGACCATATAGATAGGAAGGCCAATTGCAATGGAAACAAACAAACAAAAGAAGCAGATAGGTTTCTATGAGCAAAACTGTCTGGAAATGAGATGGGATGACTCAGAGTTGCCTGTTCTCTATCACAGGAAGACCATTTGAGATGATAGGGTGGCGGCAGGGCTTCAAGTGCAGGATAGACAGTGGTGATGACGAGAGTGATGATGGTTGTGGTGGTGACGGTGATGGTGACAGTGTTGGTGATGGTGACAGTGATGGTGATTATGGTGGTGATGATAGTGATGGTAGTGGTAATAGTGATAGTGGTAGTGACGATGATGGTCATGATAGTGATGATGGTGGTGATAATGGTGGTGGTGATGGTGATGATGGTGATGGTGACAGTGGTGGTGATGGTGGTGATGATAGTGATGGTGGTGATGATGGTAATAGTGATGGTAGTGATGATGGTGGTCATGATGATAGTGATGGTGATGCCGTGGCGGTGATGGTAGTGATGATGATGATGATGGTGATGGTGATGCTGGTGATGGCAGTGATGGTGATGGTGATGGTGATGGTGATGGTGACGGTGGTGATGGCAGTGATGGTGATGGTGATGGTGGTGATGGCAGTGATGGTGATGGTGACAGTGATGGTGATGGTGATGGTGGTGATGGCAGTGATGATGATGGTGACAGTGATGGTGATGGTGATGCTGGTGATGGCAGTGATGGTGACGGTGATGGTGATGGTGATGGTGACGGTGGTGATGGCAGTGATGGTGATGGTGATGGTGGTGATGGCAGTGATGGTGATGGTGACAGTGATGGTGATGGTGATGGTGGTGGCAGTGATGATGATGGTGACAGTGATGGTGATGGTGGTGATGGCAGTGATGGTGACGGTGACAGTGATGGTGATGGTGATGGTGGTGATGGCAGTGATGGTGACGGTGATAGTGATGATGATGGTGACAGTGATGGTGATGGTGATGCTGGTGATGGCAGTGATGGTGACGGTGACAGTGATGGTGATGGTGGTGATGGCAGTGATGGTGACGGTGACAGTGATGGTGATGGTGATGGTGGTGATGGCAGTGATGGTGACGGTGATAGTGATGATGATGGTGATAGTGACAGTGATGGTGATGCTGGTGATGGCAGTGATGGTGACGGTGACAGTGATGGTGATGGTGGTGATGGCAGTGATGGTGACGGTGACAGTGATGGTGATGGTGGTGATGGCAGTGATGGTGATAGTGACAGTGATGGTGATGCTGGTGATGGCAGTGATGGTGATGGTGACAGTGATGGTGATGGTGGTGATGGCAGTGATGGTGACGGTGATAGTGATGGTGATGGTGGTGATGGCAGTGATGGTGATAGTGACAGTGATGGTGATGCTGGTGATGGCAGTGATGGTGATGGTGACAGTGATGGTGATGGTGGTGATGGCAGTGATGGTGACGGTGATAGTGATGGTGATGGTGGTGATGGCAGTGATGGTGATAGTGACAGTGATGGTGATGGTGGTGATGGCAGTGATGGTGACGGTGACAGTGATGGTGATGGTGGTGATGGCAGTGATGGTGACGGTGATAGTGATGGTGATGGTGGTGATGGCAGTGATGGTGATAGTGACAGGATGGTGATGCTGGTGATGGCAGTGATGGTGACGGTGACAGTGATGGTGATGGTGATGGTGGTGATGGCAGTGATGGTGACGGTGATAGTGATGGTGATGGTGACAGTGATGATGATGGTGATGCTGGTGATGGCAGTGATGGTGATGGTGACAGTGATGGTGATGGTGATTATGGGGTTGATGGTGGTGGTGATGATAGTGATGGTTATGGTGGTGGCGATGATAGTCATGGCGGTGGTGATGATGAACTTGAACATTCTTAACATCCTTAATGTTCATGTTATTTTAACAATGAACAAAGCATTCCTTTCCATACCCCAGCTGATACCTGTGGGTGTGCTCTGGTGTTATAACACCCAGCAGAGTGAATGAGGCTGAAAGACCTGGTCACTGCTGTACTAGAGGCAGAGCTCAGACTTGGCCCAGGCCTTTCACTCCTAGCCCAGGGCTTTGTGCCCCTTAATCTGAGAGTGGCAGCACCTTGTGCAAACCAAAGGCATCTGGAAAGGCATTTTTGGTGGGTCCCACTGCACAGCCTGTGCCTCAGGAAAATGTGGGTTACAGCTTGTACCCTCAGGCCTGGGACAATGTGGGGTGAGGAGCAGGCTTGTAGGACCAAGGTGTGGGCAAGAGTGTTTCTGTGGTGGGAGCCTGTGGGGTTGTGTGTCTTGAGACCTTCCCCTCCCACAGGAGCAGCAGGGGGACAGGTGACTGTGTTTTCCCAGGATGGGCCAGCCAGTCTCCAGGACCTTATCCTGGCATTCTCCAGCCCTCAAGTGCGGCGGCTGCCCTGGGTCCCTGCCATCCCCAGGCTCTGCTTCCTTGCATTTGCTGTAGCTTCCTCCCCTGCCTCTGGCCCAGATTGCCCTCCTGACATCTGACACTGGATGGCTGTATCCGCCTGCCCTCTGCCTGGTCATTCCTGCCACCTGTTTCCGTCACAGCACACCAAGTACCACCAAAGCAGAGCCCCTCCCAGATGGCACTGTGTTCCTGCTGGGCACCTTGTCTGGAGGGGCCGGCACGCCACTACCTGCTCTGGGGTGTGAAGTCCCAGGTCCTGGTGACCGCTCTTCCCTGTTCTTCTCAGAGCTGCCCCCTCCCTCCTCTTCAGCCGTGGCCCCCTGCCATTTTGGGGCACAGTGACCTCTGCACTAGCTGCTGTCTGCAGTTCCCCCAGCTGGTGGGTCAGCCCCTCATGCTTTGTTGGCGGGGTCCCCTCCCTATTGTCTGCTCTGCGTGGCTCCTGGGCTCTCGGAGGGACACACAGTCCCCTTTAGCAAATCTTCTTTTCTGACTCTTTGAGGTTTTTCGCCACACAGGCTCCTAAGTGGTCCCCCAAATGTCCTCAATCTCTTGTGTCTCCAGGTACCCCCAGGCTTCATCCTCTGTGTGGACTGGTCTCCCCTTTTTCCTTCACTTGAGAAACTCCTTCCATCCTTTGGGCTCAGGTTGGGTGTCAGCCTGGGAAGTTGCCATCCTGACGTCCATCCCTCCCTCTGGTGGGATACTCTGATGTCCTCCATCAGGGTCTCTGTCACAGCCCTTGTTACATTCATTACAACTGAGGGCAGGGACGACGTCCATTTACTGTCTGGCACAGAGCAGGCGGTCAGGGTGCTTATAGGGTGTCTGAATCCAGGAGGGAGGGAATGAAGAATGATTGTAACTGGGCCCGGTCACATGGCTCCTTGTGGCAGAGCTGGGATTTTCATCACTCAGCAAATGTCTGCTGCGTCCCCATCTGGGGCCAGCCCTGAATTCACAGCCAGTGCCACAGAGGCCAACCAGGCAAGCAGAGGTCCAGCCTGCCTGGGGCGTGCCGGCAACTGGAATGCAGGCCTGCGGACTCCCAGTTCAGTGCTCTTCCTGACATGCTGCAGGAGGGTGGGGGGGCTGACATGGCCTGCAGGGGATGCTGCACCTGCAGCTTGAGTGAAGTGCAGTTAGGACCCAGCAGCCCTGGTGGTGGGTTGCACTGTGCTCTGAGACGTTGGGGGAGCACGAGGGCTCCCTGTATACCCCTTGCCTCTGAGTGGCCACCGGGGTGAGGAGGAAGACGGCGGACTGCCTGCTCCCTCTGCAGGAGGTGAAGGTTGCGGGGGACAGGAGAGGGGAGCTGCTGAGTGACTCTCAGAGGGCTCCTGGGCCGGGTCCCTGCCTTGCTCCCATCAAAGGGATGTCTCTGCAGTGACGGCACAGAGCGGCAGACACATGCCGGCCCAGCGGGCCCAGCCAGCCGCGCTATTAAGCAACAGCACCAGATCCCTTTGTTTCTCTGCGCCTTCCAAAGTGGCAAAAGATCAAGGCCCTGAGCTTGAAATAACAAAAGGGAAATAGCTTGCAGACAGCGCATCTGGAGGCCAGAAGGGGTTTAATAGCTGGGCTCGGGGAGGGAGGGAGGGGGGGGGCAGGACGCCGATTCATAAACTCTTCCCTGTGGCTCCCCAACCTGCCCTGCTCAGGCTCCCCCACAACAGTCCCTGGCCCCGCTGCAGGCTGCCCGCTCGGGTGGCACTCCTTGGCCATCAGCATGGGCACATGCCGCCTGGCCTCTCTGTAGGTTCCCCCATCCCTGCCTGCGCTCAGGCCCTCCTTGCTCCTCTCCGGCCCTTGCCCCTCTCAGAGTCCTTGAGTCCCTGGGTTAATGAGGATCTACTGCAGGGTCGCGGGTGTCTGGCCGGTGACATGTGCAGACACACATCTGTGATTACTTGGGCTGAGGAAAGCCAGCCCCCAGAGCTCTTCAGCCTTGCCCGTAGGCAGAGCTGAGCTGGGTGGGCCTCCTGGGGAAGGAGAGCCACACAGGGCATCACGGCACACACGGCCATGATCAGAGGCCTGACCTCAGAGGCGGAGGCCTCTTGTTCTCGCGTGGGTCCCCCGGGTCTCTGACCTTTGGGGGGGTGTTTGCAGTGAGGAGCTTACACAGCACATGGTTCTGCAGGCTGACGTCTTCTTTGTATAACCGGTGGAGAGGGGGAGCTGGAGTGGGGGGAGTGGGGTGGGTGGAGGGGCTCCCTGCTGCTGTGCTCGACACTCACTGTGACCCCAATGACACCAGCTAACAAGGATGGAAAGGAAATGTTCCCGAGGGGGGCTGCAGCCCATGCCAACACCATGCGGTGCCAACTCACGGCATCTGCCCCAGGCCGGGCCCACTGGGGTCACATCCCTGAAGGGCCTATTGGACAGAGAGCGGGTGGTTTGTTGAGGTCACACAGCGCTGAGATTCAAATCCCTGCCTCCCCTGGTAACTCGGACTTTTCAGAACCCCTCCTCCCCTGAGGTCCCAAGCGAAGGAGTGATCTGGCCTGGCCCAGTCCTTTCGTGGTACGTATTTTCCTAAAATGCAGTCTGGAACCGTCCCTTCCCACCTGCAGAGCTGGCTAACGTTCCCCTTCCTCAGTGGTTCTTTTGGATGGCTGGAGTGGCCGATGACCCGGGGAGGCTGGGGTTGCTCGTGGTGCAGCCCCCAGGGGCAGGCGGACAGAGCCAATGGGCACGTGTGCCCTCCCTCCCGAGTGGGTGTGTGAACCCCAGCAGCTGGCTGTCCAGGCTCCTGGGCGGTGCTGAGTGGGGGCTCAGGCCGCCTGTTGGCCTTCGTTTGTTGGGCACAGGTGATCAGCGTGCCCTGTTCCGAAGGTGCTTCTGCCAGGGGGAAGGGGAAGGAGGTGAGGCCTGACACCCGACTCAGCGGTACCACCCGAGCTTCGTGGACTGTGGTCGCCCTGGGCTCTGCTGGATACACTGTACATTTTCAGGCGATCCTCTGAGAAGCGGGCTGTTTCCTGGCCTAGAATGGAGCTTGGGGCTTGTGCTTGTTCAGCCAATAGCTCAATGGGGCCAAGGGGGAGGTTGGCCCACGGGATCCCCTGGTTCGTGACCTACAGCTCTTGGGTCACTTTTTACTAAGCGAAATTAATGGAATGTCCTGGATGTTAGGATGGCCTAGGAGGCTTTGTCCTGGGGTGACTTTGCCACCCTCCCAAGCCTCTGTTTCCTTCCTTTGTCAGGCTGGTGACTGAGGGGGCGCTCCCTGTGCTTTCCGTGGCTGCAGGTTCTTGCTGTGGCCCCCACGCAGGTCACCCCACTACTTAGGGAGCTGTCGCTAGCTGAAGCCTGGTCGGGGGCAGGGTGGGTGGTTCAGCCAAGCTCTCTGTATCTATTCCAGAGGTCCTAGGAGGTCTGCCGTGAGTCCCATCACAGTCCCATGCCCCTGTCCTGCTGAAGGTCACAAATGTTGCCACGCATGAGTCGTTGCTGAGGCTCCTCAGGGAAAGCCTGTCCCACGCCCGTGCTGCCCCTCGGCTTCTCCAGTTTGCTCTGGCATCGGTGTGAGGGGTTCTACTCACATCCTCCAGAATTAGGCACCATTCTCTATTTCTAGTGCAGTAGGAAATATATTCATAGTTCCATATTTACTTTGTTATTTTAATGGGATTTGTGGCAGAAGATGTAAATGCTTCAGTCTGCCATTTTGAACTGGAAGGCAAGCGAATTTTAAAGACAGGAAGAAAGACTACAATTTTGCTGGGCGTGGTGGCTCACACCTGTAATCCCAATACCCTGGGAGGCCGAGCGGGGGAGGATCGTTTGAGCCCAGAAGTTTGAGACCAGCCTGGGTAACATAGTGAGACCTTTTCTCAAAAAAATTGTGTTAAAAGAAGAGTACAAGTTAAGGAACCACACAAATGCAGGTTCGCTTAGACAATTAAAATGGTTGTGGTCGAATAATATTTTGAAATATCAGGTGATTTAACTTGCCCAGAATTTCCTGTTGCCTTTTTTCATCAAGGGCTTTTTCTACCCCTGTTATTGGAGAGAGTAGTGGCCTGAGGAAGAGAAGACACAGCTGCTCTTAAAAGGTAGTTGTTTCATGGCATCGTGAGCTGCCGGCGTGGGGTCCTTGTACACTGGGTAACGACAGCTGCACCTGCAGCTGCTCTTCCCACCCCCCCGTCTCCAGCGCGGGCGATGGCCCAGGCCTCCATCCATGTCTGGAAGCTGCTGGAGAGCAGTACGGGTCCGATTTGGGCTTGCGCCTCTTGACAGTCTCAAGCGCTGTCCTGGCATGAGGGAGGCTGCCTCCAGGACTCTGCTTCTTGGTCCTGGAGCTGGAGATTTTCAGGGGCTGATGGGCTCTGTCCTCTTCTGCTCTCAACTTTTGTTCATCAGGTAGGCTTGGCAAGTTCCCTTGACCTTCCTCAGGAAAACTTTTGATCCGTATGACCCTCCCCGCTCCCCCCGTGCCTGCTCCCCCGAAAGGTTTCTGGTGCCTTCCTACACACACTCACTTGGAATGCGGCCCCTGCCCTTTTGTATCATGAATGTCCAGAGTAGGCAAGTGGCTTGGGGGAGAAATGGTGAACACGCAAAGTAACTTCCCCAAACATACTGACCTGACAACAGGCACTGTAATTCCAGTTAGCACACACATCCCTGTGCAGAGATTCCAGATAGGGAGCCCGTGTGTGGTGTAATTTATTATTTGATACGTGTGGCATTTCAAATGTAGGGAGAAGTGAATGCAAGATTTTAGATCACTGGCTATCCATGGGGAAAAAAATGTTACCTAAAAAGTAACATCTTCTGCCATTCCATACATACAATACAATCCGGCTGGATTAAAGATTTAGGTGTAATAAAGAAAGACTGAAACATTCCAGAAGGACAGATAGGAGAGTATTTTTGTATCCTTGGGGAGGGGGGATATTTTTAGCCAAGACATAGAAATCATTGATATTAGGAACGAGCTGGAGCCAATCCTGGTGTCCCGGAAACTGACCCAGCACAGACTGACTTCTTTTTCAGGCTACATGTTCTGTGGAGGTCGTCAGGGGCTCTGCTCTCCTGAGACACCCCAGGACCCAAGCTGATGGAGACTCCACCATCTGGGAGAGTGTAGCAGGGGAAGGGACCCTGGAGGGTCATGCACTGTTTATTCTATATTTTGGCACAGAGGTGACAGACATCACTCATCACTCGGAATCCAAACTGGTCCAGAACCAGCCACATAACCCTGCTCCGGCTGTGTGGCTAGAAGGCAGGACAGTGTGGAGACTGGGTTGAACGTTGAGGAGCATTACTCTCCCTGCCACAGACTCTCTCCTGATACATTCTGATATCAGAGGGGTCAGTGACTTTCCTGGGAAGTGCTAACTAGCAGAATTGACCTGAGATGTAGGAATTCAAAAGAGATGCGTAAGAAAACAAGGGAAAGGTTTCTAAGATGTACCTTCCAGATTGGATCCCATCCCAGTTGGTTTTACTGAAAGGATGTCCAATGCGTGTGTCTGTCTGCGGGAGGAGTAAGATGCTCCCAGAATGGGCTTGAGGACTGGGTGCCAGGTGTGGAGTCAGTGAAACTCAGGGCGAGGGGAAGTGCCACAGCCTGGTGGTAGGAGCTGGGTGGCAGGCCACCCAGACCTGCTCTCTAGTTCTTCCAAATCTAGTGAGAGGCTGCTCAGGTCTTGTCACTTCTGCTGTAGAAGCTGATTACCTGGAATTATGTTCCCAACAGACTAAGTGCAGCAGGGGAGGCTTGATTCCCCATAAGAAACTGGGGAACCTGGGGTGCTGTCACAGGTTGAGAAAATGAATTCTTGGCAGCCAAAGAGGAACTGAAGAAAGCAGAGAGAGAGACCTGCCCATGGGGTATCAGACTGTGGAAACTGTCAGAGAGTATGACAGAGGCGTGGCAAGCTGGCAGTTCATAGAGTGAAGCTAAGGAAATCACAAAAAAAAGTGTGTTACTTGTAAATGTACATACTTGATCCAGGCACAGTGACTCACATCTGTAATCCCAGCACTTTGGGAGGCTGAGGTGAGAGGATCACTTGAGGTCAGGAGTTTGAAACTAGCCTTGGCAACATAGCAAGACCCCATCTCTACTAAAATAGTAATTTAAAAAATTAGCCAGGCATGGTGGTATGCCTGTAGTCCCAGCTACTTGCGAGGCTGAGGTGGGAGGATCAATCGCTTGAGCCTGGGAGGTTGAGGCTGTAATGAGCCATGATTGCACCACTGCACTCCCCACCTGTTTAATCATTGGAAATGGATACGATCCAAAGTCTGTAGCTACTAGGCACCTGGTGCCTTCATCATCACTATACCACTGAAGCTCACCTCCGTGCTGGGAACCAATGGCTCTGAGACCATCATGGCTGTGCCTGGCAGTGCAGTAGCAGACAGCCGATGTGTGTGACATGGACAAGATGGCACCTGATGGGAGGGTGAGGGTCCAGAGAGCCAGTAAATCCATAGCCACGTGGCTGGTCATGGAACAAGGTTGGCTGAGAAAGAAGGTTTTGGAAGGTAAGGGGTTCATTTCAGATCCTCCCTTAAAGGTGCCCTGAGGCATCTTCTTTAACAAGAGCACCAATGAGGAGGTTTTTGGTAGGCAGCTCTCTCCTGAATGCTGAGCAGAACGGGCTGGCCATGCCAGGGACTGGTTTGCTTTGTTTTAACAAAAGTCCCGGGGTCCTCACAGTGAGACATGATTCTCACTTCTCATATCTGCTCTCAAGGGCCTCATGATCTTTGTGCTATCCTATTAAAGGCAGGTAGAGGAGAGGAACAGAGGACCCCAATCAAGTCACTGTTCAGCCGGGACACCTGGGAAAGGGAGGAGCATGGAATAGGGAAGGAAGCCGGCTGGGGACAGTGAACACCGATGTACGCGCAGATTCAGTCAGCAGCGATCTGTGAGTCAGAGGCTCTCAACATGCTCCAAAGCAAAGCTGGGTAAACACTGCCACTTTTTGTTTGCGTTGAGAGTTAGCTGCCTGCAAGCACGTTGGGAAACCCTGGCAAAGAACATTCCAAATGCATGTGGTGCCTTTGAGTTTATTTGTCTTAATTTATTCCAGTTACATTTGAGCATGGCCTGATTATACATCTCACACTGACTGAAGGCCGTGGGCCCGTGTGGCAGGCAGGGGAAGGAGCGGGGAGGAAGAGGGTTTCCTAGCGCCATCTAATTTAAAGCACCTTTAGCTGAGTGGTGCAGTGAAGAGGATGTGGCTAAAACAAATAAAAATCATAGCAGGATCAAAGTACATGCGCAAATTTATTCCTTCTGGAAGCAGCTTCTCTTTCCCCTCTCCCCCACTCCCCTTCCCTTGTTTTCCCCCTCCTTTGAGTCCCAGCGATTCTTTCATGGCAGAACTCCAGGATGGCCTCATCTCCTTGTAGCGCAATGGCGGTTTCATCTCTGATTGATGGGGCGAGGCACCGGGACTGTGGGTTTGAAGATCTAAGGGCCTTCCTAATTTCATGGTGGGCATGTGAAGTGTCACATTAATCAGCGCTCTTTATGAGCAGTTCAAAGACAGTCATAGATGTTGGGAAGGTACTTATTTGAAGCACAGAGCCAAGGGATTTCAGGATTTTATCAACAACCTGCGGCTTCCACCTCCTCTCCCCCAGTGCACCTCTTGCCTGACTGCTGGGTGGAATTTTATATGAGAATCATATGGAGCTAAAGGACTATGATACCATCCAGTTCTGACCCACACTTTACATAGGAATCAGCAGAGGCTGGGAGTCTCTCTTGGGGTCACACAGAAAGCCATCTAGTCTGGAAGCAGTGGGTTGGTTATTCAAGCCTCCTGGTTGCCCATGGTGACTCAAATGAGATTAAGTGCTGATATAGTTTGGCTCTGTGTCTCCAACCAAATCTCATGTTGAATTGAAATTCCCAGTGTTGGGGAAGGGACCTGGTTGGAGGTGATTGGATCATGGGAGCAGATTTCCTCCTTGCTGTACTTGTGATAGTGAGTGAGTTCTCAGGAGATCTGGTTGTCTGAAAGACCTTGCTGCTTTGTGTAGCATAGGGACTTGGTGATAGGAGTGAGTTTCAGCTGTGGCTAAAGCAACATGGAGCTCAGGCTGTTGCTTCAGAGGGTGCAAGCCCCAAGCCTTGGTGCCTTACACATGGTGTTGGACCTGTGGGTGCACAGGAGTCAAGAATTGAGGTTTGGGAACCTCAGCTTAGATTTCAGAGGATGTATGGAAATGCCTGGATGTCCAGGCAGAAGTCTACTATGGGGCAAAGCCCTCATGGAGAACCTCTGCTAGGGCATTGCAGAAGGGAGATATAATCAAACTTTAAGGTTTGTTTACTGCCCTGTTGGATTTTGGACTTGGATGGGGCCTGGTGCCTCTTTGTTTTGGCCAGTTTCTTCCATTTGGAATGAGTGTATTTGTCCAATGCCTGTACCTTCATTGTATCTTGGAAGTAACTAACTTGCTTTTGGTTTTACAGGCTCATAGGCAGAAGAACTGCCTGTCTCAGATGAGACTTTAGATTTGGACTTTGAGGATAATGATGGAATGAATTAAGACTGGGGGACTATTGGAAATACATAATTGTGTTTTGAAATGTGAGGACATGATATTTTAAAGGGACCATGAATAAATAACAGAGTTTGGCTGTGTCCCACCCAAATCTCATCTTGAATTGTAGTTCCCATAATTTCCATGTGCCATGGGAGGGACCTGGTGGGAAGTAATTGAATCATGGGGGGTGTTTATTAGTCCAATCTCACACTGCTATCAAGAACTACCAAAGACTGGGTAATTTATAAAGAAAAGAGGTTTAAGTGACTCATAGTTTTGCAGGGCTGAAGAGGCCTCAAACAACTTACAATCATGGTGGAAGGGGGGAGCAAACACATCCTTCTTCAAAGGGTGGCAAGAAGGAGAAGAAGGAGAAGTACTGAGCAAAAGGGGAAAAGCTCCTCATAAAAGCATCAGATCTGCTGAAAACTACCTCACTATCACAAAAACAGCATGGAGGTGACCATCTCCATGATTCAATTACCTCCCACTGGGTCCCTTCTGTGACATGTGGGAATTATGGGAACTACAATTCAAGATGACATTTGGGTGGGGACACAACGAAAATCATATTACTGCACCTCGGGGATGACCTAAGACATCTCCTGCTGTAGTGATCCCATGTCAGGAATGATCCAAGACACCTCCTGGAGCAGTACTCCCACCTCAGGGATGATTCAGCACCTCCTGGTACAGTGCTCCCACCTCAGGGGTGATTCAACACCTCCTGGAGCAGTACTCCCACCTCAGGGATGATTCAGCACCTCCTGGAGGAGTACTCCCACCTCAGGGATGATTCAGCACCTCCTGGTATAGTGCTCCCACCTCAGGGATGATTCAGCACCTCCTGGAGCAGTACTCCCACCTCAGGGATGATTCAACACCTCCTGGAGCAGTACTCCCACCTCAGGGATGATTCAGCACCTCCTGGTACAGTGCTCCCACCTCAGGGATGATTCAGCACCTCCTGGTACAGTGCTCCCACCTCAGGGATGATTCAGCACCTCCTGGTACAGTGCTCCCACCTCAGGGATGATTCAGCACCTCCTGGTACAGTGCTCCCACCTCAGGGATGATTCAACACCTCCTGGTACAGTGCTCCCACCTCAGGGATGATTCAGCACCTCCTGGTACAGTGCTCCCACCTCAGGGATGATTCAACACCTCCTGGTACAGTGCTCCCACCTCAGGGATGATTCAACACCTCCTGGTACAGTGCTCCCACCTCAGGGATGATTCAGCACCTCCTGGTACAGTGCTCCCACCTCAGGCATGATCCAAGATACCCCGTTACAGTATTCCTGCCTCAGGGATGAGTTAAGGCACCTGCTGCTCAGGCACAATCAGGCATGATCCAAGACGTTTGTGATGCAGTGTTCTGACCTTGGAATAATGCAGGACACCTCCTGGTGCAGTGCTCACAAATCAGGGGTGATCCAAAACATCTCTTGGTGCAGCACTCACACCTCAGAGATGATGATCCAAAGACCTCCGGGTGCAGCGCTCACACCTCAGGGATGATAATCTGAAGACCTCCGGGTGCAGCGCTCACACCTCAGGGATGATGATCCGAAGACCTCCGGGTGCAGCACTCACACCTCAGGGATGATGATCCGAAGACCTCCGGGTGCAGTGCTTATAAGCCCCTGTGCCAAGTGGGGCCACAGGGATGCAGCCCCCCCCATCACCCCCCACAGCCCCTTTGGCAGCCCTTCTACCCCAGGCCTGCAGCTGAGGACCTGTTAGCTCTGTGGGTGGGCTGGAGGTGGACATTTACCTTTAGCGCCTATCTTGGTCCATTTGGGCTGCCGTAACAAAATACTGTACACGGGGTGGCTTATGAACATCAGAAATCATGTGTTGCTCACAGTTCTGGAAGTTGGAGGTCCAAGGTCGAAGGACCAGCAGCTTCAGTGTCTGGTGCGGAGCTGCCTTCTGGCTGTTAGGTGTCGTCTCTCAGGCCTCTTTGAATAGGCGCCTGATCCCATTCATGAGGGGTCTGCCTCTGTGATCTCATCACCTCCTAATGTGAGGCCCCACCCTCACTTGGGGGATGAGATTTCAACATGTCAGTTTGTGGGGACACATACTGACCATTGAACTCTTTAAAGCAAAGCCCCAATTTCTCCCCTTTTATTCCTAGTGGGGCTGATGGTGCAGTGGGAAGAGTTTGGTGGTCCCGATAGCGTAACCCCAGACTCCAGATCACCAGAAATCCTGTTTAGGGGCACAGTATTGAGAAAGGCAATGTCTGGGTCCCCTTTCCTCCAGGCTGGGCAGGCAGCCCTGCTCCTGTGAGAGGTGCTGCCCCAGCTACTCAGCCCTGCCCTGCTGACGCCGTCTGCTGTGGGGGATTCTCAGCATATCCGCGACCACATCAGGTCTTGAGTATGCAGGTAATGGAAGACTGTGCTGTGGAAGTCTGTATTGTGACCATCTGTGCAGACAGCACCCACCTTACTTCCTGTGTCCCTGGATCAGCAGTACATCCTAAATGCTGGAGACAATACAGGTCACATCCCCTAACTATGGTGTAATGACAGTCAAAATAAAAATCCAGGAATACACTGGAACCAGAAGACCTACTTCCTGGGAACTTAAAACAATCATCTCATGGATAAAGAGAAAACCAGGCTGGGTGCGGTGGCTCACAACTGTAACTCCAGCACTTTGGGAGGCCGAGGTGGGTGGATCATGAGGTCAGGAGTTTGAGACCAGCCTGGCCAACATGGTGAAACCTCTCTCTACTAAAAAAGAAATACAAAAATTAGCCAGTGTGATGGCAGGCGCCTGTAGTCCCAACTACTCGGGAGGCTGAGGCAGGTGAATCGCTTGAACCTGGAAGGTGGAGGTTGCAGTGAGCCGAGATGGCACCATTGCACTCCAGCCTGGGCGACAGAGTGAAACTCCATCTCAAAAAAAAAAACAACAAAAAAAGGAAAAACCAAATCAGCAAAGACACTATATTCAGAAAAGAACAAAAAAGAAAAAGTTACATGCTAGAGCTTATTAGATGTAGCTTGGACTATACTGATAATATAATTCCACAGTTTTAAAACTATCGAAGGAAATTAAGAAATTACTTGAAATAAAAGACAAACCCAAGGAAAGCAGAAGTAAGGACTACAGGTAACAGCAGAAATAATGAATTCGAAAATGAAAACAACTGAATGGAGAAGTGAAGACCGAGGGCTGACTCTGGGAAAATAGAATAGATAACTGCTAACTAGCAATCAAAAAGAAAAGTGAGAAAACATGACTGCCCCTCAGAAGACCAGCCCTGGAGAAACCAGAATTTGAAGAGAACAATTCTTACCATTCTAAGTTAAAAGAGTTTGAAAAAATAGTTGAAGAAGGTAATTTTTGAAAAGTATATATTATGAAAATTAATTGAAGACGTAGTAGCGTATTCAAATGCACCAACATCTACAGAAAACATTTGAGAAAGCTGTGAAAGAATCAAGGCAACAAAGTGTAGCTTGTGTGTGTGTGTGTGTGCAAGGTGTGAGTGTGTGCCTGTATGAGCATATGTGTGCATACATGTGCATATATTCATGGGGTGTGTGTGCACGTTGTGTGTGCGCCTGGGTGTGCATGTGTGCACATGCATATGTGTGATGTGCATTATGCATGATGTGTGTGTACATGGCACGGGGGAGTGTGTGCGTGTGTGTGTGCATGCATGTGCATGTGTGCATGCTGTGTGTGTGTGTTTTAGTCTTCTGTAATCTTCCTCATGCTTTCCAAGCACTTTCAAATCCAAGTAATAATAATCAAAGGAAAACGAAGCCCCGTATCTTTAGGGACAGTGCCATGCTTTGCTGAGCAGCATGCTGGCTGTCTGCTGCTGGTCCAGACCCACCTCCATCCTTCTTGCCACGCTCCATGTTGCAGGAGGCTGACTGCAGGGCCCAACCCCAGCGGCGTCTCTGCTCTTTGGCTTCTGGTCAGGTTGGCAGCCAGGGAGAGACAGTGGAAGGGGCAGGAGCTGGGCAAGGCCACCTAGCTGCCACACTGTCTGTTGCTGTCATTTGCCTTCTACTTCTGTCTACACCCAAACATTGTCTCAGCTTCTGCCCTTCTGGTGAGGTCTCAGCTCCTCTTAGCCTGTGTGGCAGACCTGGGGCATGCGCCACCCAGATGCCCCTTCCAGGAGGGACTTGCTCCCAGCTCTGGGGAGTGGTCAGAAGATGGCCTCTACCTGCTAGCTCTTCAGGATCTTCCCAGGGATGAGCCCTGATGGGCCTGGGCCAAGCTTCTCATGTCCAGCTCACACCCAGAGACTGGAAGAGGGTCTTGGGAGACCCCGCGTGGGACGCTGAGGGGTTCTGTGCACTCGGGATCTTTCTGACAGGTTGCGCCGCAGTTGAATGCCTCCCTCCACCCACCCCAATTCCTGTCCAGGTGCTGGACCCTCATGAACATCTTATATCCTGCGTTTGTCTCAACTCCTTCTGAAGAACCCAACCTACGACAGGGGGGTTCTCTCTCTCCAGCTGCCATTAGCTACTCCCCCAAGCCCCTTGCCTTTCAGGACTAGGTGTGGTGTCTTCCAGCTGTCGCCAGCCCCAAGATACTGTGGGGGGATCCTCTCAGCGATTCCCAGCGCAGGCTGCTGATGGTGCCACGGTTCAGGTCCTCTACCAGCTTTCTCTGCACATCATGACCCTGAGACAAGCCCGGCTTGGGGTGGGGGGCACAGAGCAGGAGAACCTGTTGGAAGCCTGCTCCCGGGGATTGTACATTCACTCCCTAACGCTGGTCTGTGGGGCCGGAGGGGCAGCAGGATGGTGTGTGGGAGGAGACCTCAGGGGAATGCATGCTTTACAGTCTCTGTGATGTTTTGTTTAACTCCTGCTTTCTGAGCGGTTGTCCTGCTGGAAGAGAAGACCCTGCCCCGGGCCCCACAGCCTTCCCACAGAGCTGGGATACTGGAATAGTGTAAATGACCTTCCTTTCCCCCAAACTCCCCCAGAAGGTCCTTGGCCTCCCTCTTGTCTCACGTGTGTCCGCGGGCCTGCTGCCAGCAGGGCTCCTCCCCGGGCTCTGTCCCGGTGCGGGGCGCCCTTTAGATTGTGTGTTTCCCGCTGTAGCAGACAGGGCCTTGCAGGCAACAGAGGAGCTTTCAGATGGGGTAGTTTGGGAGCATTGTGCCTGGGGTGTCTCTGGGTCAGCCAGGAAGGCAATCCATGGCAGGGAGGCCCCACGAGGACAGTCAGGCTGCTTGCGTTCTTAGCAGATCCAGCCGTGTGCGGACTGGCCTGGTGGAGTGGGCTCTGTCTCGAGGTGTAGGAACAGGGTGCAGATCCCAGCTCAGCCCCAACTCCCCATGAGAATTGGGGGCCAT
The DNA here is from genome assembly GCA_036589455.1 of Ateles fusciceps. Taxonomy (NCBI): domain Eukaryota; kingdom Metazoa; phylum Chordata; class Mammalia; order Primates; family Atelidae; genus Ateles; species Ateles fusciceps. Next base: position 3,214,752 of record JAZHEH010002010.1, on the reverse strand, counting down.
GTCTCGCCTGTCTGCACCTTGGTAGACAGACAGGTGCTGTCTGTAGAATGGGTGCTGGATCTTGCTGTCTAAGGCCCTGCCCAGATCAGCATTTCCTGACTTTTGCCCTGGGTCTCTCTCTGGCCCAGCTGAGGTCACTGAGCTCACACCTGCCGCCCGCAGGGCTCCATCACCTTGGTGGGTACCAGGGCTCCAATCTGGCCCTCTCCCCCTTTCCTCTGGCCTCCCTCTTTGTGTCCAGGAACTGGTTTCCCACGCCTGCCTCTAGCCCTGGCCTCTCTCAGGAGTGAGGGTCTTCTAGGCCCCTCCAGCGTCTGGGTCTGGGGTCCTGCCCATGCATCCCACTCCCCAGGGCACTCACCCGGTGCCCTCTGGATTTCCTTGCCCTCCCATGGCCGTTCCTCGAGGGGAGCCCATCCCATCTCCGGCTGAGCCAGCCTCGTTTTTCTCAAGAGCTATTAACACACGGCAGAGAGTGGTGCCGATGATGGAAATGAGGTGAAGTGGGTTCAAGCTCTCACTTCTGGAGGTTTTACTTTCAGAGGTCAACTCAAGTGTTTCTCTCATCGGCTTTTCGAAATTAGAACAGGAGGTATTGAAATACTCTTGGATTTCATCCCTCAGCTGAGGCTCTACCATGGGGCCAGTGCCTGAGTGCCAGGATCGACTGACTCTGCTGCCCTCTGTGTCCTGGGCCCATCCGAGCACTGCTGGGTGCGATCCGGACCGAGTGGGGCACCCACCACAGAGAAGGCTCAGAGCACACGACTTCAGCCCCTCCCCAGCCACAGACACAGGAAACTAGAGCACAGAGAGGAGGCACCTCTCTGTGGGTTTATAGTGTGCCCTTGGAAGGCTCTGGAAGAACGGAGTCCACGTTTTGTCTCTAGCTGCAGTGAGAGGCAGCCATGGGAACCCAGCATCCAGTCAGACCCGAGCCTCCTGGGCCGCTGAAAAACAAACCAGACCAGAGCCCCCAAGAGGGAACCTGTGTCAGCAGAGACGCGGAGAGCTGCGAGGAGCATGCCTTAAATCCATTCCGCTAAGTGCTGGGGGCTTTATGCGCCGTGGGACTCAGTCCCGGGGAAGGCCTTTTAATAAGTCATTATTAAAACCATTTGCCTTTTCACTGTTTGCATATATAATTCTTGAAATATCTCTTTACTAATGAGCCCGGATATTGACATTCAACAGGGTTCTCTCCCCTTCGAGGCCCATCATCCCTGTCATAAAGCTGCCTTGGTGAGGGCGGGCGGCAAGGGCCTGGGGAGGGGAGAGGGGAGGGGAGAAGGGTTTCCATTCCCCCTCCAAGCCCGAGGGGCAGGAGTTGTCACGTGTCCACGGGAAGCTGCAGGGCGAGTTCCTGGAGTGACCTGGCTTTTCTCAGTACATAGAGGGGGGCTCTCCAGCAGTCGGGGAGAGAAGCAAAAGGCACTGGGCTTCTCCACCGCTTGCCTCCTGTGGCAGGGGGTGGCTGGTGGCCGCCGGAGTCGTCAGGTGTCTTCAGACTGTCAGGAGTCAGGACAGCAGCCCCCGGGGTGCAGCCTGGCAGCCAGCGCCTCAGCCCTCAGCCCACAGCTCTCCTGTGTAGGCGCTCTCAGGCCCGGGTGGTAGGCTGTTTATGGGGCCCAGGGCGAAATGGAAGTGGGGGCGCCTCGGTTCAGAAGGCCTTCAGACTTCCAAGGCAGCGACAGCCAGGCCTTGAACAGAGCGCGGGGCCCCTGTGGGCTCAGCTGGGCCCTGTGAGCTTGCCCAGGCCTCACACCTGTGGAGCTGGCCCTGGGTGTTGTCGTCCTCCTCCTCCTTTCCGTTGCCCATTTTTCAGGTTAAAAAACAGAGGAATGCAGAGGTCACAGTTCCACTGCTTGGCCTGGACCAAGACCAGACCAAGACCAGAGTGGCCTCTGGGGCTTTGGGGTGTTGTCTGGACACCCAGCATGGGAGGGGTTGGGGGACGCCCAGACAGCAAATGACGGCCCGAGAGTCCTGGGCCTGCACTGGCCACCTCCAGGAGACACCAGGATGGCTGGGGCCACCTCCTTTCTCCCGCCCTCTCTCTCCCCGGCACACAACACTGGCCATTCACATTCAGCTGCCAGAGGGCAGGAGGTCCGAGTGCGCCAGTCATCAGTACCTCCTGCTCCTTCCTCGTGAGGGACACAGCTGGGGTTGGGGCGTGGCGGACGGTGAGGTGGAGGGGTCCCAGCTCCCGACTCCAGTCTTTGAGGGACACAGACTCACGAATCAGCACCGTGTGAGTGCTGGGAATGTTCCTGGGACAGGGAGCACAAACGGAGGCCTCTCCACGTCCAGGGAAAGGAGGGACAGCACCGGAGGCCACGAGAGGCGCCAAGTGGCCAAGAGCTTGCTGTGGTCCAGAAACTAAACAGCTCAGAGGGCCAGGGCCGGGCCAGGGACGGCGCTCAGGGTTTGGAGAAAGGAGGTTGGAGGGCCCGGTAGGGACAAACGCAGACGGTGTGGTAGGAATGTTTCAGCGCAACCGAGAGGCAGTGTCACCACCCTAGACGTGTTTTCAGAGGCTCCTGCTGGCTGACGTGCACAGGATGGAGGGAGTGGCAGTGCGGACCCTGGTCTGGGCCAGCCTCTCCCCTCCAGGATGAAGAAATGAGGAAATCCAGCAGTGGAACTCACACGACCTTGAAGACCAGGAGGAAAAGAAATGTTTCCCTGAAAATGCAAAGTGGCTTTGTCTGCTTAGCTTCTCCATTAGCTTGAATTCAACCTGAAGGGTATTTGTATTTTCATTTTAATAGCAGTTGCAGCTTTCTAAAGAGGCCAGGATCTTCACACGCCCCTCAGCAGTGTTTTAGAGACCTTACTCCATCTCCCTACCAGCAAAGTGTGTGACAGTTTTCTTTAAAAATCTTTTTGCTGGGTGTGGTGGCTCACACCTGTAATCCCAGCACTTTCAGAGACTGAAGTGGGTGGATCACTTGAGGTCAAGGGTTCGAGACCAGCCTGGTCTACACAGTAAAACTCCATCTCTACTAAAAATGCAAAAAATTAGCTGGATATGGTGGTGGGTGCCTGTAATCCCTGCTACTCGGGAGGCTGAGGCAGGAGAATCCCTTGAACCTGGGAGACAGCAGTTGCAGTGGGCCGAGATTGTGCCATTGCACTCTACTCTGGGTGACACGAGCGAACTCTGTCTCAAGAAAAAAATCTTTTTGTGGCCTGATGCCTGTCTGTTGCTCAGATATGCCTTTCCCTGGCTGCTCGTGACTTTGGGCATCTTTTCAGGTTTGCTGGATTTATTTGCTCTGACTCACTTCTGCCCATTCATATCTCTTTCCCACTTTATCGCTGGGCATCTGGCTTTTCCTGTGGGTTCATAAATGGTAATTGTATATTTTAGACATTAACATCTTATTGGTCATCTGCGTTAAAAATATTTTTTGTACATTTTTCTTTTTTGTGATATCTTTTGCCATACACATATTTTGAATTTGCTAAACTTTAAAAATCAAAGCATATACAAATACAGATAAGTACACACTTGAGAAGTGTATACTGTGATGAATTTTGACATAGTGAACACACCCATGTGATCTCCAGCAAATCAAGATAGAACACGGGTGCCTCCTTCCACCCCAGACAGCGATCAACCTCTGGAGGTGAACCCCGTCCTGACTTCTGGCTCCACAGATTAGCTTTGAGCTGTATCTAGATGAATTCACACTGGCTGTGCTCTTTCCTGATTAGGAAAACAACATGGTCATTTACAAAATTTAGAAAACATAGCAATGTATAAAGAAAAAACATTTGTGTGGTTTAATATACTTTTAACAGTCATCATCAGTTTCTACTTTTTTTCTTCTATGAGTTGCCTATGAGGTTTTTACCTCTTTTTCCTACTGAAAGCCTGGCTTAAGAAAAAAAACTGTGTTAAAGCACCCTTCCTACAGTAAGGGTATGAACTCTCTGATGCCTTTGCTGCTTATATTTTTTCCTGATCTATTATTTGATTTTATTATTTGAGATGTGAATGCTTTTCCATTTTAGATAAAAATTTCCTTTGTTATCTGTTCTCATACTTGCTGTGAAATGTTTCAAAGGGAAGTGTCCCCTTTGAAACTCATGTTGAAACTGAATCTCCGAGGTAACAGTATTGAGAGGTGGTGCCTTTAAGAGGTGGGTAACCCCTTCGTGGACTGGTATATTAATGGGTTCTCACTGGAGTGAGTCAGTTACCACGAGCGTGGGGCTGTTATAATGGCCATGCTCTGATGCAGCACAAGGCCCTGGCCAGAAGCCCATTGATGCGGCCCCTGACCCGTAGACCTCCGAGCCTCCAAAACTGGCAGAAACAAATTCTATTTCTTAATAAATTACCCAGCCTCAGGTGCTCTGTTATAGCAAAGATGGACTAAAACAATATAGTACTTTAAGAGATCTTACCTGACTTACTATAGAGTCAGTGAAGTACTCACCTGGATTTTCTTTAAAAGATTTTATGACTTCAATGTCCAGCTTGTCAATCTATTTGGAATTTTCTTTGGGATTTCGTTTGGAGTGACATGCTAACTTGAATTTTTTCCCAAGGAGTCACATTTTTAAGCACTTTTTTTTTTTGAGACAGAGTCTCGCTCTGTCCCCCAGGCTGGAGTGCAGTGACACGATCTCAGCTCACTGCAACTTCTGCCTCCCAGGTTCAAGTGATTCTCCTGCCTCAGCCTCCTGAGTCGCTGGGATTATAGGCACGTACCACCACACCTGGCTAAGTTCTGTATTTTTAGTAGAGATGGAGTTTCACCATGTTGGTCAGGCTGGTCTCAAACTCCTGAACTCGTGATCCACCTGCCTTGGCCTCCCAAAGTGCTGGGGTTACAGGTGTGAGCCATTGAGCCCGGCCTTAAGCACTATTAATTGAAAATTCCACCCTCAGTCTAATCGTCCGGCTCCTTGTCCACGTGTTCAGCCTGTGCTGGAAGCTTCTTTTTCGGGTGCGTCTTCTCTACCTGTCATCGGCCTGCTAATTTTTGCACCATAAGTTCCTATTTTTATTGCTTTCTCACTTGTTTGGATATCCCCAAGGGCACACCTACTTCAGCGCCCCCTCTTTCTAAAAAGGTTCGATTATTCCTACCCCTTTTGTGTTTCATCTTGAGAATTATTCAGTCAAGGTTCCGCAGGGGCACTCATTGGACTTACCTACAGCGTGGCTGGCGGGAAGCACACCTGTCTCTCCTCATTGTCTCTCCCTCCTCACGTCTCATTGCGGGGAATCATGGTTTTCCGTTTGCTGCAGCATCTTTCCTGCTGGAGGCTGCCAGTGCTCTGAGTGCAAGGCAAGATCGTCTCAGACATCTGTACCCTCAGGGACGTGTGCAGCACTTGGGACACTGTGGGACTCTTGTGCGCCCCTCCCAAGGATGGATGGAGCGGTGCACTGGGGACAGATGAGAGTGCTCTCCTCCATTTTAGAAATTAATGTTGCTGTGTAAAATTTTATTTTACAAATGGTTCTCTTGCTGAAAAATGTTTGAGAACTTGTACCTTTGTGTAAAAGACTAAGCTGCTAGTAGTGAGATGAAGCTCTCAGCTCCAGGAAGGGAGATATTGGAAATTGGGGGAATTTTTCTGGCAACCTCAGCTTCCCAACAAGTGGGTGGTCTTCGGATCCACTTACACATAAAACCCAGGCAATGTTTAACTCTTGGAAAGGGAAAGGGGTGTAATGGGAGTGGAGGTGATCATGAAGCGTCTCTTTTCATCCGGAACATTCCAGTTGAGCCATCTCACCATTCTTAAGGAAGAAGGTTGAGGGAAGCAGTGGCGGACGGGTGGTCTGGGCATGGCGAGGTCCCCCAGAGGGCTCCCCCCACCAGCTGATGTAGGTGGAGAGACAGCCTTTGCCTTCCTAGAAACAGCAGATGGGGTATATTCTCTTTTCATGGTGGCTTCAAAGAGCACGTAAGAGTGTATTTCCTGGTGCAAATTCACTAGCAGGACTTGATTCTTTTTCCTCCTGCCAAAGGAATTTCCATTCAGTATCTTCTACTGACGCAGAGTTTCTTTCAAGCAATGATATGGTCTTTGATGAGTCTCACTGTTTAAGGGAAAATAGCCCTTTTCTTTCTTGTTCCTTCAGCCCTTACTGATAGTAATTGGCTGTTACCTCTTAGGATTTCTCCAGAGAAATGGAAATAGCAGCTCAGAGTCCTAAAACAATGTCCTTTGATCTAAAAGATCCAGGAAATAAAACACCTTTGCAGTTATGGAGTCCAGACAGGGACGCATTTCCAGAAGGTCCCAGAGCTGGGCGGCTGCCCCTAGCACGTCAAGTGTGGCATCCTCAGGCCACCACAGTGAGTCCTCCGTGCAGTCTGGCTCTCTTTCTGCTTGCAGACGTTTACAAATGGTTCCAGGGATGACACACACCCTCACAGTCCGTGCCTCAGTGCATGTCCCGGTGACCTATTCCCAGGACTATTTCAACAGCCTCAAAGTGCCTCCTTTCCCCCAGCCTCTTCCTGCTCAAATTCACCTTCCCCTGCACAGCAGAGCCTCCATATGAAGTGTGGAGATTCCTGCCAGGGCAAGCCAGTCGGGGCAGGGGCTGCTGGTAAGGTCTGGTTTTCTGGGTGCTGGAAGCCTGGCTCATCTGGAGGACGGCCCATCACGCTGCATTCTCAGGAAGACAGCATCCTGTGCCAGGGGCTCCCCAGTATTCCCAGACCCGACACCAGGCACCTTTGCTGGTCAGGTAAGATGTAACTGGCTGTTACAGGCTGAGCTGTGTCCCACTCAATTCGTATATTAAAGTTCTAACCCCAGTGCCTCAAAGTGTGACTGTCTTTAGAAGCAGAGTCTTTAGAGAAGTAATGAAGTTACAGTGAGGTCATTGGGGTGAGCCCTAATGACTGGGGTCCTCGTAGGAAGAGGAAGTTAGGGCACAGCACTCAGGGAGGGATGCCCAGGTGAGGACGCAGCGGGAGGACGGCACCTGCAGGCCAAGGGCGGAGACCTCAGAAGAAACCACTCCTGCTACAGCCTTGGTCTTGGACGTTGGGCCTCCAGCACTGTGAGGACACCTGCTGCACCTACTGTACGCCCCTCGTCTGGGGGTAGTTGTCACGTCAGCCTGCGCAGGCTACTACACGGGCCAACCAGACCTCCAGCGGCTCTTTAACTTCTCTCATGAGATGATAGGATTCTTTTAGGTTGTCTAAACCACCAGTAGAATGGGAACTCGTGTATTTAAACCAGTCAGTTACGCAGTGAACTCAAGTCATGGTTCTCAGGCAGGGCTGTCTATGGGGCCATCTTCGGAGCTTTCACAAGTGTGATGCTTGGGTCCTGTTTTCATGGTTCTGATTAATTGGCCTGAGGTGCGGCCGGGGCTTCGCAAGCTTCACAGATAATTCTCATGATGGCCATTCCGTGTGTTCTACATCGGCCCCCAGGTCCCCATCAAGAAACATGCTAGACACTCTCCTCCTGGAGGCCGAATGCTCTGCTTGGAGGCTGGGACCTCTCTGGGTGGTGCATGTCTGTGAGGGGCTCGGCGAGGGGATTAAAGACCCTTGTTGGCAGGAAGACTCGTTTGCTGTGCGGTGGGAACAGTATTCTCCTAGGCCACACACGCAAAGTTTAAAAAGCAACTATTTTTTTACACGTATCCCTAGTTCATGAAAAAGATTCCCTGAGCCCAACAATTAGGATATTTACACTTTTCTGCCTGTATATTATGCTTTAATAAAGACTTTCAAAAAATAATTATCTGTTTTCCATAAAAAAGCTTATTTTTGGAATCAAGGCTCCATGGAGCCTGATAACAGAACCATAACCGAATGTCTTCCGGATCAACCCCGTTGTGCAAACTCTGCCGATTCGAGGTTTCTTCCCTCTGTCTTTCTGGGCTGGTTCCAGGCTCTGCTGGGACGGGGTGGCCCCTGCCTGGTGTGGATGGGGAAGTGTCGGGCCCATCTCTCTGGGTCTTGGCTGGCCTCTGCCACGCCCATTGCCAACTGGCATTGATTCTGGCTGGGCTGCAGGCGCCACCTCCAAATCCCAGCTTGGGAGTCACGTCTCTGCATCTCTATCTGGGATGAGATCAAGCTACTGGGTGGGGGCCCCAGAAAATGGCTGAGTTCCAGCCAGCTTGAAACCTCCTCCCAAGGGGAAGGCAGGAAAGATGAGAGTGTTGGGTCACTGGGGCACGAGCTGGGGTGGGTGGGCAGCCGTCAGCTGGCACAGGTGTGAGGACAGTGCCCGAGGTCCCCATGGCAAGCGTGTGGGCAAACGTCAGTGCAGGGCACTGATGTGGGTGCCAACAGTCCCTTGTCTCCCCCTCCCACTCTCCTCCCACCCTAGAGAAACCTGGTGGGGCTGGAGAAGGAGAAGCGCCAGGGTAGATGCAGATGGTCTCCTCCGCTCCACCCCACTGATGCAAGGACTTTGTGTGTCAGGCCTGAGCTGGGGGTGGAGAGAAGCTTTAAACTGGTGAGAAGTTCCAGTTTTAATTTAGATCAGAGGTTTAATTTAACCAGAGACCAGCATGGAGAGACCAGGGCATGGTGCCGGCTAACCAGAGACCAGCAGTGCAGCAGGCTGCACCCCGGGCAGTGCACAGCCAGGGCCCAGGACCACCCAGCCAAGGGAGGAAGGGGGAATGCTGTGTGCACGTTGCATTGCAGTGCGAGGAGGCACTGGCCTCACATCTGCAGCAACGAGGTTCAATGCAGATGAGGGGCGGCACGCAGCAGCCCAGGGAGCAGAGGCCGCCGGGAGACGTGGACTTCTGGGGGCTTCAGGAGCCCCCAGAAGGACAGGGATGGGGACAACACCCACCTCCCCCGCTGGGCCGCCCCTCCCAGGCCAGCTCATTCAGAAATGCAGTGGCCCCTCTCTCCATGCAGGACCTTGTTTGTGGCCTGTGGGATCCAGGAATCTGAGGCCTCTGCTGTCTCCTCAGCTGCTGGACGTGCAGAGCCTCCTGGGGCTCCTGAATCCCCGGAAGTTCACGTCTCCCGGCGGCCTCTGCTCCCTGGGCTGCTGCGTGCCGCCCCTCATCTGCATTGAACCTCGTTGCTGCAGTTTTGAGGCCCAGTGCCTCCTCTCACTGCAGTGCAATGTGCACACAGCATAGACCTTCCCGGCAGAGTCCTCGTGGACGCAGAGGAAGGTGTGGCAGTGCAGCGGCCAAGCCCCGCTCCTGGGCTCCCTGGTGGACATCTACTTCTGTCCTGTAATTTCTCCCAGGCCCTGGCTTCTTGCTGATGTCAGGGTGAGGACACTGGAATCCCCCCGGGAATCAACGCTTGTGCCACTGGGGGGTTCTGTTCTCTTGCAAGCTCTGGTCAATGGGAGATGGAGTCAGCTGTCACCCTTCCTCCCTGGCTGGGTGGTCCTGGGCCCTGACTATGCACTGCCCGGGGTGTGGCCTGCTGCACTGCTGGTCTCTGGCTAGCCAGCACCATGCCCTTGTGCGGGTTCTTCCTCCTGATAGGGGGAGAGGGGCAGGGAATTGCTGGGTGGAGGAGAAGGGTGCGTCCCTGGTGAGGGCTCCACCCCCGGGCCTGTGACCATGGACCTAGGTGAAGACAAATGTTGCATTTCCCAAGACCACCCTGGCCTGCCACGCCCCCATCCTGTGCCTATAAAAGCCCTCAAGACCCTAGCAGGCTGGCGCACAAGCGGCTGGATGTCGAGAGGAGCACATATCAGCGGAGGAGCACGTGGGCGGCTGGACGTTGAGAGGAGCTCCCGGCACACACTGGCACACCGGTAGGCCACCAACCAGCAGAAGCAGAATTTTGTGGAATTTGGCTGGGGTAGTCAGAGGCGAGCCCAGGCTGCTGAGCAGCCTGACTCCAGAGGAAACCCTTCCCTCTCCATCCCCCTGCTGGCTCACTGATCTGCTGAGAGCTGCCTCCACCCAATAAAAGCTTGCACTCCTTCTCCAAGCCCACATGTGATCTGATTCTCCCGGTACACCAAGGAAGAACCTAGGATGCAGAAAGCCCTCTGATCTTGTGACAAGGCAGAGGGTGTAACTGAGCTGGTTAGCACAGGCCGCCTAGAGACAGCAAAACTGAAAGAGCAGAGTGACACACGCCCACTGGGGCTTCAGGAGCTGAAAACATCCACCCCAGACACTGCCGGGGTCGGAGCCCACAGCCTGCCCATCTGTATGTCCCGTAGAGGTCTGAGCAGCAGGGCATGAAGCAGTGAGTCACATCCCACTGCACACCCTTCGAGGCAGACGAGGGAACCCTTCCCGTTTCATGCCCACTCTTGCTCTTATTCCTGTTTGGAGGGGTCACAGCCCACAACAGAGGACGACCCGACAAGCTCTGCGTCTTAGGCTCTGCTTTCAGTGGAAGCTGGCCGAGGTTGTGCCTCCTGTGGGTCTTGGTTCAGCTGATGTAGGGCAGCAGCTCCAGGCCCAGGGGGTGCTGCGTCTGGGGGGTGCTGCATCGGGGGGGAGCAGGGTCTGGGGGTGCTGCGTCTGGGAGGGAGCTGTGTCTCGGGGGAGCTGTGTCTGGGGTGAACTGTGTCTGGGGGGTCCCGCTGCTGGGGAAGCTGCGTCCCGGGGGTGCCGCATCTGGAGGGTGCTGCGTCTGGGGGGAGCTGTGTCTGGGGGGTGCTGCGTCCCAGGGGTGATGTATCTGGGGGATGCTGCGTGTGGGGGTAGCTGTGTCTGGGGGATGCTGTGTCTGGGGGAGCTGTGTCTGGGGGGTGCTCTGTCTGGGGGCTGCTGTGTCTGAGGGGTGCTGCGTCTAGGGGGAGCTGCATCCCAGGGGTGATGTATCTGGGGGGTGCTGCGTCTGGGGGGAGCTGTGTCTGGGGGGATCTGCCTCTGGGGGGTTCTGTGTCTGGAGGGAGGTGCGTCGGGGGGGTGCTGCGTCTGGGGGGAGCTGCGTCAGGCGGTGCTGCGCCTGGGTTCTCTGACCCCCAAGGAGATCAAGGTTGGATTCCTGTTGTCCCACAGGCACTGAAGACCCCAGGACTGATCTGACCACCTGGAGCCACCTGGGGCCACAGCCACACCGGGCTCTGCTCCAGCCTCTGAGGCCGCTGCAGAGGAACCACCCTGGACCGAGAGTCCTCTGAGCTCTGCCTTTCCTGTGGTCTCTCTATTGGGTGGACACGGACCCTGGAGGCTGAGAACCCCTGGGGGCAGGGCGGACAGTGTGAGCCTGGGCTCTCAACACAGCCATGCATTTTGGCATCTCTAATTCTTCGTTTTACCTTTAATCTTTATTAAATTACTGTCGTAATTAACTCGCTCTTCGTAATGTTCACAAAGTAGCCTAGCTGAAATAAAACAGACCTTGGAGCCAGAAGAATGGAAAGAAATTTCCCGTTTCCCACTTACTTGCTGTGTTACCTGGTACAAGTGGCATGGCCTCTCTGAGCCTGTCTGCATTTTTAAAAGAAGGTAGTGACACCTGCCTCATGGTATAGCTGAAAGGGCTAAGTTAGATGAAATGTCAGGATGCCAGTGGTACCTACGGTGATGGTTACTGTGGTGGGTGTCATTCGCGTTGAGCTGAGCAGGTGGCCAAGCGCCAGTCCTGGGCTGTATCTGTATCTTCATGGAAGATCAAAATGTGGGGGCCGGGGGAGTCCTCTATGCATGTTTCTTCTGAACAGAAACAGTGTGTGAAGTCAATCGGGGGAGCCCTCCCTTTCCAGAAGCGAGTCATTGAAGCAGTGCCCCTGTGCGGACTCCCCGCAAGTCAGCGCTGGCGGCCCGGCCGGCCTCCCATGGAGAGCCCCTCCTCACAGCCACCTTGCCCGCACTCCCCCCTCAACCACTCAGCCCACTGGGGAGGAAGGCAGTGAAGTTGTAAAAACTTGCTTTTTGGAAAAATAAGAATTATGGGGAATGACATTAATTTAAAAGCTTTTAAGGAGCCAATTCACCTGTGAAAGTGCTCCCCAGGTGAGCGCCTTCCTGTGTGGAGAACCGCCCGGTCTTTAAAAGGATTTTAATTAATGTTGCTGAGAAACACGCCGATGACATTTAAGTCTGAAGCTAAAGAGCAAAGGTACCAGCCAAGAGTTTTATGATGTGGAGCTATTTTCTCAAAGGCCGTTGAAATAATATTCCCGTGCACGCAGGCTCCCCACTCAGCTCTGGTCACGGCCAAGAGTAAGAGCTGGCATCCTCAGCGGCCTCACCCCGGCCCTCAGGACAGAACAGAAGGTAGGCAGCTCCTGCCAGGACATGCTCAGTGGAATTTCGGAGGCACTTTCAGGAACACAGCGCCTTCTCACCTTCTGCTCGTACACACCTCGAGGGGTGGCAGCCAGTTCTCGGTGGCCCGCCCAGTGTGCTGAAACCTGAACTGCCTGGATTGCCACTGAGCAAATGCCAAGGCCTGAAGAGGACCTGGAAGAGGGCGGGTGAGGGGCGGCAGGGCTGTGGGGCCTGGAGGATCCCTTCTGGATGGCGAGCTGGGTACTGCAGACTGGTGTCGTCTTGGCTAGAGATGGAGGGCATCACGTGGCTTTCTGTGTGGCCAGACCGCCGTGGTTGGACCAGAGTTCCCAATGGCTTCTGGGAATGGCAGGGACAGTGGGGGAGGAGGTCCCAGGGGATTTTATTAACAGAGGGAGAAAGGAGGTAGAGAAAGGGAACGGGGACAAGTAGCTGAAAATATGCCCTGGAGAGCAGGGGAGGAGGAGGCTGAGCAGGCAACTTCAGAAGGGATGGAAGAAAACGGGGGCTGTGGAGGGTTGAAGAGTGTCCCCAAAAGATATGTCTATCCAGAACCTCACAATGTGACCTTGTTTGGAATAAGGGCTTTTGAGGATATAGCTAAGGTAAGAATCTTGTGAAGAGATGGTCCTGGATTGGGGGGGGCATAAATCCGAGGACAGTTGCCCTGATAAGGGACAGAAGGGGACACAGCAGCACAGGGGAGGAGGCCATATGAAGATGGAGACAGCTCAGAATGATGCAGCCACTGGCCAAGGGATGCAGGGGGCTGCGGGAGGAAGGAGAGATGCCCCCGAGAGCCTCTGGAGGGAGCAAGACTCTGCACCTGGATTTCAAACTTCAGGGCTCCATAGCTGGGAGAGAATAAATCTCTGTTGTTCTAAGCCACCGTTCATAGCCATGTGTTACAGCAGCCCAGGACGTGAATTTAGGGGTACAGTCACACAGAAGAGACTTTCCTGCAGCGGTTCCCAGAGTCCTGGATGAGGCGTCCTCCAAAGGACAGGTCACGAAAGTTTCTGCTGGTGATGAGTTTGGGAGCTGTTGGGTCAACTGAAGGTCATGTATGTGAGTGTGCTGCAGATCTCCAGGGGGCTTTAGAATGTGGGGTTCTCAAACTGTTTATCAAGATGGCTGTGTTTCCACGGCATGTCTCCTTATCCTTGTGTTTCTCACGGGGAAATACTAGTCCAGACCACTGGGGGCCAGGGCCTTGGGTTCGCGCTGCAGTGGTACCGCCTGGACGGGGAGTCAGGAGGCTGGCCCGCCCAGCTCTGCCAGTGACACAGAAGTGACTCTGGGGCAGCCCAGGTCCCCAGAAAACAGAGCTAGAAGCCACACTTCTTGCATCACCGCTTTAGTGGGGATTGTGAACCTAGGGAAGGAGTGAGAAACGGCTGGGAATGCTGGCTTGCGCCTGTAATCCTGGCACTTTGGGAGGGCGAGGTGGATGGACCGCTTGAGCTCAGGAGTTCGAGACCAGCCTGGGCAACTTGGCAAAACCCAGCCTCTACAAGAATACAAAAATTAGCCAGGGTGGTAGTGTGTGCCTGTAGTCTCAGCTTCTCAGGAGGTTAAGGTGTGGGGGATTGCTTGAGCCCAAGGAGGTCAAGGCTGCAGTGAGCTGAGATTGCACCACTGCACTCCAGCCTGGGTGACAGAGCAAGACTCTGTCTCAGGAAAAAAAAAAAAAAAAAAACAGTGAGGAAACAGAAAACAGAGGGTGAACCATGATGGGAGAGGCCAGAGCTGCCTCACGCAGCTGGTCCAGCTCCACCATCTCAGCCAGTTGCTTGGTCCTTGAGGGACACATGGAGGCAGGCCCAACCCAGTACCTGTAGCAGCGGTAGGAAGGGTGGGCTGTGTAACTGCTGGGGGCTGGCCACGGCCTCCCTCTGCCCTCCCGTATTACATCGGCCATGGTCTGGTCCATGGGCTACTGACTGCCTGTGCTCCTGGGCTGTGCTGTGAACTGCTCCAGAGCCTCCAGGGGCTCATCCAGGCCTTGCACAGGCGTGGTCGTGGGTCCTCTTCCATAGGCATCATAAGAGGGGCCCTCAGTTGTGGATGGAGGCCGCCCTGGCAGCGGCAGCTGAGCCTGACGACTCTGGATTGGTGTGAGCTGTTGCTATGGTTGTCTTGCCTGGGATGAGCAGCCGAGGTGGGAGGGACTGAGCAGGCCGGGAGAAGGCAGTGGTTGGCCCAGGACGGTGTCCTCATCCCTGAACCCTCAAGGCCTGAGAGGAGTCTCTAGGCTCCCTCCTGGCTGTAGCATTCTGGGAGTTGGTGGGATCTGAGTCTGTTATTGCTGCCCTGGGTTCTGGTAATCTCCCAGGACAGAAATCAAGAGAGATCACCAGACAAAGCAGCAAAAGAGGACAAGAAAGTGCACAAGGAAGTCAGTACCACGAAAGGAAAGGGCAGGCGGGCCGCTCCCTGAGAGTAGTCTGTGGCTTAATTTCACAGGAAGGGTCTCACCAGGGCATGCATAGGAGGGGTTTCTCTAGCGGCTCTACACGCTTCTTCGTACGTCACATGTAACGTTAGCATTTTAAATCTTCACCCCTAGGCATGATTTTTAGCATGAAAATGAAGGAGGGGGTAACTATAGTTGGAGTTTAGTCTAACTGCGCATGCTGGGTCCAGGGAGTCCCCCGCGTCCTAATGCAGGAGCTTCTGGGGCTTTTGTTGCTGATGGGCTGGAAGTTTCGTAAGCCACAGCTGGAGTAGGGAGCTTTCGTTCTTTTTCTCAAAACTGCATCGAAACAGGAGACCCACCAGCCTGCCTGCCTCAAGTCCACCAGGAAAGTACCTTGGTGAAGGCCAGAAGACCTCCTGTCTTTTTAGGAGCAGGAGGTCTCCAGGGACTAGCATGGGCCTGGCCTGCCAAAGGCACCTCATTTATTCAGTGGACAGATAAGCACTTTTTCATGTCTCATAAAGAGCAAAACAAAATTACCTTCCCCTGAAATTCTTTATATATATATATATATATATATATATATATATATTATTGCATTTTAGGTTTGGGGGTACATGTGAAGAACATGCAAGATTGTTGCATAGGTACACACATGGCAGTGTGATTTGCTGCCTTCCTCCCCATCACCTATATCTGGCATTTCTCCCCCATGCTATCGCTCCCCAACTCCCCACACCCCGCTGTCCCTCCCCTTTTCCCCCCGACAGACCCCAGTGTGTGATGCTCCCCTCCCTGTGTCCATGTGTTTGCATTGTTCAACACCCGCCTATGAGTGAGAATATGCCTTCCCCTGAAATTCTTACCACCAGCTCTCACTTCCCAAGAGACGGCATATCTCAGTGGTTGAGCTGAACCACCACTAAGTATGGAACCGGAGGGCCCAGGTTCAAATCCTGGCTCTGCCACTTAATAGCTGGCTGACCTTGGGAAAATTACTTCTCCTCTCTGTGCCTGAGCTTTCCCACTTGTAAATAGGGATAAGAATAGTACTCCCTTTATAGGACTGTGGTAAGAATTAAGGAGTCAATGGTGAGTAAAACCTTTAAAACAGGACCTGGCATGCCCTTTGCAAATGCTATTTTAAGTGTTTGCTAAGGAGATCTTACTGATAGCACTGTTGTGAAGAAAAATAAAGCTTGACTGCTCCAGCAGTGCCCTCTTCCTTCTGAAGGCAGACGCAGACATCCTGTGGAGGAGTGACAGAGGGGATGTATCGGTCAGGAATGGGCTAGTTTGAGTGTGGTAACAAACACATCTCAAGTCTCGGCAGCTGGAGCACCAGAGATCTTCCTGCCATTCACTCTTCACCACGTGTTGGTGAGGGGCTCAGGCTGACCCAGGATTATTCATCTGGTGTGTCATGGGTTGTAGTTGCAGCTGGAGGGTGAGAGGTGGGGAGTCACACAAGGGTTCTTAGGAAGGGGCGTGCACACACCTCTTTGGTCAAGGTGAGCCCGTGGCTGCTCCTGGCTTCCAGGTGTAGGGAGGTGCAATCCTCCTGCATGGCCACTAGGGGCAGCAGCAGACACACCTGCGAGCACCCTGATGCTAACATCCCCTGCCCCAGGCACCCTTGCTCAGATGACAAGGTCTGCACTGAGGGCCAACAGCTTGCACTGTGACGGCCCAATGCCAAGGGCAGGCAAGTGCTGAGAGCTCTGGGTCCCAGCTCCCAAGCTTCTCCTCATCCCAGGAGCCTTTCTCCCACTGCCTGTTACCTGGCTCAGGTGGCTGCGCCTATCGCTGGCCCTGCTGGCATCTCCCTGCTGGTGGAGCTCCCTTGCACTCCCTGTAGACATCGCCTGTCTGATACACAAAGCTCGTCCAAGCGCTTTTTTTCTTAAAACTCTCCATTGGCTGCTTGATGTGCTTTGTCCAACAGGGCCCCCTGTAAACTCCGGGGTGGGTCCCACTGAGCCTCTTTGGGTCTCCCAGTGTTGGCCCTGCTTTCCCTGAGACGGAAGTATCCTGCCAGCTTCCCTGTGCCCCATGCACACTCACTCCCTGCCGTGCCCACTCATAGCCGCCAGCTTCCCCCTTCAGAGCTCATTGGATGTCATTCCTGGGCAGCCAAACCTGGGTGCAGCCCTCACTGCTTCCATCCTGCCCCACCACGGTGTCAGACCTGCCCCTGGCAGGCTCCACACTGCGCTGGACATCACAGGAGGGCAGGAGACTGCGGCCACATGCTGTCCCGAGGCCCGCGTGGGCCAGCGAGGCTGTTGGCATGCCAGCCACGCCAGCTGCTGGCTGAGCAGTTGGTCAGTCCGGTTCTGCTACTGCTTTTCCTGTCCTACCTGACACCTGAGAAAGACAGCTTTCCTGCTCCCTGAAACGGGTACCCCACGTTTGTGAAATGCTAGACTTTTCTCTCTTGAAATGTCCTTTGCCCCTCCCGCCAAGACCCCAAGTCTTACACAGTCTAGCGTTAGGTCTGATTTCCACAAGGGCTGTAATCAGTCCCCTCTGCAGTGCCTCTCCTATCACTGGGGTTGCTGTTTTAGGGGTTGTGGTCTAGTGTCCAACAGGCACACTGGACCCCCCAGGGGGTGAGCTGCATCCCGGGTCCCGCTCCCAGGAGGCCTCGCCTTGCTGATGCAGCACTTCCCCCTCCCTCTGTGTGAAGCTGGGTCAGGGTCACCCTCACGGATGCTCCCAGAGTCCTTGGTCCCCAATGCTCTCAAGCCCACACCCTGCCGTCTCCAAATCTGACCCTCCCAGGCTTACAAGGGTCAACTCAGGGCAGCAGGACCCAGAGCCACAGTGTGTTTTTAGACCTTCGGGAAGTTTGGGGTGATGTGCTCTGTCCAGCAGGGACCCTCAGTTTCACTCGATTTCCATCCCTGAACAGTTCTCTTGCAAGTGTTGCTGAGTAGTGAAGACTAAGCTGACCCATGGGTAGCACTTTGGCCAGACTTTCTTTTCAGTCTGAAAGCATAGAGTTTCTGATCGTGCCTTTTTCCTGGGCAATGGAGCCCCCTTCTCGCCTTCTTCTAGGTGAGTGCCCCAGCTGTCTGAGGGGATCCACACTCCCGGACGCCAGGTGTCCAGGGCTACCCACCCCATGCGATTGTCTCCGTTTCTGTGCCGGGCTCTTCTCTCCTTCCTGAGAGTTCTTTCCCAGGTGCTCAGTCCTTTTCTCTCCTCCTCTCCTACTTAGGGACGTCTTTTGAGTATCCTGTGCCAGGCTGTGTTTCCCCCTCCCTCACTTCCTCGGCCACTTCTCTCTCTCCAAATCTTATCACCCTTCCTCACTTCTTCTCTTTTCTGTTTTTCTTTTCATTTTTCTTTTCTTTCTTTCTTTTTTTTTTTTTTTTGAGAGAATCCCTCTGCGTTGCTCAGGCTGGAGTACGATGGTGCGATCTTGGCTCACTGTAGCCTCTGCCTTCTGAGTTCAAGCGATTCTCCCACCTCAGCCTTCTGAGTAGCTGGGACTACAGGTGTGCGCCACCATGCCTGGCTAATAGGGTTTTACCATGTTGGCCAGGCTGGTCTTGAACTCCTGGCCTTAAGTGACCTGCCTGCCTTGACCTGCCGAAGTGCTGGGTTTACAGATGTGAGCCCCCACGCTCAGTCCCTTATTTCTTTTCAAACACCTTATTTTCTTTCTGTTCTTCAATATCAATAGATGTCCTCACTTCGTATTTGGAAGACTTCATTGTCAATAAAACACGCTCATCTCCCAGTTTGCAAACCCACTTGCATCTGTACCCATGTGTGCTTCCTGCCTGTCAGAGGATGAGCTACCCCTGTGAAGGACAAACCTCCTTTTCACACGTGCCTCACCTGTCAAGGACTTTGCTCCTCGGTCACTTTCCGTGTCGTCACATTTTCTTCAGTCTTAGATCTGGCGCATTACCTGAAAGACGTGCATGACGGCTGTAAACACTTGTCTTAACCCCGCCTCCTCCTTTAGTCGCTGCGCCATTCCTATGTCCCTTCAGCATCATTTCTTGCAAGTGTTGCTCATCTTCCCTCACCTCCCCTCCACTTCTTCACTTCCCACCCGGTCCTCAATACAGTCTAATTGGCTTTCACAGCCTCAGGGCCTCTAAAACTGCTGTGAAGGTCAGTAGTAACCTCCCTGCCAGTCCCAAGGGTGAATTCTCACCCTCATCTCACTCACCCTCTCTGCACCTTTTCTTGAAGGGTTGCAGCCTTTCCTTGAAATTTCTCCTTTGCTTGAAGACATCCCTCCCGCAGTTTCTCTCTCTCCCCTCAGCCCTCTACCTCCCAGTCCATGCAGGCAGCTCCTCCAGCCTCTCCAAGTGAGTGAGTCCTGAGCTCAGCCCTTGGCCCTTCTCTGCTCCAGCTATGTCCGTTCTCTGGGAGATGTCACCTAGCCCGTGGTGTAATACGGCATCAGCACAATGATGACTATTTATATCGACTTTCCCCCGAACTCCAGACTCAGATGTCTAAACTGTCTATTCTCCATCACCAACTCAATGGCCAGTTGACATCTCAAACTTAAAATATTCAACCCTGAACTCTTGATTTCCACCCCTGAATAAAACCCCACTCTCTCCTCCGTGGTCCAACCACAGCACCTGTCAGCTAGTGCTAAGGCCACAATCTTGGATTCAATCTTGGCTCCTCTTTCCTCTCCCACCTGTAGTTTCAGCTACCCATTGCTATGCAACAAACTATCCCAAAATTTAGTGGCTTAAAACCTAGCATCCATTCATTAGCTCTTAAATACTGTGGGTTGATTGGGCTCAGCTGGGTGGTTCTTTAGTTTCCCGTGGTTTTAGCTGGGGCTGCAGTCACCTGGAGGATCATCTGGGCCAGAATCTCCAGGATGGTTCTCCTCATGGCTGGCAGTTGGTGCTGGCGTTCAGCTAGGGGCTCAGCTGGAACTGAGTTCCTGGTGGTCTTCCATATGGCCTTTCCACATGGCTTCACTTCTTTATGGGAAGAGTATCAGAGAATGTGGGGCCATTTTCAATCTAGCACAATCTTCTCTATGGCCACAAATAATTTACATCATACCTCCTAAACAAAGTCTTTTCATTCTATCCCATTATAGCATCGGACTCAGTCTTGAGGGCCAAGATCTCATCTCTAAATCAGGTCCAGATATGGGTGGGGCTCCTCAATTGAAGCTACTTGGGTGCTACTCTGCATCAGTAAACTACAAAGGCAGTACTTGCCATAGTTAAATAACAGCCACCATTGATTTTCCCTCACGGCTCCTCGAGTTGACTAGGCTTAGCCGGCTGATTCTCTGCTCCACCTAGTATTGGGAGGGCTGTAATTGTCGAAGGCTGGGACAATCATTCACATTGCTGGTAGTTGGCGTTGGCTGTTGGCTGGGAGCTCAGCAAGGGCTATCAATCAGAGTTCCCTGGTTCTGCTCCAGGTGGCCTCTCCATCTTGGTGGCTGCATTCCGAGAACAAAGGTGAAAGCTAGATCTTAGGGCCCAACCTCGGAATTTATGCAGTGTCACTTCTTTCACAGTCTATTGGTCAAAGCATGGAGCCAACCCAGGTTCAAGGAGAAGGGTTAGTCGGTTTTGCATTGCTGTGAAGGAATACTGCAGACTGCACAAGAAGTGTGGTGCTGATACCTGCTTCTGGTGAGGCCTCAGGAAGCTTCCAATCATGGTGGAAGGTGAAGTAGAAGCAGGTGTGTCACATGGTGAGAGAGGGAATAAGAGAGTGAGGGACGGGGGGAGAGGCCACATTTTAAAACAACCAGCTCTTGCATGGAGGAAGAGTGAGAGCTCACTCATCACCAAGGGGATGGTGCTAAGCCATTCATGCGGGATCCGCCCCCATGATCCAGACACCTCCCCACCAGGCCCCCTTCCAACACTGGGGATCACATTTCATCACAAGACTTGGAGGGGACAGATATCCAAACCATATCAGTCACTTTGATGGAAGAAATAGCAAAGAATTTGTAGTCATTTTTAACCCACCACACAATCTGTCAGTAAGTCTTTTCAGTTTCACATTTGAAATATATATGTAACTATAACACTCTTATTTTTTTCACTACATCCACCTGTCATCCTAACCCAAATCATCAACAGTTCTAGCTTGGAGCATTGCAGCAGCCTCCTCGTGTTCACCCCACCTCTTCCTTGCAAGCTTGCTACTATCCCCCACGCAGCACATGCACCTGGAGATTGGCTGGGACTGTGATGGTCTCACCTGAGGTCAGAGTGGCTCCAGGTCTGCTCCGTGCACCTCCTCATCCTGGAACTGCTGGCTGCCCAGGGCATGCTCCTCTCCCAGCAAAAGTGCAAGAACCACTTACATCCTCTGCTACCCCATGCCTGCTTGCACCCCGAGAGGCCAAAGCCAGTCATACAACCCAGTCCAGCCCCAATGGGATGGGGAAGATGTCCTCCTCCATGGATGGGCGGAGTCATGGAAGGGCAGGGGAGGAAGAGAAGAATGCGGAAAAGCCGCACAGCCCGCCACAGACTGCGTTTAGATTTGCTTATCCCAGCAGTCAGCACTACCTCAATGCTGATGTGTCCACACATCTTCCACACATCTCTCTCTCTCTCTCTGTTTCCCTCTTTTTTATGTCTCTGTCTCTGTCTAATGCCAATGTCACCCAGGATCCATAGAGTTAGGGACTAGATACACAGTTCTAATGACTGATGGTTTTCTAGATGGCAACAGGTATACAAACCCTTGAGAATGTTTGTGCCATTTGACCCAGTAATTCCACTTCTACTTATTTATTTTTATCATCTATCTATCATCTATCTATCTATCTTTCTATTTGAGGTACAGTCTCACTCTGTCATCCAGGCTGGAGTGCAGTGGCATGATCTCAGCTCACTGCAACCTCTGCCTCCTGGGTTCATGTGATTCTTCTATCTCAGCCTCCTGAGTAGCTGGAACTACAGACGTGTGCCACCATGCCTGGCTAATTTTTTGTGTTTTTAGTAGAGACAGGGTTTCACTGTGTTAGCCAGGGTGGTCTTCATCTCCGGACCTCATGATCCGCCTGCTTTGGCATCCCGAAGTGTTGTCTACTTACTTATTTTTAAAGAACGACCAGAGACACAGACATTAACATGCCAGTAGGTTCCCCGGTCTCATTATTTATAATAGGAAAAATCTGGAAACAGCTTCTTTGCTCTCACTGCACCGTTTGGCGTTTCTTCTGTGTGTCTGGATTTTCTTGCAATGTACAATTAATTGAGTACAAGAAGAACTTCTGAGATGCCAGATTATCTTGATTTGTTCATTTTTTCCTTCACTTACTTTTGCTAGCAAGGGCATTTTCCTGAGCACTTACTATGTACTACATGCCAGGTATTAAAAAGTGCTATGGAGGCTCACAGACTTATGTTTAGAGTGAGCAAGACCGTTAATAAGTAGGTAGGCAGCCAGTAACGTGCATACTTGTAATTCATGATAAGTGCTATAAGAAAGACATAATGCACAGTAGAAACGATGGGACCTCACCTAGGTCACGTGGTCAGGGCTGGCCTCCCTGAGGAGGTAGCATTGATGTTAACTCATAAAAACTTCCCAGCCATGGTAAGACCAGAGGAAAGCATTGCCAGCAGAGGAGGCAGGGCGTGCCAAGGTTCTGGGGCAGCACACACCTGGGTGTGGGGAAGAAGCTGAAAGGGCTGAGGACAGGTCTGCAGAGAGATGTCCATTCCTGGCAATTACCTTTTATCCGGTGACACTTCCCTGGAGACCCTGCAGCCATGAGAGCGGTCCAAGATCCCTGCCTCAAGGAAGGGAGGCCCTGTGAGGACCATAGAAAACAAAGGAGCCTATTTTCAGCATTTGGGCTTCAAAATCAGCTTTTGAAACTTCCCACATGAGAGAGTATGTTGAGAGAAGGTTTTTGCCGTCTTAAAAGGTGAAAATGTTCTGTCTCCAATGTTATAAACATATTCACACCATAAACCACAGTTTTTGGAAGAATGCAGAATGGATGTGAAGCAGTTTTTCCACCTCACAACTTGATAAATGCTCCGCAGGCTGGGGGAGAGAGAAGATTCGGAGTAAAAGCAAATGAACCAGGACATGAAAACAGGACATGGGTCCTACCCAAGGCACCGTCCTCAAGAGTGAGCTGAAGACCGTCATGGAGGCCCTGCAGAGGTGGAAGAAAACCTGTTCATAACCTCAGTGGACCACCGATTTTCAGCCTACAAAAGAGGTGGAGAGGCTGAGGAAGGGATGGTTGGAGACTGGAAGTGGTATCTTTGGGGAGTGCTGTGCAGGGGTTGGGGGCCCTGCCTTGGAGGAGGGTTTCATTCTGACCCTGGTTCTAGGGCGGCATTGGATATTACTCCCTTGCACTTGGGAGACCCTTAGACAGCCTGGGGCTGCAGAGTGGGGCCTTTGCCTGGGAAGACTGTACCCCCAGAGTGCTTTGGGGCAGGTAGGGAGCCCACGTGCAGGCCCTGTACCATGGAAGAGCTGGCTTGGAGTCAACTGACATCCTGTCCACCAGGGGCCACCCAGAGGCTGGAAAGACCTGGGTGGACAGGAGCTAGAGATGGGGCCACCAGGCTAGGGCTGAGGGAGGGATGAGTCCCCCTAGCCTTTGCCAAGAGACTAAGATGGGATGGGAGGAGGATCTCAGTGAACTCACCAAATGTGAAGCCTCAGCTTCCAGCTCCGAGCACTCTGACCCTAGGTCCACAGGACAGGCCAGTCAGGGAGGATGGTTCCTGGGCCCCTCTGTCTCCTGCCTCCCCCCCACCCCTTAGACCTGGCAGGAGCCTTCTCTGCTTATATCGTGTTCCTCCTCCAAGTACACATACTCACTCTGCTCTGAGGAATTGGTACTCATCATTTGGAACTGAGGTTGGCCATCACTTCTAGAGACCTTTTCCAATCTCTAAGAGTCAGGCTTCTGCCCTGAGGCTTCCTAAGTCCACTGTGTTTGCCTGAATACATCATGTTATCCTACAGATGGCTGTGGACCTGTGTGTGTCCCTCACTGGATTACAGACTCAGGGGGACAGACATGATTGCCTGTGGCTGAAATGTGGGAGGCAGTGACATTTACTTTTAAAGACTGAGTGTTTGAAGGGGGTGTGATGAAATACATTCGTACCATTAGTAACATGTGGCCCATTAAAATTATGCCTTAGAAAAATATGTAGCAGCGCTAGAAAAGTTTCCTTCTATGTGAAATGCTGAATGTGATGATTTCTGCGGCAGTGTGGATTTATATGAAGGACTAAAATGAAAAAGACTGACGACACCCTAATGCCAGCAAGGCTGGGGACGCGGGAGGCAACCACCCTCGCTGTGGGCGAGTACATGGTGCAGTCACTTTGGGGAAGTTTTGGTGGCTTCTTACCATTTGACCCAATGATCTCCTGCTAGATATTGATCCAAAGAAAGAAAAACATGCGTTAACAAAAAAAACATGTGCAAAAATGACCACAGCCATTTTGTATATCAGTGTCCCAAACCTGGAAACAGCTCAGGCATACATTGCTAGGTACCTGCACACAGTTTGGGGCATAGCCCTGCAATGGAATACTCCTTTGTGGAACAAGGCGTGACTTGTTGATACATACAACATACATGGACCTCAAACAATTATGTTGATTGAAGGAAGCCTTACATACAAGTTACATACTTATGGTCCTAATGATACAGTCTTCTAGAATAGCCCAAACTTATTCTACGGTAAATCAGACCAGTGATTGTCTTTGTGGAATGCAAGCAGATTGGCTGGAAGGGTGATAATGCTATTCTGTATCTTGACAGAAGGTTGGCTCACACATTTGTCAAAACTCAGCAAATACACATATCAGATTTGTACATTGTATATAAATTTTACATCAAAAAGAAAAAACAATTATTGAATTATAATCAATGCTAAGCATGCTGAAGTGCTTAGAGTGCGTGAATATCTGTAATTTACTTTGAGTTGCATGAAAGAAGATAGATTAGTGCATGACTAGAAGGGTGGATGGATGGATAACTGGTAAAGCCAGTGTAGTTAAGATGTGAGTGCTAACTGAGGGACGGCGTCAGGGTGGTCACTGCGCATGAATTTTCTGTGGTTGTTATAATGCATTAGAGCAAATTTGGTGGCTTAAACAACAGAAATTCATTCTCATTCTGCAGGCCAGAAGTCTATAAGGCCACATTCCCTCCACAGGCGTTGGGGAGCAAGTTTCTGCCTCTTCCCGCTTTTGCTGGCTGCCAGCATTCCTTGACTTGTGGTCACGTCACCCAATCTCTGCCTCTGTGGTCACATCACCTTTTCCTCTGTATCAAATCTCTCTTCTGCTTCTTATACAGATAGTTGTGATTGGATATAGAGCCCACTTGCATAATCCAGGTCAAGCCCCAACCCCCCTCCCAAGATTCTTAACTTAATCACAATGCCATGAACACTTTTCCCAAATAAGGTAAAGATTTACAGGAATCCAGGGATTAGGACCTTAGTGATAAGTTTTCAGCTCCTCTGGGTAGATACCAAGGAGCATAGTTGCTGAATCATTTGGTAAAATCATGTTTAATTTTTTAAGAAACTGCCAAACTATCTTCTAAAGTAGCTGTATTAGTCAATTTTTTCACACTGCTGTAAAGAACTACTGCCTGAGACTGGGTAACTTATAAAGGAAAGAGGTTTAATGGACTCACCGTTCAGCATGGCTGGGGAGGCCTCAGGAAACTTACAATCATGCTGGAAATCAAAGGGGAAGCAAAACACCTTCTTCACAAGGTGGCAGGAAGGAGAATGAACACAGGAGGAGCTACCAAACACTTATAAAACCATCAGATCTTGTGAGAACTCACTATCACGAGAATAGCATGGAGGAAACCACCCCCATGATCCGCTTACCTCCACCTGGTCTCTCCCTTTGACATGTGGGAATTATGGGGATTATAATTCAAGATGAGATTTGGGTGGGACAGAAGCCTAACCATATCAGTAGCTATACCATTTTTTCATTTCCACCAGCAATGAATGAGAGTCCTGTTGCTCCACATCCTTGCCAGCATTTGGTGTTGTCAGTGTTTTGGATTTTGGCCATGCTAATAGGTGTGTACTGGTATCTCATTGTTTTAATTTTTAATTCCCCTAATGATATATGATGTGGAACATCTTTTTATATTCTTATTTGCCATCTGTATATCTTCTTAGGTGAGGTATTTGCTCAGGAATTTTGCCTGCTTTTTAATTGAGTTGTACATTTTCTTGTTGTTCTTTGTATATTTTAAATAACAGTCCTTTATCAGATATGCATTTTGCAAATATTTTCTCCCAGTCTGTGGCTATTCTTCTCATTCTTTTGACAGTTTTTCTTTTTACATAGTTTAAGTTTTAAATCTTACTTAAGTCCAGCTTATCGACTTTCTTTCATGGTTTGTGTCATTGGTCTTACATGTAAAAATCATTTCCATACTTAGGTTTTCTCCCATATTATCTTCTAGAAGTTTTACAGTTTTGTATTTTACATTTAAGTCTATGGTCCGTTTTGAGTTAATTTTTGCTAAGGCTGTAGGGTCTGTGTCTGGATTAATTTTTGCATGTAGATGGCAGTTGTTCTAGTACTCTGTTGAAAAGACTGTCTCTGCTCTGTTGACTTGCCTTTGCTCCTTTGTCCAAGGTCAGTTGACTCTTTATATGTGCGTCTATTACTAGGCTCCCCATTGTGTTCCATTGATCTATTTGTTTATTTTTTTTTGTTAATACAACACTCTGTTGCCCAGGCTGGAGTGCAGTGGCATGATCATGACTCACTGCAGCCTTGACCTCTCAGGCTCAAGTGATCCTCCCACCTCAGTCTCTTGAGTAACTGGGACTACAGATGTATGTCACCAGGCCTAGCTAATTTGTTAAAGCATTTTTTTGTAGAGGTGGGGCTTCACTATGTTGCCCAGGCTGGTCTTGAACTCCTGGGTTCAAGCAATCCTTCTGCCTCAGCCTTCCAAAGTTTGGGGATTACAGGCTTGAACCACTGTTTTGATTACTCATAGTAAGTCTTGAAATCTGGTAGTGTCGGCTCCTCTGATTTTGTTCTTCTGCTTCAATATTGATTGTGTTTACTATTCTGGGCATTTTGCCTCTTCATATAAGCTTTAGGATCAGTTTGTTGATATTTGCAAAACAACTTGCTGGGACTTTGATTGGGATTGTGTTGAATCTAAGATCAACTTGTTAAAAACTGACACTTTGTCAGTATTGAGTTTCTATCCATGAACATGGAGTATCTCTCCATTTGTTCAGTGCTTTTTTGATTTCTTTCATCGGAGTTCTATAGTTTTTTCTCATAGAGATCTTATACATATTTTGTGAGATTTATACCTACGGATTTTATTTTTTGGGTACTAATGTAAATGATATTATGTTTTTAATTTTAAATTCCACTTGTTCATTGCTGTAATATAGGAAAGTAATTTACTTTTGTATATTATCTTTATACCCTACAATCTTGATATAATCACCTATTAATTTCAGACTTTTGTCAATTATTATGGACTTTCTACATAGATAATGTCATCTATGAACAGAGAGTTTAATTTCTTCCTTCCTGATAAGTATACCTTTTACTTCCATTTTTTGTTTTATTGCATTAGCTAGGACTTCAGTACAACATTGCAAAGGAGTGGTAAGAGAAAGCACTTGTGACTTGTTTCTGATCTTAGTGGGAAAGCTTCTAGTTTTAAGTATGCTATGTGTATTCCATATATACACATAACATCATTAAGTATGATCTTAGATTCAGGTTTTTTGTAGATTTAAAAAATCAACTTGAAGTTTCTCTCTATTTCTAATTTCCTGAGAGTTTTTATTTTTACTTTTATTTTTTATCATGAATGGGGCTGGATTTTGTCAAATGCTTTTCTACATCTATTGACTGATGACTATCATATCAGGGAAGGAAGGTGATTTTTCTTAAGCTTGTTAATGTAATGGATTGCATTAATTGATTTTCAAATGTTGAATCAGCCTTCCCAACCTGGGAAACATCTCACTTGGTCATGGCATACAATTTTATAAATACATTCTTGGACTCAATTTGCTAATATTTGTTGATAATTTTTATATCTATATTCATAAGAGATATTGTTCTGTAGTTTCTTTCCTTGCAATGTCTTTGGCTTTGGAATTAGGGAAATGCTGGCCTAATGCTGAAGTGAGTTAGGAAGGATTCCTTCTGATTCTGTCTTCTGGAAGATATTACAGAGCATTGGTATAATTTCTTTTTTGAATGTTTGGTAGTAATTCACCAGTAAATCCATTTCAGTTGAGTGATTTCTGTTTTGGAAGGTTATTAATTGTTGCTTCAATTTCTTTAACAGATATAAGCCTATTTACATTGTCTGTTTCTTCTTGGGTGAGTTTTGGCAGATTGTATCTTTCAAAAGACCGGCCCATTTAATCTGGGTCGTCAAATTTGTGGGCATAGAGTTGTTCATAGCATTCCTTTATTCTCCTTTTTAATGTCCATAGGCTCTGTAGTGATGTACCCTCCTTTATGTCTGCTATTAGTAATTCAGGTCTCCTTTCTTTTTTTCTTAGCGTATTAATCATGGTTATTTTAAATTCCTAGTCTGAGAATTCCAACATTCCTGCCCTATCTGAGTCTGGTTCCGATGGTTGGTCTATCCCTCCGAACTGTGTTTTTGTGCCTTTCAGTATGCCTTGTGACTTTTTTCTTGGCAGCTAAACATGAGATCCTGGGTAAAGGGACTCTGGAAGATAGGCCTTCCGTGATGTGGTGTAAGGCATGGGGGGAGAAGCAAAGGAGGTGTCCTGTAGTCCTGTGAGTAGGTCCCAGTCTTTTGGTGAGACTCTGTCTCTGGACTGTGAACTTTGCAAGTGTTTCTCAGTTTTTCCTCTCCCCTCCTAGGTAGGACAAGACGTGTAGAGGGGATTGGAGCTGGGTATTTCCCTTCCCGGGTAGTTAGGCTCTGCCCAAATCCCAGCAGGTTACCCCCAGGTAATGTCGTTTCCTGTGAGCGCAGGCCTTGTAAGAACAGGATGCCCCAGTGTAGTTTAAATTGGTTTCTTTTTCTCTTCCCCTGCTGGAAGCATGAGGAGGCTCTCCCCCTGATTTCATTGTGAGAACCTGGAGGAGTTCCTGGAGGTAAGATTCACCAAAGAGGCCAGGGCCCCCTGCGATTGGGCCTGCCTTGAGTCTTTCACTCTCAACTTGCCCACCTGGAGCCTCTGGCAATGTGTGAATGATAGTTCAGGATTCGACCCGGCCCTGGTTCCTGTGGACGTGTCTGCTCTGGTGGGCTGAGATCCTCTCTATCCTCCTGTTTTTATCTCCAGTTTGGAAAGCAGCAGTTTGCCCTGTGACCTCATTTTTCTTGTAGACCCAGGAATAGTTGCTGATTTTTCAGTTCGTTAAGCTTTCTACTTGCTGGGATAAGGGGCGACTTCTGAGCTCCTTACATGGGGGAGCAGGAAATCTCCGTTCTGACACTATTTTAAAATTTAAAATAGTGAATAGAAACCAGCAACCACAGAAACGACTTTCCTCCAAATAGACAGACTTGACCAAAAATCATCATAGGAAATTTCTTTTCTGTGATGGGAATGTGTTATTTCTGTAACAAAATTGTCATTTAAATATTAAATTTTGAGGGGAGATTCTGCCTTTGACCCACCACTTACAGTTTTACGTAAAGGGAGATAAACTTCATGAACAAAGATGTCCACGGTGGTCAGTCTTCAAGAATAGTCTGGAAACACCGTACGTGCCTGATGACTGTGTAAACTGTTAGGCAGCCGGCGTGAAACCCAGGTTTAAAAAGTCTGAGAGCAAGACCGAAAGGCAGGACCTGAGCTTGTAAATTCAAGCAGCGTTTCAAAGGTTTTATAGATTCCAAATTTTCCGTAATATAAATATTTGTTACATTCATATTTAGAAAAACTGTTATAAAATGCCACCGAGTGGAATGTCCCCTAGTCTCTCTGCCCTCCTCACCCCTCCAGGGGAAGCCAGGCCCCTGCCCTAGCACTGAACCTCAGTGGGGCTGAACTTTCCTGGGAGGTGTATTGTGCTGGCTCCCAGCTGAGCCACATGTGGTTGGTAGCTGACTTTTTTTGGTCACGTTGGTCTGTTTGGGGGAAGGTGGTTTCTGTGGCCGCTGGGTGTACCCTCCAGGTTCCCTTGTTCAGTACAGCAAAGTTCTCCATTTCCTGCCACTGCACTGTCCGCCCGGTTTCCATCTGCTCCACGGCATTTGCATTCTTCCAACCAGAAACTAAAAACAGCAACAGCCAGATGCAGGTTTGCAGAATGACAGAAAAGCCACGAGCGTCTCCCGGCCAAGACAAGCAGGCCGGTGAGCCCAGCCCTGGAGTGGTCAGGCGGGAGGGCCAGAGTGGGGGTGTCCAGGTGGAGGCGTGGCGGCCGCTGTGGTGCGCTGGGGCAGATGACCGGCCTGCAAGGCTCTGTGCGCTGGCAGGCACAGTCCCCACCACGCGTGGGTCCCCCACACTCCATGGCAGCATTCCTGCTTTGACAACATGCTTCCCACTTGGAATGAAGGCAGTCCGTGAAAATCTCTGCCTGTGACTGCCTGCTCTTTGTCCTGTAGCAGCTGCAGAGCAAGCCCGCGTCACTGAGCCCCGAGAGCTGTCCATGTGAATCCTTTTAGACATAAAAAGGAGGCACGCCGGCCTCTGGCTTTGGTCTTGAGCCTTTGAATGAGCAATTCCCCTGCCAAGAACGTGTTCTGAATGGCTGTTTTGCATGGTGGGGGATAGTGTTTTGCAGATTTGGAATCTAGATGACTACC
This sequence comes from Ateles fusciceps, assembly GCA_036589455.1. Lineage (NCBI taxonomy): Eukaryota > Metazoa > Chordata > Mammalia > Primates > Atelidae > Ateles > Ateles fusciceps. Next base: position 3,184,354 of record JAZHEH010002010.1, on the reverse strand, counting down.
AGCGAGTGTAAAGCGCCTGGTGATTTTGGAAGTAAGCCTTTCCAAGACTTCATTTCAGGACCCTTGTGAGTCCCCCGACCACAAAGAGCATATTTTAGCTGCTGAGTCGGGGAGCAGCCAGTGGAATCCCATGGCCGTGTATTAGTCTGGGCTACCCTGAAACAGACTCTGGCAGGAAGACTTGAACACAAGTGGTTTAATTGGGAGGAGATGCCAGGTGAGGCTTGTGACCTGGGAGACAGGGCAGCGGGGAGAGCTGAGGGGTGGTCAGTGGGACTCAGCCCCAGCATCCTCTGAGGAACTGCTGTCCCCACGGGACTTGGAAGCTGGAGTGTCTGTCACGGGCTGCATGCTTCACTGGCCCTGGCTGTAAGTCCCTGGCACTTCTGGGCTGCCCCATAGAGGGCTAAGCATTCCCATGGCCAGAGAAAGCCCTCAAGCAGAGAGCAGAGCGAGGGGGCACATGAGGTGGGCATGCACAGGTGGGGACTGTCCACGGCTGGGTTGACCATGGGGTGTGCATGTACCTGGGACATGCCTCGGCCCCTAGAAGAAGCCAGAGGCTGGAGGAGCAGCAGGCAATACGTAGCATTCCAAATGGTTCCAGGACTCACACTTGATCCCCCATTTCATCAAACTGGTGTGTCACAGAGCACCTGCCTCGTGTGGGGCAGGGTCCCAGGGACTGGGGATGTCAGGGAGCAAGAGACTAAGACCCTCACCCTCTTGGAGCTTCCATCCAGAACATAATAAACATGAAAACCGCATAGTATACGGTAATGAGGGCTACAGAAAAAAAGAAAAGGGAGCGTGAGGGTGGGTGAGGGGCAGGGGTGCTGCCTGGGGGACCAAGGGGACACTGAGAAGAGGACATTTGAGCCAAGAGCAGCTGACTTATCCATTTGAGGGCCGTCTGGGCAGTGGCTGTTGGCCATGAGAACCATCAGCAATGTGGCATCTCCTGGGCTGTGCAGGGCCACCTGGTGCCATCGCAGGACCTGCTGGTCACATCACAGCTTCCTGCTGCAAGCGGGACCGGGAGCTGGGACCCCTGATGCCCACATGGACCGTCCAGGACAGCCCATCGAGCAAACCCAGGTGTCTCTTCCTGGTTTCAATGAGTCATGCCCCTGCTTCGAAGACTCCGCCCTCATTTGTCCTCTTGTGCAGCCCAGTCACAAGGAGTTCAAAGAAATCAGCGGGTCAGTCAGTGGGTGGGCAGGTAGAGACTCTCAAGATTAATCAGAGAAATCGCCCACTGAATGGCCTGTGCCAAGGGCTTCTGTAACAAACTGCCATGACCTGGGGCCTTAAACATCAGAAATACATTCCCTCAGTCCTGCAGGCCAGCCAGTCAAAAGCCAAGGGCCATGCTCTTCCCACAGCCTCTAGGGGAGAACTGGTTCCTTGCCTCTCATCCAGCTTCTGGAGCTGCTGCTGCCCCCTGTGGTCCTAGGCTTGGGGGATGTCTCCACCCTTGTGGTCCTAGGCTTGGGGATGAGTCAGCTGCTCCTGTGGTCCTAGGCTTAGGGATGTGTCCACCCTTGTGGTCCTAGGCTTGGGGATGAGTCAGCTGCTCCTGTGGTGCTAGGCTTGGGGATGTCTCCACCCTTGTGGTCCTAGGCTTGGGGATGAGTCAGCTTCTCCTGCTGGTCCTAGGCTTGGGGATGTCTCCACCCTTGTGGTCCTAGGCTTGGGGATGAGTCAGCTGCTCCTGTGGTGCTAGGCTTGGGGATGTCTCCCCACCCTTGTGGTCCTAGGCTTGGGGATGAGCTCGGCTGCCTCCTGTGGTCCTAGGCTTGGGGATGTCTCCACCCTTGTGGTCCTAGGCTTGGGGATGAGTCAGCTGCTCCTGTGGTCCTAGGCTTGGGGATGAGTCAGCTGCTCCTGTGGTCCTAGGCTTGGGGATGAGTCAGCTGCTCCTGTGGTCCTAGGCTTGGGGATGTGTCCACCCTTGTGGTCCTAGGCTTGGGGATGAGCTCGCTGCTCCTGTGGTCCTAGGCTTGGGGATGTCTCCACCCTTGTGGTCCTAGGCTTGGGGATGAGTCAGCTGCTCCTGTGGTCCTAGGCTTGGGGATGTGTCCACCCTTGTGGTCCTAGGCTTGGGGGATGAGTCAGCTGCTCCTGTGGTCCTAGGCTTGGGGATGTGTCCACCCTCGTGGTCCTAGGCTTGGGGGATGAGTCAGCTGCTCCTGTGGTGCTAGGCTTGGGGATGTCTCCACCCTTGTGGTCCTAGGCTTGGGGATGAGTCAGGCTGCTCCTGTGGTCCTAGGCTTGGGGGATGTCTCCACCCTTGTGGTCCTAGGCTTAGGGATGAGTCAGCTGCTCCTGTGGTGCTAGGCTTGGGGATGTCTCCACCCTTGTGGTCCTAGGCTTGGGGATGAGTCAGCTGCTCCTGTGGTCCTAGGCTTGGAGATGTCTCCACCCTTGTGGTCCTAGGCTTGGGGATGAGTCAGCTGCTCCTGTGGTCCTAGGCTTGGGGATGAGTCAGCTGCTCCTGTGGTCCTAGGCTTGGGGATGAGTCAGCTGCTCCTGTGGTCCTAGGCTTGGGGATGTGTCCACCCTTGTGGTCCTAGGCTTGGGGATGAGTCAGCTGCTCCTGTGGTCCTAGGCTTGGGGGATGTGTCCACCCTTGTGGTCCTAGGCTTGGGGATGAGTCAGCTGCTCCTGTGGTCCTAGGCTTGGGGATGTGTCCACCCTCGTGGTCCTAGGCTTGGGGATGAGTCAGCTGCTCCTGTGGTCCTAGGCTTGGGGATGTGTCCACCCTTGTGGTCCTAGGCTTAGGGATGAGTCAGCTGCTCCTGTGGTGCTAGGCTTGGGGATGTCTCCACCCTTGTGGTCCTAGGCTTGGGGGATGAGTCAGCTGCTCCTGTGGTCCTAGGCTTGGAGATGTCTCCACCCTTGTGGTCCTAGGCTTGGGGATGAGTCAGCTGCTCCTGTGGTCCTAGGCTTGGGGATGAGTCAGCTGCTCCTGTGGTCCTAGGCTTGGGGATGAGTCAGCTGCTCCTGTGGTCCTAGGCTTGGGGATGTGTCCACCCTTGTGGTCCTAGGCTTGGGGATGAGTCAGCTGCTCCTGTGGTCCTAGGCTTGGAGATGTCTCCACCCTTGTGGTCCTAGGCTTGGGGATGAGTCAGCTGCTCCTGTGGTCCTAGGCTTGGGGATGAGTCAGCTGCTCCTGTGGTCCTAGGCTTGGGGATGAGTCAGCTGCTCCTGTGGTCCTAGGCTTGGGGATGTGTCCACCCTTGTGGTCCTAGGCTTGGGGGATGAGTCAGCTGCTCCTGTGGTCCTAGGCTTGGGGATGTGTCCACCCTCGTGGTCCTAGGCTTGGGGATGAGTCAGCTGCTCCTGTGGTCCTAGGCTTGGGGATGTGTCCACCCTTGTGGTCCTAGGCTTGGGGATGAGTCAGCCGCTCCTGTGGTACTAGGCTTGGTGATGAGTCAGCCGCTCCTGTGGTCCTAGGCTTGGGGATGAGTGAGCCGCTCCTGTGGTCCTAGGCTTGGGGATGAGTGAGCCGCTCCTGTGATCCTAGGCTTGAGGATGAGTCAGCCGCTCCTGTGGTCCTAGGCTTGGGGATGAGTCAGCCGCTCCTGTGATCCTAGGCTTGGGGATGAGTCAGCCGCTCCTGTGGTCCTAGGCTTGGGGATGAGTCAGCCGCTCCTGTGGTCCTAGGCTTGGGGATGAGTTAGCCCCTCCTGTGGTCCTAGGCTTGGGGATGTGTCAGCTGCTCCTGTGGTCCTAGGCTTGGGGATGACTCAGCTGCTCCTGTGGTCCTAGGCTTGGGGATGTGTTGCTCCAACCTCCGCCTGCTCTCACGTCACCTTCCCCTTCTCTGCCTCTGTCTCCTCTTTCTTTATGAAGGCTCCATCATTGGATTTAGAGCCCACCCGAATCCAGGAAGATCGCCTCTCAAGATCCTTTATTCCATCTGCAAAGACCCTTTCCACACAAGCTCCCACTCACAGGTTCTGGGAAGGCGTATCTTTTGGAGGCCACTTTTCAACCCACTACAGCCTGCACGGGAGACTGAGAAATGACAGGCTTTTGGGGGAGAGTTTTACATGTTTAAACCATGTATTTTAGCACCAGCTTCCCTGCTGCAGGTGGGGCTGGGGCCTGGGTCTCTCGTGCCCACGTGGGACCCAGCCGGGACTTGACTACGGAACTACAAACCTCTCTCTTCCCGTTTCGGTGGATCACGCACCTCCCTTGAAGATCCGTCCTTTATTCATTCTTTAGCAGCATCCCATGGCAGTCGTTCTGTAGTGTTTACTGACAAAATATCCCTGCCAGTCGGTTCATCTTCTAGCTTGTCTCCATGAGTGGCAATGATTTGGGTGAGGCAGAGCGGATCTCTGCAGGCTCCTGGGTTCAAACCTTTCTGAACTCATCCCGCACTCCCTCCTAGTCTCAGCCTGCTCATTTAGGTCCTGTATGGAATATGATAAGATGGAAGCCTTTCACCATTTCCGACGCGCCACAGCGAATCTGGGCTTCGTAGACTATACCAGTGTCCTTTCTTTCATTTAAATAATTAGCATTTCACATGTAACCAGGAGCTGGGCACCATGAGACCACCACTGATGATGACCATGCAGCCCCTTGGAATTTCCCCTAAGGGGGAATGGGGCGCAGCTGCAGAGCCCTGGGTTTGGAGGCCCCTCCTGGTCAAGAGTAGTGAGGGTCAGAGGTCATGTGCCAGGTGTGCATTCCAGAGGGGCAGAGGCATCAAGAGGCATTGACGTCCCCGTCCTTTGGTTGGGGGATTTCCTGACCACGTCCTTTCCCAGAGGGAAAGGCAAGAGTGGGTGACCCTGAGCTCCATGTGGGGCTGCGAGAGGGCTGGAATACGTCGTTCTGGGTGGAGATCTGCCAGGTCTGCTCATGGTGTCAGGGCAGGTAGACGGGCATCTCTGTGTGGCTGGAACCTCTGACCACAGAGCCTGGCCTGGGTCCTCACAGATGCTCCATTGAGCAGAGGGGGAACAGAGCGGGGGAGGCTTGTTTTGCACACTGTACTGGGCTAGAGCAAGGATGCAAAGATTGGCTTCTGGAGGGCTCAGTGGCTGGCTCAGCCTGGGGAATCTGCTGGTTTGTCCCTGGGCCCTACACCACAGAACCCAACCCCTGGGGTGTCAGAGGCAGGTGAGGGGCCTGCTCTTCTTCCTGTGTGCTGACCTGCTTCTAGTGGTCCACACCAGCGCTCTCACTGCTGCTTTTTCTTCCACTGGTCAGATGGGCTGATGATATTGTGAAGCCAGGAAGTAGGACCACAAGCCGCAGCGGCATGGGCGACGGCAGGGGCGGGGTCCTTCACTTCTTTGCACCTGGGTTTCCTCATCTGTTAAAATAGAGGCGACAATTTCTGCTTTACCCACTGTATCTACGTCAAACATGCAATAAAATTGTGTGTTATATTAATGTGTTATAGAAATTAAGGGGCTCCATGAAAGCGTGCTCTAATTTGAGAGCAAGCCCAGATGGAACAGAGGCTTTTCAGCGGGGGAACTGGGAAAAGCTTTTGTGATCTAATTCTTTGGTGATGGAAGAGGATAATCTGCGTGACGGCAGCTAACACACTGAAGGCGCTTCAGCAGCATCAACATAACAAAGAAGAGCGTCACATCTCCAACACGATGTTTTGGCTTGTAAAATTTTAACTATTATATACATATAAGAAAAAAAGCAGAAAATAGAGATTTAAGCAAAAGTAAAATATTATACTATTCACAGATAATCTATAAGTAACATTTTGTTATAGATCTTTTCAGATTTTTTCATATATATGAATATATAATTATTTTTTACAAAAGATTGGATCAACAAATATTTTCATATCACTTTTAATGCTTGCTTAAAATTCTAACTCATTATTGAATATTCAGGTTGACAGGTAAGAGCCTGCTTGTGGCTAAAACTCTGTAATTAAAAATCAACCAGGTAAAATAATAAACAAGAAGTAGATCAGTCCAGATGGGATGGCGAAACCTCATCTCTCCAAAAAGTACAAGAACATGAGCTGAGCCTGGTGGTGCGTGCCTGTGGTCCGAGCTGCTTGGGAGGCCGAGGTGGAGTGTCGCTTGAGTCCAGGAAATTAAGGTTGCAGTGAGCTGAGATCGTGCCACTGCACTCCAGGCAGGGTGACAGAGCCAGATCTTGTCTCAAAAAAAAAAAAAAAAAAAAGTAGAGATGTTAGGTCAAATGCTGTGTGTTTTTTTCAACTTGTGATAAAATGCACATAACAAAAATTGACCATCTTAACCATTTTTAGGTGCACAGGTCAGTGGCATTAACTATTAATACATTCACATTGCTGGGCTAGCTAGCCTTATTACCATTCCACCATTCTTCCACATAGGAGAGCTTGCTTGCTTCTAGAATGCCTAGCACTTTGCCGGGATTTCACATCTCTTTTCGCCTTGGAAAGAAGAGATTCTGTCCTCATTAAACACTAACTTCACATCCCTTTTCCCCCACATCCTCTGACAATCACCATCCTAATTTTTGTTTCTATAGATTTGACTTCTAGATATCTCATAGTGGACTCATACAGTGTTTGTCTTTCTGTGACTGACTCACTTCACTTAGGGTAATTTCTTCAAGTTTAATCCATGTTGTAGCACAGCTCAGAATTCTCTTCCTGTTTAAGGCTGTATACTATTCCACTCGGGTGGTGTCTACCTTTTGGCTGTTGTGAATAGTGCTACTGTGACCGTGGATGTACAGATACCTCCCCGAGACCCTGCTTTCTGTTGTTTTGGTATCTATCCAGAAGCGAAATTGCTGCATCATATGGCGATTCTGTGTTTAACGTTTTGAGGGACTGCCATGCAGTTTTCCACGGCAGCAGCATTTTACATTCTGACCAACAGTGCTCGAGGGCTCCAGTTCTCCCCATCCTTGCCAACACTTGTAATTTTCTGTTTTTTTTTTCATCATAGCCATCCTAATGAGTGTGACGTGGGATGTGCATATTTTTAAGGCTTTAAAATTAATTGTTGAACTATACAGCAGAAAAGTAATACTTGGCACTTTTACCAACAATGGATGGAGCGCTGTTTCCAACATCCCTTCCCTGCTGATTATTTCAGATTCTGCTTGGTTATCCCTTCCTGGCCAGGCAGGTAATCATGCTTGTGGCCACACTCCTCTTCCTGGGGCCTGAGCCTGCCCTTCTGCTCCTGAGTGGTTCACTGTGATGCTGTCTGCTCTGGCTGTGGAGTGCTATGAGCCGGGCAGCCTGAGGGTGACCTGTACCGCCTAGGCCAAACCCTCCACCCCACGGAGACACAGCTCCCCTCACCTCAGCCAGCGTGCCCTCCTTGTAGGGCAGTGGTGAGGATTTCCTGAGATGGTCAGGACTTAGCCCCTCGTAAGCACGAGAGCTGTTCTCGGTGACATTACGATCACACCCACAGATCGGGCCTCTGCATGCCTCTGTGTCCTCCTGGCCGGCCATATGCTATGGATGTCCCTATGCATCTCATGAGTCAGCAGCAGAAGGACCTTCATGGGGGTAATGACGGGATGAGACGAGGCTCAAAGGAGGATGTGGCCACACAGGGATGTTTTGGGAATGTGAGGCACGTCACCACCGATGAGTCTTGTGGTAGTGGAGGAGTGGTGGCGGCTGTCATCGTGATGCCCACTTTAAAGACAGGAAACTGAGACTCAGAGAGGGGGAGTCCAGGCCCCACAGCACGCAGCCAGGGAGCGCTGGGCGGGGGGCTTTGGTTTTCACCTAGCTCACCCTGACTGCCTGCCTCTTCACCCAGCCATCACGGAACGTGTCTGCACATCTTCCCTGCTCTTGTGGGGACCTATGTGAGGCAGCTGCCCGGAGGCAGGATGTGCATGTGACCCTAGAACACTGTCCCCCAGACAGGCTGGCCCAGACAGAGACAAAACAGGGACCTGCTCCTCACTGATGTCGTGACCAAACGCAGGGGATCTGCTAAGGCAGCGAGCAGCCATGAATGTGGAGCAGGCTTCGGGCTCCGCTGCTCCTTCCTGCTAATCCCTCCCAAATCCAATCAGAGCTGTTTTCCTCCATGAAACCAACTGGACACAGTGCATACTGGCCCAGCCTCGGCCAGCGCACAGTGTATCTTTTTGCTGTTTAAAGAACCAGGTTTTGAATGTTCTTAATAAAACGTTTATATATATCATGCAGGGTGCAAATAAATATTTTAATATAATTGGAAGAATGCAGAGAATTGTAAAAAGTTATGGAAGTTTTACTTCTGATTGGCCAAGATTCAATAAACTGGGTTTGATGTACTCTAATTTATAGGCGTGCAAAGCCGACTCTTTGGCATCGGAGAGGCTGTTAACGTTGTAATGTTGTTTAAACGCTGACAAATGAACTGCTTGGGCGGCGCCTTCAGTGCTGAGAAAGGAACTGCTGGGGCTGGAGGACCGGCCTGTCCCCAGCTTTCTCCCTTCCTCCTGTGCTGGAGGAGCAGGTTAAGGGCAGGAGGACTGTGCATCGGGGCCACTGCTCTCCATTGGGTGAGGGGGACGGCACAAAGGGGACCCATGGCTGCTTCTTTACTGTTGTCCCTAATTGTGGTCTTTCTCATTAAAATAACAAGGACCATGTCTGCTAGAAACACTGGCACATGTTTTTACTTTTCTGGGCCAATGGAAACCACATGTAGAATCCATTCCTTCCTTTTTCCCTCCAAAATGCAAATGGAAGACCTGGTCCAGGGGGTCCCTTCCTTGCCCAGCCCTGAACAGAGGCTTGGGGAAGCCCCCTACTCCCATGCCAAGACGTGACTCGTGCTTCTCCAGGCGCTCTGTGCCAACCCTAGCAGGGAGTGCGGCCCCGCACACACGGCCCCTGCCCCCCAGGCCTCCCTCTGCTGCTGGTGCTGTGCCCTCCCATGGCAGGCATAACCCAAGCAGAGCAGAGTGGTTATTTATAAACTCCCCGAATGCCAGAGCGCCAGGAACAATCCATTCCCCCGTCTGCAGGAACATACTTTCAGCATAACGCATCACTTTGAAGATGGGTCCAAACTTTTGTTCACATTTATTGACAGGAAGTTGTTTTTCAAAGCTCAAGTCAGCAGCAGGCCCCGGGCCAAGAAGCTCCGCCACCTTCTCAAGCTGGCGCGGCTCTGAGGGCCCATAAATTGTGTGGGCCTCCCACTCACCTCTCTCTCCCCGTTTCCTCTAAAATTTGCCCAGAGGTTGAACATGACTTTTTCCCTTTGTAAAATTTCTTGCTTCTTAAACTTTTTCTTTTTTTAAGGGAAAATCACCCGTTGGAAGTGTTACAGGGTTCTTTTCCTCTCTGAAATTCTTCAAAACCTTTGACGGTGCTCTTGAACTTTCTCTTTCTGGCATGAGCCGCTCTGAGCGTTCCTTACTGCACGGACATTCTTGGCCGAAGGTCCTCCTCCTCATCCCCCAACTGGAGCCTGGAAGCAAGAATGTCCTCTGGGGCTCTAAGAGCTCTGCCTCTCCCAGACCTCTCTCCCCTCAACCGGGAATCAGGAATTCTAGGGCAGCTTGTCCCAAGGCCTAGAGGGGCCATCACGCAGGAGGCTTGGTGATGTGGGGTCTCCTGTGGCTTCCTGGCTCTCTCCTCACCCCATGCATTCTCCCCCTGGGACCGACCTGGGTTTTCATTACTTAACCATCTAATCCTCCCCCACATCCACTAATGTTCCAAAATCACCCAGCCCCCAGCGGGACCCCTCCATTCCCCTTTAAATAGATTCTTCTCCCCTACAGCCCTGAGCTCCTCCAGTTACCCCAGTCAGGGACCTGGGAGTCATCCCAGACCCCTCCTAGCTTCCTACCCCTGATTGGGCACCGAGTCCTCAAGCTTTCTGGACCAAATTCCTGCTCCCTGCCCCCTCGCCACTGCGTGGGTTCAGGCCCTACTCTGTTCCAGGGTCATTCCCGGACCCTGGCAGGCCATCTTCTCTGTGTCTCAGATGTCTTTTCTGTAAATTGGGGCAATGTCAGCACCCACCCCGCTGGGTGGGGATAGCATTTCATGGGCTCATGTTTGCAAAGCACGCAGGATGGCCCCAGGCACCTAAGTGCCACAGGTTGTCCTCCTGTTGCCACTTTTCTTGGGTCTCTGGGTCACCCTCTCACTCTGAGCCGGTCAGTTCCTTACACAGCCATCAAGAGGACCTTGAAACAATGCACAGCATGCTCAGCCATGTGCGCTTGAACCCTGTGTCTGCTCTCACTTCCTTGAGGGATTCTCCATCCCTGGCTCTGCCTGTCTGCCTCAGGGCCCCTCTCCTGTGCCCCGCTGTGCCCACAGGCTCCGGCCTTTGGAGTTGGCCTTGTTCCTTTCCTTCATTTCTTCCCTGGTCATTCTCTTCCTCTCCTTCCCTGTGAATCCTTCTGGAAGGTGTTCCTGACCTTCCACTGTCCCCTCTACCCTGTCCTGGCTCAGAGGCCCCTGCCCACCCCACACAGGCATGCTGTGTACTGTGCCAGGAAAGCTGCCATTCTCTCTCACAGTCTCTATGTTTTCTTGTGTTTGGAGACAGGGGCTGTGCCTCAGGTATCTCTGGGCCCACGGTGCCCCACACAGATTATGGCCGTAGTAAATAAATGCTCATCTAAAACATGTGAATGACAAAGACCAGGAGATAGACCATGGCACCTGTGTGAGTTAGGAACTCCCCATGATGTGACCTCTTGGAGTATGCTAATTTTGTCTAGTGACGGGTCAATCCCAGTTTTTGGTTTTTAACCTTGACAAGAGCCCAAACACCAAATGAACTGTCTTTGTGTACTGATATCATCGGAAACTTTTCAAACCCAGGAAGCATTGGAAGCTCACACTTTTAGTGGAACTGGGGAGGAGAAGGGAGAGAGGGAAATGATGGGAAAAGGTTAATGAGTCCATTTTGTCTTGGAAGAAATAGGAAACGCAGCAGACCCTGGAGGAGCCACAGGGGCCCAGGTATGGAAGAGAGTGCGCCAGGCTTGGATCTGCGGGGTGCTTCCCTGGGGGTCTGCCCGGGGGTCCTGATGTCCTCGCTGCTGGAGGAGAGGGCTTGCTCTGGAGCTGCTGGCGTTGGAGCAGTGAGGCGGGATTGCAGGCACTCGGCAGGGCCAGAGCTGGGAGGGCTTCGTGCATTTGTTTTCAAATAAAAGCAATAAGACAAAAGGCTCTGGGCTGGTCAGAGCCTCCCAGGAGCCCCTCAGGCTGGGAAAGGAGGAGCTGCCGAAGGCAACAGACACGAACCCAAGCTGGCCGAGGCCTCACTACCCACCTGCATTTGGGTTTGTTTGTGTGGGAAGTGGCGGTTGGACCGGGTGGTCTCTGGTGCCTTGTGGGGGGTGCCTCACCAGCTGCAGGGCAGGGCTGCAGGCCGCAGAGCCTCCGATGTCCCCAGGAATGCTACAGTTATGGGCTTCCAGGGATGCTGATGAGCAGAGCCTGGGGCTCGGCCTCCTGGGGGCAGGCCTGGTGTCTCTGAGCCCTGAGTGGCAAGAAATTGCAGTGGGCTGGCCCTGCACCCCTCTGCTCTCCTGTCCCCCGCTGTCCCCCACCCTCCTCCCCCTGGGGGTTTGGAGGCTCCGCAGGGGGCTGACGGTCTCCCGGGGACCCCTCCTGCCTTCTCACACCAGGGGTTTCTCTGCTCCTCTTTCCCAGTGTGCAGCGTCCTGCTTTCTGGTTGCTTTCATCGCGTTGGGGGGTGTTCCCTCTGCATTCTCAGGTGGAAGTGTTTAAGGCCAGTCCCACAGCCACCCCTCTGGATCTCCTCACCCCAGCGCGGTGCCCCCTGCAAATGGGGCCCACATGTACAGCCAGGCAGGATGAGACAGGCCCCGCCTGCCAAGAATGTGGCGCGGCCTCCCGGGCGTGGGACGTGGAAGGGAGCTGTGCGCGCAGGGCAGCGTCCTCCTCTGCCTCCTCGGAGTGAGAGGCTCCACAGGCCACCAGATGCTGGGGGAGGGCACTGGGAAGCCAGAGCGGGGTGGGGGATGTGGGTGGGAAGGGGGGACCCTGCGGGGGGCGTCCTGTCCCGGGGGCTGCCAGAGGGGTCCCACCACAGTGGTCTCACCTTGGCCCAAATAGAGGTGGTGTCACCCAGGGCTTGCTGGGGAACATGGAGCTCGGGCTCCCTGGGACACCATGGAAGGCCCACGAGTCCCCCGTCCTCAGCCAGGCTGGGCACCACCTTTCCTTCCTCACTCCTCCTTGGCTTTCTCTTGAGATGGGTTTAGAAATGTGCAACCTTGACAACGCTTTATGTTCACTTCCCTTTGAGGCTCATGACAATCTCAGAGATTGAGCGCGCCCTCCACACTGGAGCCTCTGTGGTTAAAGTGGTCCCTGAGTCGCGATGCCAGGTGGGCCTGGCGCCTGCCTGGTCCCCTGTGTGGTTCCTCACTTACGTCCCCCTCTTCAGTGCCGTGGGGTCGGGCTGTGCCTTGTCCATCTCACAGACCTTTTTTAAACTGATAGTTCCAGATTTGGGGGCAGGAGGCGGTGATTTGGGTGTGAAAATCCGCTGAGCTAGGATTGAACATGATGGAGCTGGAGACTCTCACATGGGACGGTGGCTCATCCCACATCAGGCCCCAGGACAGAGCCCAGCCCACACCTGCCCCCAGCACCCAGCACTCAGCACCGTGCCCCGCTCAGGACCCAGGGTAGTGTAGCACCCCCAGTGCTTACCCCTTGGAGGGTGGGAAGACACTGAATTAGCGTACAAAGGAGTAGGGAGCAGTCCCGTTCAGCGGAGAGCAGGTCCTCCACCCGGCCGTGGAGGAGGCTGCACAGGGCGTGTCTGGCCATTCCATGCCACTATCTCGGGTCTGCCTGCCCATCCCTAACACGTTATACTCAAACCCATTGCACCTGCATCGTGCCCCAGCACCCAAGGAAAACCAGCCAGCAACCACAGCGCCGGTTCTAGGGGCCCTCCTGGATCAGGCCCACGGGGTTCCTGCCCCCTCGGGCTGCAGATCTGCGGCTCTGTCCCCCAGCTCGCCCGTCTCTGCCTGCCCTTGGTCTGACTTCTGCTTCTGGGCTTCTGCTCCTCCTTCGGTCCTTGCCCTGTGTGCCGCCCTGGTTGGTCTCTGAGAGGAACCCCTACCCCTGGTCCAGCGCCCGAGGAGGCTGGCAGCCAGCGCTTTCCCGCAGCTCACTTCCTGTCTGTGGGCTGAGACTTCCAGACCTTCATGGGGAAAGCCAGGAAGCCGAGACTCACATAGGGAAGCCTGCGTTTGAAGCCGGTGTTAGCCCTTTCTCCTTGAGAAGCAATTTCAGTCAGTGCATCACTCCAAATGGGTTTGGTAACTCTGAGTTTATGGTACAATGAAAATCACTCTTGCCAAGAGAGCAAAGGCAGTTGAAAGGCAGGGTGAGTCACACGGGCTCTCCATGTCCCTGGCAGCAGCAAGACACCTCTTGCGGTACCCGCAGCAGCCTTTGACACAGGAGCCAGCCACAGGCAGTGCTGGACCCCAGCACATGGCCCCAGACTCTGCAAAGTCTAGTGTCCTCAGGCCTCACCTTCTAGGACCCATCTCCCGATGCCTGGACATCTCATTGTTCTTTTCTGGTTTACTTCCCGGCTCTGGGGAATCTACCCTTGGCTAGCATCACTCAGAAATTGCATGACTACCATTTCAAGACAAGGTTTTAAGAGCTGTTTAATTTAACTTTTAATGTTGCTTAAGCCCCTATAGGTAGTGTCTGGGACAGTGTAGCAGCAGGAGAGCAAATTCTGCACCTACTCTTGCAAGAATTTATGAACAGTGTTTTCTGCTAAAAATAGTAACGTTCTAGTTCTGCTGACTACGTAACATTGACCAGGGCAAGCCACTTGCTTAATCTCCTCAGTCTCATTTCTTTTCATTTTTAAGAGGTGGACACTCAACCTTCCTAAGTGGCATGAAAATGCTTTTTGAGCTCTAAAAATGCTGGCTGCTTTACAAATGATTGTTTTGACCAAGGTATTGGAAAGAACTTTTGCTAGAAGACAGTGAGTGCTTCCACAGGCACTAACCTCTCTGCTGCTTCAAAAATGCTCCAGAGGGCAAATTCTCGCCCTGCGAAAGATTTGAGAGTCTGCTACCACGCTAGCTGCTCTGTTTGCTCATGGTCATTTTTGGCATCTCAGCTGACCATTGACAGGCATAGAGAGATGGTGTCTCCTGTCTACCCATCTATTTTTCAGGAATTAAAACTATAGAAAATCTCAGTGGCAAGACTGAGACATAGGAACCAAGGGATGGGAGGAGAAATGTTCCTTTCAATGTAGGAGGCCCTTTCCTGAGTCTCACATTTTCATGAATAAACTAGGGATGAGTTAAGCTGGATATTAGAGCTGGATTTACAATGTATGAAACAGTTTATTGTAAATGTATCTTTTAAACCTCAGTTTTGGCCAGGCACAGTGGCTCACGCCTGTAATCCCAGCACTTTGGGAGGCTGAGGCAGGTGGATCACGAGGTCAGGAATTCAAGACCAGCCTGACCAACATGGTGAAACCCTGTCTCACTAAAAATACAAAAATTAGCCACTGGGCATGGTGGCATACACCTGTAATCCCCACTACTCAGGAGACTGAGGCAGGAAAATCGCTTGAACCCAGGAGGCGGAAGTTGCAGTGAGCTGAGATCACGCCACTGCACACCAGCCTGGAAAATGGAGCGAGACTCCATCTCAAAAAAAAAAAAAAAAAAAAAAGGAAAAGTATGGCTGAGCACCGTGGCTCACGCCTGTAATCCCAGCACTTTGAGGGGCTGAGGCAGGCAGATCACCTGAGGTCAGGAGGTCAGGAGTTCAAGAGCAGCCTGGCCAATGTAGCTAATCCCTGTCTTTACTAAAAATACAAAAATTCTCTGGGCAGGATGGTAGGCACTCATATTCCCAGTTGCTTGGGAGGCTGAGGCAGGAGAATTGCTTGAACCCAGGAGATGGAGGTTGCAGTGAGCCAAGATGCTACTGCACTCCATCCTGGGTGACAGAGTGAGACTCTGTCTCAAACAAAACAAAGCAGAAAAACACCTCAGTTTTTAGCAATCTGATGGACCAGATACTCCGAGAAACATCTTGACATAAAATGTCTAGGAATGTTGACTAAAATACAGCAGGTGTAATAAACATTACTCATGAGAAGATAAGGGCAATCCCTTGTAGAGGCCCAAACCAAAAAGGAAACAGAATCCAGATATATAAGATAACTGGTGTTAGGGCTATGCTGGGGGAAGGCATGGGATGGCAAAGTGGGAGTTGAGGTTACTTTGTATGTCTTTTTAACTAACGAATTTTTGGATTTTAATGGCCATGCAGAAATAGGTAATGAATCTTTGAGCCCATAAGAGACTGGAAGTTAGCTGAGATTCCTACACAAGAGTTGTTCCCTTCCTTTGAAGAATTATACTTTTAATGAAAAGGTGATCAGAAGAACAATCCAGCCGTTGGCACAGGGAAATAACAGAAAGCCTGTCAACCTTGGCCTGATTCAGAGTAGTAAAAAATGGTTGTCTCTGAGAATTTGTATGTAGTGGCTGTCCTTAGGTGTATTTGGGGTGTGAATTTATACTATCTGAGTGGCATGGAGCCCCCAGTCTGAGCAAGTCAGATAAAATTAACCCCGGAGCACCTGGCAGGAGAAAACACAAAATCTCTGTGGATGTACACAAATAATTCCTACAGAAAAACCTCAATGAAGATGAGCTCACAATCCAAAAGTGCCAATCTAAGGGAGAAAAATAAACTCTGAGCAAGTTCAAAGATATAACAAACAGTAGGATTAAATTCCTAAGAGCTTCAGGGAACAATATTATCAAAATAGGATAAAGAAATAGAATCAAAGACACAATGAAAAATTGTAAAAAATGAGAAAACAGCGAGTTGCCACCAAATGCAGACAAAAGACAGGGAGGATTGAAAAAGAACAAAAGGAAATGTATAGGAATAAAAAATACAGTGATTGAAATTTAACTAAACCTTTAAGGGTTGACTTAAAAAGCAAATTAGACATAACTAAAAAGAGAATTAGTTAAGTGGAAAATCACTGTGGGCACATGAAAATAAAGAGATAAAAAATTTGGAAGCAAGATTAATAGATATGGAGAACAGGACAGCAAAGTCCAATAAAAGCATAACGGGAGTTATAGATGGAGAGAAAGGAGAGAATGACAGTGAGCCAGTATGGAAAGAGATGGTGACTGAGAATTTTCAAAATTGAGAACAGTCCTGAGCTCTCAGAATCAAGGAAAATGTAGTCCTAAATGTTAGGATAGATAAAAGGAAATGCATCCCTAGATAGATTAGAGTAAGCTATATAAGAATGCTAAGTACAAAGATAATACTTTAATAGTAGCCAGAAATATAAGATGACCTATGAAGAAATGACAGTTAATTTGGCTGCCACTTCTCAATGATCACCAAAGAACAGTGAAATTATATCTTCAAAGTGTTGAGAGAAAATGGAATTTTCTACCTAACTAAACTATCATAGCAGAATTAGGGAGAAAGGATGAAAAACAACACATTGGAGAATTTATAACTAACAGAGTCTCACCTAAAGAGTTTCCAGGAATGCACTTTATCAAGAAGAAAATTGCATCTAGAATGAAGAAGTGAACTGAAAGCAGAGTGGTGAGCAAATAAATCAGTAAACATATGGATAAATTGGAACAGGATGGACAATGGAAGACAATAATAATAGTAATGACATTTCACATGTATAAAAACCTGTAGGACCTGAAATACTGGATTTAGTATCATGTAAGTTGGGAGGAGAATGATCCCAGTAACCTAGTAACATGTAAGGTGGGAGGAGAATAATCTAGGATTATCCAAAATCCTTGATTGATCTCATGAACAAATGAGTTAACATGAGATCTTGGAATGCTGAGTACACATGTTAAAATTTTAATCATGACTGCTGGGAGTTGGCAGGGGTGGGGGTGGTAAAAGTAGAATTTGTAATTTTCAAAACAGTAAAGGAAAAATGAAAAAAAAAAAAAAACAACAACCTCTCTAATCCTATTGAACAAGGCAGCAAACATTTTCTGTAAATGGTCAGGTAGTACATATTTTTGGCTTTGTGTGCCATATGGTCTCTATTGTAACTATTCAACTCTGCCATCATAGTGCAAAAGCAAACATAGAGAAAATTTAAACAAATGAGAATGGCAGTGCACTCTAATTCAACTGAGTTTATAAAAACAGTAAGTGAACTGGATTTGACCTGAAGGCTGTAATATGCCAATCCCTACGATAGAAGACAGGAAAGGAAGTAAAAAGCTAGAAAAATGGGAAGCACAAATTAAGATGGTAGAAACAATTCCAAATAGGTTAGTAACTACAAGAAATGCAAATAAATTGAGTTTGCTGAATCAAACCAGAGACTCATGAGTAGATAAAGAAAAAATGACTTTATGCTTTTAGCAAAACCAATTCTTAAACAATATAGACAACAGAAAGGTGTAAAGTAAAAGTGCCAAGCAAACACTGACGAAAAGAAAGGTTATTAACTACATTAAAACACAAAATGGGCCTTAAGGTAAAAAAGCATTAGCCATGACTAAAAGGATTATTATAAAATGGTTAAAAAAAAGAATTAACTAGGAGAAATTTATAAACTTATATACCCCTAAAAATATGGCCTCAAAATACATAAAGCAAAATTTGATAGAATTACAAGGAGAGATTTGTAAGTCTACTTTTACAGTGTAACAAAGTATATACATTTTTAAAATAAAAATTAAGAAGTTAGATTTAATGATATATAGAATGTTATACCTAAAAATTAATAATGCATATTCTTTTCAAGTACACATGCAACACTTTTAATAATCACATATTAGGTCATAAAATGAGATTCAACAAGTATTAACAAAATGGGATGATGCAGGCCATATTCTGTCTCCACTAGATACTGCTGAAGTAAAAAAATTAAATGAAGTTATGCATTTGGATGTTTTAAAGCATATTTATAAATGATTTAAAGTCATGATCCAAAGAAGAAATCATAATAAAAATAAGACTATATTATGAGCTGAATGATAATAAAAATGCCATACATCCACATTTGTGGAATGCTGTTATGTTAATATTTAGAACAAAATTTATAGCCCTAAATGCATTTATTAGGAAACAAGAAAGACTGGATACTATTAATCTAATAGAAATTAAAAGAACACGGCATAGGAGGCAGAACAATCTTGCAGCTCCAGCATGGATGGACAGAGCAGGGTGTGGAGACTCTCATCATCAACTTTTGCTTCAGATCTACTACTGCACAAATATACCAGGAAAGCCAAAAGAATCCACAGACCCTCTGAAGGAAGTGGATTGCTCTTGCAGGATCTGGGAGACAGCCCACATACTGTGAGTGTCCAAGCTGTGACAGTGGAAAAGTGGGATTATCTGCCCCTGAACACACATCCTCACTGGGGAACCTGAAGGTCTGGATCAGAGGAGAAGGATTTGACCTTACCTGAAGCTGACACAACTTAGAGAGCAGAGTGAAATACGGGGGTAGAGGAGGCAGTGGGAAAAGCCCTGTGGGCTCTTTGGTTCCCCACGGAAGCCATTTCTTACCTGTCTCACAGGTATCCTTGGGGAGGCCTGCCAGAGTGAACTGTGAAAAGACCACAGGGAGAAGGAAACCTCCAGCTGAACTTTGTAGCAATTCCAACCGAATGTGAAATCGCCTGGCCAGAACTCAGGGGGAGGGCATGAATCGGGTGTGCAGACTCAACAGGTGAGGAGGTATGAAAGTCCTACTTGCTTTCTCATCTGGGAGGCTGGTAGCATGGGGCAAGTTCTCAGCCCCTGCTGTTTACTGCCTGGAAACAAACTCAGTGCAGCTAGGGGTGATGCACAGTGGGAGTGAGATTGGCCTTTTGGGTTGTGTGGGGAGCTGGGTGAGGCCTGTAACTGCCAGCTTCTACACAACCCCCCACTTCCTTGACAACCTGCATGACACAGCAGAGGCAGTCATAATCCTCCTGGGAACATAACTCCATTGACCTGGGGACCATGTCCTCAATCCCACAGCAGCAGCACCAAGCCTGCCCAAGGAGAGTCTGAGCTTAGACACACCTACCCCTGCTCCCACTGGATGGTCCCTCTCTACTCACCCTGGTAGCTGAAGACAAAGGGTATATTCTCTTGGGACTTCTAGGGCCCTGACCACAGCCTGATCCTCCCTATGCTACCACAGCTGATGCTCTCTTAAAAGTATTACTTCCTGGCAAGAGGCCAACCAGCACAAAAATAATGCATTAAATGACCAAAACTAAGGACCCTCACAGAGTCCATTTTACTCCCTGCCAACTCCACTGGAGGAGGTGCTGGGATTCATAGTTGAGAGTCTTGAAGATTGTTCACATTGTCTGAGCAGACAACCCCCAGTACCAGCCCAGATCCTGGTAGCCCTGCTGGGTGGCTAGATCCTGAAGAGAAATAGCCATCACTATAGCCTGGCTCTCAGGAAGCCACCAACCTAGGAAAAGGGGAAGAGTACTACATCAAGGGAACACCTCGTAAGACAAAAAAAATTCAACAGCAGCCTTGAGCTCTAGGTCTGCCCTGTGGCATAGCCTACCCAAATGCAAAGGAACCGGAAAAAGCAATTCTGGTAATACGACAAAACAAGGTTCTTAACAACCCCCTGACCCCAAAAATCACGCTAGCTAACCAGCAATAGATCCAAACCAAGAGGAGATTCCTGATTTACCTGAAAAAGAATCCTGAAGGTCGATAATTAAGCTAATCAAGTAGGCACCAGAGAAAGGTGAAGTCCAGCTTAAGGAAATAAAAAAAAAATGATGTAAGATATGAGGGGATAAATCTCCAGTGAAATAGCACAAATAAAAAACAATCACAACTTTAGAAAGTAAAAGGACACACTTAGAGAAATGCAAAATGTACTGGAAAATCTCACCAATAGAATCAAAAAAGCAGAAGGAAGAGCTTCAGAGCTCAAAGACAAGGGTTTTGAATTAACCCACTCTGACAAAGACAGAGAAAAAAAAGAATAAAAAAGTGAGCAAAGGCTCCAAGAAGTTTGGGATTATGGTAAACAATAAAACCTAAGAATAATTGATGTGTTCCTGAGTAAGAACAGAAATCTAAAAGTTTGGAAAATATATTGGGGGAATAATTGAGAAAAACATCCCTGGCCTTGCTAGAGACCTAGATGTCTAAATACAAGAAGCTCAAAGAACAGCTGGGAAATTTATTGCAAAAAGATCATTGCCTCAGCACATTGTCATTAGGTTATCTAAAGTCAAGATGAAGGAAAGAATCTTAAGAGTTGTAAGCACAAGATAACCTATTTAAAAAACTGTCAGATGAACGGCAGATTTCTTAGCAGAAACCCTACAAGCTAGAAGGGATTGGGGCCCTATCTTCAGCTTCCTTAAACAAAACAAGTATCGGCCAAGAATTTTGTATCCAGTGAAACTAAACTTCATAAACAAAGGTCTTTTTCAGACAAACAAATGCTGAGAGAATTTGCCACTACCAAGCCAGTACTACAAGAACTGCTAAAAGAAGCTCTAAATCTTGAAACAAATCATGAAAACACATCAAAACAGAACCTTTTTAAAGTATAAATCTCACAGGACCTATAAAACAAAATATAATAAAATAACCCCCAAGTTATGCAGGTGACAAATAACACAATGAATGGCATAGTACCTTGCATCTCAGTACTAACATTGAATATAAATGGCCTAAATGTTCCACTTAAAAGATACAGAAAGGCAGAATAAATAAGAATTCACCAACCAAGTATCTGCTGCCTTCAAGAGACTAACCTAACACATAAGGACACACATAAACTCAAGGTAAAGGGGTGGAAAAAGACATTCCATGCAAATGGACACCAAAAGTGAGCAGGAGTAACTAATCTTATATTAGACAAAACAAACCTTAAAGCAACAGCAGTTTAAAAAGACAAAGAGGGACATTATATAATGATAAAAGTCCTTGTGCAACAGGAAAGTATCGCAATCCTAGATATGTATGCATGTAACACTGGAGCTCCCAAATTTATAAAAAATTTATTGCATGGACCCAATAAATGGGATAGACAGCAACACAGTAATAGTGGAGGACTTCAATACTCCACTGACAGCACTAGACAGATCATCAAGACAGAAAGTCCACAAAGAAATAATGGATTGAAACTACACCCTGGAACAAATGGACTTAACAGATATTTACAGAACATTCTACTCAATAACTGCAGAATGTGCGTTCTGTTCATCAGTACATGGAACTTTCTCCAAGACAGACCATATAGTAGACCACAAAACAAGTCTCAATATATTTAAGGAAACTGAAATTATATTAAGTACTCTCTAGACCACAGTGGAATAAAATTGGAAATCAACTCCAAAACCATGCAAATACATGGAAATTAAGTAACTGGCTCCTGAATGATCACTGGGTCAACAATGAAATCAAGATGGAAATTAAAAAATTAAGTTCTTTGAGCTGAATGATAATAGTGACACAACCTATTCAAACCTCTGGGATTCAGCAAAGATGATACTTAGAGGAAAGTTCATAGCCTTAAATGCCTTCATTAAGAAGTCTGACAGAGTACAAATAGACGATTTAATGTCACACCTCAGGGAACTAGAGAAACAAGAACAAACCAAACCCAAACCCAGCAGAAGAAAGGAAATAAGATCAGAGCAGAACTAAATGAAATTAAAACAAACAAAAAACAATACAAAAGATAAATAAAACAAAAAGCTGGTTCTTTGAAAAGATAAATAAAATTGATAGACTATTAGCAAAATTAACCAAGAAAAGAAGAGAGAAGCTCCAAATAAGGTCAGTTAGAAACAAAACAGTCATCACTACTATGAACACCTTTATACACATAAACTGGAAAACCTAGAGGAGATGGATGAATTCCTGGAAAGATACAACCCTCCTAGCTTAAGTAAGGAAGAATTAGAAACCCTAAACAGACCAATAACAAGCAGTGAGATTGAAATGGTAATAAAAAAATTACCAACCAAAACAAGTCCAGGACCAGATAGATTCACCCCTGAATTCTACCAGACACTCAAAGTAGAATTGGTACCAATCCTATTGACACTATTCCACAAGATAGAAAAAAGGGGAATCCTTCTTAAATCATTCTATGAAGCTGTTATCACCCTAATACCCAAACCAGGAAAGGACATAAGAGAAAAAGAAAATTATAGACCAATATTCCTGATGAGATGTCCATTTCATCACAGTGGTCCTACCTGACCACCTGATGTACAATATCTGATGCAAAATGATGAAAAACTACTTTCCCCAGCCTCTGTACTGGTAATCCCTATCAGCCTTATTCTACTCAAATTTTACATGTACTTAGCAAAGCTGAACGTGGACTTTATCTGGGTCTCTATGTTTCTATATATTTAATTGCATCTCTGATGGTGTACCTTTTTTATTGTCTGTCTATCCATCTATCAATTCATCTATCCGTATCCATGTGCATCCACCCACCGTCCATCCACCCATTCACTCATCTACTCACACATCCATCCTCACCTATCCATCCATCCATATCCATCAGCCTCCACCCCACTCATCCACTCACCCATCCACCCAACCACCCACTGTCCATCCACCCATTCACTAATCTACTCACACATCCATCCTCACCTATCCATCCATCCATATCCATCAGTCTCCACCCCCGCTCATCCACTCACCCATCCACCCAACCACCCACCATCCATCCACCCATTCAGGCATCTACCCACCCACCCACCCATGTATTTATCCATCCATATCCATTCACATCCACCCACCCACTCACTCACCCACCCACACATTCACCCATGCACCTATTTACCCACTCTTCATCTACCTATCCATGCATTTGTCTCCCCTGCTATGATAATCCTAATTTCTCCCCCCTTCCTCCCTGTAGGGCTTTTGGCTCCACAGGGTTGTGGGGTGTCCCTTATGCTGTGCTGAGGTGCAGGATCTGAGAAGTAAAGAGACAGGACACTGAAGAACTGGAGAAGAGCAGCTGGACTCGGGAGGCCACACCACCTATGCGTGGGGACAGGCAAGGCCCCAAACGTGCAGAAGCGTCTGTATTTATTAGGTACAAGCAGGGGGAAGGGTTGTAAGTGAGGTCATCATCTATAGGCTTAGTGATAGGGCATACATAATCACGTGAGTCACAAGCGAGGGGGCCACCCCATTATGTCACCTGGGCAGAGAGGTGGGCCGTGTGCAGTAGGGGGCTGTGCCGTGTTCAGTAGTAGAGGGTCGTGTACAGAAAAGGGGTCCACGCCCATTAGGTCACCGAGGCAAGGAGGTGGGCTGTGTGCAACAGGTGTCATTCGCAACACTTCTTATCTGGGGGCTGGAGACTTCAAAGGATTTCTAATAGAAGGATACTGTAAGCCAATGCAGTGGGAGCTGACAGACTTGTGCTCATCTCTTAAGATATTTATGGGAAGATGATTTGAGCTAGCACAGAAGAGAGAAAAGACTGACAGGGTGTACAGCTGCTGTGACTGGTGACACCAGAGGGGTTCTTCTCCTGCGGTTATTTCCAGGATCTCAGGCCTGAGGCCTACTTTCCACAGGAACTGGATCAGGAGGAGAGGCTCTTGCTCCGAGCCGGCCATACAGTGTATGCCCTTTCAGGCAGGGGACGCCACTGCCTGGGTCTTTGGTTCTTGTTCTGGTCTGGCTGTTTTCCCATGTACTGCTTCTGTTCTGTGACTGCTCTAGGCATTCCTCCTTCTATAAACTACTATATGGTTATACAGAAGGATTCTATAAATCAGCACTAAATGTGTCAGTACAGCTCCGACTACAATACCTATATGAGTATACAGAAAGATTATACGGAGCTAAGTATGATTATATATATGAGCCAGATATAGTAAGCAGTAAGTTATTATATGATTATATAGGAAGATTATATGGGACTAGTATGATTATCTATATATAGGCTAGATTTAAGTAAGCAGTGAGTTATACTTCAGGCACTAATTGTGCCTGGGGTCTGCACAGTTCTCCTTCCTGGGTGCCCCTGGGGGGTATTACCCACACTCCCCAGGGCAGGAGGAGGTCAGATGTCGACAGGCAAGAGAAAGAAGCATGCGAATGTGTTTCCCCTGGATTTCATCCTTGTCACAGCTGTGGGTGAGTCTCCGACCCTGGGGAATGCATGCGGGTGTCCCGGCAGTCCGTAAGTCTTGGTGTGAGAGGAGGAATCTGCTCGTACTTTTCATTTCTTCTAGCAGCTTACTGAACTCTCATTTTTATAACTTTTCAGTTAGAAAATTATATCATTTGCAAATAAAACTAATCGCTGCCTCCTTTCTGGTATACTATCGCCTACTGTCTTTTCTTTCCTAATTGCATGAGCAAGCAAAATTCCAGAAGAATATTTAATAACAACAGTGGAGGTAGCTTTGTTTTATTTCTTACTATAAGGGGAATAGCTCTAGTGCTTCATCAATAATCAAGACATTGGCTAATGGATTAAATGATAAAAAGGTTTTATTTTTCTCCACTCAGAAGCTGAATGGCAGCATACATCTGAACAACGTCTTGGGCAGATTCTTCAGCTTCTTGGTCAGTTAGTTGTTAACATCCACAGAGTTTGAATCTCCAGCCTCCTCTTGTCCTATTAAAGTTCCCTGCATGCTCCCCCGCCAGCCTCCCCTTGTTGTGACCTGAGGGTCTTGAAGTGAGGAGGGGCTTGGTCTGATGTTCTACTGTTCTGCCCTGCCTGCTTCCTCCTGGAATGCCCATGGAGCAGCATGTCTGTCTTCTCCTCCCTTGCCAAAGTTTAACCTATGCTCTCTGGAGTATGGGGGAAGGGGCAGCAAGGTGCAGATGTTGCTTTCCTAACCAGGCATCCGACCACAGTCTGCTCTTTCGCTTGGTTGCCGCTCTGATCGCATTAGTCACTGATATCCTGTGCAGCAGGTGAACAAATGGCTCTTTTGCCTTGCTGGGTATTTGCAAGTTCTTGGGTGCCTCTGGGGCCACCCTCCTGCAATGTTCTCTGACATGGGAGCCACATCTCTGGCTTGGTGTCTTTGTAGTTGCAAGATTTAGCAAATAAAATACAGGATACCTAGTTACATTTCAATTTCAGATAAATGATTAGTAATTTTTTTTTTGAGACAGAGTTCCACTCTGTCAACTAGGCTGGAGTGCAGTGGCGTGATCTCGGCTCACTGCAACCTCTGCCACCTGGGTTCAAGCGATTCTCCTGCCTCAGCCTCCCGAGTAGCTGGGATTACAGGTGCCTGCCACTGTGCCTGGCTAATTTTTGTATTTATAGTACAGATGGGATTTCACCATCTCAGCCAGGCTGGTCTTGAATTCCTGACCTCATGATCCACCCGCCTCGGCCTCCCAAAGTGTTGGGATTACAGGCGTGAGCCACTGCACCCGGCCAATAATTTTTTAGTGTATGTCCCATTTGATATTTGGGACATAGTTGTAGTCAAAAAATTATTTGTTATTTACCTGAGATTTATATCTAATGAGTATCTTGTATTTAATCTGACAATCCCATCTTTTTTTCCCCTACTCTTTCCAGCAAGCCTCCCTCTAGGTGAGCTCTGGCAAGATGGTTCTTGACCTTGGAGGCGCATTTTCTTGCTGCGTGACCCCCTCACCTCTCTTGCCTGGCTAGCTCTCTGGCTCTGTTCTCCTCCTCTTAGATGTGAGCGGATCTGACCATCACATTCCAAGCAGTGGAGCCGGGTAATAACATGTGATCCTCCCTGCTTGCAGGCAGCCCCAATCTTGAAGTGTGTGGGTGTGTACCTATACAATGAATAATGCATACTGAATATCATCAAAAGCCTTTTGGCATCTATTGAGGTGATCATATGGTTTTTATCCTTTTTCCAATTGACAAGATTTATATTCATAGATGTCTTATATTGCATTCCTGGAATAATCTTTGCTTGGTGACCGTGTATTTTTTTCTCTATAGAGCACTGGACTTCCTTCCCTAGTTTTTAATAGAGGAATTTGCTATGTATATTTATAAAAGAGAAATCTAGAGAAATAATTATGCTTGTTTCTAAAATGCATTGTAAACATTTCCATTTATTTCATTATTTTTTTCCCACTATGCTTCAAAAGACTTCATTTGGTGCACTGGTCCTATGTTATTTAAAAGCTTAAAATAATTTGTCAGCAAGAACATCTTTGTGAGGTACCTTTTTTTGGAGGCAGATTTTTTTCTCTCTCAACTTCTTCCTTTGTCATTGTTCTAGCCAAATCGCCAGAGAGAGGACAGCTCCTTTCATGGGCTCCAGTCTTGTGAGCACCAGGCTATTGTTTCTTTTCATTCCTCCCTTGCTGTATCAGTCTGTTTTCACCCTGCTGATAAAGACATACCCGATACTGGTTAATTTATGCAGGAAAAAGTGCTTAATGGACTTACAGTTCTGCATGGATGAGGAAGCCTCACGATGATGGCAGAAGGCAAGGAGGAGCAAGTCACATCTTACATAAATGGCAGCAGGCAAAGAAGAGAGCTTGTGCAGGGAAACTCCCCCTTACACACCATCAGATCTCATGAGATATTCACTATCACGAGAATGGCATTGGAAAGACCTGCCGCCATGATTCAATTACCTCCCGCTGGGTCCCTCCCAGAACACCTGGGAATTCAAGATAAGATTTGGGTGGGGACACAGCCAAACCATATCACTTGTTCTTGGTTCTCTGTGGAGGAGGAGGAGGGCTCTAGCCTGTGGTTAGGGAGATGACAGTATTGTCCATTTTTCTCTCTCATCTTTTGCTGGTCTCCAAGCACTGGGAGTTTGTTTCTTTTCCTTCCCTTTTCCTCCAGGTTAGGATGAGGTGACCGTCCAAGTGACAGCATCGTTAGCAGAGTGCTTCAGGGCTAGCCATGGGTGGTGGGCAGCAGAGGGGGGTGCTAGGAAGGCCTTTTGGCCTCAAAGTTGGTTGCCCTGATTGGCATATCAGTATTGAGTTGATGTTCTACTTGACACCTGCCTGTCTTCCATGTCTTATTTTTTTTTCTTTGTTCTGAACTCAGGAGGGAAATAGTGTGTGTTTATTAAGCCCCTACATCTTTCAAATATCTCCTTTTAACAACCAATGTTGGTAATTTTTTAGAGAACTTTCTGCATTGAGATTCTGTCTTCCAAATATAGAAATGTGCAGTGACTATAGCATTGTTTATATTTTAAGATCGCCTCCATATCATTTATATCACTTTGATAAATCCCAACAGTGTGTATTTGTTTTTTCTTTATTTTCTACATAATTAGGCTTCTCAGTGGTTTCCTTATTGTCTTTTCAGAGAACCAGCTCTTAGAATTATTAATTTTACCTTTTCTCTTTACTCATTCATTGTTTCCTATTTTCCATCTTTCTTCATTCTTTTCATATGTCTTACATGTTTTCCTTGAAGGCATTTTGATGCCTTGTTTTTTAGCTCCTTGATTTGGAGACTTCTTTCATTCACCTTCATCCTAATTATTAACAGGTACCTGGTAAGATTCAGGAAATAACTAAATTAGATAATCTGTATACAGTATTTAGCACTGTGCTTGGAACATAGTAAATACTCTATAGCTAGTGGCTACTAATGAACATGACAATAAGAACAAACAAAATATTTTGACTTTTTTTTCTGAGTACAGTTTTGAGCCCATTTTATACACTCTAATGTGTAGTATTATAATTACTTTCTTAATAGTTTGCATTTGTGATGACATTTTTAAATCAAATATTTATTTGTAAACTATGTAGGCATGTATATATATTGTTCTCAAGAGGTGGTATTTTTTTGGGTGTAAATTTTAAATTATTCATAACTTTATAAAGTAGTATTTGGTAATATACCATTTTCTTTTAAATCTACAGAGGTACAATTCATTGTTTGGTATAGGGTGTATTTTTGTGAATGTTCCATGAGTTTGAAAAAGTAATATGTATTCCATCTTTAAAGGGTGCAAATCTTCATGTATCTACTAAAGCAGCCATCTTAATTTACATAATTTAGATACTCAGTATCCTTATTAAAGTCACTTCTTGACTTTAAGGTGTGTAATAGTGTCTGCCACTAAAATTATGTTTTTCTTTCTTTCTTTCCTTTTTTTTTTTTTGAGACACAATCTTGCTCTGTTGCCCAGGCTGGAGTGAAGCCACGTGATCTCTGCTCACTGCAACCTCTGCCTCCTCTCTTGCCTCAGCCTCCTGAGTAGCTGGGATTACAGGCAGGCACTACCATGCCCAGCTAATTTTTGTATTTTTAGTAGAGATGGTGCTTTACCATGTTGGCCAGGCTGGTGTCAAACTCCTGATCTCAGGTAACCCACCTGCCTTGGCTTCCCAAAGTGCTGGGATTATAGGTGGCTAAAATTATGTTTTCATCAGTTTCTTTTTATGTTCTAAAAAGTTTGCCCTTTAAATATTTTAACATTTTGTTATTTGGCACAGAAATATTCATGGCCATCATATTATTTTGCATTCCAACTTTTATCAGTTATAATCATATGTGATATATTTGGTCCTTCCTCTGCCATCTGGTTATATATTTATAAATGTACTTATAATTTATGTATAGACTTACAAATTACACCATACAAATTATTTTACAATTTTGTTTTTAAAGTAACTTGTTTCCTTGTGGTAGAATACATATTTATCGGAGCCATTATAAAATATAATTAACAAAAAGAGAAAGTATAATTTTCCAGTGGTCTCTTAAACCACTACTAACTTTGTTATTTCTTTGTTGAAGTTTTTTTTTATAACTATGTAGTGTGTAGTTTCATGTATAAAAATGAAATTTCAATGACATATGGTTTTCTATTCTTCGTTTTTCATCGAATGTGTAAAGACTCACATTCTCCAGCTCCTAAGTTAAATTTAAACTAATTCCCAGTGAAAACAGCTTCAATCAACATTAAAATTTTGCATCACTTGACCAACCTGTCTATGACTTAATAGATATCTGCGGAATACTCTACCCATTAATAACAAAATAGAGATTCTCTCATGTGCGCATCCAGTGCTCTAAGATCAACTACATGCTCAGCCATAAAGCCAGTCTCAATATATTTAAAAAAGATTGAAATCGTGCCCACCATACTCTCGGATCACAGTGGAATAGACATGAATACCGATATGAAGAAGATCTCTCAAAACCTCATAATTACATGGAAATTAAATAACTTGCTCCTGAATGACTTTTGGGTAAACAATAAAATTAAGACAGAAATAAAAAAATCTTTGAAATAAATAAAAGCAAAGACACTATATAACAAAAATCTCTGGGATGCAGCAAAATCAGTGTCAAGAGAAAAGTTTATAATGCTAATCACCTACCTCAAAAAGTTAGAAAGATCTCAAATTCAGCCTTTAAAGTCACACCTAGGGGGACTAGAAGAGCAAGAATGAACTAACCTCCAAACTAGCAGAAGAAAAGAAATACTAAAATTAGAGCAGAACTGAAAGAAAAAAAATTCACACAAAGACTCGACAAAAACCCAAAATTGTTTTTCTGAAACGATAAACAAGATTGGTAGACTGCTAGCTAGATAAACAAACAAAAAAAAAAAAAAAAAAAAAAAGGGAGAGAAGCTCCAAATAACCATAGTGAGAAACAACAAAGATGACATTTCAGCTGGACCCACAGAAATAAGAAATTCCCAGAGACTATTATGAACACAGCTATCCACACAAACTAGAAAATCTGGAGGATAAATTCGGAGAAATATACAACCTCCCCAGACTGAATCAGGAAGAAATCAAAACTCTGAACATATCAATATCAAGTTCCAAACTTGAATCAGTAATCAAAAACCTACCAAATAATAATAATTAAAAAAGCCAGGACAGATGAAATCACAGCTGAATTCTACCAGATATACAAGAGTGGGTACCAATTCTACTGAAAGTATTCAAAAAAATTGAGGAAGAGGGACTCCTCCCTAACTGATACTGTGAAGCTAGTATCACTCTGATATCAAAACCTGGTGAAGACACATCGAAAAAAGAGAACTAAAGGCCAATATCCCTAATAAACATAGATGCAAAAATCAGGAACAAAATACCAGCAAACTGAATCCAGCAGCACATGAAAAAGTTAATTCACCATGATCAAGTAGGCTGCAGTACCAGGATGCAAGCTTGGTCCAACACGCAATCAGTAAATGTGATTTACCTGCCACATAAAAGAATGAAAGCCAGAAACCATATAATCATCTCAATAGACATGGAAAAAGCTTTCAATAAAATCCAACATCCTTTTATGATAAAAACCTTCAACAAACTAGATATCAAAGGAACATGCTTCAAAATAATGAGAGCCATCTATGACAAACCCATAGCCATCATTATACGGAATGAGCAAAAGCTGGAAGCATTTCCAGTAAGAACTAAAACAAGACAAGGATGCCTACTCTCACCACTCCTATTCAACATAGTTCTGAAAGTCCTAGCCTGATCAATCAGGCAAGGGAAAGAAATAAAAGGCATCAAATAGGGAAAGAAGCCAAATTATCTCTTTTGGCTGATGATATGATTCTATACCTGGAAAACCCTAAAGACTGCACCAAAAGGCTCCTAGAAATGATAAGTGACTTCAACAAAGTTTTAGTATACAAAATCAATACACAAAAAATCAGTAGTATTTCTATACACCAGTAATGATCAAATTTATAATAGCCACACAGACACACAGACACACAGACACACAGACACACACACACACACACACACACACACACACACCCCTACCTAGGAATATGTCTCTACAAGGAGAACTATAAAACACTGCTGAAAGAAATCACAGATGATAAACAAATGCAAAAATACTCCATGCTCACATATTGAAAGAAGCAATATCATTAAAATGGCCATACTGCTGAAAGAAATCTATAGATTTAATACTATTTTAATCAAACTACCAACATCATTTTGCGAAGAATTAGAAAAAACAATCCTAAAATTCATATGGGACCAAAAACAGCTCAAATAGCCAAGACGATCCTAAGCAGAAAGAACAAAGTTGGAGGCATCAAATTACCCAACTTCAAGCTGTAAAAGGCTACGGTAACACAAATGGCATGGTGCTGGTGCAAAAGAAAACACGTAGACCAAAGCGACAGAACAGGGAAGCCAGAAATAAAGCTGCACACCTACAGCCATCAGATCGTCTATGAAGTTGACAAAAATAAGCAATGAGGAAAGGACTTCCTATTCAATAAATGGTGCCAGGAGAGCTCACTAGCTATATGCAGATGAGTGTACAAAGTAAAGGGACCCCTAGCTTTTACTGTATACAAAAAGTAACTCAAGATGGATTAAAAATTTAAATGCAAGACTTCAAACTAGACAAATCCTAGAAGAAAACCTAGGAAATACCATTCTGGCCTTGGGAAAGAATTTGTGACTAGGTACTCAAAAGCAATTGCAACAAAACTGAAAATTGACAAGTGGGACCTAATTACACTAAAGAGCACAGCACAGCACAGCAAAAGAAACTATCAACAGAGTAAACAGAAAACCTACAGGGTGGAGAAAATATTCACGAAGTATGCATCTGAAAAAGGTCTAGTATCCAGAATCTATAAGTGTATTAGTCCATCCTTGCATAAAATACCTGAGTCTGGGTAATTTATAAAGAAAAGAGATTTAACTGGCTCATGGTTCTGCAGGCTGTACAGGAAGCATGTGAGCACCTGCTTCTGGGAGGCCTCAGGAAGCTTATAGTCTGCCCCCATGCTCTCTTGCTCCTGTTTTCACCATGTGACGTACCTGCTCCCCTTTATCCTTCTGCCACCACCAGATCTCACAATAACTGACCCGCTATCATGAGGACGGTACCAACTGAAATGGTACTGAAGCATTCATGAGAAATCTGGCCCCTTGAGCCAATCACCTGCCACCGGATTCCACCTCCAACATTGGGGATTACATTTCAATATGAGATTTGGGTGGAGACAATATCCACACTATATCAATAAGGAACTTAAATAATTAAAAAAGCAAAAAAAAAAAAAACCATTAAAAGTGGGCTAAAGATGTGAGCACACACTTCTCACACTTGATCTTAGCCCAAGACTGAGAGGCAATGAACACACACTTCTCAAAAGAAGACATACAGGTGACCAACAAACAGAAAAAATGCTCAGCATCATTAAACATCGTATAAATGCAAATTGAAACCACAATGAACTAACATCTCACACCAATCAGAATGGCTATTACTAAAAAGTGAAAAAAAAAAAAAAATAATAGCTGCTGGCAAGCAGCAGAGAAAAGGGAATGCATATACACTGTTGGTGGGAATGTAAACGAGTTGAGCCACTGTGGAAAGCTGTCTGGAGAGTCTCAAAGAACTTAAAACAGAACTACCATTTGACCTAGCAATCCCATTGCTGGGTATATATATCCAAGGAAAATAAATCATTCTACCAAAAATCACATGCACTCATATGCTCATTGCAGCACCAGTCACAATAGCAAAGACATGGAATCAACCTAGCTGTCCATCAACGGTGGATTGGCTAAAGATAATGTGGTACATATACACCATGGAATACTACACGGCCATGAAAAGAAGGAAATCCTGTCCTGTGCAGCAACATGGATGCAGCTGGAGGCCACGATCCTAAGTGAATTAACATAAGAACAGAAAACCAAATACCACATGTTCTCACTGCTAAGTGCGAGCTAGACATTCAGTACACACGGATGTAAAAATGGGGACTCTCACGAGGGGAGGGCGGGAAGGAGGCAAGTGTTGAAAAACTACTGAGTATAGTGTTCACTACCGGGTGGTGGGATCATTTGTACACCGAGCCTCACTGCTGAAATTATAGAAATAACTTTGTGTCATTAGGTTTTCATCTAGAACTTGATGTGTTTTTTTTTTTTTTTTTTTTAGACGGAGTCTTGCTCTGTACCCCAGGCTAGAGTGCAATGGCGTGATCTCTGCTAACTGCAACCTCTGCCTCCTGGGTTTAAGGTATTCTCATGTCTCAGCCTCCCAAGTAGCTCGGCACCACACTCGGCTAATTTAGTATTTTCAGCAGAGACGGGGTTTCACCATGTTGGTCAGGTTGGTCTCAAACTCCTGACCTCAGCTCAGCCTCCTGCCTCGGCCTCCCAGTGTTGGGATTACAGGCGTGAGCCACCACACCTGGCCTAGAACATGATTTTTAAGGCAGTGTACTATTCTCCCTTATATGCCTACTGCCTTTTTTGCTCCGCTTGATTTAGTTTTTTATCCTTTTTTGTTTGTTTGTGTGTTTGAAGCACCTGCCCCTCACTACTTGCTAGTGCCTGGGAGGTTCTCACTCTCATTTCCTCCTGTCGGGGGAGAAACCACGTGTGATTAAACATTTAGCGTGTGTCCACTTTTTCCCTTTATGAGTTCTATTTCTGTGACTTTGGGATTCTAGAAACGGATTTTTAGTATATTGAGATTTTTTTGTATTTTTAAAGAACAATTGCTTTGGCATTTACATTGATATTTTTTTTAAGGCAGGGTCTTGCTCTGTCACCCAGACTGGAGTGCAGTGGCACGATCTCAGCTCACTGCAACCTCAACCTCCCTGGCTCAAGTGATCCTCTTGTCTCAGCCTCCCTGGTAGCTGGGACCACAGGTATGTGCCACCACTCCTGGATAGTTTTTGTATATTTTGTAGAGATGGGGTTTCACCATGTTTCCCAGGCTGGTCTTGAGCTCCTGGGCTCAAGCAATCCACCCACCTTGGCCTCCCAAAGTGCTGGAATTACAGGCATGAGCCACTGCACCCAGCCTGCACTGATTTTATTACTCCCATTTACAGTTTCTTGGACCAAATGCTTTGTTTACAGCGTTTCTTACTTATCACTACCCTTTGCTGCTACATTCACCCACTCCTGTGCTGCTTTCTCTGACTTCCCTCCTCTGGCTGGGGTTTGCAGGTGGAATGGGGTGGGGGTTGCATCCTCTGGGCACCTCCCACCTGAGACTGTCTTCCCACGGCCTTTTTTGTGACCAGCACCTGGGCTGGTTATGGAATTCTTGGGTACAATGTCCCCTGCAGAGCTTGCTGGAATGTGCTTCGTGGGCTTCTGGAGTTTGGTCACCCTGCCCTTTTTCTTCCTTCTGTGCCCACCTCTGTCTCTTTCTTGCTGCCCCCTCCTGGTTCTCCTCTCTCCGGCCACACCTGCCTTCCTCAGTTCTTCAAGTAATTCCTTCGTCTCCCCTCTCATGCTCTCCCCCCTCTGCCAGGAACCAGACCCCATACCCTACCTCAACGTCAGAGCTTACCATAATCTTCAGTCAGGCTGGTCTCAAACTCCCGGACTCCAGTGATCTGCCCACCTCGGCCTCCCAAAGTGCTGGGATCATAGGCATGAGCCACTGTGCCCGGCAGATTCCTGCAGAAAACTTTTGATCAGGTCTTCCCTAATACGCAGTTTGCAGCAGGGGATGGATATTGTGCTGTGTTTTATGAGAATGTAACACAAAATCCACACCATAGGAATCCAGAGGCAGAGCTTTCTAGAGACCCACTGGAAATATTCCCAATGTGGAAGAGGGGTGTGTAGAATTATTTCACGAAGTGGTAGTGAGAGAGAAAAAATTCCTGTACCAAGCGCCCTTATTGTTATTAATGTATTTCTAGATGCTTCTTAGCTTTGTGAAACTGGAATAAGCATTCACAGCTCACACATTCCTGACCCTTCCTGTTGAATGTCCTGAATGTTGGCTTCTCTACAAGTCTTCACAACAGTGTTCTTGAAATATTTTCTCAAATGTCATAGTGATTATGACTACACATGACAGCTTGCCCAGGCAAAATGCTAACAGGTCAGCAAAATGTTAAAGTACTTAATCAATGCTTGTGAGATTCCAAAATATGTTCACTGATGCCACAATAATTCACTCAGCATTCTACACAGAAACATTGTCATTATTTATAACAGGGGTTGGCAAGTCTGGCCAATGGCCTATTTTTGTAAATAAAGTTTTATTAGTACACAGCTATACCTACTTGTTTACACTTTGGCTGGCTGCTTTCATGCCACGAGGGTGGAGTTGAATAGTTGTAGCAGAGACCAGATGTGATGGTTGGTTTTATGCATCAACTTGACTGGGCCATGGGGTGCCCAGATATGTGGTTAAGCGTTTTTTTCTGGTGTGTCTGCAAGGGTGTTTCTGGAAGAGCTGGACATTTAAATGGTGGACTAAATCAGATGGCCCTCGTCATTGTGGGTGGGTGCATCCAATCCGTTGAAGGCATGGATAGAATAAAATCGTGGGGGAAGGTTGACTTTGCTCCCTGCCTGACCTCTTGAGCTGGAACATGGCTCTTCTGCTCTCACTACTTCCTGTTCTCCAGGCCTTAGTCCAGGACTGGAATCTGCTCCATCAGTTCTCGCACACGCAGGCCCTCAAACTACACAGGCTTTCCTGGGTCTCCAGCCTGCAGGTGGCAGATCATGGGACTTCTCAGCCTTCAGCCTCAGCCTTCATGATCGTGTGAGTCAATTCCTAAGAATAAATTATATATTATATACACACACACACACATATATGTAGATGTGTGTATATATATACATACATGTATATGTAGATATATATACACACATATATATGTAGGGGTGTGTGTGTGTATATATATATGCACATACATATACATATATATTCTATTGATGCTATGTCTCTGGAGAATGCTCACCACTACACCATGTGACCTGCAAAGCTAGAATAGTTACTATCTGGCCCTTTTCAAAAAAATTTCCACTTCTGCTCTATGTCCAGCATGCAACCGAAGATGAAGAGTTTGAACACAGTTTATGAGGGTGGCAAGAATGAAAATCCTCTTTATACAACAAAAGAAAATGAAAACCAAAAACAAAACAAAGAACTCTGGTTTGCTCCTGAGTGTCTCTTCTGGTGTTTATCATGGAACATATTTTTCCATAAGCACATGATGATGGCTAGAAAAATAAAGTTTCTGAGGAGGTGATTTTTCGTAAACAGACTGCCTTCTCCAACTAGAGTCATCCTAAGCAACAGAGGACGCGTCAGAAATGTTTCTTAACCTGTGCTTTGTGACCTAGTTTTCAAGTGGATTGAAGAATGTGTTCATGCAATCTCCGGAGACGAGACCTGGTCTCCGAAGACCTGGCTTCATGGTCCAGTAAAAGAACTACGCGTGACCACAGCTGAGGTTGGCCTCCCACGGCCTTGGTGTCCTGCCTATACAATGGACCCTCTGAGAAGCAGCCTTCTGACATCCTTTCCACCCCGAAAGCCTGACCCTATGGTTCCAATCTAATGGAAATGTTGGCCTCCTTCTGACCCTAACCCTGAGAATGTGATGGTGTGAGGTTAAAATGAGGAAGCTCCACCTGCAGAATCCCTTCGTTGTGATGTATGTTGCACCTAACTTCTGAGGAAACGGTCATTTGCTTTCACCAGGTGAGTGAGGAGTGCCAGCATCTGGGCCTAACAGCTAAAGCTTCTATGGAAACAGGCAGGAGGAGAGGCTCCGACCTGGGAGAGACCAGCTGGAAGGTCGGCTTGGACCAGCGACACACAGTGTGCCCAAGTTGGTTTTGTATTTAGAAAAAAATTTACGGTGAATCCATGATTTTATTCATAACACACTCATTGCAGATGATTTTAATTGGTAGTTTTTAAATGTCTGCGAATCCCAACCCCTCTCCAGCCTCCAGCATGGCTCCGCTCTGAGAACCCCTCTCCAACCTCCGGCATGGCCCCGCTCTGAGAACCCCTTTCCAGCCTCCAGCATGGCTCCACTCTGAGAACCCCTCTCCAGCCTCCCAGCATGGCTCCGCTCTGAGTGGTGTGTGTGTTTTGTTTCCTGATTTCATAGGCCACAGGTCTTGGGTCTCTGGAACACTGGGGAGTCGGGGTGGGGAACAGCAGCGATGAGGTGACTTAGTCCAGTGTACGTCCACACAACAGCATGGTTCTATTCCTTGGACTAAGTGGATTGCAGTTCACGCAGCGCATTGCTAGGAGCACCTTGAATTGAGATAAAATGGCTCTGAGGTCATATTTACCTCCTGATAGAGTGGCTGAGACGTTAATAAGATAAAGATTTATTCACCCAGCCTGGCTCTCAGTGACAGCTGTTAGTGACGGATATCCTTACAGCAGAGGGAAAGCTGTTGGAAAAGAGCGGAGATACATCCCCGCTGTGTCTGAGTATGTGCATTTATTTTGATTAAGGGACTGTGGAAATCAATGTTTGGATTGGGATTCTGAGAGGCTGAGGACTTCAGTGGTTCATCAGTGGCCACACGGGTAATTAATGGCAGAATGGTCTTCAATCTTTTCTTCTTTTTAATTGAAAATCTATTGAAAGAGCAGAGTGTTCTAATCCGTGTCCCTTAATGACACTGACACCCATGGAAAGCCTAAACGCTTTGGCACTGTAACCACAGCCTGGACTCCATGTCCACCTGGAGGCCTCATGGCAGGTGCAGACAGGAGGCTTAGGAGGAGTGGCAGAGCACGGGGGTCTTGTATGCTTAAACCCGTAAACCTGTGACAAAAATTATGCAGAACTTGGCCTAGCATGGTGGCTCATGCCTATAATCCCGGCACTTTGGGAGGCTGAGGCGGGTGGATCACCTGAGGTCAGGAGTTCCAGACCAGCCTGGCCAACATGGAGAAACCCTGTCTCTACTAAAAATACAAAAATCAGCTGGGTATGGTGGCGGGAGCCTGTAATCTCAGCTACTAGGGAGGCTGAGGCAGGAGAATCACTTGAACCTGGGAGGTGGAGGTTGCAGTGAGCTGAGATCACACCATTGTACTCCAGCCTAGGCAACAAGAGGGAAACTCATCTCAAAAAAAAAAAAAAAAAAAAGTCACGTAGAACTTGGCAACGAGGGTGAAGTTGGGAAGCCTGGACTATTCACTAAGGCCATGCCAATCACCTTTGTCAGTTGCCGATGACAAGGTAAGGGAATTAGACTTACTAACGCTAAGTAAATGTACAGCAGAAGCTCGTGCGAGAGCAGCAGGAAGCTGGGACGTTCAAGGCTGACTGTGGCTGTTCTCTCCTGGGAAGCTGCAGGTCTCATTCCAGGTCAGGTCTTGGCATCTTCTAGCAGATTCGGAAAGAACGTGCCCAGTGATTCTGAGAGACTGCGTTGTCCCGTACCCTCTGGGGTTGGCATTAGCCCAATGCAGAATTTCTTAAACTTGGTTCTGTTGAACGGTCTCCTGGGACCCATCACAGATGGCCTCTACCATCTGTCACTACCACTCACACGCAAAGGATCCTTGTGGTCAAACAAGTTTGGAAACGTCATAGTCCACTTACCTCCCTCAGCGTTACTGTGCTTATTCACACACTGAAGGCTGGGGCAGTCCTGCAGCGGAGTGTTTAACTTTGGGTTACAGGAGGCTTCTCGAACTTTTCAGAGCTAACC
The DNA here is from genome assembly GCA_036589455.1 of Ateles fusciceps. Classification (NCBI taxonomy): domain Eukaryota; kingdom Metazoa; phylum Chordata; class Mammalia; order Primates; family Atelidae; genus Ateles; species Ateles fusciceps. The sequence continues at coordinate 3,145,932 of JAZHEH010002010.1, read as the reverse complement.
CTGTTTTCCATAGCCCCACAGTGAGTGTCAACTCTTCTGCAGACTCCAGTGTGGGAAACGCTTTCGGAAGGGAATCCACGTCCTCACTCCCGCATCCTAAAAATGTTGCTTCTCCCATGAAATCTAGTCTCTTTTCTTTTTAGGGTATATTAGTTTCAATCTGGTGAAAGCCTGGGGTTACTTGGCATTTGATAATTTTTAATTTGTTCAATATTTTACTTTAAACAGCATATTACTTTTTATGCTCCTATTTATTGGAAAAATAAAACGTCCTTGCTATTTCACAGGGGAGCACATAGTTCATTGCTTAATGAAATAAACCAATCTTTGTTAATCTATCAAAACTACCACCCAGATGACAATAGTTTTGTTTTATTTGTGTGGTTTTTGCTTTGCTTTGTTTTGTTTTTTTGAGACGGAGTCTCGCTCTGTCACCCAGGCTGGAGTGCAGTGGTGCTGTCTCTGCTCATTGCAACCTCCGCCTCCCGGGTTCAAGCAGGTCTTCTGCCTCAGCCTCCCGAGTAGCTGGGATTACAGGCGTCCACCACCACACTCGGCTAATTTTTGTATTTTTAGTAGAGATGGGGTTTTGCTATATTGGCCAGGCTGGTCTTGAACTCCTGGCCTCTAGGGATCCATCCACTGCCTTGTGCAGGGATTACAGGTGTGAGCCACTGCACTGGGCCTGACAATAGTTTTAAGTTGGCTGGAGATCTGTGTTTAGGAGCATGCTTGCCAGGGGCTTGCACCATTGCAGGCAGGGAGGGAGAGCTGGCTGGGCAGGCACTTGGAGCCCCCTGAGACAGAGCAGCACATACCAGATGTGGAGCAGATTCCGGCCTGGCCTTCCCTGCTGAACTCCGAGGCTCCTGTCCATGGTGAAGTCTAAGGATGCCAAAGAGTGGCTGAAGGGGCTGCCGGGGGTTGATAAAGGAGGCCTAGGACGACTCAGTGCAGAGGAAGATCTGGGACAGGAGGCATGAGCGCTCAGTCACTGCCTCCTCCCCGCCAGGTGCCCACTGCCACCTCTGCCTCCCCCAGGCTCTGCGTGGAGCTGGGCACACAATTGATGAACTTAATGTGTGGATCGGATCATCAGCGCAGTGCTGTGGGTAGAAATATAACGTTTTAAACCGGACAGTCCTGGGTTTGAACAAACAGTTCCCCACAGTGAGACCCTGGGTGAGGTCGTGGGACCATTTATAGCTCTGTTTCTGCATTTGCAGCAAGTGACAACTTCCGCCTTGCAGGTTATTGTGAGGAGGAAATGGCCTGTTACAGCCCTGGGCATCGTATGATGTACCACTGACTGTGTGGCATCTCTGCAGGCTGGGGCCTTGGGAGGATGTTTCCTAGAATATCCTAGAAGGCTCCCTGCCTGGCCTTCTCCTGGGCAGGGACATTCCCCCGGCTTTGAAATTCCTACCCTTGGTCAGGGCCTCTGGCTGCTCAGTTTATTGATCAAATATGGATTATTGGGCCCAGGGGGAGGCAGTTATTCCACCCAACACGGGCCAATACCTCTTCTTTCAGTTGGAAAAGCGCTCTTGGGTTTAATTAGGGCTGACACTGAACATTACTCAGAGGCAGGCATGAGGGAGGTTAAGCAGAACTGATGGCACATCAGCTACTTAAGCAAAGGCAGAAAGGCCCTGGGTGTCAGGGGCTGGCGCGCCTCTCCTGGCACTGCTGATGGGCCGGGAGACCAGGCTGAGGCCAGCCATCTAGTTAGGACCATCCAGGACCTCAGCACACGTCACCTTGATTTTATTTTTAGCTGATTTCTTTTTTTTTTTTACATCGCCCCAGTTCTGTGTGTATTTCTAAGTGTCAGTAGGAATGACACGGCTGCTATTTTTGGAGAGCTGGGTTGGCTTTGGGCGTGACAACCTTTGTCAACACAGTGGCCAGGCACAGTTGTGGCTCCTCCATTTGAGAGAGGAGACTGCGGCTCGAGTACAGGTGCCAGGAAGTGGCAGAGCCAGGGCTTGACCCAACTTGGAGAGTCATTCAGCGCCTGGAATTGACCACTGCCTGCAGCAGGGGTTCTTGGCTTTCACCGCACAGGAGAGCAGCCTTCCCAGACACTGTCCACACTGGGAGCTCCAGGCTCTTCTGGTGAACAGCCGTGGTGCTGGCAGGGCCAAGGGTGAGGGGCTGCCGAGGGATCAGGGCCACGAGCCATCCACCCAGACGCCGGGGAGGAGGCAATGGGGCTGAGCTGGCTCTCAAAGGCTCTGGCCCTGGGTGAGGGGGGAACCATGCCAGCCTCGGGGATGGCGAGTACCATTGAAAATGCCCATGTGCCTAGAGAGCATGGTGGGGACCTGGCCATGGCCAAAGGGCCCCTCTCCCGGACCACTTCATGAGGCCACAGGACACCTTCTTCAGGTGAGATCTCAGGGAGACACCTCACCTTCCCCTCCTGAAGTGGAGAGTGAGGGGCCGAAGCCCTGTCCATCGGCTTAGCCAGGTCCTGACACTTTCCTGAGCAGGGATGCGTGTGTGGTGTGTTTGTGATGTGTGTAAATGTGATGTGTGTGGTATATGTAGTAGGTATGCTATGGGTGTGTGTGTGATGTGTGTGGTGTATGCAGTGTGTGTGGGATGTGTGGTGTTGTGTGTGTGTGGGATATATTATGTGTTGTGTATGTGTTGTGTTGTATGTGGTTGGTGTGGAAGGGTGTGCATGCATGAGTGTGATGTGTGTGGTGTATGTAGTATGTGTGCTGTGTGTGTGTGTGGTGTATGTAGTGTGTGTGGGATGTGTGGTGTGTGGTTGTGTTGTGTTGTGTGGTGGGTTGAAGGGGTGTGCATGCATGAATGTGATGTGTGTGGTATATGTAGTAGGTATGCTATGGGTGTGTGTGTGATGTGTGTGGTGTATGCAGTGTGTGTGTGATGTGTGGTGTGTGTGTGGGATGTATTGCGTGTTGTGTATGTATTGTGTTATTGTGTTGTGTGGTGGGTGTGGAGGGGTGTGCATGCATGAATGTGATATGTGTGGTGTATGTAGTATGAGTGCTGTATGTGTGTGTGGTGTATGGAGTGTGTGTGGGATGTGTGGTGTGTGTGTGGGGATGTGTTGTGTGTTGTGTATGTGTTGTGTGTGTGTGGTAGGTGTGGAGGGGTGTGTGGGGGAGTCCTCCAGGTACTACACAGAAGCCCTCAGGCCCCACAAGGTAGCCGTATTTGCCGTATTTGCTGTGCTGAGAGGCCACGGACGCTTCGGTATCCAAAGCTGCGATTATTCTAGTCAGTAATCACTTTTTCCTAGAGTTTTCCAAAGTAAAATCTTACTTTTTTTTTTTTTTTTTTAACAGAGTTTTGCTCTGTCACCAGGCTGGAGTGCAGTGGCGCGATCTTGGCTCACTGCAGCCTCCTCCTCCCGGGTTCAAGCAATTCTCCTGCCTCAGCCTCCAGAGTAGCTGGGACTACAAACGCACACTGCCACACCCAGCTAATTTTTGTATTTTTAGTAGAGACAAGATTTCACGATGTTGGCCAGGATGGTCTTAATCTCTTGACCTTGTGATTCGCCCGCCTTGGCCTCCCAAAGTGCTGGGATTACAGGTACGAGCCACCGTGCCTGGCCAAATCTTACTCTTTTATTAAAAAAAAGGCCCCTCTGTGACTCATATTCTTTTGTGTTCTTCCCCCCTCCTCTCACTAGATCAAGCTCTCGCCGGGGCAGTGGCCGGATGCCCATGTGTGTCCCCTTCGTCGTCAGCCAGTTCCTTCCCAGACGTTGGTCATGGCGGATCCTTCCCAGCACGCATTCATTTTTGTGTACATTTTACACATACATCACTCTATGTATATTTTAGATATCGGTAAATTTTAATCTCTTGTTTGTAAAAACCCAATATTCCCCCCATACCCTGGAGAGTTACCTTGTGCCCGCAGGGTGTCACTTCTTACTTGGGGGCCACTGGCCCAATAACTCAACTCGACTCATGTTGTTACTTCTAATTACATCACCTTAGATTCATGTGCGTTGAATTTTCACCTCCCAGCCAGCAGTAAATATAGTTAAGTCAAGTGCAAATAACATATCTCAGTCCAGACTGCTCATGAAAAAAACCTACATTAAAAAACCCTGGCCAAATCCTTCAACTCTTAACGGCTTCAGAATTGAGCTCTCCAGCTCTGGGGAGTTGGCTGTCACAGAGACACCTGCAGCTCCAGGGAACGTCACATCACCACCTTCTCCTGCCCTCCCTTGGCTAAGAGGGACCCTAAGCTCTTTCTCCTTCCTCATTCCCTCTGCCTGGTTAACCACTGAGTCCTGATGAATTTACTGCCTTGATATTCTTCAGGTGGCTCCATTATCACCAGCACGACCTTAGTTTCAGTTGCCAGCGGGTCTAGCCTGGGCAGCCAGTGCCCCCGAATCCTCCATTTGTGGACAGAACTGGCTGGTTTACAAAGTCTTCTCCAAGAGCTGACATGACTTTCCAGCTGTGCTGGGGTCCCCCTCTAACAGCAGAGAGGTGACTGTGACCATTTGCAATGCAGGGAGGCCCTGCAAACTCCACTATTTCGCACAGATGACCCAGCAGTCATCAGATTTGCATCAGAGAGCTCGGTGTCAGGAAGGGACTCTTGGATGTGACCAGAGGGAGGAGGGGCCAAGGTCGCCCCTCCAGTGAGAGTCACTTCTCCTGGCTTGTCCCGTTCCCACTCCATTGCGGCTGCACGATGAATGCTGGAAGGAGAGCACACAGTGGTTTCATCCCACAGACACGGACAGGGCATCTTTCATGTCCTCCCTCAGATAAAGAGTCAAGTGTTTTTTGTGTTGACTGATCCCATTTGGAGGGAAGGGCTCCTTTGGGCCTGAGACAGCACACAAGAGGAGGCAGGGTGGGCACCGGCATGGGGGCACCTGGCAGTGAGCACACAGAGAGGTGAAGCCATTTGTCTGTGGCCACGTGGGACAAAGACCCTGCTGAGGCTACTGTCTTGGGTAACCACGCCAACCTGCCCTCCCTTTTCTGAGGGCAGGGCAAAGGCAACTCAGCCTCCTGTAGGCTCCATTCTCTCTTGGGCCCGAGTTCACATCCAGCTGGAGAGAGGGTCAAATGCAGGCACCTGGCGTTTTAGGGAATCCCCAGGGTTTAAATGCAGCTCAGCACTCTCATATGGGTTTGGAGAATGGGGTCTTTTTGTAAGCTTTTATTTTAGGTTCGGGGGTACGTGTGAAGGTTTGTTACATAAGTAAACTCGTGTCATGGGGGTTTGTGGTACAGATTATTTCATCACCCAGGTATGAAGCTCAGTACCCAACAGTTACGTTCTCTGCTCCTCTCCCCTCCACCCACCTTCCACAATCAAGTAGACCCCAGTGCCGGGAGAACGGTGTGCTCACAAACTCGATGTGTGCCTGGTGGAAATTATTGCCTTCTCTCTCTCTCTTTGCTTCCCCCCACTGCAATGCTGACCTGGAAAACATCAATCTTGCTCTCACATAAAGCAATTTTTCCGGCACTGACATACAAAGCTCTGATGTAGAAATTGAAATTTCACACTCTGAAGGGCCCAAACGGCTCCAGAGGTCAGTGGGCGGTTGGACCCACTGGTGAGTCATGGGGAGAGATGCCACCCCCAATTAACATCAGCAGACACTTGTGCGTCAGAGGTTCTGTGCCCTAAAAACGTTTGGTTGACATCTGTGCCCCCCACCACCCCAGCACACATTCAACTCTTTTAGGCCGAGGGGCACGTCCCGCTCATCTGGAGAATACATCAGCTGAATGCAATCTGCTTTCACAAACAGATGTCCCAGGAGGGTCGGGGCGGGGCACAGTGAACACTGGTTAGAAGTTACCGGAAGGCTTTTTATGAGGTTCTTGTTTTGTGGGGTGGGGAGTAGAATGGCCAGAGAATTTACTTTAATTGAAACACACCTAATTTGGGTGCTTGAACTAGGTATCTAAAAATATTTTCCAAGTCCTCATCCACAAGGAGGGTTTCTGTTCCCCCGTCTGCTTATTTTCTCAGTCGGTCTTCCTGAAAAGACCAGCAAGTTGGCACAGGATCAGCGTGTGACCCTGGCCAGCCCGACAGGGGAGGCCAGCCCACGGCTCCCGGGACCCTCTGAGGAATCTCACTCCACGCGGGCGCACAGAGCCGCTGCAGCCCCTGTAGACTGAGAACGCTGCCACGCGGCGTGGCGGCTGCTTGCTTCTTCCTGCCTGTTGGTTCCCGCTTTGTTTCAGGCCTGCAGGTGTCATGGCCACACTGTGAGTGATGCACACAGCGGTGGCGTGTGGTGACAGTGGCCAGGCTGTGGTTGTGGTGATTTGTTACTCAGCAAAAAAACCCAAAAAAACATCTGCTCCCCGGCAGAGGCAGCCAATGGCAGCCGGGACGCTTGCTTTATTGCTCACATTCTTTCTGTGTTAGCAACTTTCCCCTCCTTTCTACGAAGCTCAGATGTCTCAGAGGAATGTTTAAATTACTATTGGATCCCAGGAGAGATTGCTGTTTCCTATTCAATGTTTCCCTGCCTTGCATTACTCCCATGTAAAGCATCTCCCCTCCCAGGAGTGCCCAGCTGAGCCCCTGGTGACTGTCATTATCCATGCAGATGTGCAGCAGAACAAGTGACCCAAGTCCTAGCCCTCCATAAGATCTCTATCTGTTTAGAGCTTTCAGAAAGCAAAATATTGGGACCTGGAATGAGCAATGTCCCATGGCTGAGAAGGGACAAATGGTACCAGCTTGGAGATGATGGAGGATGCCAAGGAGGCAAAGTGCCACTGAATTAGAGATACGGCAGAGATGCTTCCTTAGAGGGGCCCAAGATTTCAATCCCAGCCTTGACTCCAACAAGCTCCACGAGCCCTAGCAGGTGCTTTCACTTCCCTTAGCTTGTCTAGCTGGAGGGGGCGGGACTCCACCACTTCCCAGGCCCCTCCAACTTTTCCTGGTATAATTCTGTGGTCTTTGAGAGTTTGCATTCCAGAAGCCGAGGAATGCTTCAACAAGGAAACACCCAGAAGACCAATGAAACCACCAAGAACGCCTCATCCAGAAAGAACGGTGTGGTGGCCGTGCCCTGGGGTGCCCCGGTCTCTGCCTCCTGATATTCACGCTCTTGTGTGATCTCCTCCGCTGGGGTGTGAGGGTAATCTGCAGCTTGCTTCTGACCAACAGAAGATGGCACAGGGGGTAAGAGGTGTCTTCCTTTTGTTTCATTATATGAGACTCTGTCATAGCTGACTTCTGGGAGAAGCTCGCTTGCTGGCCGTGAAGAAGGAAGCCGCCATATTGTGGGCTGTCTATGGAGAGGGCCATGTGGCACAGAGCCATGCCCATCCTCCAGGAGCTGTGCCCATCCTCCAGGAGCCGTGCCTATCCTCCAGGAACCGCGCCCATTCTCCAGGAGCTGTGCCCATCCTCCAGGAGCCGTGCCCATCCTCCAGGAGCCCATCCTCCAGGAGCCATGCTTATACTCCAGGAGCCGTGCCTATACTCCAGGAGCTGCGCCCATCCTCCAGGAGCCATGCACACACTCCTAGCCCAAAGAAACTGTGAGACCACAGATGTGTGTTGTTTAATGCCGTTGAGGTTGTGGTGATTTGTTACTCAGCAAAACAAAACAAAACAAAAAAACCCAAAAAACAACCACAACAAAAAACCACTGACCCAATGGATGCTTGGTCGTGCCCACAGTAGCCCTGGCCCAGTGGTAGCCTGGGCAGACAGCCACTCTCTCGGGTGCACTGCGGGAGGCTCATGCTGACCAGATGGACAGGACATCACCTAAACTCCTGCCATGTCGAAGGCAAGGTGTGGAGATGGAAGCAGAAGAGTGACAGACCCCAAAGGACACATAAGCCAGAGGACTGGCGATTGTATTGGCCGGATGTGGGGACCACGATGGATTGCTCTTGGGGCAGTGAGGGCTGCCTGCCCCTTGGGCAAGCCCTGAAGTGGAGGGGGTCAGGGGTGGCTCAGATCAGCCACACAGTGGCAACAATAGCCTGAGGGTCAGACAAGGGGACAAGGCTGAGGCTGGAGGCAGTGACTGCAGGAGTGTTCTGGGACACCAGGAGTAAGGGACATGGGCAGGAAGATGGAGCTGCCTGGAATCAAGGTGGACATTTGGAGCGCAAGTGCTGAGCCTGAAACACAGAATGGCTTTTACACCCAGCCGCAGGACCCACGGACACCCCAGGATCCCACATCACGGGTGGGAGAAGTGTCTTGAGGTGGGTGACCCAAGTCCCATCAGTGAGAGCCAAAGTCCAGTCGTGTCCAGTGGGGCAAGAGGAAAATCAAGATGATCGTCAGAGAGTGCCCCGGACACTCCATCAAGTGAGAATGGATTGGAAAGATGCTGACCGCCCATGGGTCATTCTGCTTCTGGCCATGCCCATGTGCGCAGGCAGCTGAGAAGCCAGGGCAGCACCCCTGACAGGTCCACGGGGGACATGGTAGTCTTGCTGGGCGGTTTGTTTCCCAGATGAGCTTTGCGTGAGCAGCAGTGGACGAGACGCTGCCTGATGGCCCTGCTGCTTTAATTTTTATGTCTAAATTACTCAAATCTACAGACACATCTGCGTGGGAGGGGTGTGGCACTGGCGTTCTACCTGCACTTGCAGTGCCTCACCGAGTGTGTCTGTGGTCGTGATTCTACGGAATCCTGTCGTCTGTCTGTGCGTTTGTCCCAGGCGTGAGGCCACATCGCTGTGGGTGGTTAAGCCTGGCCTGCCTCTGCTCCTCCCAAGTTCTAAGAAAAGCGGAGCCTGCAAGGCTGGAGTTTACTTTTCTCCACGTAAGCTTCCCAATACATTTAAGTCAATCAATATTAACAAAAATGAAAAAAAAAAAAAAAACCCAAAGGATCTTTTTGCGGTCTAATTTGCAATTCTCCAGCCTTTCACCTACACCGCCCTGTGTGAGCCCCTCGCAAGCCTGGTGGGCCGGCCTTATCCTGGGAGATCAGAACCCGAGGCTCAGACCAGTAACTTGCCCAGAGTCTCAGAGGTTGGCAGCGGCACCCCCAGGACGGCCTCTGCAGCCCAGTATGTTTCGGTTCGTTTGGGGGCCCATGTACTGCTTATGGTCAAGCCGCATGGCATGGATGAAAATACCCGTCCCGCTTGGCATTCTGCATGACATGGGCACAGAAACAGCGAGACTGACTTTAGAAGACTTTGGGAATCTGTCCCCTGAGCCCTTTCTTTTGTCTTGACAACTGCCACTTGGACACATGACAGCCGTGTGGTGTGAGTAAACGTGATGTGGGCAGCGCTTGATTGACAGGCTCAATGATCTGCAGCTGGCGCTCCCGGCCTCAGTGGCCTTTGAAAGTCTTCTGCCTTTGGAGGGCTGACCCCCACGAAGGAGGAGCGGCCGTGAAACACCAGGAGACAGCATGGGCGCTGTGTGTCAGGGACCATGAAGATGGCACACTTCCTCTGGGGTGTCTGGGGTGCCACAGGCACCCCGATGCGATGCGTCATATCATGTGAACAAAGGAGTTTCTAGCTCAGCCAGGTGACGTTTGATGCATGTGGGATCCAGGACGTGGCCCTCTCCTGGGTGCAGGACTTGCTTCTGCCAGAGGGCAGGGCTGTCTGGCAGATCCCAGGAAAGGGGCTGGGAGCATCCTCTACATGTTGCCTTCACTCTGGGTTGCTGAGAAATGGGATTTGCTGTCAAAAGTCCAAAAGAAAGTCCTTTGTGAGAGACTGCGGGCTGCAGATACCTCACAGCCTGCAGCCATGTGCTGCCTGGGGCCCCGGAGCCTTCAGCCAGAGCGGCATTGGCGAGGGGTCTTGACGGCTGCGTTCCGTGGCGAGTCCATGCACAGGTGCAGCGTCGCTTGTGCCACACAGCCAAGGAAGGTGTTCAGCCACTTTGCACCTCAGTCCTCGTCTCACCTGAGGCAACTCACGGGCTCTGGTGCTTCCAGAATGGCTATGCCGCGGCACTCTGCAGGTGAGGAAGAGGGGCCCAGAGAAGAAAGAATCTTCATCGCCAGGTGGCTTAAGCAAGAAAAGCGACATTTCCGTCCCCACTGGAAGGACCACTTTCCCGTTCTTTTGAGAAGCTCTGAGCATAGTAGGAACAGTTCAGAGTTGCCTTTGGACTACCTGCTTTTCCTTGCCTGAGGCCTCTGCTAAATCTCCCTTTTGAGGCTCAGATTTTCTATACTTCATCTCACTTAGAGGTGAATTTTCTTCAATTTTCTGTTTGTCTGAATGAGATGTGCTCAGCTTCGAGGTGCTATTGAGAATAAGAACAAAGCATCTCTTTGTCTTCAGAGCACTCGCCCTGGCAGCTCTTGACAGCTCGGGCTCTGAATATTAACTTTCCCAGTGCTTTGGTTGTTATTAAAGTAGAATTCTTGGTCCATCTCCACGTTGAATCTAATGTTTGTGGAAAGATTCATCTTAGCCCACATGTAGAACTTGGTTTAGAGGAAAGAGACCTTGAAACTCCCTGAATTCAAATGTTGGAAGCCTTCAAAATGGAAGAAAAATGTCAGGACATTCTTTTTTTTCTTTTTGAGATGGAGTGCTGCTCTTGTTGCCCAGGCTGGAGTGCAATGGTGTAACCTCAACTCACTGCCACCTCTGCCTCCCAGGTTCAAGCGATTCTGCTGTCTCAGCCTCTGGAGTAGCTGGGATTACAGGCGGCCACCACCATTCCTGGCTAATTTTTTTGTAATTTTAGTAGAGATGGGGTTTCATGTTGTCCAGGCTGGTCTCAAACTCCTGACCTCAGGCGATCTGCCCACCGTGGCCTCCCGAAGTGCTGGGATTATGCCAGTGTGCCTGGCCAAAAGTCAGTACATTCTGTTTTTCGGAGAAAGAGGAAAAGCATGAGGAATCTGATTCATCTTGAGGATTCATTAAAAGAAAGACAACTCTGATACATTGAGTCCGACGTCTACTTCTCTACGGCGCCTGTTGGATGCTGCGGAAATGCTTCTTTCCTCAGTCCTTTGGGACCACTCAAAATAAGTGATTATAAAATCAGTCCTTTCCTTTACAAATTAAGGCAGAGAAGTGAACTAAACTATTTTAAATGAGAAAGTTGAAAAAAGTTTTCTGGATAGCTCCCACTTTTCCAGAAAATTCTATCAGTCCGTGACCTGCATGTCCCTGACACTGTGCTTTCTGGCACCTTTGTCTCCGCTTTCTGTCCATCTGTGGTCGGCTTGCAGCCCAGAGCCTAAGGACATGGAAGGAGATTTTCATTGTCATTCTGAGCATCTGAGGTCTCTCTGGTGATTCACGGGATGTTCTTGGCTTCCTTACTAGACTGGTCAACTCTGGTGCTTGGAACTGGATGGGTCTGCCCTTAAACCTTGCCTGGGATGGAGTGCAGAGGACGGGCACCACTGACGCCCAGGAGCCTGCCCCCTCGGATCACCTTCCAGATGCAGCATCCCAACAAAACACCACAAAGGCGAATGTTTCCTAAAAGCCAAGAAGCATCACTGGCCCTTTGTGGTCATCCTGCTTCTGGTAGGTCACGTCGTGCTAAGTACTGAGTAGAAAAGTAGACAGTTTTTCAACACATATGCCCTGTAAAAAATTCTCAGAATAGAAGAACACATGGAACATCTTAGAAAATTAATTAATTCACCTCACGTCGTCTTTCTCCGATGCCTATGAGAGCCAATTGCTGAGAGTCAGGCGAGTGCACATGTTGAAGATATAAACCAGTAGAAGACAACTTTGGGGAACATCTTTAAAACAAAACATATTCCGATGTGTTTGAATTGTGCGTTGGTGAAGAGATTCAGACTTTCCATGACTGGAGCAGCCATGGTTGCTGTTTGTTTTTAAGGGCAACACACATGTTTCAAAGATTTTGTTTTGTGTATTTGTTTTTCCTACAGAGCTAGGATTTGCAAGGCAAATACGGCTTATACTTTAGAGGAACGGGATTTGAAGATGGAGAAATAAAATGCCAAAATCACATAAAATTTATGAATGTAATTTCTTTCTGATTTCATGATAATTTTCATTATACTGAAAAGAACCCACGAGATGACCATTTCTGGTGAGCGGAAAGTCCTGAGCAACTCTCCCTCTTGAGGAAGGCGGAGGTACAAGGGCGAGCTTCTGTGCTTGAGTTATAAAACTAAGTTCTAGTTTCAAATTCTAGGTCTGCTGCTAACCAGCTGTAGATGTTGGGAAGTCATTTTCTTCATCAGCAAATGCTTAAAAGGAATACTTGTCTTACAGGTTTTTGCACTTTGAAATCTGAGTATGCAACTCATTATTTCTTTCAGCTGTGGCCACATTCAGGCTCCCATGGTGTACTAAAATCTCTTTGAATCAGAAAGCAAAGAAGAAGGAAGAAACATTGCTGTTTTCCCCCACTCCCAGCATGGCTGAAGGATGCAGAGTGATGGGAAATTTACATTGATTAATGTGATTAATGTATGCTCTCAGTTCTACCAGACTGGCTGTATAAATTGTCTTTCCCTATCCAGTCTTTGTCATTTGTGCTTTCTCTATTTTTTGGTAGACATTTTTGCATTTGGGGAGCTTTATTTTTATACAGTTTGACTTTATACTAAGACTTTCATACAATAGCATTTGTATTGTATGAAGGTCTAGTCATGAGAAAAAAACACATCTGTTAATTGACCCGGGAGCATTTACTATAATTATTAACTAGTAAAAGAGATGAACTCCTAATAGTTGAGAGAACACAGGACAGCGGTGCAGGGAGCAGGCACCACCTCTAGGGTTGAGACAGGGCCCTGGGGAAGGAACATATTGAGAAAAAGCACCCGACCCCATGGCCCCCTGGAAAAGGATGTGGCCCAGCGCCACTGAATATTCTGTTCCTTAGAGACTTTCATGTAAAAATATACTGGTAGGGCCAGGTGCTGTGGCTCATGCCTGTAATCCCAGCACTTTGGGAGGCCAAGGCGGGTGGATTACCTAAGGTCAGGAGTTTGAGACCAGCTGGGCTAACATGGTGAAACCCTGTCTCTTCTAAAAATATAAAAATTAGCCAGGCATGGTGGCATGAACCTGTAGTCCCAGCTGCTTCAGAGGCTGAGGCATGAGAATTGCTTTAACTGGGGAGGCAGAGGTTGCAGTGAGTCGAGATCATGCCATAGCACTTCAGCCTAGGTGACAGAGTGAGATTCTGTCTCAAAAAAAAAAAAAAAAAAAAAAAATACTGGTAGGAGAGAAAAAGAAAATGTTTAGGATATCTAAATAAAAACACACAGAGGAGCAAAAATATGCAAAGCTACTTATTTCCGTAATGGTCACGAAGCCACACTTGACATGTTTGGCACCCTTCTCGTTTCATATTTCCCCACCTGTAGCTAGAGCCTCCGCTAATGGGGTCCCCCGTCTAGTGGAGTGACCCTGACTCTCATTCATGAAGGGTCTGGATCTTGGTCCTGATGCCTCTTCTTTGGTCGCTGTGATTTTACATCACCCTTTGCTCCAGGGCAGGGAGGTGCTGAGAGGCACCCCAGACAGCATCCCGGACTACAGACATGGTCCCTTCACTCGCTGGAGAGAGAATGTATTCATCAAGATGTCATGGGGCTGCGGACCCATGGTGGGCATGCAGATGTCATTAAGGTAGGAGTTTTCAGGTGAGATCATCCTGTGCAGGGGAGGACTGGACAGCAAGGCCTAGGTCTGGGTTTAGGAGGAGAGACAGCCACTCTCTGAAAGCCCCCATCAGAGCTGCTTGCTTCATGGCCGCTTTACCAAAGCCCCGCTGCTCCTGTGTGAGGCCTGATTTCCGCTGCTCCTGCTCCTGTGTGAGGCCTGATTTCCGCTGCTCCTGCTCCTGGGGTCTGTCTTGCTTAGAAGCCTCCCAGATACACAGTGTCTGGCGAGGTAGTGTCGGGGATCCCTGCTTGTGGGGAGGGCCACCCCACGGAGGACTGGGGTCAGGAAATTCCAATGGCCTGCCTTGTTCCAGGATGCTTTTCAGAATCAAGGCTTTGATTCCACACACAGTTGTGGATACCTGCGGATGACCGAAAACTCGGCAGTACCAAACCCTACACGTACTGTGCTTTTTCCTATGCATATATACTACGATAAGCTTCATTTATAAATTAGGTTTGGTAAGAGATGAACAATCACTAATAATAAGATAGAATGATTATAACAATTGCCAGCATCATTACTCTTGTGCTTTAGGGCCATTATTAAGGAAAACAAGGGCTACTTGACAATCTGATTACAGATGCCCAATAGGCGGGGTCTGGAGTGTGGATGAGCTGGGTGAGGGGACTGTTCCTGTCCGGAGAATGGAGTGGGACGGTGGGAGATTTCATCATACTGCTCAGAATGGCATGCCATTTAAAACGTATGAACTGTTCAATTCTGGCATTTTCCATTTACTATTTGTAGACCTTGGTTTACCATGGGTAACTGAAACCTCAGAGGGTCAAACTGTGGATGAGGGGGCACTGCTGTAGAGGGCCAGGTAACACTGGGATTTGGGGGAATGCTTGGAAGCCAGTATGACGTGGACTTGCTTGTTGAATTTTTTTGGTAAACTTGAAAGCTATGAAGAGCCACAAATGAAGACGAACAAGGCAAATTCAGGACAGTCTGTCTCAGAAAGCTTGGCAAGCTGGGCCTCTGAGTGCCCCTGGAGGGAGATTCCCTTCTCTGTGGTGTCTGCTGTGAGTGGTTAATAATCCAGGTAGAAAATCCACATAGCGGAGGGTGAGAAGAGACCTGGGCAGGAGGCTTTAGTCCCAGGCCCTTAGAGCAGACTCCAGTGTGACTCTGGGAGACTGAGGTATGTAGGGGCCATCCCAGGCTGTGCTTTGGAAAGTCTACTTAGCAGCACAAGGAGAATGGTGGCTTCCTCCTCGATGTCCTCTGCCCAGTGCCTGAGGTTCCACTATTGGAGATCTAGTTGCTTTAGTCATTCTGTTGTCTCATGCTAGAGAGAAGCGACCCTTCACTCGAGAGTTAGTCACTTGTCTATGGTGAGTCGATGCTATCAGCTGCCTTTGGTGATGGGAGGCTATGGATGGATCTTAATGGTTGGGAGGAGGGTCAGGAGGGCACCAGCAAGCTGAAGAGAGGGGCTTGGAGAGGTGGAAGCGGGTCTTAGAAGGAGAGGTGAGCCTGGGAGTATCCGACTCTGTCGGCTGTCAGGGCTGACCTGCTCTGCACCTGCCGGGTGAAAGGTACGTGGGTCAGAGTCAGGTTCCGCAGGGCCGAGGTGTACCCACATGGACTTCCTGTTACTGAGGCTGCAAAGAGCTGCTACTTCCAACTGGAGGGGCTCTGACCAAGTTCACAGCCCTGGACCAATCTTTCTGTTTGGCTTGTAGCAAACGTACACATTCCTGTGAGGGGAAACAAGATTTATTTCTCATTGAAACATTCACAGAAGAGTCAGGTTCAAATAATCATTCCTGACTTCACTTCCCCTTTACTCTGCATTGCTTCACAAAGACTCACACAGACACACACACAAATGAGTCATAGGCTAAGCTCTCTGAAAGTCAAAGAGAACAAACAGATGCCACAGGGGAGATGGAAAACTGGCATTGTTTTCATAAAAACTGTGAAGACAAAGGAAGGAACAGCAACTTAGAGATTTAAAAGAGCAAATCCCAGTGATGGGCGATTCAAATACCTTTCCAATTCCCCCACTCCCACCCCAGGAAATGCTCCGTAAGCATGAAGGAGGGAGGTGTCTGCAAGCTTCGTACTCACATGGCCCAGGACAGGCAGAGTCCAAGAACAAAAGACCGGCTACAAACAGCATGGAGAGCGAAACTACTTAAAAATATCCACGGATATGAAAACGTTGAGACGGCTATACAACAAAATGCAAAATGTCGTCTCCGGGTGATTTTTATTTTCCTTGTTTTATATATATTTTTATAGCAGGGGTCTCCAACCCCCAGCCATGGACTGGCACCAGTACCTGTCTGTGGCCTGTTAGGAGCTGGGCCTCACGGCGGGAAGTGAGTATTGGGCAAGCGAGCAAAACTTCTGTAGTTACAGCTGCTTTCTATCACTCACATTCTCCCCGAGCTCCGCCTCCTGTCAGATCAGCACAGCATTAGATTCTTATTGTGAACAGCACAGGTGAGGGATCTAGGCTGCACGCTCCTGATGAGAATCTGATGCCCGATGATCTGTCACTGTCTCCTGTCACCCCCAGATGGGACCATCTACTTGCAAAAAAACAAGCTCGGGGCTCCCACTGAATCTACATGATGGTGAGTTGTATAATTATTTCATTATAGATGACAACGTCATAATGATACAAAGTTTGCAATAAGTGTCACGCACGGGGATCATCCGAAACCGCCCCCTCCCCCCGGTCTGTGGGAAAATTGTCTTCCACAAAACCAGTCCCTGGTGCCAAAAAAGTTGGGGCCTGCTGTTTGAGAATACACCAGTATTGCTTTGTTCATCGGAAACATGTACAGATTATTTAATAAACAGCTAGACTGCCAGCCTCATTTGACCACACAGCAGAATTAGACAACTCGCCCCGGGTCATCCAGTGGGCACACCCGTCAGACTGGTGCCAGTTTGTGCCTTGTCTGCAGCACTATACACCATGAGTGCCATCATCCTCACCCAAAGATGACGAGCCTTGCCAGTCAGAGGGAAGAAAAATCATTTGAAATGATTTTTAAAATAATTTGTTGAGGTGAAATTCACGTAACGTAAAACTAACAATTTTTGCAATTCAGTGGCAGGGTGTGCTGTCACAATGCTGCACAGCCCCCCTCTACCTGCTTCTAAAACATTCCCCACCGTGCCACCGCAAAACCCATTATGCATTAAGCAGTTTCTCCCTATTCCCCAACCCCTACAGACCCTGGCAACCACCAATCTGCATTCTGTTGATGGGATTTCTCTTTTAAAGGAAACGGTTTAACTTTTCTTTTGTAAAATAATGTTGGAGATGACCCATATTCCGTTTCAACCTCTGTAGAGGCAAACATTCTCCCATCATCCAAAAGTGATGGGGTTTCTGGGTGACCTTTTCTGGGTGCAGCCCCCTTGCTGTGGCTGGGATTTCTGGCTGTCAGAGGCTGGAGCCCTGAGTCCAGAGCCCCGCAGAGGCCTGGTCTGCCAAGCCTTGGCATTTGTCACAAGCACAGGCTGCCACACTCTCTATTATATTTCCTTTTGCAGGAAAGCTCTGGATTGTTTAGCTCTGCAATGCTCACTGTGAGTTCAGCACTAACAGTTACTCCTAAGACAGTATGCGCACGCCAGGCCATGGTTAAAAACGGACAATGCTGACAGTCTTTAGGTTTCTGTCAGGGCTTCAGTGTGGACCATTTCACTCCAGACAGGCTCCAAGGGGGTTGGAAACCCCATCAAGAGGTCATCGAAGGTGAGGAATTTTTGAACCGATGGAAGGATTTTGAAAGTGATATTTCCAGGCTGGGCGCGGGGGCTCACGCCTGTAATCCCAGCACTTTGGGAGGCCGAGGGAGGTGGATCACGAGGTCAAGAGATCGAGACCAGCCTGGCCAACATGGTGAAACGCTGTCTCTACTAAAAATACAAAAGTTAGCTGGGTGTGATGGCATGTGCCTGTAGTCCCAGCTACTCAGGAGGCTGAGGAAGAAACGTCACTTGAACCGGGGAGGCACCTGGGTGACAGAATGAGACTCTATCTCAAAAAAAAAAAAAAGTGGAATTTCCTGACAGACTTAAACTTGCACATGGAACATTAGCATCTTCAATAATTTAAAATAATGGGTGCCTTGAAAGGAAGAAAGTGAAACGAGCTCACCTTGGCAACTGAGGGGGGAGGGGAACAACGAGGCGGGAGTGAAGGTGGTGGGTCCAGGAGGAGACAGGTGGAGGGAGGTGGGGCCGGCAGCCATCATGCCAGGTATTCAGTGTGACAGCCTCCTGGTCTGGAAGCCTGGAGTCTGCAGAAGATTCCACTACATGCCCACTACATCTTACAGCCTCACCACATCTACACCAGTCAGGTGAGGACCATATTATCTCTACTTTAGGGACAGACGCTTTAGGGACAGAAGCCAAGACTTGAAAGGGGTCTACGGTGCCCTCGTAGTTTTGCCTCCACCCTTGCTTGGATTTCTCATCCGGCAGTCCTTCCACGACACCTTGATCAACGATTTCAGAATGCTTTCCGAAGCCCAATTTGAGGTCATTGTCTATCTAGTCCCCTTCACCCCCGATTCCCTCTTTCCCCCACTTAGGCCATCACAAGACCACCATCTTGGCAAGAGGGGGAGTTGCTACTGAGTACAGTGTGTGTGTCGGACTTCTATCTCAGCGTCCTAAAGGAGAAGGAGACGTGTCCCGAAAAGAGAAGGAAGAGCGGGCTCCAGGCTGCGAGACCGTGCCGGGGCCCCCCTGTGTCTGTATGACCTGTGAGCACGGCCACGGGACTCATGCTTTGCTTGCTAGTTGTCTAAAGGAGTAAAGCAGAGTAGTTACAGAAGAGACAGAAAATGCAGAAAGATGATAAAGATTTACGAGGATAGCTATGAATACTTTGGGGAATCTCTTCTGGTCTTGTTTCTGTGGGTATAATAATAATGTATATATTTTTACATTTTCTGAAAATGGGAAGTTATATCTTATGTTATGTTATAGGTTACGTTATATTTAGATTTGTATTATGCTTCTTGGTGAATGCTATTTTTACTGAGCTATTGTGAACATTAATGATGATATGAAATAGTCTCCTAAATCACATTTTTAAAATGATTCCATACAGTTCTATCATCTGAATTTACCAGAATCAATGATTTAATACTTCATCTCTAGATATTTTGGTTGGCTTTGTACACTCCTCTTTCCTTTCAGCCTTAGTGCTATATCCTGGGATTTTTATATCCAAAAGTGTTATTATTGAATTTCGTAACATAAGCAATTTATTTTCCAAGAATAATTGCAATATTTTTATTACTTTTAAATAAATATTCTAGTGCTACTTATTTAAACTCATCCCTTTTGGAAAAACCGCTTTTATTGGTCTCCATTTTTTACCTTTTCCATATTTTCGAACTCTCAATATTGAATCCTTTTTATTCAACTATGAAAATGTTTAAGTAAATTTTAGAGTATATATGTGTGTGTGTGTGTGTGTGTGTGTGTGTGTGTGTGTGTATAGTTTTTGACCCTCCATAACCAAAAATGTCTCCTTACTATTCTCATACTTGGTAGAAAGAGTCTCTGGTCACAATTTTTTCCCTCAAAAGTTTTAACAATGTCTGAGAGTTTTAAAACTTCAGGCTCTTAGTGATATTAATTAGGAAACGTCTAGAGGTAGCTTGACTTTTTCTTTTCTTTTAAAAAACATGTTCTAGTTAAAATACACAAATACTTGGTTTAAAAAGTCAAACAGGGCTGGGCGCGGTGGCTCACGCCTGTAATCCCAGCACTTTGGAAGGCTGAGGTGGGCGGATCACCTGAGGTCAGGAGTTTGCGACCAGCCTGGCCAACATGGTGAAAACCCGTCTCTACTAAAAATACAAAAATTAGCTGGGTGTGGTGGCACGCGCCTATAATCCCAGCTACTCGGGAGGCTGAGGCGGGAGAATCGCTTGAACCCGGGAGGCGGAGGTTGCAGTGAGCCAAGAACGCGTGATTGCACTACAGCTTGGGTGACAAGAGTGAAACTTCTCAAAAAAAAAAAAAGTCAAACAACATTGTTCTACTTTTTTCCTTCTCTCGTTCTTGCACCCCGAGCTTTTGGGTGCAGGAATGAGAGATAAAGGTCGAGCTTTTGAGCTATTTTCTTCGGTACTGACCTCCATGTTTCTAAGTGAGCTGCTGATGGCTTTTCTCCTCAGACATGGATTGACTTCTATAGCGGAAAAGAGCAAGTCTCCTTCCATTAAGCACCATGCCCCTGCCCACGCATCCCTTCACCGTTAAGTCATTTCATAATTGTCGGCTAAATCAATATTTGGTGTTTTCTATTACCATGATGTAAATATTTTTTTCACAATTAAGGCATATATTGTACCAAAAGCATATAACCTTTTTTTTTTTGGATGGTCAACCTCTTTGATTTCCCTGAAACTTTCCTTCCTCTGGCAACAGTGGGGAGCTGCTGTATCCCCAGGGCTAGCTAGGGCCCACGGGGAGGGGTCTCCTGGCAGAAACTGCAGCCCGGGTGGGGGAGGTTGGTGCAGCACCAAAGCAGGAGGGTGTGGGGAGAAACACCAGCCTCTCCATCCACCTTCTGCTCCTGCCACGCCTCCCCCAGGCAGAACCCAAGGACAGCAGCCCCCAGGGAATGTGGGGGGACCAACAGGGTAGATCAGCTGGAGAATGTGCAGTGTCCTCAGTACCCCATTCCTGTCCTTTGTTCAGATGGAGAAACTCCCAGCCCACTCCCAGGAGACACCAAGGCTCACTGGCCACCCCATCACTGTGGGATGATGTTAGGCAATTATTCCTCTGCCTGAATGTGACACCTGGTATCACTGGTGCCCTTCATGTAGGATGTAGCAAAGAATGAGATGAAAGAAAAAACACGTAATGCATGCCTGGCCGCTCCAGCCACCCCTCTGCACCGCCCTGCCCCGCATAAGCTGGCCATCCTCCTCTGAGAGCTGGGCAGCCCCCTACCCCCTGACCTTCCCCTAGCTCCCACCATAGCTGGCCGTCAAGCCAACATAGGTCATCATAGCTCCCACCTTCCATCACTCGCTCTTGGGAGCCTGTGACCGCCACTCACAGCCGCAGACCCCCCTGAGGTGCAGTCTCTGCCTTCTGTCTCTGTGGCCTCTCATGGTCAATGAGTTGTGCCTTGAAGGTGGGCAGTGCCAGGAGAGGTCTGCCCAGCAGAGTGTGTTATCACTGCCATGGTGTGGAGCTGCCATCACAGGCCATAGTACAAAGCAGACCACGTCAGTTTTATTATTATTCTATATTATTATTATTCTATTATTATTCTATATTATTCTAAATTATCTGCCAAAAAACACTCCCTTGTTGTGTATACCCAGCATGGGAAACTCCCACAGTCCCTGCCCCCATCCATCCCTGATGACAACTGGAGTTGCCTCACCTCTAGGGTGAAGCTCCCATTAGTGAGGCCCCCATTGTTGCAGTGATCAAGCCCGGCAGCCTCACCCTATTTGCTGCCACCTGCATGCCGGCCCATGCCAACTCAATGACAATCAGGGTGACTGACCCCACTGCCTGCGCAGGTTTGCTGGATCCCATTTTCCCCTATAAATTATCTTCTGTGCCTTCATCGAGGATCTAAGTAGGCTGGCTCCAGAAGCCCATTTTGAGGGTCTCTTTTTGGATGCTTCCAGCTAGTTCCCAAAAGAAATCAGAATTCATCTCTGCCTTAGTCTGTTTTGTGTTGCTACAAATGGACACCTGAGGCTGGAGAGCTGATTAAAAAAGAGGTTTATTTGGCTCACATTTCTGCAGGCTGTACCAGAAGCATGGCACCAGCATCTGCTTCTGGCAAGTCCTCAGGCTGCTTCTACTCACGGCAGAAAACCCAGGAGAGTGAGAGAGTGCAGACATCACACCACAGGACGCAAGAGGAGAGGAGGGGCCGGGGTCTTTCTAACACCTGTTCTCACCAGAACTAAGTGTGAACTCACGTGTTCCTACAAGGAGGGCACTAAGCCATTCATGAGGGATTCACTCCCATGACCTGGACACCTTCCCCCAGGCCCCACCTCCAACACTGGGGATGAATTTCCACATGAGACTTGGTGGAGTCAAACCAACCATATCCGAACCATAGCAGGCCCCAGAGGTTCAAACGCGGAGACTGCTGACACAGTCACTAGAGAGGCGTGGGCAGTGTTACGGGCCCTTGACTAGCAACAGCAGGAAGCCGTTCTCATCCCAGGGCCACAACACAGGGCCAGGGACTAGGGACAGTGCTCAGCCCTGAAGAGCTGCAGCCCTGTGGGGGGCAGGGCCCCTCTGCTCCTGCCTTGACTTCCCCCTCTTGGCTCCCTGTGGTGAGTCTAATCTGAACGGAGCCCGTGCTGGAGAAGAACCAGCACAGCTGCCGTGTGAAGGAGTCTCAGCTCTACCTTCTGGGCAGCAGGGAGCCTGGGAGACACAGTCAGCTCAGCTGTGGGAAACCTGTGACGGCCCTGGGGGTCGCCCAGATGCAGGGGAGCAGTCGGGAGACACCACCACTGTAAACAGTGGAGTTCACTTTCTGAGCCCTGGCTGTGGTCCAGGACCCCAACGTGAAGTAGGTGGCTGTGCAGGGCCCGTCACCATCTGCCATTCATGGGCGGGGAAGCTGAGAGGTTAAGGTAGAGTGACCATCAGTCCTGACTGGCCCAGGATTGTCCTGGTTTATGCCAATATCCTGATGTTACTATTGATGGTGCCCTCTTTCCTTTTCAAAAGTGGCTCATTTAGGAAATACCTGATGGGGTCTCCCAGGTTACTGAGCCAACAGCGGTGGTGTGGGGGATTCTCACCTGGCCAAAGTTTGGGCAGTGGTGACAGCGTGGAGGAGAGGAATCAGTTTTGAGACGTGGATCTTGATAGAAGGTGGGGGTCATGTGCTGGAGGCTGGGGGAAGGGGAAGAGCACAGAAGGAGCAGCCCTATGGGGGAGAGGATGAGCTGCCTGGGGCGCATCTACCTGTTCATGGTCCCTGCAGGTCGTGGTGGAAAATCACCCTGCTGGGAATGGGTAGGCTGATCCTGTGGTCCAAACTGCCACAGGCTGCCTCTGTGACTGTGGCATGTCACCGGTCCTGTGGCCCAAGCTGCCATGGACTGCTTCTGAGACTGGTGTGTCACTGGTCCCAGCCCATGCTGCCACGGGCTGCCTCTGTGACCATGGTGTGTCACTGGTCTCCTGTGGTTCATGCTGCCACACAATGAGGCAGCCCGTGGCACTGTGGACCACAGAACCAGTGACCTTACATGGCAAAGGGAGGTTGTAGGTGTGATGCGCTTAGGGCTCTTGGGATGAGAGATTATCCTGGGTTACTCAGGTGGCCCAGTGTCACCCAAGGGTCCTTGAAAGTGGAGAGAGAGAACAATGGGAGAAGAGAAGAGGGACGTCACATGATGTGACGCGGGAGCCTTCAGCGCCACACTGCTTGTTCTAAGATCCATGGAGTGGGTGTCTGCCAGCCAGCAGGGTGACAAAGGCCTGAATCCTGCACCTGCATGGAGCTGAGTTCTGCCAGCCCCTGAATGAACAGGAGACAGATTTTCCCCCTCGAGACTCTAGAAGGAACGCAGCCAGATTTCAGCCCAGTGCAGCGACCCTGTCACTCCTCACCTCCAGAACTGTAAGGCAGTTGGTGAGAAAGTAGGAATTTGTCCCAGCAGCCATAGAACACCGATGCACTTGTGCTGTCTGGATTCCTCTATGGGCACCGGAGAGTCGCCTGTGTCTGCTCAGATGACACACTGCAGATGCAAACCTTCAAAGGGCCGTCCTGTACCTCCTGAAGCAAGGAGCAAGCCCACCAGGTGACTGTGGTGGTGGTGGGGGGTCTCTGGTCCTGGCAGTCTCTGAATCCCTCCCTCTGCCCATGATGGCACTGGGTGGCCACACTCTGCCAGGCGGTGACAGTGGTGGTTCCAGCCTGCTCTTCTCCTTCCACACAGCCTGGGGCTTCTGTGGGTTGCACACAGCTGTGAGGTATGGGGGCAGCTCAGGCGATGTCTGGGGGGATGCTGGCTACATCGCAAATGACTTCTCTCCACCCTATTGCCACGGAATTGCAATCAAGGACTTTATTTCTCTTCTGATCCGTGGTTGTTTTGTTCTTTTCATTTTCCCTATGAAATAAGGTCTAAAGTAATCAAACTATATGAAAAACTCTGACAACCAAATGAAACCACCCAGGCTTGGCACCCTGGCTGACTATTTATGAGAGGGTACAGTTGAGTTTTCCTTTCAGTGGCCCCTTCTTCCACCTTCTCCCACCCCCACCAGCCCCCGTCACACTCCTCAACTTTGCAGCCAAAGTTGCCTTTCTGTTGGCCACCCTGTCCTGCCTGCAGGGGAGGCTGCCCAGGGCTGGGTTTTTGGTTAAGGTAAAGGAGTGGAAATACCTAATTACACTATGTTCATTTCCTTACCTTTAGAAACATGAGTAAATGCTTGAGAAGAAAGCTGACATTCAGATTGTTTCCCAATTGAATTTCAACATTCACACTTTTTAATAACAACTTCTTGGCCCCAGGAACCACGTGGGGGTTAGGATGTGGCAAAGCATTGGAAGCCAAGGTGAGCTGGTGTCATCTGTGGCATATGAGCTATCTGCCAGCTTAGCTGCTGGGACCCTGGGCACATGCTGCCCCCTGTTCCCAAGCCAGCCTCCAAGTCACTTTGCTCAGACCAGAGCAAGATCAAGGCTGAATGCGGGTTTGCCCCTCTGCCAGAACCTCTAATGTAAACCCAGGACAGCTCATACTCCTTCCCTCAGCCCAGGGAATTCCTGATAATGATTCTGAAGGAAAATCTGGAGGCAATTTAGGATGCTCTGGCATCAAAGAAAGCTCCAAGTGCGCTTGTTTTCCATGTTTACCAAGCCTGGGAAAGGAATCACACGATTTTACAAGATTTCCAATAGCAAAGATCAAGACAAACGAGGACTGGTTTCACGTTTTCGTCAGAACATTCAGATGATGAGAATGCAGCCTTCCCCTGGGGGACCAGTTGATTGAGGGTTTGCTCTTCCCCAGGGGTGCTGGGCTTCTTGAGAGCAGCCTGCAGGGCCTGTGCTTGGCAGTTCCTTCTGCTGCGGGCCGTGGCCAGCTAGTGAGGCCCTGGTTTCCACCGTGCCCAAGTGTGGGATGGGCACGCTGGGTCCTGCCTCAGGAGGCAGCACGGTTTGCATGTTTCCTCTCACCTCGTCCTCCAGGGAGGCCAAATTCCCTACTGCCCATCTGGACTTGAGGTTTGAGCAGCTTGTTTCTAGCACGTCCCTCTTCAAGGGGCAGCAGGGGCTTGTGGCTATGAGGGTTACTTTCCACCCAACACCCATAGGCACAAAAATCCTTGAGTTTTGAGGTTTCACCAATCAGCTTCAGAAAGACATATTTTAGAAATATGTAAACACTCTATTAGGCACATTGGCTTCTAACTCCTATCAAGAGTCCTAAAAATCAGAACAAAGATGACCTCTGAATCTCTAGCCATGCTCATTCATTGAACAGATGGGACTCTGAGGCACACAGGGGTTAAATCTCTTGGACAAGGTCACCAGTAGACCAGTTCCTAGTTCCTGTGTGGCGATTCTCTGCTACATTCTACACCATGGCACCTCCCCTCCGGTTTTTTGACTATTCTGCGAAGCTGGCGTACTTTAACTGCTTCATTCCCTGCTAGGACCTGTGCTCTCAGCTGTGGGGGAAGAACCACAGCCTCACAGAGAATGGCAAGGAGAAACAAGGCCCCAGAAGAGGAGTCTAAGATAGCGCGGTTTGCCCTCTGTAACTCCTCCAGCACCGAAAATAGACAAGAACACTCAGGCATGAGTGCACCGCAAGCAGTAAGAGCATCAGCAGAATGCCACTGGTTTTCGTCCCCAAAGTCAGACTCAGGAATGGACATTCATTTGCTCATGTAATTCATCAAACACAAAGGCCAAATGTTTTAGGGGTTCCCCATTGCTAGGGGTGGCTAAGTCAACCAAAAGTCGTTGTGCAGCATTCACATGGGTGTGGGTGGGGGTTGGGGCTTGGAAGGTAGCCGAGACTACTACCCCAAAGACTTAGAATCATTCTAGAGTGACGATGCAATCAAATAAGAAGCTGAAACAAAGAAACTGACAAACCCGTGAAGAACATGGGGTATTTAATAAAGTTATAATGATCCTTGATGTACAAATAAAATGTAGTGAAAAGGCTCCTTGGAGACCAGCTTGAGTGCTGTGTTCTCCGGGTCTGCCCTGCTCTGGCCCCATCCCCCAGCCTGTGGGAACAAATTCTTCCCCTCCTAGGGTTCTTGCAGTTTTTGCCTGTAATCTGTCTCTCTGTTCACCTGCCCCACCCTCAACTAGACCAGGAGCTCCTCAAGGGCAGAGACCTTATGGATGTTGTACCTGGGCATCCAGCCCTCAGCATGGGCCTGCCCCAGAGGGGGGTACACCATGAATGAACTTGAAAGTGTCAGAGACATATAAAAGCCAATAAGCACAGACCCGGAGACACCCAAAAGCCAATCCGGACAGACCCAGAGACACACAAGAACCAATGAACACAGACCCAGAGACACACAGGAGCCAATCAGGACAGAGCCAGAAACATACAAGAGCCAATGAGCACAGACCCAGAGACACACAGGAGCCAATCAGGACAGAGCCAGAAACATACAAGAGCCAATGAGGACAGACTTTCCACAAAACTCATGGAAAGGAGTTTGAAAGAGAGAAATGTTATGAGTAGATTGGCAAAAAGTGAGGAGAGAGTCTGACCTTTGCCTCCTTCTTGACTTGACTTCATTTTTAGAATGCGTTTGGCTGGGTTTTCCGTGACAAACCCTCAAAGTGAAAATTTATAAAACCTTAAGTCCATTTTCTTCAAAGTCACATACTTTGGCCTGTCATCCCTCTCTATTAGTGTGTGTGGAATATGCATTGTCAGGCCTGTGACTGCCCATGTGGCAGTGTGGTCTGAGTGGGGTCGCTGTGGGGAGGGATGAGCCAGGGGAGACACTAATGTGTCTGCGGCAGGACGGTCTGGCTCTCTGTTCAGGGTGCAAGAGCTTCACAATTAACGTCCATTAGGTTTCCCATATTTAAAAAAATCTCCAGAGAAGTGCAGGTCTCCAGGTGTCATTTGATTTAGTACTTCAGTACAAATGGCCTTGTATTCTACATGGCTATGTAATCTGGTAACCAGCATGCACACAGGCAACAAAGTCAATATTAAAGTATTTGTTGATGAATAGATTTTATTTTTAGCTGAGGAGTTGGCCAAGTGGGAGGCCACATGGAGGAGATTAAGGTTTCACAGGAGCCATCTCATCAGACTGTTGCAGAAAATGATTATGAATGCTAATAGGAATCCCATGCGTGCCTCTGAGATGTGGGGCTTTCCCTGGAAGGATTTTACAGTTTGAGAATAAACCCCTTTGGTCTTAATAATTTGGAACAAACAAATGTGTCTTTCCATCTCCCAGGCTTCAGCCAGCTCAGCTGGAGCCTCCCGAGTGTTGGCCAAAATCTCTTCACCCCGTCTCTGGCCCTATGAAATTCTAATGTTGAGAATTCCCTGTTATGCAGAACTCTTCCCACTGTGAGCAGAGACTCTCATCATTACTTCGGCAGAAGCTCTTCCAGGAGAGGGCCCAGGAGGGAGGCTGTGGGCTGGGTGGGGTCAGGGTTCTCACTTTAGTGATCTCCCCCTCTGCATGGCCCTATTGCCTGAACTGTCTCCATTGTTACGCCTTAGGACTTCCAGAGTTTTAGGTCTCCTTTGAGTAGCTCTTGTAGGGAAGCCCTTGAACCTCCATCAGCCCACACAGGCCGGGAGAGGCTCTGCACAGCCCCAGGGGGCCCAGTCACTGCGTGTGCCAGGTCATGGGTGCCCCATCAACTTGTGCAATGTGGCAGCCCTGCCTGGGGAGGAATCGGAGTAAATGGGATGAGAGTTAAAGGGACACTTTGTGCTTCTGATGTTGCGAGGGGCCTGAAAGAGATGATGAGAAAGCAAGCAGGGCCTTGGAGAGGTGACTTGTGCGCTTCTCCTTTTGCTGAGTTGTTCTGGGCGTAGTTGCTTCCACATAGGTCGAAGTAGGAGATCCAGAAGGTCGGTCACTTGCCTTGCAGGACAACTGGCACAAGGGGAGATCTGGTGACTTTTTGTATCCTTGCAATGGGGACATGAAACATGTCTCACATCCAAAACAACTTTGGGTGCTGCGGCGTGGCCCTCTTCTCCCTGGAGACTGTAACATTTGAATGTGTGCCCCAGAAGTGCTTGCCTCTATCATGGCAGGCTGGCAGCTTGCTCTGTTTGTCCCTGTGGGTTGAAGGTGGGGGTTACAAGAAGAGCAAGGTGCTGACCATGCAGGACGGAGCAGTGCCCAGGGCAGTTGGGGCCCCAGGAGCGAGGAGGGCACTTAAATTTGGATGGCTGCCCAGGTGGCAACAGTTTCCCTAGGGGCTAGGCCTTTGATGCATCCATGCACTTCTTTAGAGAAACAATTCACCCTCCCTTGTCCAATTATGTAGGTGGTCCACATGAAAGCACTGTGACCCCATTTCCATAATCCCAATGATTGGGCTAATTAATGGCCACCTTACCACACCCTAATGCATTGACTAATCCAGAGGATGGACATGTGACTCAACATTTATTCACTGAGGATTTTCAAATTATAAATCAGAGGAAGAAGCCAAGTTTTACCTTTGTCACAAGTATGTAAGAGTGCAAACACAGAAGTTAATATTGGAAAAATTCTCAGCTATATAATGACACACTGAATAAAGCTTACACTGGTAAGTCATGAGACGGCCAGGATGGCTGATAAAGTTGTGACAGCAAGTGAATCTCTTCTGCAACTCAGTCTCATTCTCCAACTTCTGAGTTAATTGAGCCTTGGTTGCTTTGATAATTTAAACCAAAACCAAGAATCCAAAGAGTTTTGACTATTTTGATAGAAATAATGAGGTTTCTCATTAATTATATGCATACTATCCTAAGCAGTTGAAAGCCTTTCTCTTAATATTTTAATTGTTAGTTGATTGAAATTGCATAGACCCAGCCAGAGGATTTGCATCATGACATGTTCTTTCTCAAGCTATGTTGGATGTTGACACTCACATATCCAATGTGTGAATGTGTCCGTACAATTCTAATTTTTTCACAGAAGAATGTTTTGATTATGTAGACAATTTCTTAATAAAAATTAACTTACAAAGAACACTAAGGTATTAGTTAGTGGAATATTATTTAAATAGTAAAATTTGAAGGGTGGGATCTAGCTGGTAGTATGACATAGGATAAACATAATGAATAACATTTTAAAACCTCAGAAAAGTGAAAGAATTAACACATACAAACCTTTTACCTAGATTAATCTATTTTTAACATTTGGCTGCTTTTTGCTCTCCCCTTATTATTTTTAACCACTGAGGAATAGGTTGCAAACATTGTGATATTTCATCCTAAATATTTCAGTAATTATAGATAAGAAAAAAGGCATTCTTCTGTGTAACCAAAATTGAGAAATTTAACAATGATAATACTCTTATTTATTATACCATGTGTATTTAAATTTTACTAACTGTTTGTAAGGTATATTGTTGAGTTGAAATGAGGAAACTGAGGCTAGTATAAGAAAATGAAAATTTGATTTATTCAGCTCCCGGGCGAGGTTCTACGGTCCAGGTAAGGGCCAGAGAAGTCGCACTTAAATTTTTAGGGCAAGGGGTTTTATAAGGAGTGAAGGCATTTGATTGGATATAGGGGAGACAAAGCATAAGGCACTTGACTGGATATTGGGACCCAGGAAGTGGAGTGAAGGCATTTGATTGGGTATAGGGGAGACAAAGCATAAGGCACTTGACTGGATATTGGGACCCAGGAAGTGGAGTGAAGGCATTTGATTGGATATAGGGGAGACAAAGCATAAGGCACTTGACTGGATATTGGGACCCAGGAAGTGGAGTGAAGGCATTTGACTGCATATAGGGGAGACAAAGCATAAGGCATTTGACTGGATATTGGGACCTAGGAAGTGGAGTGAAGGCAGTTATTACTGGTAGGTGGGCGGGATTTTTGGTGAGTGGGCCGTTTTGGGGAAGAATGACCTAAACGGGACAAGAGTTATTGGGCAGGGTTTGATGTGGCTTTTTGAAATTTTTGGGCGGGGGTTTCAGCGGGGGCTAGATGTCGGGTGCAGAGTGGTGACGTAATTCCCTGTCGCCGGGAAGGATGGGTGTGTCCGAGCTCCCGGCGAGGCAACTCAGCCTTACACTGTTCTAATAAAATTCTCTATTAGCTGTTTTTTTCTTGATCTAGTCAAGGATCACACATTGCATTTAGTCATCACACTTCAATCTCCTTTAATTGAGAATTGTTCCCTAGACCCCACTTTCTTCTTTCTTTGGTTTTCTGGGACCTTTTTGAAGAATCCAGGGCAATGATTTTTTTTTTTTTTTTGGTGGTGTGACTCTCAATTTGGATTCTTAAAGAGAACACATTATTGTGCCCCCATTAGAATATCTCTTAAAAGTTTTCATTAGATATCTATTAATAAACTACAAAATTACCTTCTATTCCTACATTGCAAGAATTTTTTTCTATACTTTTTGTGGTATTCATTTAGATGAGCATATTGTTTTTAAAATCTGTTTTCATGGCAAATTGCATTACTAGATTTTCTAATATTAAGCTATCCTTGCATTCCTAGGATACATTTGACTTGGTCATGACTTACATTTTTTTTCCCCATGCACTTTAGGATTCTATTTGCTAGTATTTTATTTAGGATTTTTGAGTCTGTGCTCATAGTTTTCCTTTTTTTTTTCCCCTGCCTTACCTTGATTTGTTACCAGAGGGATGCCATAGGAAAAAGGGAATAGTTTTCCTTCCTTTTCTAGTCTTAAGAACTTAATAGATCAAATAGAAATTTCAGTAATTAAATTTTTAGGAAAATTACTTATTGTATATGCAATTTCAAATATATTACTCCAAAATTGCTCATTTATTTTTCTTAATCACTACCTATAAGTAATTATTTTTATTTAATTTCTAATATACTTTATTCATGTCCTTTTTTCTTGATAAACCAAGAAAATCAGAAGTTTGTCTTTTGTTGTTAGTTCTTTGTAAAGAATCAGCCTTTGATTTTTTTGTTTCTCACTATTGCTTTTTTGTTTACTATTTCAATAATTTTAACTTTTCTGCCAGGTGTGGTGGTTCACACATGCAATCCTAGCACTGTGGGAGGCTGAGTTAGGAGGGTCCCTTGAGCCTATGAGTTTGAGACCAGCCTGGGCAACAAAGCAAAACTCCATCTCTACAAAAAATAAAAATTAGCCAGGCGAGGTGGTGCTTGCCTGTAGTCCCAGCTACTCAGGAGGCTGAGGTGGGAGGATCACTTGATCCAGGAGGATTGAGGCTGCAGTGAGCTATGATCATGCCACTGCAGTTCAGTTTAAGCGACAGTGAGACCTTGTCACAAAAAAATTATTTTGAAAAAAGTTTTCTTATTTTTTCTTTGGCTTCACACTAATTTATTTATCTAACTTCTTAAATTACAGTTTTAACTTATTAATTTAAAATCATTCTGCTTTCTAATACGTACATATATTTACTATTTTAAATTTCCTGCAATATGCCCTTTGTGTACATTGCACAGCTTTTGTGCAGAGTCCTTTGCTGTCCTTCAGTTCTCAGTGTTTATAATTGCCATTGCAATTTCTTCCAGACCCATGAATTATTTAACAGTGTTATTTAGTTTCCAAATGTATGGGTGCATTTTAGCCGACTTTAACATTTTATTTTTAAATTCACTGTGGGGCGCATGGTTTTGAATCTTTGGATGTTTTCAAGACGTCCTTTGTGATCCATGATGTATGTATGTGGCCAATTAAAAAAAATTCTGTTTGAAATGAATATGTAGTCTGCATTTGTGGGAGCCTGGGATATATGTATGTGCATGCATGAAAATGGTATTTTAATATTTTCTCCTCTTTCTGATATTCTGAAAGCTTAATTTGTCTGTTAGCAAGAGATGTGTACTCCAGTCTCTCCCCTGATTATGGATCTTTCAACCTCTTATAGTTGTGTCAATTTTTTCTTCGTATGTGTTGAGGCTACATTGGGAGATGTGTGTGGGTTGAGGATTTTTAAATCTCCTAGAGAGTTGTAGCTTTTATCATTAAAAATGGCCTTTTTCATTCCTACTAAGACTTTTTGCCTTAAAACCTATTTTGCCTATTATTCATAAAGCCATCTAAATTTTCTTTTGCTTAGCATTGACTATATCTTTTCCTGTCTCTTTACTTTCAGTCCCTCTTTCCTTGTGTTTGGGGTGTAGCTCTATTCAAATCTGAAATGCACAGTCAATGTTCAACTACATGCTTACCTGTGTGATTCTGGCTGCTAGAGGACATCTGGCAATGCCTGGAGACTGTTGATTGTCACGGTGGAGGGTGGGAGATTGTGCCTCTGGCATCCAGTGGGTGAAGGACAGGCTGTTGCTAGACAACAGGACTGTCATGCACAGCAAAGAATTTATCTGATCCCAAATGTCAGTATTGCCAAGGTTGACAGTCCCTGGCTTAGACCCAAAAGTACTTAAAAGCTCTCACTTACAAAACCCATATACTTTTGTAATTGTTTTTCATTTTTTTTCTGTATGCAAAAAAGTACTACCAATGACTTTTATGCCAACACATCACTTTTAAATTGATTTCTTACAAATAATTATTAGGCTTCAAAATATTCTTTATTAATAAGAAAAAAAAAACCCAGTCTTGAAAAACATATTAAAAGACTTGCAAATCTTGAATAATCAGAGACGGTATGTTTTAAGGCCAAAGGAATGGAATGGCATGCCTGGAAAGTCACTGTGGATATCTACCCGACCTTCCTGAAAACGACAGTTCACAGATTAGGGAAGAAAGACTCTGGAAGCATGGCCCCCAACAGTGGGGTCCCCCTCAGTGAGACCCCTTTGATACCTCATTCTCTCTGCTTGGACCATTCTACAGAAGATCAGTGGAGTAGCAAAGCATGCCACGCAGAAGATTCTCCTGCAAGGGGCAAAGTGAAGACACATGTTCTGTCTTTGTTCAAAACAGTAACACATGAAAGTCTGCCTAATTTACGTCATTTTGTATTTCCGTTAGCAACATCCTCTGCAGGAAACCATAAGTGAGTTGGAGATGCCTTAGGATAGTTCCTTGGCCCTATTCCAGGGGTCAGAGAGATGACCTGGCAGTGGTAAGGGCCTTTGGGAATCCAGAGCCTCAGGGCCAGCCACTAACAAGCCATGAGACTTTGAGAAAGCAATTTCATCTCTGTCTCAATTTCTTTATATGTCAACGATTTTTCAGAGCATCCTCTGCTTGCTTTATGTCCGAAATGCTAGGATTTTAGAGCACTGTCTATAAAAGACAAGGCAAGCATTGCAATTAGCAGTGCAGTATACTTTATAAATTATTTTTTCACTGCTGTTTCCTCTTCAAATTTGGAGATGGATTCAATTTTCTTTCCACAGTTTTTCTTTAACAAAAGCAGTCTGACTCACTAGTTAATATGAGTTTATTTGGGATGATTTTAGAAGGAAAACAAGTTCAAAGAATCGTTTGATAGGAACTGAAACCAGAAGTTGCATATGGCTGTTGAAAGTACATTTATGAGCTAAAAGCTATGACACATTTCTGTTCTACCCA
This sequence comes from Ateles fusciceps, assembly GCA_036589455.1. Classification (NCBI taxonomy): domain Eukaryota; kingdom Metazoa; phylum Chordata; class Mammalia; order Primates; family Atelidae; genus Ateles; species Ateles fusciceps. Next base: position 3,112,614 of record JAZHEH010002010.1, on the reverse strand, counting down.
GAATTTCTTTAAAAAAAAAAAAAGATGCTTCAGAATAAAAGAATTTGAGCGCTTCACATTTGATTGCTGCATTTTCATTTAATTAATAACTGTCTTGGCCATTTTTCATCTGGTAAAGCAACTTAACCAGGAAATAATCAGGAAAGCATTACTCAACATATTGCCAATAAATTATAACATGGCAACCGAAGACATCTGAGTCTGGTTGGTCCTTGATCTTTTCATGGACCATTAGACATAATTTCCACAGGGTTCTTGCAGGTGGAGTTAAAAGCTGGGAATGCTGAAAACTTGAGACTAACCAATAAGGCAGAGCAGGGAAGTGCTTATGCTTTGATTGAACTAAAACCGCTTTCCCCCCAACTAGAATCAAGGTCAAATTCACTGTTACCTGGAGATCTAGGGGAACTCTCTTCCCTGACTTCTGAGGACCTTGACAACACTAAGCACAGCTATAATGGTGTGATGCTGTCTGTGGACCAGGCTTCAGGTTCTTTGGGGCTGTCTTGGGGCAGTGTGATAGGTGGGATTATTAGATGACCCCAAGATCCTGCCCTGGTGTACACACCCTGCTTAGTATGAGACTATGTGAATAATGGATTTCACCCCCACAATTAGTGGTTACATGGCACAGTTGACTTTAAGAAGGAGAGATGATCTGACCTAGCACGTGACCATTGTAATTTGGGTCTAGAGGTTAGAGACAAAAAAAATTAGAGAATTGAAGCATGGGAGAGATTCCACATGAGAGAGAGTCTCTGTTACTGGATTATTGAGGGGACCATGTGGCAGAGAATGTGGGCTGCCTCTTGTAGTGGAGGGCAGTCCCTGGCTGACAGCTGCAAAGAAATAGGGACTGTGGTTGCACAGCCATGAGGAACTTAGGTCTGCCAACAACATGAATGAGCACAGATGTGGATTCTTCCCCAGTTGAGCCTCCAGAGGAGAGCCCAGCTCAGCATAGCTGACACCTTGATTTCAGCCTCTCAGACCCTGTGAAGAGAACCCAGTAACATTTGCCTGGACTTCTCACCTACAGAACTATGAGTTAATAAGTGGGAGTGTCTAGAGCTACTGAGTTTGTGGCGATTTGCTACACAGCAACTAAAACTAACACAGCAGCCATGTACATAGGATGAATGAAAATGAGCTCTCATTTCAAAGATGGCAGGAAGTGTTCAATCAAGTTTAACCTAAAGGTGCCTCCTTACATGTTTTAAGTTCAACCTAAAGGTTTCGCTTTAAATAGTAAACTGCAACTTAAATGGTGATGTAAACAGACTGTAATCTACGCTTGCGGCAATCACCAAGCTTTGGCCAATCAAAGGGGGCCAACTGTTCAAACCGCGTTCAAATAAATGCCAAGCTGTAAGCAATTTGGCTGTTCCTGTACCTCACTCCTATTTTCTGTAGGTCACTTTCCTTTTTTCTGTCTATAAGTCTTCTTCCCTCACATGGCTGTGCTGGAGTCTGTGAGCCTGCTCTGGCTCAGGAGGCTGCCTGATTCATGAATCATTCTTTGCTCATTTAAACTGTTAAATTAACTCTGTTAATTAAACTCTGTCAAATTTAATTTGGCTAAGGTTTTATTTTCTTGCTTTCTTTTTTTTTTCTCTTTTACAGGAGATACCATCTCCACATACTAATGTCAGCCAACACTGGACTCTTAGCATCTTTAGGATGAGTGGTTCCTTACAGCAGGCAGTCTGTCCTCCCCAGCATTGTGAGAGTCCGCTTTGCATTGTAAAGGTGGGAGACTGCCTTGAATTAGAAATTGGAGGACTTAATTCTGTTGTTCTCGGTTTTGCAATTGCTTGATAGCATTTGATCAAGTCACTTTACTTTGGGACCATCGTTTACACATACTTGAAATAGATAATCTCTAAAGTCTAAGAGGCTCATATGATCTGTGACGGTGTTGTGAATGTTTATGCCCCACCTCCCCAAGTGCCTAAACACCTTCAACAGAAGCTAATGGAAGCTCATTCCAACTTTGGACACTAGTGATGTTGGCCAGTTCAGTCATTCATTCCACATGTGGTGACCATGTCCTAGCGAAAGAATCAAGACCAATTACAGTGTGGAGAAGGGAGAGAGAGAGTTAACTCAGAGCTAATACCTTGAATCAGTGTGGGTGAGAAGATGCCTTTTTTTCATAGGATATTTGGTGAATAGGGTTGGAGTAAGAAGTGAAATTTGAAAAAGACTCATGCAGGGCAGAACTCCATCCATTGGCCAAGACACTATATGGTCTTAAAATGGAGCTCTGATGACATGATGAAAGTATGCTAAGTGAAAGAAATAGGATATAAAGTAGCATGTATTGGAGAATTAGATAAAATCATTCAAACTGGGTGTGTTCCTCCATTCCGCCTCAGGAAATACCTCCTAGCAGAGTAAGTATAGGTGCCATGTGACCTGGCTGCTTCTGTAGGTGCGCTTTGCATTAGAATCACCCCCAGCAGAGCAAAAGTGAATCACAGATGACTTGAGTCATCTAATAGTTCTGTTATTGCCAAACACATGGGTAGTTTCTTTTTACTTTCTTTTTTCTTTTTCCAAGTTTTAAATTGTGGTAAAAAACACATAACGTAAAACTTGCCATTTTAGCCACGTTAAGTGTTCAGTAATATCAAGAACATTTATATTGTTGTGCAATCACCACCACCATCCATCTCAAGAACTTTTTCATCTTGTAAAATGGAAACCTTGTCTCCATTAAACACTCATCCCCCATTCCCCCGCCCCCAGCCCCTGGCAAGCACCATTTTACTTTCTGTTTCTATAAATCTGACTACTCTAGGCTCTTCATGTGAGTGGGAATCATATGGTATTTGTCTTTTTGTGACTGGCTTATGTCATTTTGCGCAATGTTCTCAAGGTTCACTCATGTTGTAGCATGTGTCAGATTTCCTTCCTTTTTAAGGCTGAATAATATTTCATTTTATGGATGGGACACATTTTGCTAATCATTAGTGTGTAGGTGGACAAATGAGTTGCTTCCTCCTTTTAGCTACTGCAAATAATGTTGATGTAAACAGGAGGGCACTTCTTTTCTTTTTTAATCAACAATTTTTTTTTTTTTTTTTTTTTTTTTTTTACAGAGTGCATGAATTCCATGTATACAGTTCAAAGAATTCTCACAAAGTGAACACATCCATACAACAACCATGCAGATAAGGACATAGAATATTACCAGCACCCTAGAAGCCCCCTCATGCCTCTCCTACTCATCTCCCCCTATACCTTTCCTCAAAGGTAACTGCCGTCCTGACTTCTAACAGCACCTATTAGTTATACCCATATTTGATGTTTGCGTGAGTGGAGTTATACAATTCTTATGCCTGGCTTCTTTCGTCCAGCATCATATTTGTGAGACCTACCTACGTTGTTGTAGGAAACAGTGGTTCAGTCATTCTCCTTACAATGTCTATATAAAGTATTCCACTGTACAAAAATATCTCAACTTACTTATTAATTCTATGGTATGTTGGATATTTGGTTTGTTTCTAGCTTGAGGCTATGTTAGATGAAACTTCTATAAATGTTTTTATACATGCTTTTGGTGTCTATATGCATTCATTTTTACTGGGAATATAACTAGGAGTGGGATTGCCAGATCAGAGAATAAGGGTATAGTCAGCTTTAAAAGACACTGCAAAAGTTTTTCAAAAGGGTTATTTCATTTGTACTTCTTTTACAAATCTACGAGAGTTCCAGTCATTTCCTATCTTCACCAACACTTGGTTTTGTCTTTTTTTAAATTTTAGATATTCTTGTAGTAATTTTGTGTTATCTAACTGTGATTTAAATTTTCATTTTCTGAATAAGTTAAAGAGGATGAGAACCTTTTCTTATGTTTATTGGCCACTTGAATATTCTCTTTTGTAGTGTGTCTGTTCACTCTTGCCTGCTTTTTAAATTGTGTTGTCTTTTTCTTATTCATTTATAGGCATTCAAAAATATTTCCTGAATATTTTTGAATATTCTTGACTTATTGATTTATAGGAATTCAAAATTGAGTTATAGGAGTTCAAAAATATTTCCTGAATGTAAGACCTTTGAAAATTATTAGAGTTTATAATTTCTTTCCCCATATTGTGTGGGTTGGATTTTCAACTATTTAATTTTTTTTTGATGAATGAAATTTGACAATCTATTCCAATGTATCAGTTTTTCCTTTAGAATTAATACAACTTTGGGTTCCCCTGCTTAAGGAATATTTGCCCACCACACACTTACAAATACACTCTCTTATAGTGTCTTCTGAAGGCTTTACTCTTCTATCTTTCATGTTTAGATCTAGTCTGTGTAGAATTTATTTCTTCATATAGTATGAAATACAGGTCTAGATTCCTTTTTCTCTTTATGAATATCTAGTTAACCAGCACTATTGATTTGAAAGGTAAGACTTTTGCCACTGCTGTACAGTTTCCTTTTTCATTAATCAATTGTATGTATATGTGTCAGTCTCTTCCTGGACTTTCTGTTCTATTCCATTGGCCATTTAAAAAAATTGTTATGTCAATACAACTGTCCTCTTCCTCCTCCTCCTTCTCCTTCTCCCCCTCCCCCCTCCTTCTTTTCTACTCCCCCTCCCCCCTCCCTCCTTCTCCTCCTCCTCCTCTCCTCCTCCTGCTCCTCCTGCTCCTCCTGCTACTCCTCCTCCTCCACCTTCTTCTTCTCCTCCTCCTCTCTCCTTCTTCTTCTTTCTTCTTCTCCTTCTTCTCCTTCTCCTTCTTCTCCTCTCTTCTTCTTCTCCTTCTTCTTTCTTCTTCTCCTCCTTTTCCTCCTCCTCCTCCTTCTCCTCCTTCTCCTCCTCCTCCTTCCTTCTCCTTCTCCTTCTTCTCCTTCTCCTTCTTCTTCTTCTTCTCCTTCTTCTTCTTCCTCTTCTTCTTCTTCCTCTTCTTCTTCTGAGATGAGGTCTCGGCTGTGTTACCCAGACTGGATTTGCACTCCAAAGCTCAAGTAATCCTCTTGTCTTAGCTTCCCGTTAACCACTATTGATTTATCATATCCTGTAATGTAAGTCCTCCAAGTTATTCTTCTTGTATACTATATTGGCTATTCATGGCTACTTACATATCTGCATACATTTAAAAAATCAGCCCATTAAGTTCCTCACCAAAAACATGTTGAGGTTTTTGATCAGGATTGTATTGAATCTATAGATCAAAGGACTGACATCTTTTACAATATTGAGTCTTTAAATCCATGAACCTGTTATATCTGTCCATCTGTTTAGGTCTTCCCAATTTCTTTAAACAATATAGTGTAGAGTTCTTCCTAGGATTTTTAGAATATTAAGTGCTATTGTAAATAGTGTTATTTTTATTTCAATTTATAATTGTTGCTCGTATATAGAAATAAAATTGTTTTTGTTTATCTTGTACTTAATGATCTTTCTAAATTTGCATATTAATTCTAATAGCATAGTTAGAATTTTTTCATTATGTATTCAATCATCTGCAAATAATGACAGATTACTTTCTGTATTTATAATCTACACACCAGTTATTTCTTGCATTGTTCTCAAGAGAATATATTCTTGCCTTATTTTTTGAGCTAGGACCTGGATCTGTAGCACAATATCAAATGAAAGTAGTGATAATAAACATCTTTATCTTTTCTCATTTTTAATATTTAGAAGTTTTAGGTATCTCACAACTAACTATAATGCTTGCTATAGATTTGTGTAGATAATACTTATCAGATTAAGGACAGTGAAATTTTTATTATGAATTGATATTGAATGTTCAAATATTTTAGAAGCATTTGTGAGATAATCTTATAATTTTTTTTCCTTTAATCTATGTGGTGAATTACCAACCTTGAATTCTTGGAAGGAAACCAACTTTATCATGATGTTATTATCTTGTCTACTTATTGAGGGATTCTATTTGCAAATTGAATTTTGCTCAGATTAACTGTTTTTAAGTAAAATGCTTCGTAAGTGGTATTTTCATCTGGAGGAATGCAATGTTTGGTTGTCCCTCTATTCGTTGTGTGAAAAACGAATGGTGATTATGGTCTAGATTCATTACTTCAATTTTTTTTTCTATGTGTGCAAAAATGTGATATTCTAATTCTGTTGTTTTTTCTTCAATTGTCAGTGTGAACACTTTCATGGAGAAAAGTTTTCCTTATTATTTATTTTTACCCTGAAATATGGTCCACATAGGAAAGACAGAATAAGTACTTTGTTTCCCTTCATTTATCAATTTTCTTTCAAAATGTTTTATTGGTAAATAATAATTGTACATATTTATGGTGTAGATGTGATATTCTGATACATGTATATAATGTGTAATGATCAAATCAGGGTAAATGGGATATCCATCACCACAAACATTTATTTCTTTGTGTTGTCAACTTTTAGAATCTTCTCTTTTAGCCATTAAAAAATCTACAGTAAATTAGTTACCCAACTTTGCTATTAAACACTAGAAATTATTCCTTTTATCTAACTGTATTTTGTAGTCCTTAATCTATCTCTACCCCCCTGCCTTACCCTTCCCACCCTCTGGTAATCATCATTCTAATCTCTACCTCCATGAGGTCAATGTTTTTAGCTTCTACATATGAATAAGAAAATGTGGTATTTGTCTTTCTGTGCCTGGCTTATTTCATTTAAGAACAACTTCTAGTTTCATCCATATAGCTGCAAATGACAGAATTTCCTTTTTTATGGCTGCATAATATTCCATTGTGTATATATACCACTGTTTCTTTTTTTCCTTTCTTTTTTGAGACAGAGTTTTGCTCTTGTTGCCCAGGCTGGAGTGCAATGGCACAATCTTGGCTCACTGCAACCTCTGCCTCCTGGGTTCAAGGATTCTTCTGCCTCAGTCTCTTGAGTAGCTGGGATTACAGGTGCCTGCCATCACTCCCAGCTAATTTTTGTATTTTTAGTAGAGACAAGGTTTCACCATGTTGACCAGCTGGTCTTGAACTCCTGACCTCAGGTAATCCACCCACCTTGGCCTTCCAAAGTGCTGGGATTACAGGTGTGAGCCACCAGGCCCAGCCATCACAGTTTCTTTATTCATCTATTAATGAACACTTAAGTTGATTCCACACCTTGGCTATTGTGAATAGCGCTGTAGTAAACATAAATGTACAGATGTCTCTGATAACCAATTTTCCTTCCTTCCCTTTCCTTCCCTCCTTCCCTTTCCTTCTCCTCCTTCCCCTTCCCTTCCCTTCCTTCCTTCCTTCCCTTCCTTCCTTCCTTCCTTCCTCCCTCCCTCCCTCCTTTCCTCCCTTCCTCCCTTCCTCCCTTCCTTCCCTTCCTTCCCTTCCTTCCCTTCCTTCCTTGCCTTCTTACTTTCTTTCCACGGAGTCTTGCTCTGTCTCCCAGGCTGGAGTGCAGTGGCATTATCGCAGCTCAATGAAACCTCTGCCTCCTGGGTTCAAGTGCTTCTCCTGCCTCAGCCTCCCAAGTAGCTGGGATTACAGGGATGTGCCACCGTGCCTGGCACTTTTTGTATTTTTAGTAGAGATGGGGTTTCACTGTGTTGGTCAGGCTGATCTTGAACTCTTGACCTCAAGTGATCCACCCGCCTTGGCCTTCCAAAGTGTTGGGATTACAGGCATGAGCCACCGCACCAAGCCAACTGATTTTCTTTTCTTTCTTTTCTTTTGGATATATACCCAGCAGTGGGATTGCTGGATCACATTGTAGATCTATTTTTAGTGTTGTGAGAAATCTCCATAGTGTTTTCCATAGTGGCTGTAATAATTTACATTCCCACCGGAAGTGTATTAGCATTTACCCTTTGCCCACAACCTCACAATCATCTTTTTTTTTTTGTCTTTTTGATAACATCATCTCACCCCGTTTTAACTGGGGTGAAATGATATCTCAGCTCGGTTTTGATTTGCATTTCCATGGTAATTAGTGATGAGCATTTTTTCATATACCTGTTAACCACTGTGTATCTTCTTTTGAGAAATGTCTATTCAAATTATTTGCCCATTTAAAAATCAGATTATTATTTTTTTGCCATTGAGTTGTTCAAGTCCCTTACATATTCTGATTCCTCATCAGATGGGTAGTTTGCAAAGATTTTCTCCCATTCTCTAGGTTGTCTCTTTATTGATTGTTCCTTTTGCTGTGCAGAAGGTTTCTCATTTGTTTATTTTTGCTTTTGTTCTCTGTGCTTTTGAGGTCTTACCCAAAAAAATCTTTGCCCAGTCCAATGTTTTGAAATGTTTCTCTAATATTTTGTTCTAGTAGTTTCATAGTTACAGGTCTTACATTTAAGTTTTTAATTTGTTTTCAGTTGATTTTTGTATGTGGTGAGAGATAGTAGTCTAAGTTTATTTTTCTGCATATGGATATCCAGTTTTTCCAGCACCGTTACTGGAAGTTTTCCACTGAATGGTCTTGGTGCCTTTGTCAAAAATCAATTGGCTATACATACATGGATTTATTTCTGGGTTCTCTATTCTGTTCCATTGGTCTACGTATCCATTTTAATGCTAGTACCATGCTGTTTTTGCTACAAAATATACTACATAGCTTTGTAGTATATTTTGAAGTCGGGTAGTGTGATACCCCCAGTTTTGTTCTTTTTGCTCAGAATTGCTTTGGTATTTAGGAAGCTTTCTGTGATTCCACATGTGGATTTTAAAATTCTTTTTTCTATTTCTGTGAACCATGTCTTGGTATTTTGATAGTTATTACATTGAATCTATGGATCACTTTTGGTAGTGTGGTCATTTCACAGTATTAATTTTTCCAATCCATGAGCATGGTATGTCTTTCTTTTGTGTGTGTGTGGCCATTCCAATTTCTTTCATACTGTCTTAAAGTTTTCCTTGTACATATCTTTCACCTCTTTTGTTAAATTTATTCCTAGGTATAATTATTTAAAATTTTGTAGTTATTGTGAATGGGATTGCTTTTTGATTTCTTTTCTGCTAGGTCATTATTGGAGTACAAAAATGCTATCTATTTTTGTACTTTAAAATTTCATATCCTATAACTTGCTAAACTTGTTTACCAGTTCTGAGAGTTTTTTGGTGGAAATTTTAGGGTTTTCTACATGTAAAATTATGTTATCTACAAAGAGGAATATTTTTATTTCCTTTTTTCCAATTTGGATACTGTTTATTTATTTCTCTTGTCTAATTGTTTTGGCTAGGATTTTCAGTATTATGTTGAATAAGAGTGGGGAGAGTGGGCATTCTTGTTTGTTTTAGTACTTAGAGAAAAAACTTTCAGCATTCCCTTTAATTATACCTAGTTTTTTGAGTTTTTTAAATCATGGAACAATGTTGAATTTTATCAAATGCTTCTTATGTATCTGTTGAGATGACCATTCAGTTTTGTTTTTCATCCTTTTGATGTGATGTATCATGTTTATTAATTTGCATATGTTGAACCATCCTTGAATTCCTGGGATAAATCCCACTTGATCTTTTTAATGTGCTGCTGGATTCAGTTTATTAGTTTTGTTGACGATTTTTCCATTTATGTTCACCAGGGATGTTGGCCTAAAGTCTTCTTTTGTTGTTGTGTCCTTATCTGGTTTCGGTATCAGGGTAATGCTGGTCTTGTAGAACTATTTTGAAGAAATTCCCTTCTTTTCAATTTTCTGGAGGACCTGATAAGAATTGGCACTATTTGCTTATCTTCTTTTAACATTTGATAGAATGTATCAATAAAGTCATTAAGTTCTGGGCTTTTCTTTGAGGAAAGATTTTTATTACTGATTCAATGTCATTGCTTGTAATTTGTCTCTTCAGGTTTTCTATTTCTTCATGGTTCAATATTGATAGATTGCATGTGTCCAGAAATGTATCCATTTTCATTAAGTTTTACAATTTGTTGGTGTATAGTTGTTCACAGATAATTGTTGGCAATAGTCTCCAACAATCCTTTGCATTTCTGTAGTAAAAGTTGTAATGTCTCCTTTTTGTTTCTGATTGTGTTTACTTGGGTCTTTTTTTTTTTTTGTCTTGATCAGTCTAATTAGTAGTATGTCAATTTTATTTATCTTTTCAAAAATCACCTTTTTGTTTCATTATCTTTTGTATTTTTTCCAGTCTGAGTTCCATTTGTTTCTGCTCTGATCTTAATTTTTCTTTTCTTCTACTAATTTTGCATTTGGTTTGTTCTTGCTTTTCTAGTTCCTTTCAATGCATAATCCCAGAAGTTTTGGTATGCTTTGTTTCCATGTTCATTTGCTTCAAGAAATTTTAAAATTTCCTTCTTAATTTCTTTATTGACCCATTAGTCATTCACAATCATGTTGTTTAATTTCTCTGTGTTTTTACAGTTTTGAAAGTTCCTCTTGTATTGATTTCTACTTTTATTCCACTGTTGTTAGAAAAGACATTGATTTGATTTAAATTCTATTAAGTTTGTTGAGACTTGTTTTGTGACCTAACATGTGGTCTATCCTGGAGAATGTTCCATGTGCTGATGAAAAAAATATGTATTCTGCAGCTGTTGGATGAGATGTTCTGTAAATGTTTGTTAGGCCTCTTTGGTCTAAAATGCAGTTTAAATTCAATGTCACTTTGTTGATTTTCTGCCTAAATGCTCTGTCCAAAGCTGAGAGTCGGGTGTTGAAGTCCCCAGATATTACTGTATTGGAGTCTGTCTCTCCTCAATTTTATTTTTTTGAGACAGAGTCTTACTCCATTTCCCAGGCGAGAGTGCAGTGGCGCAATCATGGCTCACTGCAGCCTTGAACTCCAGGCTCAGGTGACTGATCCTCCCACCTCAGCCTCCTAGGTGGTGGGAACTACAGTTGCATACCACCATGTGTGGCTAATTTTTTTATTTTTATTTTTTTTTAGAGGTGGGGTTTCACCATGTTGCCCAGGCTAGTCTCAACTTCTGGGCTCAACCAATCCACCTGCTTTGGCCTCCCAATGTGCTGCGTGCAATTGCAGATGTGAGTCACCATGCCCAGAATATCTTTCCCTTCACATCTAATAATAATATTTGTTTTATATATCTGGGTGCTTCAGTGTTGGGTATGTATATACTTAAAATTGTTATATCTTTTTGCTGGATTGATTCCTTTATCATTATATAATAACATGCTTTGTCTCTTTTTACAGTTTTGACTTAAAGTCCGTTTTATCTGCTGTAAGTATAGCTACTCCTGCTCACTTTTTGTTTCTGTTTGTGTGAAATATCTTTTGTTATTCCTTCACTTTCTTCAGTCTATCTGTGTCTTTACAGGTGAAGTGAGTATTTTTGTAGGCTACATATTGTTGGGTTACTTTTTAAAATCCATTAAGCAAATTTACATCTTTTCAGTGGAGAATTTAATCCATTTGTACTTAAGGTTATTATTGAGAGGTTGGGACTTACTTCTGTCAGTTTGTGAACTGCTTTCTGGTTGTTTTGTATGTCTTTCATTCCTTTCTTATTGTTTGTCATTGAAGTTTGGTGGTTTTCTGTAGCGAGAAGGTTTCATTCTTTTATCTTTCTCTTTTGTGTATCTACTCTACCAAGTGAATTTTAAAATATAATTTTGCATGTTTTCATTATGGTAATTATAATCTTTCTTCTTCCAGATGCAGGACTCTCTTGAGCATTTCTTGTAAGGCCAGTCAAGAGGTGACAAATTTCCTCAGTTTTTGCATGTCTGAGATATTTATACATTTTCTAAGTAATTGGTTCCTAATGTCTTCAAGGATGACAAGTAACTCTTTTCAGTAGTATAATCATGAATTCATGAGATAGAAACATATTTGATATGTTTCAATCTATTTCAGTTGTTAATATTACTCATGCACAAATTGTTTCTTCTTGGCCAATAGAAGCTTTTTCAAATTGAGTACTGAGACCACTGACAGATCGCAGTACAACCTGATACCCGCTTTTTACTTTCAGTATGGCAAAATGTTTCTGGTGCATTCTGTTGTCCCTGCCCTAGGCTTGGACTCAGCCATTTTTCCAAGGAGCCATGGTTCCTTTAAAGGGAGATGATATGTAGAAAACATAATTTGGGTTCTAGGGGTGCTCATTGCTACTGGGATTTCCTCATTACCAGATGTCTCCAGTGGACAGAACTAAGACATACACATTTTTTAAAAGTCAAAGTATTTCTTGAGTTAAACATTTTACTTCCAACTCAAATTTAGTCCCATTATTTTTTACTAAACTTGACTGATCTGTATGTATCTCCTTACTCCAAAGCTCAAAATTCTGGTTCTTCATGACATCAGCGTAATTACTTATTTGTCTCATCCTATAGAATAAACAAAACCTCAGGATAAAAATACCTACTAATACAATAATTGTCAGCAATATAAACACAAAAACATTAACTTTTTTGTGTATGTGCATACGTTTTCCTAGGGTTTATTTCACTAGGGATGAATAGTCAATGGTTAGGTTTAGAAATAACTTCAATAGTTGCTTTCTGTTGTGCTTATCACTCACCTGATACACATTCAGGTTCATTTGCTTCATTTTGCTTTTGATTTTTAGGAGTTGCTCTGTAATTGATTTTTATGTTATAATTATTTGCATGGATCCTAAGTCAGAACTATAAAACAATGTTATATTCAGAGAAGTCCAGCTTCTCTCCCCTGTCCCCTCTATCTTCCTACAGGTAAATTTTTTGAAAACGTGTGTTTTATCCTTCTATCTCAAAATAAAAGCAAATATTTATTTTCATATTCTCCTATTTTTTAAACACATATCAACTTGAAGATACCACAGTTATCCATTTTGTTTTTTCTTTTAAGAATGTGTCCTAAATGTCACATCAAGGAAATATGTAGAAATATTTAAAATTCCTTTTTATTGTTGTGTAGTACTCTGTTCTGTAGATATAACATAGTTTATTCAGCTAGTCCCCTTGGATAGACCTTTAGGTTGTTCCCAGTCTTTTGCTATTACAAACAGTATTACAAGAATTCATCTTATGCATATACTATACATTTGCATATTTTTCCCAATTTTTTTTTGGATATGTTTTTAGAAGTGGAATTGCTGTGTCAAGCGTTAAATGAATTTGAAGTTTTGCTACCTATTTTGAAATTCCTCTCCATAGAAGAATTTGCATTTTGTATTCTCATCTACAATATATAAGAGTGACCATTTTTCCAGCCTTGCCAAAATATTTTGTCCAACTTTGGAAAACCCAATACAATTTCAAATCCAACAGTTTGATTACTGTGCTTTGAAAAATCCTGGAATGTTTGATTTAATATACCTATAACCTTTTAATATACACATAACTAAATAACTTGCAACTTGAATGAATGCTTAATTATAGAAATTAACAAGCTAATTAAAAAGACAGGAGCTTTAAACACATAAATTTCTTAAAAAACAACTCAAAGAATGAAATGCGCGTTCTGCCTCTGCTGTGGGCGGCATCATTTCCTGTAGCAAGTGGCCCATCTTGCAACTGTCCTTGTTGGATCCAGTCGACCCTCTTGCCTTATTTCTGACTCTTTACAGCTTCCCCTTGCAGCTGCTTGTGATTATCACCTGGGAGCCTAATCCTTTCCTTAGCGGGGCCCATAATCACTCCATTTATTTGGAAATCTGGACTTGTACCTTCTGATCTCTCCACTTGTCCAGATTTCCTTTTGTCCTGCTGTGCGCAGTCCCGTGCTTCCTTCTCTCCCCTTCTCCCTTCTGCCATCCCTTCCTTCATGTGCCACTCTGCCTTGAACCGTATGGGGGGCACTGGAGATACACAGATCCTGGGGGACTACAAGTCAAGGGCATACGTCAGAGTAGGAATGTGCCTTACCTACATCTGTGGTTCTGCCAGTGCTGATGTTAATTTTTACCTTGGCCTATTTTAATCATCTATCATTTACACCATCAGTGTTTTCGCTTAAAACTCTATGTTTTTCCTTTACACTTATTTCCAGTATCAATTTAAGATTATAAAATTATTTCATAGTTATTGTAGAATATTTGCAAAACAAAGCATAAAATTACAGAAAAAAATATGAATGCAATGACCAGATGTGGCATTTAATATCTTGCATGTTTTCTTCTGAGTGTTTTCTATGCTTTTAAACATAATTGAGATCATAGCACATATGCACATTTTTATCCTGTTTTTTTTTTTGTCTATTTATTGCTGTTTCAGAGAACACATGGCTTTATTAATGGCACTGTTCTCTTTCATATTTTCTTGATTTATTTTTTATTCCTTATTATTTCCTTCCTCTTGTATTTTCAAATTGGAAATATTTGTCCCTTTTCTAACTGCCTTAGTTGAATGCACAGATGATTTATTGTTATTATTTTTGTTCAAAATGAAATTTCAGAACTTACTTTTCTTACCCTCAAAGTAATAGATTTTTATTGAAATCAGAAAATATAGTAGTAGACCAAACCAATGATAATCCCACTTACTGAGAAGCAGCCGTTGGTAGCTTTCAGAGTCTATTTATGTTTATGTATGCTTTCCCACTAAAAGTTTAACTTACGATTTAACCTAACTATGTTTTATGAACATTATTTCAATACCAATATATGCATTGCGTCAACATTATTTTAATGGCTACATACTATCTTATTATGTACTTTTTCTATTTAATTGAATTTATGTTTCTAGATGGTTGTTTCTCTTCTAATACTTCCTTCTTAGAAACAGTTTTGTTATTAACATTTTTTTGTGATATAATTTTTGGACATGGCTTTCATTTGGAGAAAAGGAGAATTAAATTTCTAGAAGTAGAATGGGTTACTTCATGGGCTAAAGCAGCAGTCCGCACCTTTCTGGGACCAGGGACTGGTTCTGTGGAAGACAATTTTTTGACAGATGGGGCTGGGAGGTGGTTTTGGGATGATTCAAGTGCATTACATTTATTAGTAGATTCTCATAAGGAGCATGCAACCTAGATCCCTTGCATGTGTAGTTCACAACAGGGCCTGCACTCCTGCGACAATCTAATGCCACTGCTGATCTGCCAGTAGGCGGAGCTCAGCTTCACTGGCCTGCCCACCACTCTCCTCCTCCATGCAGCCTGGCTCCTAACAGGCTGTGGACCAGTACCGGTCCATGGCCCAGGGACTAGGGACCCCTGGGCTAAAGGCCGACCTATTTTTGGAGCTTCTGCTGCATGTGCATATGGCCAGTCTTCGGTTCAGAATAATTTTCGTGTCTACCTAGGCTTCAGGATAGTGTTGCTTTGCCATCTCACATTTTTCACCAACCTGGGACACTACATTTAATAGACCTTTCCCTTATGGTAGAAAAACAGGTCATTTAAAAAAATTATTAGTGAGATTAAACTTTCCCTTATGTTTTATAGGATGTATATTTGTGTTCTTAACACAACCTTATTCCATGGCTTACTGAATTTTAAATGCTCTCTCTATATGAAGACCACTAACAATTTGTATTTATATTGTTTCCATTTTGCCATTTCCCTTTTGATTTCATTGTTGATGTACAAAGGTCTTACAGGTTTACGTTGACTTATTTATCAATTTTTCTCTTTATAGTTTTTGCCTTGGGGTCACTCTTTTTTTTTTTTTTTTTCTCTTTTTTTTTTTTATTGCATTTTAGGTTTGGGGGTACATGTGAAGAACATGGAAGATTGTTGCATAGGTACACACATGGCAGTGTGATTTGCTGCCTTCCTCCCCCATCACCTATATCTGGCATCTCTCCCCATGCTATCCCTCCCCAACTCCCCACCCCCCACCATCCCTCCCCTTTTTCCCCCCGACAGACCCCAGTGTGTGATACTCCCCTCCCTGTGTCCATGTGTTCCCATTGTTCAACACCCGCCTATGAGTGAGAACATGCAAACACCGCCTTGGGGTCACTCTTAAAATTCTCCACCCTATCTATGGTCTCATAAATAGTTGACTATCATTTACTTTAAGAGTTTCATAATCTTTAATATTTAATATGTTCATCACAGTTGAAGTGACTTTAGTTTAAGACATAGATTATTTATAAGTTTTATAAATGTTAGTTGCCTAAACTCCATTTAGTGACTAACCCATGCTTTCCCCATGATTTGCAATGCCGTTACTATTGTGTATTTTCCATCTTTACATAGATACAGCATATGAAGTCCTTGGAAATTAAAGAACAAACGAGTCAGAGGTGTGAGCAGTAGTGGTGAAGTTTCACATGCTATCGTCTCTGGGATTCGGGCTGCATTGTTCTGGGAAATGCAGGACTGCTCTCTGAGCGTCTGTCATACCTGGGGCAGCTCTTCTTGGTCCTCAGTTCTTTCTGGTTCTCAGGGCACGGTCAGTGGTTGCTTAGTTGATCCTGGCTCCAGCCTCTTCATTTTCTTTTTCTTTTTTTATTGCATTTTAGGTTTTGGGGTCATTTTCAAACCATTATCAATTGTCTGTCTTTTTCTTCTTCCTGGGTTTACATTTCAAGATTCCAGAGGGTGAGATCCAGTTTTCCTTCTCCCGCAACCTAGCCACCCAATGCACAAACCCCCTTTCTTAGGATGGGCTCCCCCAGTAGCAGGCACTGAGACAAGGATTTGAGCACCAGTAATTATTCTGAGGGTGATTCCAGGAAGCACTGATGGGTGAATGTGGAATGAAACATGAGAAAAATGCTAGGAGGAGCGTCACTGATTGCTGTAGGTGGCTGGGCCCAATCCCACGGGGGACCTCCGGCCAACTATAGAACGTGAACCAGTGTTAGCCAACCTGAGGGGTAAGAAAGTTGGGGCCTTACCCCACCAACTCTTGTCAGTCACTGGGTGAGGGCTGTTCCCAGGGGGGCCCTTAACTTCTTGGTATTTCTGGCTTGATTTTCCTTGCAGAGAAATCCTTAAGACAGAGCTGCAAGCACCTTCAGTTGGAGGCCACGGGGGCCCATGGGCAGGCCACCAACTGTGACAGCTGAAGTCCACCCCTTGAAAGCATCTCCGACTGATTGTTGCTCAGGTCCCACTGAAAATGTTTTCAAGGCAGGGTAATTCGAGATGGACTTTGCCGTGGGTGGGCAGCTCTTGTTAGAATGTCTTTCCCTATACTGAGCCCAAATTATTACTCTTAAAACTTCCACATGTTGTTCAAATTCTGCCACCTGGGGGAAAAAAAAGTGTCAAAAAAATTTTCCAGAAACATTTGAGAAATTACCCAGAAACACCAGACTTTGCCGTCTTCCACAAACGAGGGCATAGCACTAAGTTGCACAACTCTGAGCGTCTGCCTCGTCCTCTGCGTTTGTCCATTGTTGCCATGGCTTAGAACAGCCAGGATGACGCCCGTGCGGGTGGAGGCAAAGGAGAGGCAACCAGACTGCACTGCAGAAGTGTGGGTGAGGATAAGGTCAGCTTAGCCAATGGGCACCTTGATTATGTCAGTTGCTCCAGGGAATTGGGGAAAAACATACACTCTATGACTAATCCATGAGTCATATGAATGTTTATTCTCATTTTCAGATTTTTAAAAACTCACAAATGTTTTCCTCCCACAAGCAAACAATTGCCATTTCTGTTGTAGAAGACTGTAGACCAGCCAATTCCATCATCATTTTCATCTCTTACCACATACTAATGGAATACATGCATTTAATTTGGCCTAGAGGAGGATGGGCTCCCAAGGCTAAGCCTGATTTCAATCTATTCCCTTCCTTGCTTCACAGGCAAATCCCAGGAGATCGCTGCAAGGAGCTCAGCACTCAGAGCCACCCCTTGACAGGTCCACAAGCCAATGTTGCTGGGAAGGAATCTACACTTTGCATTCGCTGGCTTTGCTTCAAATATTTGGGTGGAGCACTTGCGTCTCGTATTTTAGTGGCAGGGAGGGTGATAAATGAGATCATAAACTAAGTTCTGCTGTCATCACTTTACAAAAGTTAAGTAGGATTAATTACAAAGAATCTGAGCTGAGAACACCCTTCAAGGTCAGAAGTTGAATGCAATGGCCTTCAATCTTGCAAGACGTTCCATGAAACCAGAATAATCTTCTTTCTACCATTTTAGTTGGCTCACATTCAGCAGGGAGACCTGAGTCTGGAATTTGGAGTTAATTTCTGGCCTAGGAGTCAGAGGCCAGGCTGCACAAACCCGCAGTGGGAAGATCTAATTTACAGAGGCATCCCCCACCCTCCCTGGTAGTGTGCACCTGCCTCCTCGGCCCCTAACACGCATGTTCCCAAGGCCACCTTCTCCATGAGCCCTGGACTCTCCATCACCCCGCAGCTGGGCTGGTGGCTGGATCTCCGAGCTCACTGAGCTGAGCAGGGCTGGGTTGGCAGTGTGGGCACTGCTCAGAGGAATTACAGAAGTGCCCTGAACACTGGAGAGTTCTGTTGGTGATGATATTGGCTGCCGGCTTTCAGAGAATGGAGACTTTTCATTAATGTTGGCAGTCTCATTCACTATCTATTTTTCATTAAAAAATAGAAATTTCATTAACTCAAAATGAAAATGTCTGCTGCCATACACTACTGGGGACAGATGTTCAGTTTCAAAGCATGCATAAATGTACTTTATTTTCCAACAGGATGTAGGAGCCATGCACTCCTAAGGGCCCTTGCCAATCAGCAGTACCCCCCTACCCCACACCCACTGCCAACACACACACACTGTGGCCAGATTTGCTGTCACGGAGCCCAGAGTCCTGGGATCTAAAGGGGGTCATCTGCCTGGGCTGACCTCAAATCCTACCTTGATGCTGCCCGCAAGAATGGGTGTTTTCCGAGGTTCCATGTCTGTCTGTGTCTGCCCTGGCTGCCCTTTCTCCCTCCACGGCCCCATCTATCTCCGGATGAGCCCTTCCCATTACAGTCGGCCACCCTCCTTAGCTTCAGCCGAGAGGATGGGCGTAAGGGAGAGGACACAGAGAATAGATACAGGCTATTATAGCTCAGGTAGAATAGATAACATTTTCATGATAATGACCCCCCTAACGTGTGACCAGACCCCAGGCTAAGGTGATCTTGGGGTAATGGCGCCAACAGCTGTCAGGCAGTGGGACGGGCTGCTTCTTGAGCTGGAAACGGTGTCACTGCACGGATCTGTGATACCCGCATGGCAGCCACTTGACACCTATGCAGCCCTGCCAAACAGCAGCATCGGCAAGGGCACTGTCTCTCTCTGCGATGCCCAGGTAGGGGCACCGTGACATGCCAGAGGGAGTGGTACTCTGTGAGAGCAAAGGACAGGTGCAGACTTAGAAGAAAACTCACCAGCGTGACCTCAGCGTTCAGAGACCAGGTGCGAAGTTGGCTTCATGAGCCTCTGGAGTGGAGGGCAGCTCAGGGTTGATGGACGTCCATGATGAGGTTATCTAGAACAGAAAATAGAAGCGAAGCCAGAGACGAAGGAAGAAATAAGAAAACACATATGGGAAGGACTGCCAAGAGGCAGGAAGAGACATGAAGGGAGCTTGGTGTGAGGAGGAAATGTGGTTTTGAAGTCAAAGACAGTCACTCCAGAACTTAAAATCCTATCAAGGGCAACACAGGCCCTTCTGGAAGCTCCCCCTGTGATGTGGAGGGCGAGCCTGGAGGCCTCCAGAACACACAGGGATGAGGCAAAAGGGTGGATGGGATTTTTAAAAAGAGGAGAATAAAAGGATACTGCATATGGGGGAACGTCTGAACTATGGGCATCCGCAAGGCAGAGCCAGACCCAATGAGATGAAAACAATATTCAGAGACACAGCAGGGCAGCAAGGTGGGCCTGCAGGAGCTCCCCCTGCACCTGCTAAATCAACAGAAATAGAAGACAGAAAGAAACACATCCCTCGACATACGCCAATAAAACACTTGATCTGCAAGGAACGATGGATCCTCCAAATGCTTAGGTCAAAAAGCAACAGCACCGCCGGGAAAACGCTCTGAAGGCCGGAGGCTTCCCCTTGGCTGCACACAGAGGCATAAACTCCTGATCACACGAAGCAGCAGGAAAACCTCCTTAGGTGTACGGGCACTAGGAAGAGCGATGGCTGCGGCGCGTCCTCGTGTCTGCTGATGAAAAGGCATAGCGGAGAAGAGACCGACCCTAGTGGCCCAGGAATGAGGCTCATGACAAAGTCTCCATTTATAAGACAAGAAAAAACCAAGCTATGACACAGAGGAGACATCATTTTCATTATCTGAGGATGATCTGATTTATTGTCTTTCTAGAGACAACTTAAAAATGACTGGAACTGATGTGAGTGCAGGAGGTGGCTGGGTACAAAACATCCATGTCTAAGCATCTGTGATTTTTCAAGATGCTCCATGTACCAGCAAAACCAAGCTTAGATCCTCAGGGTGGAGGATCAACTCTGCCGTCTGTAGGCATGCATATATGTATATACTTATTTCGTATACATATCTGCCATTTCACTTACTATTTTTTCTGAAATTGGGATGTTTTCATGACCATTGCTTATATTACATATAATAGACTTTTTTTTTTCTTTTCTGGAAAGACATCAAGTTAATGGTGCATTTTCTGATCAACGTTGTCTTCGAATGAAGGCAATGGGACTCACTTGAAAAAATGCACTTGGCCAGGCACGGTGGTTCATGCCTGTAATCCCAGCACTTTGGGAAGCCCCAAGATGGGCAGATCTCTTGAGCCCAGGAGTTTGAGGCCACCCTGGTCAAAATGGTAAAATGCTGTGTCTGCAAAAAATACAAAACAATTAGTCGGGCATGGTGGTGGGCACCTGTAGTCCCAGCGGCTCAGGAGGCTGAGGTGGGAGGATTGCTTGAGCCCAGGAGTTTGAGTCTACTGTGAGCTGAGACTGTGTGATTGCAATACTACATCCCAGCCTGGGGGACAGAGCAAGACCCGTCTTAAAAAAAAAAAGAAGAAAGAAAAATGCATTTATTTGTAAGAGTCACAGAATGATGAAGTGTAGAGTGTTATTGATCAGGAGGTGTGTGAGAGCATCGGCGGGGCCCTTTTCAGCATGAGACCTGGAAGGGACGGGGCAGCCCCTGCTCTGGGCAAGGACTCCACGGTTAACATGCCAGGTCTCTGGGGAGGGCACTCTAATGTGTGGTGGGTAGAATTCCAATTAAAATTCCAGAAGTCTACTTGAGGGGGAACAAAACGTTGAGTTCACTTGGAAGAATGACTGTGCAAGAACAGTCGGGAGCCTGGAAAACAAGTGAAGTGGCCCCAGGTCCTAAATATCAACACGCCATGGAACCAGGGTGATGAGAGGAGCGTGGTGCCGGTGCTAACAGAAAATAGCATCAGAGCGGAGCATTGATGGTTCAGAAATGACTCCAGATACTTAAGTATTTGTCACATGAAAAGGGAGAATGAAATCCGTGTGGAAAAGGCAGATTGTGCAATAAATGTTACTGGCATAGGTGGTTACAGTTTTGGGGGGAAAAAAATTAAAGTTGGATTCTTACCTCACAAGGAAATAAATTCCAGATGGTTTAAAGAGATAAGTGTAACACAAATGAAATGGTAAAGGAATTTGAGGGGAATATTGGTGAATATTTTTACACTCCGGGGGTGAAAAAGGCGTCTCTTAGCATAACACCTAAGTTAGAAAACAGAATGAAAATGTTATATTACTCTATATAAAAACATGAAACTTCCATATGTGACTTGCAAAGGCAAATGAAACACTGACGTCACTATTTGCAGCCAGAAATGAAGAAATGGAGAATTTCTACCTTTAATTTATGACAACACGGCCCTTGCCCTCAGCCCGGCACTACTATCAGAGCTTTCTGTAGTCGCCGATTTAATCCTTCGGCTGTCGGGGGGTGGTGAGCCCCACAGCTCAACGAGGATCCGGAAACACGAGGACATTCAGGGACTTACCTAAGAGCTACCAGACAAACATTCACAGGTGAATCAGCAGCTCACAACATAAGAAGGACAAAGGAATCTAAGAGGGAAAAGTATTCAAATTCATAGACAATTAAAGAATTGGCATTGAAATCACAGTCAAATATTGATGAATGGATTCAAGTGGATTGTCAAAAGCATCAAGCACTGCTGAGGAACGGGGCCACTGCTCACATCTGCCCTTGCCCAAACCCCGGGAAGAGGCCGGTGTGGCCAGGCAGCCCAGTGTCACATGGGGCAAGTCACTTACTACCTGGCCCTCATCTCCTCTGTAGCCTGAGGGCAATCATGCATGCTCTTCATGTTGTTGCTGTGAAGATTATGTGATTACTCCGAGATCCTGGCGTGGAGACTATGGATTAATATGATAGCTCAGATATGCCGGAACAGGGCTCTCAGGGTCCCGACTGCTGGCTTTTCCTTAGAAGTCCATGAATCAGTGAGGCAATAGGAACATCTCAGAGGCCGTCCTAGGAGGCGGCACACTTCATGGCAGTGTTTGCACACTGACGCAGATGGTACAGTCAATACACACCTGGTACAGGTGTTTGGGGCTTGCCAAATGGAATAAACCTCCCAACAGCCAAAGAATTGATTTCTTCTGCTTTCTTTGGGGATTTGAGGAAATCTCTCAGCTCTTCAGCAGAGAGAAAGAAGGAAGAAAGGAAGGAGTATAGGAAGGGAGGGAGAGAGGAGGGGGAGATGGAGCGGGGTCATCATGTCCTGCCCCAGGTGTGATGACAAATCCAACAGCCACTAACACCCAGAGTCCTGGGGGTGCTTAGGATTCAGGGCTCCCACAGATGGGCTCAGTGGTGCTGAGTTCATGAACCTTCCGCATTTGGGATGGGCCTTCCAGAAACTTTCTGGTTCCTTAGTCATCCCTGCCTGGGACAGTTGCCCACAGCCCAGGGGACTGGATGAAGGGGGCAGGCGCAGCCCACCCCAGGTCCACGCCATGATGGACTTCTCCTGAGTGTCCTCCCAGCGTTGCTGTCCTGGCTCCAGACCTTTCTCTCTGCTGCACATTCTCGAGTCTTTGGAGGCCAAAAAAGAATCCTCCTCTCCTGGTGGCTGTTTTAATTTCCCGGGCAGATGCTGCCAACTCTGCCACCTCAGGGCAGCAGCCGGGGCCGTCTGCACAGTGTGGGGGAGCAGCCGCCCCCCAGCCCCCACTGGCTGTTCCACTATCTCCTCCGCGCTCTCATTTTGGGGGCCTCCTGGGCCTCGTCTCGTCCTCTGGTGGGGACGCTGGTCTCTGTGCACCATGACATTAGCTTTCAATGTCACAGTCTTGGCCTGGTCCCACGGAGGGCAGAGCCTGGGCAGAGGCTCCATAAATGAATGAGGAGACTGATGAGCCAGGGCAGGACTGAGAGATGATAGAGAAGAGACAGGGTCCATGCAAAGACGTTATTCTTGTGGGGCCCGGGGCTTCCCCCTGAGGCCTGCCGAGGAGGAACACGCTGACCCCGTGAGTTCCCATCCCCCTTGGACCCCTTTGGGGTCAACCCCTGCTCCAGGTTCCAGGCAAGGTGACCCTGAAGTGTGCCTGTGTGAAGCCGACCACCACCTGTGGAACTGGCCACTGGTCACGGCAGCAGAGGCTGGGGTGAGACGGGGCTGGATGTGTCACACGAGAGGTGTCTCTGTTTGCACACCTGGTCAAATGGCACCTTCCCCATGGATTCTCTATATCTTCTGCTGACTCTGGACCCAGCGGTTTCCAGAGAGCGAGTTGTAGCTGGCTGTGCCATTGCAGGCTGGGGTTACACAAGCTCTCGGTCTGTATTCGAAGGGTTTTGGTAAGTTCTCTGAGTGCACGGTGAATTGTGACTGCCCTGGGCTGCCGTGAAATGAAGCTGCATTGGAGATGTGGCATCCACAAGGGAGGGCGTAATCCCAACCTGCCGGGACCCATGAGACCCTCCAGAGGCCCGTCCTCCCTTCATGCCTTTAAAAATGCTGCACGTACCCCTCTTCACTCTGCTTCTCGAGACACAGGGTCTAGAGAAGCTCGGGCTGCAGGTGAATCCCACGTTCCCGGGCAGAATCCCTCTCCTGGGTGCCGCAGCCTTTCTCAGTCTGCAGAGTGAAGGGCAACGTAGAAAGGCCTCCTGGTGCTCCCCTTTCTCCCAGGCCAGACACCGGGGTAGCTCCTCCCTGCTGGCCCCCTGCCTGCCGCTCCTGTCCCTGCCCCAGGTTCCTCTAACTAGAAAACACCCCCAACCCAAAGACAGAGAAAATTAAAGGGCTGAGCCTACAGGATCCACCTGGCCTCCGAGGGGCAAGGTTTCCCTTGTTCACACTCCCTAAACCTTCCCAGGCCCCTAGTCTGGTGACCTAACCTCCCTCCTCCATCCCGGGCATGGCCCAGGACTTGGGATGTCAAGGTTTGAGGGTTCAGAGCAGCTCTACATACCCCGAATTCATCATGTGGCCTACATGTATCAATCTGGCGTTTCCCAGCTCTCCCCAGCACATGCTCCCCCACTGGTCTGGAGGCCCAGCAGGCCTCGAGGTGGGGGCGTCAGCAGGGCTCCGACGCACTATGCAGAGGCAGATGGGAAGAGCCCAGCGGGGAGTGGACCCAGACCCTTCTGTGAGGACTCTACAAGGCCAAAGCCTCACTGCAGACCCCAGGAAGACCCTTGGGAGGGTCAGCAGTGTGAGGTGACCACTGGCATGTGAGGAGTTTGAGTCACTGTGGAATGGACACTTGAAGGAACCCTACTAGGAGAAACCCACTCTGGGTGTGTGGCTGGGTGCCTGATCCGTGGCCTTTTAGAGTGAGTGGCTGCGTCTATAAGTGAATTCCTTCTCTACTGAAACTCAGACAGGCATTGGAATGGTCAACCCCAGCCTCTTCATCCTAGGTCAACCACAGGGACCAGACCATGACTGTAAAATTCATGTGTCCTGGCCCTTGAAAGCCAGACAAAGGCAAGGTGGGCTCATTGAAGGCCTTAGAGACAATGTTGCCATGTCTCCTTGGGTGGCTGGCATTTGGCATCCACATGGGATGGCAGGCCAGTAGAAACACATGTGGAAGCTCTGGGGGCTTCCAAGATGATTCTGCAGAGGGAGCAATCAGGGGAATTCATGGTTCTGGGATCAGTTACACTCATTGGCCAAGGCAGCTGACAGACCCAAGGGTCTGGGGCCAACTGTCCAGGGCACTCTCAGTGCCTGCCTGATCCAGATATCCAGGCAGAGGAGCGGCTGCTCAGCTAAGACAAGGAGGATTTAAAAATAAATTTCATTTCTTATAAGAGTTTAAAATTTACAGAAAAATTACAAAGATAGTACAGAGAGTTCCCATACACCCCTCACTGATGAGGGGACCTTAGCATCCCCTTGGCCACTGCCCCAGCAGGAGGCACACGTGTCTGGGGTGGCCCCGGTGCCAGCCCGTTGGGGATGGGCCATCTCGTGAGATTATTCTCATGTGGTTGTCCTGTTACCGTGTCCAACGTTACATCTTCATAAGCCCTGCTGAGGGTCACGTGGCTCTCATGGGCCTGCAGTGAAGATAAACATGCCACCAGTGGACATCAGTGCATGTCCAGCCAAGGAAGGAAGGGTGATGGGGGAGAGAGGCACACAGGTACATTCATGGGAGCCGAGGGGCACTCTCTCCCCAGGGACCGCCGTCCCTGGAACTGAGCTCTCCCAGGCAATTGAGTTGGGCTGGGTGGCCCCACTCCCTCTTCCTGGACAGCCGTGAGCATCGGCAGAGAGCTTCCCAGCTTCTTCCACTCTCACTGTCTGCAGCAGGTGCATGGCCCTCTCTGCCTTGATGGCAGAAATTGTGAAATATTTTATATATATATATAATAATAATAATTTATACCTTACATGCTACTTACAGTGAGGCAAGCCCTATTAATCAATGAATATTCCCAACCACCCCCTGAGGTAGGGAGTATTGTAATTCCCATTTTATAGATGAGGAAACAGGCACAGACAGGTGCCGTATCCAGTCCAGGTTAGGGCATCTGTCCCAGAGACTGGGCAGCCAAGTGGAGAAACAGAACCTTGCTGGGCTGTTTCCAGCCACTGCGTCCTCCTTCCCGGTCATGCCCCCATCTCAGTCCCTGGGCGGAGGGCAGCAGAGCAGCCTAGGAACAGAAGAGCTCCCTGGGAGGAGGACGCCTACCCGGGGAAGGGTTGAGGCGGTAATGGCAGCTTCGGGAAAGGCTTTCACGCAATGGCGGATGCTTTATGTAAAGCGCATTCCCCAGTAGCCTAGGTGTTAAGATGGAGTTTGTGCTTCCAAGAGGAACCATGTCAAAGTCAGGAGACCCTGGGCTGTGCTGGGGAAGCCGGGCCCTCTGGGATGCTGGCACTCACAGTGTGGCTACGGTAGCCAGTGGTTTGCGGTGGCAGCAGGCAGCCTGAGAGGCGTCGGCACCCCGGCTTGCTTGTGCTTGTACTTCGAATGCACTGCACTCCCCTGTGCTCCTGGGCATCCTGGCAGATGTTAGCACACTCTGTAAATGATGATAAATAGCAGAATGTGGTAGGGACAAAGGCTACTTGACCAAATGCACTGAGAACCAGGTGGGGGCTGTTGGGGAGACTTGTGCCAATGGGCTGCAGCCTTTACGGCCCTGGGCTGGGGGTTGGTTAAAGAAGCAGGCACATGGCTGGTGTCTCCAGGACAGGTCACCTGACTTGGCGAGGGGTGGGGGCTGTGTGCCCAAGGTTCTGTCCTGGTCTCCTGTCTCACCCCCCCACCCCTGTACTCACTGTGCCTCTGGGACAGGTGGGTGACAGGCCAGCCAAATAACAGGCGCATTGGGAGAAGGAAGACCTGAAAATGCCTGAAGGAGGCCCCTTAAAACACCTTGGGTTCTACAGTTGAGTTTGAAGCCATTCCCATGTGACTTTGACCCTATGAGTCACCTACAGACACAGGCATAGGACTCAGTTTCCACATAGTCATTAGCACCATTAAGAAACGTGTTTGGGAAACAGAGAAGGAGGGAGGAGAAAGAGGGAGAGGGAAGAAGACAGGAAGAAAGAGAGGGAAAAGAGAGAGACAGAAGGGGAAGGCAAGGTGGAGAAACAGAAAGGGACAGAGAGAGGGACAGACAGACAGAAAGAGAGAGTCAGAGAAAGAGTCAGCAAGTGAGCGAGTGAAGAGAGAACAAGCATCGGCCTTGGCAGGTCATTCCACTTCTGATGGCTGATGCTTTCATTCATTGCGTTTCCAGTTTCATCTGGGAGCACTTTGCAGTGAAGCTAATTGCATGTCTTCCTTATGCTGTGGAATCACGGGCCAGAGTTCCCCTGCTTTTGTTGTGGTGAGAGGAGATTTCTTCCCAAAGCTCTCAGAGCCGACCCTTCCCCGAACAAAGGAGGACGGAACATGGACATGTCCTTTTGATCAAGAGATGGCTTTGCTCTATTTCAGGCTAGAGAGGCTTGGCAGAGGCTGCCCCGTGGTCCGTGCCCCGTCCACGTCTCACAGGGGTAGGTGGTCCCTTTCTTGGCCCAGCTGCTGCACAGGCTCCATTGAAAGTTCTCCGGGGACCATCCCAGGGCCCTGGTCCTTGCTTCCCTTTCTCCAGTGTGTACTTGTCAGGAGGTTTTGGACACCTTATTACACATCTTAACCATCTCCAGACGCTTCTTCCTGGCTTCCCACGGCTCTGCTCAGATCCTGGATTTCACGTGGGCTTCTCTTTCTATCAGAAGTGCCGTCTCTGTTTTCTCCCAACCAAGCTGGGGATTTGCTCCTGGGGCAGGGGAGAGAGCCTAGATGCTGCGGAGCAGTCCGCCCCGTCCTCTGCACCCTCCCTGCCCTCTCCCCCACCCCGCTCACTCTGTTAGCATTATTTATTTGTAGTCCATTTTCATTTCATAAGATCTCCTGGCTAAGAAATACCAATGAATGCCTAAGGCCATGCATTTGCCCAAACCCATGCAGTTACAGCCTTGTAGCAAGTATCTCAAACTCCCAATCAAAACCCACGACCATCACAAACCCCCACACATGGTGTTGTTTCAAAGGGCCGCATGTGTTAGGGGCGGTGTAGTAGCAGAGGAGAGAAAACCCCAAAGCGCTTTGGAAACCTCGGTGGGGCTGACCTTCAGCCTACCAGGGTGCCCCGGGTGGGGTTGCAGGAAATGTTTAAGACCCTCATCAAATGTTTTAGATGAAGTCAGACCATTTATGCTTCATGGAACTCATGTATTCTAGTGACCAAAGTATTTATATTTAAATGCTGGCCTGTGGCTCAGAAACGTAATTCTAGGAAGAAGGACATTTTTACTTTTGGATACATATTGCGCTTACCCCAGTCAGCTGGACCCTGAAGCGAACCTGAAGGGAACATGTCTTGGCTCTGTGCTGCAATGAATCCTGGAATAAGGAAACTCTCATCAGCCGCCTTAGATGGCCACACAGCACGGCACAGCCAGCTGGCAGAGGGACGCTCACATCAGCAGAAATGCTTGTCGTACTGTTTGGCTTAAAAAAAAAAGCAAAAACTGATTCTGATTAAGTTGACCTGTGTGTGCGGACCACAGTGGAGCAGGCCTGGTGACTTTTTCTTTCAACTGCTACCCTCTAGGACACACATTCCCCCATGAGGCACACTCTGGCTGGGCCTCTGTCTCTGGAGGGTAAACATTTGGATCTTCGTCAATTGGCTTTTACTTAGGTGTTCAATAAATAGCAAAACATATAACAAAGAAGGAAGCATTTTTTTTGCTCAAATACAGTCTCAAACTTTAAAGCTTGTTTTAAAGCTGGAAAATAAAAATTGTGAAAGTCTCATGACAGAGGCATTTGAAATAAATCTAAAACTTAATCCAAGCCTCTTTCCTCTGCAAGCAGAAGAAAAACATATGTCCCAGAGCCTGCTCAACTGCTCCCCCAGAAAGTCAAGGCTGTGTGACAGCCCGCCCGGCTCGGGGTGCCAGCAGGCTGAGTCTCAGGCAGTTACTGCAGCCCCCCAGCCCCCCAAGGGCTCTGACAAAAGCCAACACAGACCGGGAGCCGTTCCCAAGTCGCCGAGGGTTGTTTTCCTGAGGGGGAGCTGAGCAGCGGTCATTGAGCATGAATCCAGACTTGCTGCCCATAGTCAAACTGGGTGGAACAAGCACCTTTTTCTAGTTCCAGGCTGCCCATGAAACAGGCGTGACTCCTGATCCAGAGAGCAAAGCTCTGTGGGTGCAGCTTATTTTCTGCCAGGGCCTGGGACCCTTTGGCAAAGTGGGTAGAGGTGGAAGAGCTTCAGGAGGGAACTCATCCCCTCCAGGTCAGAGCCCAGGCCCTTCTCCCCCTCCCAGGGTCTCCGCCCCAGGGCTCACAGCTTACCCTAACCCTCAGCCCCAGTGATGACAGCTCTCAGTCTGGCCGGCAGGGCATCCCCAGCTCGAATATGAGTGTGTCCACATCCTCCCTCATCCAGTACTTCATTTGGTTTCATAGCTAAAATTAGTCCCAACCAGCTAATTCACACTAGTGTACAGACAGCTGGTAGATCCTGACCACTCATGGAGGCATCTGCATTGTTACATGACATGCTTTGCTAAATTAATTTCTACTTAATGAATTTGTTAACACTTTCCTTTTGAACTAAGACTCAGAAGAAGTTGCAAAAACGACACAGAAAGGTCCCATGGTCCATCTCCCAGCTTCCCTCAATGGTGACGTCTTGTATAACTAGGGACTATTACCCAAACCAGGAATACTTAACAGAATTGTAGGTTGGGTGACTGAGCACAGTGTGAGCACAGGTGCAGGGGATGGAGGAACACTTTCACGATCATTCTCTCAGCTAGTCCTTCTCCTCTGGCTCCAGAAGTTCTCTCAAAGCTCCCAGCAGGTTCATGATCTCCTCTGCCCCCCCCAGCTTCCTGCCACCATTGATCTCTAGCCCTCCCATTATTTGGGGTTGAGGGCTAAGGGCTGGGATCCTGACAGGAGGACCACTGCTGCCTTCCCCGGGCCAGTGTGCGCTGCTTCCACTCCAGCTAAATGAGCTCTTTGCTGGGCCGTGGGGCCGGCCTGCCTCTGGGTTCCCTCACGGCGGGGTTCCCCCACCTGAATGGTTCCAATCTGGCCATCCCAGACCCTGGTCACCACCTCCTGCTGCTCACCTGAGGTTGAACATCCCACGGCACCTCTCATTCTGCACAGTTCAAAGCTGCCTGTGGGATCAAACAGCACCCTATGGGGTCCTGCTCTTCTCAGGGCGGCCCCTGCGGGCTCTGCCTCAGTGGGGGCACCCCCTTCATGCATGTACCCCACAGTAGGTGGATCCCATGGCCTTCAGGTCTCCCCCCCCCCCAAAATGGGACAGGCTCCCTGCACTTCCCCATCGCAGCCCTGCTGTGCCGGTAACTACTGAATGGTGCAAAATCTCGATATTATCATCCCAAGTGCCTCCCTGCCCGGGGACGGTGCCGTCATCCACCCAAAGCTGTAGGCAAGTGTATCGGTGAGTTAGAAATGTTAGAAGTTCCCGTTCTGAAACCTTCCCAAGATCTCGGCTTAACACTGTTGTGATAGTAGGACATTCTCGTGGACTTCAGTGGGTCTCCTCTTTGGAAGGTTACAGGCCTGGGCTTCTCAGGTTAATGGCCCACAGGTAAGGGGCTGTTGAAATAACACCACTCACCACTCACCTGCTCCATCATCTGGAGGAATGCAGCAATAATAGCTCCAAGTTGCCTGTGATGCTCGCGGGTTCCGCTACGGCCGGGCACCTCGTGGTGGCTGGGTTGGCCTCTTAAGCTGTCTGAGACTCACGCTTCACATCCTATTGGCTCCCAGCATTTGTATCGGGAAATGCTGGCCCCATTCCCCACTTTCCTGCTTGAACTTGACTCCGCTGCCTATTGTGTTACCATCTTATTTGTGTTATTTGTGTTTGACAGAGCAAACCTTTACCCATCTTTTTATTTTCAACGTTTCAGGCCATTCTGTGCTTATGGATGTGACTTTCCGCCCAATATGAAGGCTTTGCCTGTTAGCACAGACATTTGCAGTTTTAATTTTGGCACGGCTGCTCCCACCTCTGTCCTCTTGCTTTTTGTTTTCTGTTTGAATTTTTTCTTTTGCTTTTTTGCCGTTCCCCTTTTCTCTCTTTTTATGTGGCCATGCTTGACTTGCTTTTATCCTCTGCAGCTAGACAGCAGCCTTTCTATTTTTACCCCTGCTGACAGCTACGTTTCTGGGAATAAAACGTCTGGTCGAGTCTGTCCTGTCACGGTCACATCCAAAGAGAAGGTCTTTATGTGCCTGTGTGCATCGGGTGCCAGGCATGAGCTTGTGTGGATGTGACGCGTTCTCCCTTTCGGGCCTGGAACCAGGGTGGGCTGAGTGCCTCACTCCACCCTGCACCTCGAGTCTGCAGGACTTTTCTTGAGGGCTCTGTGGTTGGAGGCAGGGTCATCTCTGCTGGACCCCCCTGGCTAGTACCTGCCAACAAGATGGCCAGGCAGAGCCGCCGTCACCGCCCATAAGCACAGGACTCTGCGGCCCCATGGGGTGCTGTCTCCCCATTCATCTCGATGACTGCCCTGGTCAGTGGCTGGTGCAATGTCAAAGGCACCCAGGAGCTGGTCAGAGGATGGAGGAAGCTGGAGCGTAGGCACAGCCAGGACGGTCTCTGGCTGGTCCGTCACATGGTGTTCTTTCACATGTACCCAGGCCCTTCTGGAAGCACAGGCAGATGGCCACGCCCTCCCCTCCTGCCCGACACTGCCAAGTCTAAGCCTCCTGCCCCCTTCGCTCCCAGTCTCCTGGCTCCTCTGAGCACCAGCCCCCAAGGGCAGGTCACCCCCTGGGCATGGGTGGATGAGGCCTGCTGGATTTGCTCTCAGGTGACCCCACAGTTGGTCCTCAGGGTGGGGGACTCCATGTGTGCCCAGGAGCACTGGGACAAAGCTCAGAGGCCTTTCTACCCAGTGGGCCTGCCCTCCCTGGATGGCACCAAACCTCCTGCATACTTGTTCCTGAATGGGCAGGGTCTTGGCTGGGCCTCTGCCTCCCACAGGGGCCCCTGGGAGGGTAAGAAGAGGAACGGGGGAGGGGCTCCTTCCTCGGGCTTGTGAAGCTTCTGCACATGGAGAGATGAATCCCTGGCCTTGAGCCTCTCATGGAGCAAAGCTTTTCTTGGGGTTGGCCCTCTCAAGTGAGTGGGCAGTGAGGGGAGAGGGTCACAGAGGTGCTCAGAGTGCAGCTTGGTCCAAAGAAGCCCCTTTCTGAGCCCCATTCTTATTACATGCAGGCACCTGAACGGGCTGCCTCCTCCTCCTGCCACAGTGAAGATTCTGGGATCTGGAGCAGGAGATCAAACAGCACCCTATGGGTCCTGTCCCCAGGAGCCTGGCCTCCCCTGGGGGACCTCAGGGCAGCGCCATCAGAGCACAGGGCATACTTCCACCTAGTGACCACTTCCAAAATGCCTCCTTGTCAATATATAGAGTCACACATGAGCAAAACTATAGCCCTCACAAAAAACAAACTCAAACTACAAAAATGATCACAGCCAAGACTTCCTGTACCAAGCAGAGTGGTGACTGATGATGCTGAAACGGCTGGGCCAGCGTCAGGTGTGAAGGTGAGAACACCGGGTTTACCAGGCATCTCCGGATAGGTCAAGTGGCCCGGCCCTCAGCAGGGTTGTCAAATAATGCATTTTACAAGGAGATTTGACTGTTTCAAGTAAATTCTTAAGCAAAAGAGAACAGTAAAGTACTCTCAACAAAGTTTAGACGCTCTTAGGCACACAGACCCCAGCATGGGTTGGTCTATCTGTGATTCTGGCAAGACAGCGCCCGATGACTGCCTGCACCATTGGCTCTGATGACTTCATCCGAATAATTCCTTCCAGTTTGTCTACACCGTGAATTTGCAAACACCACAGGAATGAGCCCTGCCTGGGACCTTTCGGGACACCATCCTCGGCGTGGGTGTGAAGGCTGTGTAGCTCCAGGGCCACTCCTTCCCGGGGTCTCTGCAGCTCGCAGTCAGCCCAGTCAGCCTGGTCACCCCTGTGTGGCACAGGAGAATGAGGGGGGCGAGCCTGATGAGGGTGCAGGCACCCGTGTAGACACCAAGCAGTGAGGAGTGGAAAAGTGCTTCCCCATCAACGCTGCCCCACTAGGGAGTGTGACATCTGTGCCAGCTAGACGGCTCCCTCACCCCTGCCTACCAGATTGATAAGTGCCCCCGGAATAGTGGACACAGCCCAAGAAGGGGCCAGCCAGGACCACAAAGTGAGCCTGGGAGAACTTGTGGGGGGACTTGCTCTCCCCTGCACTCATGGTCTCCTCCTCGAGTGAATGACACACTTGAGTGACACAGCCTGTGACTCTGTCTCACCCACAGACGCAGGCAGCATGTTGGTGTATAAGCAAGCAATGCGGGCAGCATGACCATGTACATGTAGAGACGCAGGCAGCAGGGCTGTGTACACACAGGCACATGAATCATGTCTGTGCACATGCTGAGTATGCTGGCAGGTCATCTGTGTATGTGTAGATGGTGCAGGCAGCATGCCTATGTACATACAGGCACATGAATCATGTCTGTGCACATGCAGAGCATGTTGGTGGTGTGTCTGTGTATGTGTAGATGGCGCAGGCAGCAGGGCTGTGTACATACAGGTACAGGATCATGTCTGTGCACATGCAGAGTATGCTGGCAGCATGTCTGTGTACATGTAGATGACACAGGCCGAGCATCCGTGCGCATGTAGACACGTGCAGCAGACAGACGCAGTGCGCTCTGCCCAGCTCCCTATCACTCTCCCTGGTCCGGAGCGCCTCTCCCTCAGCTTCTGTGGATGTTTCCCTCCACCGCAGCACCTGCTGCTCCTCAAACTGCCCTTGAACTATTGGAGCCAAAGGGCCTAGGGGGTTATGCCCTCAGCCGCCTGTGGATGAAGCATCCCAGCTCCCCTGCTCAAGGGACAAGCTCTTCGACCGAGGGTGTGGATGACAGGGTAGCTTGTGCCCCAGTGCTGCCCAAAGGGTCTGGCTGGGCGGGGCTTGTGCTGGAAGTGGCAGCCTGGCTTGGCTCCTCCCCCTGACCCCTCCCCTGACCTCTCCCTGACCCTTCCCTGGCCACCCCCCAGGAGCAGTTTCTCCCTGGACACATGTACAGGAATCCTGCCTCATGCCAGTGTCTGCAGAGCGTGACCTAAAGCGAAGCTCTCTGTGGGGCCACAGGTCCCACGTCCACGCTGCCGAGCTCCACCGGCTGGCCTCTAGCCCACACAGTGGCAGCTTCCTTCCTGCCTGTGGCCTGCCCCACCTTCTGCCAGCCTTGCACAGGCAAGTGAGTGGGAGGAGGGCATCACGCAGCCTCCCCAGATGGCCCCAGGCCACCCACACCCTCATTTCCCTCGAGCTTTGAACACGGCTCTGGGTACTTCTGAGCAGATGTGTTTAAGAGGACGTTTGCACGTGCGTTCCAGGCTTCATGTGTGTCTTCCACTCCGTCCACACTGGGGCTTGCTGCAGATTGGAGAGTGCTGCCGTAAAAAGCAGCACTTTGGGAGGCTGAGGTGGGCGGATCACCTGAGGTCAGGAGTTCAAGACCAGCCTGGTCAACATGGTGAAACCCTGTCTCCACTAAAAATACACACACACACAAAATATCTGGGCGTGGTGGTGGGTGCCTGTAATCCCAGCTATTTGGGAGGCTGAGGTAGGAAAATAGCTAAAACCCTGCGGGTGGAGGTTGCAGTGAGCCGAGATTGTGCCATTGCACTCCAGCCTGGCCAACAGAGCAAGACTCTGTCTTGATAAAATAACTAAAATAAAATAAAGAAAAGCAGCACAGAACTCAGGGCCTGCCACTGCCTGTGTTTTCCCCACGTGGCCCTGGTTGCACATGCCTGGACTGCCTCTCTACCCAGAGGATTGGCGTCCTGAGGCCCAATGTGGGAAGTCCCTTCTGGCTGTGGCATTTCCGGCATTTTCTCATGCCTTGTCCATGCCTGGCATGCTGCAATACCCATGCGGCAGGTGACACTCACACCTAGTGGAGTGTGTCTATGTCCAGTTCATAATAATCAGTATAATAATCAGAGTTCCTAGAATCAGCATGGATTCATGGACCCTGGAGGGAGATGGCATTGCTGGGAGGAGGAGGACGTGGCAATGAGAGGCAGCTGCTGCTCCAGGCGGGCACCAACCGATTCATGGCCCTGGCGGTTTAACGTGAACGAGGCGTCCTGAGCTTTGATGTGGAGTTGGGGGTCAGGAACATCTGGGCGGCCAGAGAGGACCTGAGAGAGTCAGCACTCGGGGGAGGGGGGAGGAAGGCTGAGGAGGCCTCTCCTATACTTTTTCCAAGGTCTGGCTTCAATTGGATCCTGTTTCTGTAAAAATAAAAGAAATTCATGGTAATGTAACAACAACAAAAAATCTCCCAGTGGGTCTGCGTGAAACAAGCTTGCAGGAGAAGAAACAGCAAAGCTCCCGGGACGGGGGCAGCCAGGCAGACGCATATGCGCCCCAGGTGCAGCTGCAGGCCGGAGCGGCGAGGCCTGGAGGCGGATGCCACTCAGGACAGAGGACAGGGACAAGGCGAGGCTGGACCCACTGTGGGGTGCCGTGGCCCATCTCTAGGCTCCCAGGTGGTCACTGGCTTCTGGATTCTACCCGTCCTTTCGGGACAGGCAGCATCCCCAGAGGCTCCTCCAGCCCTGAGGGTCTTCCTGGGCTACACACCCACCTGCTGTCACTCCATCTGAGGGGCCGGGCCCTTCCTGATGCTAACACCCAGTCATCATCCTCTTGCACAAACCTCTCTCCATCACCGAAGGTGACCTGTGCCTTCTCTGCCCTGCCCCACCCTGCTCGTAGCCTGCAAAGCCCTCCATGGGTGTCCCGGGCAGTGCTGGCGTTCCTGCCTGGCTCCCCACCCCATTGCGCTGCACAGGCCATTACCTCCCTGCCTCCTGGTGGGTCCCAGCCTCTGATGTTCACTTCACTCCTTCCAGAATAATTGTTCAAAGAAACAGCTGGGGATCTCCGTTCTGCTGCACTACCTTTGAAACTGCCCACCGTTAGTGGACAAAGGTCACACTTTCAGCCTGGCCTTCAAGGCCCTCATGACCTGGTCCTCGTCTGCATCTCAGCCTTGTACCCTGTTGGTGCAGCTGGCATCCTTTCCCTAAACAGCCAAGCAGGTCACACCAGGGGGACTCAGCAAGGTATTCGCTGACCACTGGGAAAATGAGAGAACAGGGTGAGGACATGGCTGGGGCGAGGCCCGCTGTGAAAATTGGCTGGTTCTGAGCCCATTTTGCAGGTTACTTGAAGGTCAGACCATGGGGCGTCAGCAAGCACAGACTCAAGCTGAGGTGACCCCAGTCCTCACGGGCTCCAGGTGGGAGGGGTGTGGCTTCAGGCATTGGGGGGTGGGGGCAGACACAGTAGAGTCCCACCAGCCTCAAGTCTCCCCCTCGACCCTGGTCTCCAGACCTCCAGGTCCTAATGCCACACCTTCTGGATGACTCTAGAATCCTCCCTTCCCCGCGCCTGCCTCCCAGGCATGCAGGAATAGCAAGCACACATGCCCTGGGTGCCCCGTCCCGACTCCTGTGCCTTGCTTCGCAGGCCTATGCTTCCTGCCTCCCCAGGCACGGCGTGCCGCGGATCGGATGTGAGTGTGGCCTGTGCTGGATCCTGCAGGTTGGAGTCCGGCTCCAAGGGTGTCTTCTCCAAGCCGATCTTTCAGCCTCACTGTGCATTCCATTCTCACCCCTGGTTAGCTGGAAAATGGATTCTTGGGTCTGCAGTGAGGTGAGGCCAAATCCCATATGGGTAGCTTGAACTCTCCCTGAGCCCTCAAAGACTGATGCTGGCTGGGGGCTATGGGCTTCTGCAGAGTGGCCAGGTGACCTACTTTACGGCAGAGGGCGGGACAATGGTAATGGGACAAGACCTTAGATGCTGCTGCTGTCCATCCACAGGAAGGCAAACTGCTTCTGATCCTCCTTTCTAAGACTGGAAACGGACACATTCGCCTGGGCGGAGCCTGCCTCTCTCCCCCACCTACAGCCCTGCTGTTCTGCTCTGGCAAAGATACCACATCTGGCCCAGCAGCTGCAGCTGGGGGGTAGGGGTTGGTTGGGTCTGTGGGAGCCCATGCAGTTCTCGAGGGTGTGGGCTTCCAGAGGGGCCAGACTGGTGGATTCAATGGGGTAGGCAGAGGCCCACATTCCTGATCTTTTAGGTATCTGACAGTGGCAGACGTTTCTGTGTTCCCAGGATGCAGTACGATTTTTAACTTACTGTCTTGGCTGGGGAGGGGGAGTGTTTCCCACGGCTTCCACTCACTGTCCCTATGCTGTACCAGCTGTTAGCCGTTGGCCAAAGAGCCAGTACAAGGTGGTGCCAATGACCAAGTATGTCCATTCCAATCATGGGTTTGAGAAGGAGGGAGGTGACTCTCTGGTGGACCCCAGAACACCCTGTGATGCATAGCTGGGCTGGGACTTCCTTTATTACCTGGCCTCCAGCTGCTCTCACTTGAACAGATGAGCATGTTTCAGGTCCCCTGGCATCAATGTCAACCCAGACACAGAGTCCCACCGCCCTCTCATTGCCTGACCTTCCCCTTTCCCACATCGCTTTGGGTCCCCGTGCCTCCACCTGGGCTCTGCTATTTCATGACTGTGTCATCCTCATTGTATGAGAGCCTCGTCCTGCACCTCCCGCCGTCAGCCCCAGCCTCCCCGGAGCTCCTCAGCGAGCTGATGCCCTGCATTGCTGCATCCCTGGTTGCTTTGGTAAATGGGATGTCCCCAGCAGCTTCCTGCTGAGCACAGTCAGTGGGGACTTTCTGGCCTCGAGTAGCAGGCCCCCTCTGGCATGGCCATTTCTCTGAATTTTTTGATCCCTTCTTCCATCCTCTGGCACTGTGGGTCTAGATTTCTGCTGCGTTTAGTTTATGGGTCGTTGCTTTCTCCAAGCTCCCAAGAGCCAACCCAGCAGCACATTAGCACCGTCTCCTGGGGCCTTGCCAGAATACTGAACACTGGATCAAGGATGACGCTCCCCGATGAATAAACTCTCCCTTGGTCAACCCATGTTCTCCCACCCGGATCCAGCACCCTTGGGTTCTGTCCTCTACGTCTTCTGCTGACCTTGCTGGTACCTAGTGGCTAAGTTCTGCAGCTCCTTTGGGCTAGAGTTCCTTTCTTCTCTTCGGGGGGTCCAGCCCATTCCTACTAGGGTAATTTTGTGATTTATTCCTAGTGTGGAGAACCAGGAAGGAGTTATGAGAAATAGATATATTTTAAGGCTAAAATATACCATGAGGGATTGTTTCCATGTAAATTCAGGTCTATAAGGGTCTTAATCTTATCGATTTTCAATCTGTCTCTTCTTTATTTCGTGTTGAAAATCCTAGTTCCCACCAATGCCAGGCTTTTCCTTTTATCTCGAAATACATGTCAAGAGTCTCTGCAGAACTATTCCCAGCACCGCCATCAACAATGCAATGACCGAACGGACTTTATGGTTCTTTTTGTCCTTTGAACATGGATATTCAAATTGTAGTCTTCATTCTCAATGGTAGCTTTCAGCATTATGAATCGTTAAGACAAAAATCCCCAAACAATGTATTGTTCCATTTGTCCCCAATTCTACTTTGTGTCTTTTAGGAGTATTTAAAGGTTTCTCTCATTTTGCACATTTTTGTTAAATTTTCCTAAATTTTATCTTTTGCA
The DNA here is from genome assembly GCA_036589455.1 of Ateles fusciceps. NCBI lineage: Eukaryota > Metazoa > Chordata > Mammalia > Primates > Atelidae > Ateles > Ateles fusciceps. Next base: position 3,074,158 of record JAZHEH010002010.1, on the reverse strand, counting down.
TTATTGTAATTTTATGTGTATTCGTATTTTCTGATGACTGTATGTATGTAATGTATTAATTTTGCCTGATATATAAATGAATCCTTTCATCATCTGTGTTTGTTTCATTGTTGATTCCCTTGAGTTTTCCGGGTGTACTATTGCATCATCTACAGATAAAGATGGTAAGCGGTACTATTAATAGTTCTTTCCTAACCTCATTGTGTTATCTAATACCTTGTGATGCATTGTCATGCTGTTGTGAGCTAGATGACACTCTTGCCTTTGCTCTGATTCTGGGGAAAAATGCATCCAGCGTTTGTCCATTAAGTAGATTGCTGGACTCGGGGGCTGATAATACATACTTCATTGGTGGCTATCAATGTTATATTTCATAAAGGCTGGGCATGGTGGCTCATGCCTGTAATCCCAGCACTTTAGGAGGCCAAGGTAGGTAGATCACTTGAGGTCAGGAGTTCGAGACCAGCCTGCCCAACGTGGTAAAACCCCACCTCTACCACAAATACAAAAATTAGCTGGGTGTGGTGGCGGGCACCTGTAATCCCAGCTTCTCGGGAGCCTGAGGCAGAATTACTTGAACGTGTTAGATGGAAGCTGCATCGCACAGAGATTGCACCGCTGAACTCCAGCCTGGGTGATAGAGCCATACTCCGTCTCAAAAAAAAAAAAAAAAATTATATTTTTAAAAAATAATTTGCAAGTTGTTTTTTATTTTTTATTTCTTGGTGTCTGGAACAATTTAAGCAGCATTAGAATTATCTGGTCTTTGACAGTTTGGTGGAATTCCCTGCAAAACCATGAGGGCGGGCCTGCCTGCTGCTATTTTGTGGTTTAGTTCTTTGATAACCTTCTACATTTCATCTGTGGAATGGTCTATTTAAACTGTCTCTAATAGGATTAATTTTGATAAATCATGTTTTCCTAGGAAGTTATCCCAACTTTGAGGTTTTCAAATTTATTTGCATAGAGTTTTGCCAAGTAATGTAATGAAAACAATTCTTTTATTTTAATGGTTATTTCACCCTTGTCATTTCTTATTTTGCGTATTTGTGTTTCTTACCTTTTCATGATTAAGCTAGCTTGTCGTTTGTCTTTTTTTTCCTCTGTTTTCAAATAACTGACATTTAAATTTATTTATTAATTTCATTAAAAATTTTTTCCCAACTAATTAATTTTGGATTTTATCTTTATTATTTCCTTCTTTCTGCTTTCTTTTAGATTGCTTTCTTTGTCTTATTCTGACTCACAGGATAGAATATTTAATCTACTTCCTTTTCACTCTGTTAGTAATTTAAGCATTACACTATGAGGTTTCTTCTGATTACTGCTTTGATTTTTTTTCCTGTTGATTATACTGTGGCTTTTCCATTATCATCATTTTTTAGGAATTCTCCAATTTAGGTTTGTTTTTGCTCTTTGACCTTAGAATTTTTAATTGACAGGTTTTTATAATTGTCCAGTAGAAATGCCTTTTTATTATTAATTTTGAGTTTTGTTTCACTGAGAGCAGAAAATACTGTACTAATTCTATTTTCTGAAATTTACTGAGCTCTGCTACACAGCAAAACTCACCCTTCAAGAATGGGCGCTTTTCAAGAATGTTTGCGTTCACACGCTTTCTCCACCGCTGAGATGGATGCTTGTACACCTGACGGAGTGGATCGTTTAGGCTTTCAGGACCCTTACTGATTTGTTGCTGTTCATTTAACCTCTCTTGAGCTGAGAACGGCACGTTAATGTCTTTGAATAAAATAGAAACACGCTAATATAAACTTTATTTCTGTTTATTTGTTTCTCTGTCTTTCTTCCTGCCTCTCCTGCAGTTTCTATTTATGAGCTCTGTCACCTCATTTGGAACACGAATATTCAAATTGTAATCTTCATTCTGAACGGCAGCTTTTAGAATTAGGAATAGTCATTTTTGTCTCATTTAAGGCTGCTTGGCCTGAATTCTACCTCCTCCTGTATCAAGAGCACAACCCTGCTTTCTTTCTGTTTGCATAGTCCCTGCTGTTTTCAGCTTTTCAGAATCGTGATCTTTTAGGCATGTTTTATATACAGCACAGAATGGGCCTCTGTTTTGTGAGCTAGTCTTAAAATATTTTCCCTAGAGAATTAATGAATTAAGCCCTTTAAACGTATCACTGTGATCACAGGACAGGCTCCAGCTCTTTCCTGTTATTCAGTATATATGCACCACGTAAAATACATTCTATGTACTTGAGCTCTTTTACCATGCTGTCTGCTTTAAGTTGTTCTTTTTGTTTTTGTTTTGTTATTCATTTGGTATTTAGGAAAGATAGTATTTTCATATAACTTTATGGATACCATTATACTGGAATATTTATATAATGTGTATCTTTACACATTTTGTACCTTCATATTGTGTCCGCAGTCCTCCCCTCTTTTATTATTTAGGCTTCTAGGATTTTGTTTGTCAGTCTTAATTATACGTTTTGACTCCCACCTGCTATCACCTATTTTTACTGTAAATCAGTCAATGAACTTATTCTCATTTTCTCCCAATGGTTTTCTACTTTGTCAAAGGATATAACTTGTATAGACTATTTTTTTTGCTCTTATTTCCACTGCTTTTTGTTGTTGATAGTCTTAAATCTGTAGGGTATCCATTGGTTTGAAAAGGAGACATATTTTGGTTTTTACAGATTAAATGTCCTTGAAAACATTGTATACATTTGTTTATGCTTTAAGACTTTTTGGAGATCCCATGCAATTAAATACATCCTGTATTTGCTCAAGTTCTGCCACATTTTCTCTCTTTTCTTTCTCTAGGAGCCCATTTATGTCTTAGATCTCTTCACCTTGTCCTACATACTTTTCCTTTATTCTTCCTTTTCCTTCTCTGTGTTTCCGTTTAGAGATTTTCTTCTGCTCTTTAAGTTCTCCAATTCTCTCTTTAGCTGTGTCTAATCTACTATTAAATTCATTCACTGTTTCCTTGTGTTGATTGTATTTGATCATTTCTATGACTTCTATTTTTTAAAAACTTCAGGTTCTTTGCCAAATTTTTTCATTTTGTTTTTTGTTACTTAAGTGTATTAGTAATAATTATTTTAAATTTTATGTCTGATTGCTCCATTATCTGAACCCCCTTTGGGTCCATTTCTTTTGTCTGTTGCTTCCCTTGGTTTTGATCACTTATTTTTTCTTGTCTTCCCATAAACCTGGTTACTTTTCATTTATTTCCAGATGTGGTATGTGAACAATTGGAAAGATAATTGAGATATAGGATGTTATTGTTTTTTTCTGAGAGGATTTACATTTATTTCTGGAAGATGGCTAGAGGTGTTAGCAATCCCAGGCTACCTTTACCCTATCAGGATTTGAGATAAAATTGGGTGTGATCATTGCCAGAATTATTTATTTCTGGTTCACTCATACTCTATAATCTTCAGATTTCCCCAAAAAACTCCCTCCTTGGCAGACTCTAATTTGTCCTCTTCACAGGGGCGAATCCAAGGCCCTGCCTAATTTCTTGTTCTTTTCTGCTGGAATTTGACCCTGGAGAAAAGCTGGGCTGATTTTCTTTCTTTTCCTGGATCTGTGCCTTACAATGTTTCTTTGCTCTGTTAGCTGCCTGATATCTTCCAACAGGTTTTGTGGTCCAGCTTTTCTACTTCTTAGCTGAAGGGCTGGCAGGAGCTGTTAATTCTTCCATTCCTAAAAGTGGAAATGTTAGACAGTTTTTATACTACTTGGTATTTTCCATTTTTTTTTTTTAAGACACGGGGTCTCTCTCTGTCAGTCAGTCTGGAGTGCAGTAGCACAATCACAACTCATTGTAACCTTGAACTCCTGGCCTTGAGTTGTCCTCCTGCTCCCGCCTCCTGAGTAGCCAGGACTACAGGCACATACCAGCATGCCCAGCTAATAATTTCCCAAGTTTTTGTAGTAAACAGGCATTTGTAGAGAATTAAACTATTGAAAATAGTAGAGAGGTGTAGAAGAATTCCTATCAGGAGATCGTTGGTGAGAATCCCTGATCACTGCACTCTGTATTTCATCAAAGAAATAAAAAGGTATTGATACGCTAGGGAGTCTTTCATTCTACACCTCATGGGTCTCTATTGTTAATTTTGCAGGGAGAAAACAGAATGACTGGGAGACTAAAAACGTTGCAGGAATGTTTGCTTGGCTTCTCTGCCAACCAGATGTCTGTACTGCTGCCCTAAAACATACTGGAACATAATACCTTTCTGAAAAATCAGTCCAATGTTTTGCAATATGGACAGTGAAGTCACCTGAATTGTTTTTAAAAATCAATATTTTGAGTATTTCTTTCCATGTATCTTGAGTTTTCACCTCATTTTTGCTAAACTTACTTTTTTCTCTTTTGCTTTTGGATCAGCTGAAAAGCCCATATAAGTTTACACCATTAATAGCATATAGCACTGTGACATTTTGCAACTTGAAGCCAAGTTAAACATATGGATATTTTAATGTTATTTTGTTGAAAACCTTTCTTTGGAATGCCTTTTATTCACTGTTAGGCAGATCTAATTTTAGATGGATTTTTAGCTTGCATGTTAAGCACATGATTTGGGATGTCTGAACATTCAAGAAGGGGCCAAATCTCTCCTAGGGGAGCAGGAAAATCCTTGGGTTGCACTGGAATTTTTAAAAATATTAACTATTGCTGCAGTAATACTAGTCATTCTCCTGGGCTTCCAACCATCTTACTTATAGCACATTTCTATTATAATGGAACTTAATCTGCAAATTTAAATACATAAAAATTAAACTGACAGTCTCGATTTTCATGTTTATCATCAACGTAAGTTTTAAAGGAGATACAGTTTGCCTGTGAGCTGCTCCAATAACTCTTGATAGTGTCTCTCTGCACCCTGCCCACCCAAGGGTCACAGGTGACCTCTGCAACAATTCATGCAGCGATCGTTAACTGGATACTTATTGTATGTGTGATCCAGTGCTGGGGACTCTGGAGGCTGCAACTCTGAAATAACACGCAGTCTTTGCAATCTCCCTAGACGGACAGGGTCATGCAGCACTTGGCTGCTCCCATACAGAACAGCATGGAATGGTGAGTTTAAGGGAGACTTTCTACAGGCAGCTATGACAGTCTCTACATCGCAGGGTTGTTTTGGGAGTCAAATAAGATACTATATAATAATGAACTTAGTTCATTGTCTGGTTCGTAGAAACCTCTGAGATATCTGTTTGATGTTTTTACTACTATTGGAAATCTTGAACTGTTTTCCTCATATGACCCAGAAAAGATGCTCGAACCCTTCACATTTTCTTTCTGACTCCACAATTATAAATCTAAGAAGTGCTTTCCTAGAGGAAACTTTGTCAGAGACAGAGAGCATTGTGGGGGGTCTTTGATTTAACACAGGGTTGTGGTGGGTGCTGGGGTAGGTGCCTTCCAGCAGCCAGAGGTGGTGGCCAGGAGGCAGTGTGGAAAGCCGTGAAGGTCGGTGTCAGGAGAGCAGGTGAGATCCCAGCGAGAGAGAATCAAGCCTACCAAATTGCAGGTAGGGCACCTGGAGGAGGACTGTGGCATTGACCAAGAGGAGACGCCTGGAGCCAATCAGAGTCAAGACCACTTGGGCTTCCCCTGGCTCTCCCTGTGAGTAGACAGGCTGTCTTCACCAAGATGGGTTATAACAGAATGGACAGGTATTGTTTTATTCAGTAAGAATTCCACTTCCAAAATTGATTAGGCTTTTATTTCTGCAGTGAGAATTGATCCTGAGTTTATCTGCTCTCGTCTATCTTATCAAAATGACAAAAAAATGCGCAAAGGAAAAAAAATCTAGCAAGGGTGAGTGGTTTTAAGGCCCAGATATTTTTATTTTGGTTTAGTTTTTTTGAGATGAAATCTCACTCTGTCACCAGACTGGAGTGCAGTGGCCATGCTCTGGGCTCACTGCAACCTCCACCTCCCGGGTTCAAGTGATTCTCCTGCCTCAGCCTCCCAAGTAGCTGGGACTACAGGTGCCCACCACCATGCCCAGCTAGTTTTTGTATTTTTAGTAGAGATGGAGTTTCACCATGTTGGCCAGGATAGTCTGGATCTCTTGACCTCGTAATCCGCCTGCCTCGATCCCAAAGTGCTGAGATTACAGGCGTGAGTCAATGTGCCTGGCCAAGGCCCAGATATTTTTTAAGAAGCTTCTGGAAGATATGAAGAATTGTGATCACCTGGCAGGACAAACCAAGCAGTGCCAACCATCTATGGTCTGTTTCAGGTGGGGAGGGAGCTATCTGTGAAGTGAGCAAATGAAATGACCCAAGTGATGGGGCCAGAGAGAAGCTAGCCTCACAGAGGTGGGGCTGTCACAGCATCCTGGAAGAAGAACATGGGCGTCTTAGTCTGTTTGTGTTGTTGTAAAGGAATGTCTGAGGCTGGGCAATACACAAAAGGGGTTTATTTGGCTTGCAGTTCTGCAGGTTGTGCAAGAAGTATGGCGCTGGCATCTGCATCTGGTGATTGAGGCTGATTCCGGGGTTCAGGCTGCTTCCACCCATGGTGGGAGGTGAAGGGACACTGGCATGTGCAAAGATTCCCATGGTGAGAATGGAAGCAAGGGGTGGGGTGGTGCCAGGCTCTTTTAAATACTCAGTCCTCATGGAACGAATACAGCGAGAACTCACTCCTTATCTCAAGGACTCTGCCGAGACGTTCGTGAGGGATCTTCACCCATGACCCAAACACCTCCCATCGTACCTCACCTCCGACATTGGTGATGAAATTTCAACATGAGGTTTGAAGGGGACAAATGTCCAAGCTATCTCAGTGGGTTATCGATATGTTTAGGTGCAGTTCAATAAGTCTTCATCTTGCCGTGCACTGTAGGAAGTGGTATGGAAAACGGCAGAGAATCTCCCGTGGTGCCCACGCCCTCTGTCAGTGCAGCTCCTGGCCCACTGCAGCACCTGGGAGAAGACACGCCTTTTGTCAGCGCAGCTCCGGGTCCGCTGCAACACCTGGGAGAAGACACGCCTTCTGTCAGCGCAGCTCCTGGCCTGCTGCAGCACCTGGGAGAAGACAGGGCCTCACCTTTTTTTTTTTTTTTTTTTTTTTTTTTTTTTTTTTGAGAAGGTGTCTCCCTCTGTCACCCAGGCTGGAGTGCAATGGCAGGATCTCAGCTCACTGGAACCTCTGCCTCCCAGGTTCAAGTGATTCCCCCTGCCTCAGCCTCCTGAGTACCTGGCATTACAGGTGCTTGCCACCATGCCTAGCTAATTTTGTTTTTTTTTTGAGACAGAGTCTTACTCTGTCACGCAGGCTGTAGTGCACTGGCACAATCTCGGCTCGCTGCAATCTCTGCCTCTTGGGTTCAAGCAATTCTCCTGTCTCAGCCTCCCGAGTAGCTGGGACTACAGGCATGCACCACCACACCCAGCTATTTTTTTTTGTATTTTTAGTAGACACGGGGTTACACCACGTTGGCCAGGATGGTCTTGATCTCCTGACCCTGTAATCCGCCCTCCCACGGCCTCCCAAAGTGCTGGGATTACAGGCGTGAGCCACTGTGCCTGGTCAGCTCTTCATCTGTAACTTAAGTGTGTGGAGATCCAGATATGAAAATGAATTCTGTTAAGAGATTCCCTTAAGCCTCACTAGGTAAAGGATTGACACCTCTAATCAAATAGAATAGATGATGTAAAGCACATGTAGTAGGTTGCTTGCATTTTTAACGAAGGAATATTTTGCTATTCCTGTAAATACAAAGTAATAAATAATTTCAATATCTCATTATACATAAGATGTTCACTCTTTGTTTTAAAGCTATTTTTTCTCTAAATGGAAAAATAATCCATAATCCTACAAAATTTTCACTAAGCAAAGAAAGTAAAAAATGAAAATCCTTTTTCTTGCCTCACAAGCATCCTCTCTCTCCAGCCTGCAGCCACCACTATTGCTATAACTTGGCGTAAAGAGACTCCCCCAGGAGGTATCCCGTATGTGAATCCGTGTATCTGTAAATGGACCTGTATGTGAACGCACACACACACACACACACACCCCACATGTAAAGCAAAAACAGAATTTATGCTCTACATATCATCTTTAACTTGCTTTTAAAATTTATTATGGACATCATAAATGCCTTCCCATTTCAAGAGGTAGGAGCCAGGCTCTTTCTTCTGAGAGTTATGAATAGAATCCACTGAGAGTGGATGAACAGTGAGGCAGTCAGAGGTCGCATTGAACCCTTTCCAGGCTGGGGCTGCTGGAGAACGTTCTTTGGGCACATCAGCCACAGGGGCCCTAAGGCTGTGCAGTCGCTAGAAGACTTGCTCCCTGAAGACCCCCTCCAGCAGCAGCGGCCTTGATTGCCAAGCTCAGTGTCTGGCCTGGCCTGGCTGTGAGCCAGCAAAAAGAGCGATGCATACTCAGGTCCTGCTCCAAGTCTACCAGCTAGAACACAGGCTTCCTTCTCTGGGATTGAAGAAGGGCAGAGTCGTGCTAGGACTGTTACCTGAAGCAACCTCCGTCTACACGAAAACTCCAAGGAATATGCAATGTACGTGATCATTCCCTAATGACGGACACGTGACAGTTTTCCAATATTTCTTTTCTTTTTTCTTTTTTGAGACGAAATATGTCGCTCAGACTGGAGTGCAGTGGTGCGATCTCTGCTCACCGCAACCTCCGCCTCCCAGGTTCATGCGATTCTCCTGCTTCAGCCTCCCAAGTAGCTGAGATTACAGGTGTGTGCCACCATAATTGGCTAATTTTTGTATTTTCAATAGAGATGGGGTTTCACCATGTTGGGCAGGCTGTTGTTGAACTCCTAGCCTCAGGTGATCTGCCTGCCTCGGCCTCCCAGAGTGCTGGGATCACAGGCGGGAGCCACTGTGCCCGGCCCCTTTCCAACATTTTTTTATTGTCACTCACGCTGAGGTTAGTATCCACTCATTTATTATTTGTCTGTGGTACATTCCTAAATGTGAAACTACTGGGTTAGAGTATCTCCACATTTGACATGTTAATAGGTATTGCCAAGTTATTTCCAAAATGGTTCGATTGGTCTATAATCCTACTGAGGGCATGTGAAAGAATACTTGCTTCCTACTCTCTGGTCACCAGTGAATATTACCATTATTTACACATTTTGCTAATGTTATAGGCAAATGTATAGATGTGTATGGTATGTAGATACATATACATACACATACACACACGCATATGTACATATATGTATGCATGCACATATAAAAACCTACATGTAAATAAAATGGCTCTTCGAATCTGCATTTCTTTAACTATAAATAAGCTTAGTTTCTTTTCACAGATGTACTGGTTATCTGTCTTTTCTTTCTTCAATGACGTGCTTATTCATATTCTTTGCCAATTTTTTGTTATCTTTTTCTTTTGATAGTTGCAGTCTTTTGTATAAATCATAGATTCTAATTATTTCTTTTATATATTGTGAATTTTTCCATAAAAGCTGTCACTTGTCTTTTCACTTCATTTTAAAAATCTGTTCAAAAATTTCTCTTTTGCGTAACCTGTTAAATCTTTTTTTCTTTTTTCTGGAGATGGAGTCTCGGTCTGTCTCCTAGGCTGGAGTGCAGTGGCGCGATCTCAGCTCACTGCAACCTCTGCCTTCCAGGTTCAAGCGATTCTCCTGCCTCAGCGTCCTGAGTAGCTGGGACTACAAGCACATGCCACCGCTCCTGGCTAATTTTTTTTTTTTTTTTTTTTTTTTTGTATTTTTAGTAGAGACAGGGTTTCATCATGTCAGCCAGGATGGTCTCGATCTCCTCACTTCGTGATTCGCCCGCCTTGGCCTCCCAAAGTGCTGGAATTATAGGCGTGAGCCACCGTGCCCGGTCTAAATCTTTCTTTTATACCTTCTGGAGTTTGTGCATTTAGGAATTTTCTCTACTCCATGATCATTAATATATTTCTTTATTTTTTGAGTACCTATATAGAATTTTTAAAAAACATTTAACTCCTTATGTCATATGGAATTTATTTTTGCCTGTCATTACGGCAGAGAATGTCATCTTGTTTTCCTCCAGGGAGTTAGCCAACGAGCCCATCCTCTGCTCACTGATTTGATGGGCTGTATTGTTTCAAATATCAGTTCCTCATTTATGCTTGGGTCTGCTCCTCTTCTCAATGTTTCTGGTGTGTGCTGTCAAGCCAAACAACAAACACAGAGAGACTTTGTAAGAGAAAATGATGTTTACTTGGGAATAGAGTATTGCAGTGGAATATGTGTGCTATAGTAGGCTCTGTGCATATTCAAGGAGGGAAATAGAGTATCGCAGTGGGAATATGTGTGCTATAGTAAGCTGTGTGCGTATTCAAGGAGGGAAATAGAGTATCGCAGTGGGAATATGTGTGCTATAGTAAGCTGTGTGCGTATTCAAGGAGGGAAATAGAGTATCGCAGTGGGAATATGTGTGCTATAGTAAGCTCTGTGCGTATTCAAGGAGGGAAATAGAGTATCGCAGTGGGAATATGTGTGCTATAGTAAGCTCTGTGCGTATTCAAGGAGGGAAATAGAGTATCGCAGTGGGAATATGTGTGCTATAGTAGGCTGTGTGCGTATTCAAGGAGGGAAATAGAGTATTGCAGTGGGAATATGTGTGCTATAGTAAGCTCTGTGTGTATTCAAGGAGGGAAATAGAGTATCGCAGTGGGAATATGTGTGCTATAGTAGGCTGTGTGCGTATTCAAGGAGGGAAATAGAGTATCGCAGTGGGAATATGTGTGCTATAGTAAGCTCTGTGCGTATTCAAGGAGGGAAATAGAGTATCGCAGTGGGAATATGTGTGCTATAGTAAGCTGTGTGCGTATTCAAGGAGGGAAATAGAGTATCGCAGTGGGAATATGTGTGCTATAGTAAGCTGTGTGCGTATTCAAGGAGGGAAATAGAGTATCGCAGTGGGAATATGTGTGCTATAGTAAGCTCTGTGCGTATTCAAGGAGGGAAATAGAGTATCGCAGTGGGAATATGTGTGCTATAGTAAGCTGTGTGCGTATTCAAGGAGGGAAATAGAGTATCGCAGTGGGAATATGTGTGCTATAGTAAGCTCTGTGTGTATTCAAGGAGGGAAATAGAGTATCGCAGTGGGAATATGTGTGCTATAGTAGGCTGTGTGCGTATTCAAGGAGGGAAATAGAGTATCGCAGTGGGAATATGTGTGCTATAGTAAGCTGTGTGCGTATTCAAGGAGGGAAATAGAGTATCGCAGTGGGAATATGTGTGCTATAGTAGGCTGTGTGCGTATTCAAGGAGGGAAATAGAGTATTGCAGTGGGAATATGTGTGCTATAGTAAGCTCTGTGTGTATTCAAGGAGGGAAATAGAGTATCGCAGTGGAATATGTGTGCTATAGTAGGCTGTGTGCGTATTCAAGGAGGGAAATAGAGTATCGCAGTGGGAATATGTGTGCTATAGTAAGCTGTGTGCATATTCAAGGAGGGAAATAGAGTATCGCAGTGGGAATATGTGTGCTATAGTAGGCTGTGTGCGTATTCAAGGAGGGAAATAGAGTATCGCAGTGGGAATATGTGTGCTATAGTAGGCTGTGTGCGTATTCAAGGAGGGAAATAGGGTATCGCAGTGGGAATATGTGTGCTATAGTAGGCTCTGTGCGTATTCAAGGAGGGGGAAGAAGGACAAAGATTTTTAAAGGAAACATGAGGAGGGTGACAGCATTGTTTTGAGATGATCATCATTGGCTGCAAAGGTCAATAACAAGAATGACAAGGGTGGCACCAGTCTGAGGTTGGACAGGCAGTGGTCTTTCTTCTCACATGGGAAAATCATTATACCACTGCCCACCTTACAGAACTGCCCCAGTTCCTGGCCCAATCACCATTCTACTTTCTGTGTCTAAGAGCTTCACTACTTTAGACACCTCATGTAAGCAGAGTCACGTAGAACGCGTCCTCCACTTTCTGTGTCTAAAAGCTTCCCTACTTTAGATGCCTCACGTAAGCATCTAAATGTCGTAGAATGTGTCCTGTGGCCTGGCCCGTTTCCCTTTGCATAATGTCTTATGTACAATGGGATGGTCCAGCCTTAAAAATGAGGAGAATCCTGCTGTATGTGACAACATGGAGGAACATTTTCCTCTTCATTCAAACATTTCCCCAGAATAAATGCAGGCAGGCCTGTTCCATTCATTTTTTCTGGTGCCCTGTGAATCTCTTATGACCTTTACTCAGCTTGGGGAGCCCCTTTCCCAGCATCTCCTCTCCGACCATGTGTTCACACCCGACTGGACCCACTGCGCACCCATGCCCGAATCCTAACTGGACCCACTGTGCACCCTTGCCCGAATCCTAACTGGACCTGCTGCACACCCATGCCCGAATCCTAACTGGACCTGCTGTGCAACCATGCCTGAATCCTAACTGGACCTGCTGGAGAGGAGGCATGGGATTGCATGTTCTGCATCTGTACCAGCCAAACAACAATGAAAATCTACAGCATGCACTGCGTTCCATAGTGCTTTGGAGATCCTGTCTCCATTCACTCCCATCTCAGTCTGCTGGGGCCAGAAGAACGCCTCTCAAGAGCTGAACTGGGCAGGGTTGTGCACTGCAACCTGTGTGCATGAAACAAACGAGAAGCAGTTCTCAGGCAGACGAAGGCTCCGCCACTGCATGACCATTCTTTGTTCCTGAGTTTCTCCAAACCTGCACTAGACCATCAGGGGACAAATAAAAGTCAACAACCCCCAAATGAAAAGTCCTCATATAGGACTAGAGGTGGGCATCGAAATTAGTCAGCATTAGAGAGGAACAGAAAAACACTGAAGCAAAGATGATTATAAAATTGAAGGACAAAGATGAAAATAATTTGATAAGTGTACTTTACATGAGAAAAATACTTAATAATAGAGAGTCTGGATATTTAAGTCTGGGTAAATTACAGAAGATGGAGAAAGAGCAGGGATAATTAAAGAAGAATGAGAAATGTGCCAAGTGATTTATTCTATGTAGGGAGGAATAAAAAGAAGTGTTTTGGTTCCGAAGTGTGATTGTCAGCAGCAATATCATTGTAGAGCAGTGACTGGTTCCACAGATAATGACTGAGCATCCAATGATGGCCTCAGCATTGTTCTGGCAAACAACTTAGAAGACACAGAGTGCAGAAAGCTGCAAATTAAAACAAATAAAATGGCTAATTGGCAATTTGTCAACTGGCCAATTTGCCCAAAAGACAAAGGCCTTTTGGCAAAGGCAATTTATCCAAAGACAAATTGGAAATTTGGCCAAATGATTTAATGTCTTAATAGCATTATAATTATAAATAGATATTTCACTCCTCCTAATCAAAATTCAGACAATCTCAGATTTAGTGAAAAAAAAATATATCTCAGGCAGCATGGAACATAGCAAGAGCTTCAGAACCAGGTAAATTGGGTTTGAATCTGAATTGGCTGTTGCCTAGCTGTGAGTCTTTGCCCTGCTACTTACTTATCTCAACCAAAAAATGGAGATCGTAGCTGTGCCTTCGTGGATTGTAAACATCAAATGAACCAAATAGTGCCAAGCAAATCGATGCTTAACATCATATCAAGAAATAATACAAGGAGGAAGAGAAGGGATTGCTTAAAAGTAATACTTAAAATGTATTGACATGTAAAAGGAAAAATTGAAAAGTGGGGAAAAAGAGCATCTAGCTGACACAAATAAAAAAGACAGAAAAAATTTAAGAATTAATGTTTTAAAAGTATTTGAAAAGCATCACATGGAAAAAAGTTCATGTTATCATAGAATATAAAACTCATGAATTAAAAAAGTGCTAAACTTTGTTGACTGAATAATAGGTGGCTTTAAAACTGTTAGAAATATAAGGTGACAGAAACACAAATAGAGAAGAGGATATCAAAGTATCATGGGCTTTTCCCACATGAAGTGGATGAAAAGCAACGAAAAATAATATAGTTGAATTTCTCAGCGCCCTCCAGCATTGAAGACCACTGAGTAGACATCTGTAGTTAGGCAAGTCGGATTTATCGCTCAGTGTAACAAAGGAGAATATATGTCACTGGCATCTGGGCTTGTGCTAGGGATTTGGGGGAAGAGTTTAAGGAAGTGAGACTTTTCTCTGCAGAGGTAATTCTCTGATTGTTTAACCTAAGGAATCTTATGTAGGGGAAGAAAGTCAGTGTGAGGCTGTGATGGGTAAGGAAGCACCTGCCATTCCTCTTAGATGGGAGAAGGGGATGTTTTGGTATTTTACATGTGATCTCGGAGTTGTTTCTGCTTAGACAAGCCTCCAGAGTGGTGCTGTTTGTTGTCTCACTTTATCACGGTAATGAAAGGACTCCTCTGATGTGTTAGTCCATTTTCACACTGCTGATAAAGACATACCCGAGACTGGGTAATTTATAAAGAGAAAGAGGTTTGGCAGGGTGTGTGGCTCACGTCTGTAATCCTAGCACTTTGGGAGGCTGAGGCAGGAGGATTACCTGAGGTCAGGAGTTCAAGACAAGCCTGGCCAACATGGTGAAACCCCATCTCTACTGAAAATACAAAAATTAACGTGACGTGATGGCAGGCACCTGTAATCCAAGCTACTAGGAGGCTGAGGCAAGAGAATCACTTGAGCCCAGAAGGCGGAGGTTGCAGTGAGCAGAAATTGTGCCACTGCGGTCCAGCCTGGATGACAGAGCGAGACTTTGTCTCAAAAAAAAAAAAAAGAAAAAAAAAAAAAAAGAGAAAGAGGTTTAATGAACTCATAGTTGCATGTGGCTGGGGAGGCCTCACAATAATGGCAGAAGGCAAAAGGCATGTCTCACATGGCAGCAGCAAGAGAGAGAATGAGAACCAAGCGAAAGGGGTTTCCTCTATAAAACCACCAGATCTTGTGAGACTTATTCACTACCACGAGAACAGCATGGGGAAACCATCCCCATGATTCAATGATCTCCACCATGTCCTTCCCACAACACGTGGAAATTATGGAGCTACAGTTGAAGATGAGATTTGGGTGGGGACACAGCCAAACCATCTCGTTCTGTTGTTGTGTTCTACAAGATTGCCTATATTCAGCGGGGGAACACCAAGGCTGAGCTGTGAGTGTCCGGCCTGCAGCCGATGTCAGAGGCTCTTTTTTCTCTTTCTCAGACTCCTTCTCAAATTGGTAGCTTGAAATGTGCACTTTCAAAGACAGACTGCACCTTACCTGACGTATCATTGGGTTATCTGCAGAAATTATCTGGTATTTATCATTTTAAAAAATCTCATTACTGTTTTCACCGTGATTTTGTGAAGGATCCTTGCATTCCCGTTCATGACAGAAGTCGGTCTGTACTCTTCTCCTCATATCTCTTTGTTGCTGTGTTGTTTCAGGATAATACCGACCTCCTAAAATGAGTTGGGAAGTGTTCCCTGTTTTTCTGTTTTCTGAGTTTGTCTAAGAGGGCTGGTATTTGCTTCCTAAATATTTGATAGATTTCTAGTGAAACGATTAAGTCTGCTGTTTTCTTAGAGGGAAAGTCCTTAGTTATAAGTTCAAACGGTTCAAAGAGATATAGGATTATTCAGACATTGTATTTCTAGTAATAGTTAATAAAACACTTCAGTATGTAGTACAGATTAGAACTCAAACATAGTTAGTACTAAGCTTTCAAAAGAAACCTGCTAATGAGGTTATATATCTTGATGCAAAAACTGTGATAACACTAGGGAAAGTACAGGGGAAAGAAGAGATACATTTAAGAATTAACAAGGCATAGTCCCCAAATAAATATAAGACGTCAGGGATACAAGAGAAGCATGCCTAGGCTGCCTGCTGAATTTCCGGCTTCTGTAAGTGTGCTTTGGAGGTGTAGACAGGAAGAGCAGCAGGCTCAAGGGACAGAGATGCAGCTGTTGCCTAGACTCACGGGATCTGAGATGCCTTTCTGGCATTCAGGTGGATGACCTCCATCAGCAAGGGCTCCATGGCAGCAGCTTGGAGGAGGACGGGGTAGGAGTCAGGTTAGGCATTTTCAGCAAAAAGAGGGCAGCTGGAGCCTGCGGTGTGGATGAACTCACCCAGGGGACGGGCAGAGAGTTTACTCAGAAAGGACCAGAAAGCATCAGGAGCCAGGGAAGACTTAGAAGTATATGTTTTGGTGGATTATCTGCTTGTTAAGGTAGGTGTGTGTGTGAAGTGTATTCAAGTACTATGGCTAAGGGGCTGGGTAGGAGGGAGATTCAGAAGAGAGAGGTGATGATTGATTAAATAGGTTTTCAATGAGAGTTTTAGTAAATCCAAGGCTCTCAGGCTGAATTTCTCCTTAGAAGAGAGGGCAGACACCTTGTCCTCAACAAGAAGGAAGGTAGGAGGACAGAGTAGGGAAGGGCTCCGCCACGGAGCTCTTGGGCATCCCCCGCATAGGTGAGCCTCAGCACAGTCGGACCCAAGTCTTAGCAGAACACCCTGTGATGCTTCCTGGGATTCAGCAAGCAGGGCGGTCTTGTGAGGGTCATCTCCAGGTCCTTTTCCATCCAATTCCCTGTCCTGCAATCAGAGACTCCCCGTCTTGTGAGTGGCTGCCACAAGGCACTGTCTCGTGCACTTCTCTGGTTCCAGTGAGAGACAGGACTTTCCACCTGCCCCGCTTAGGGCACAGCTGCAGCTATGAAGGTGTTTGCTGTATTTGAGAGCTAGCTATTCCAGGATGGAGCAACCCACTGCCATGTCTGTCATCTGGCTTCTCCAATTCCGTATCATCCTAAGGATGTGGGAGGCCGATATTATGATGTTGCTGCTTACACTGTTAGTGCAACTCGTAAACAGTCTAAAACCATCTCCACATTGACCAAATCTATACGGTCTGGATGTAGGTTTCATGTTGAAACCTCATGCCCTATGCAATGGTATTAGAAAGAGCAACTTGGGAGGTGATTACCTCAGGAGAGCGGAGCCCTCATGAATGGCATTATTGCCCTTATAAAACAGACCCCAGAGAGCTCGCTGGTCCCATCCACCCAGTAAAGACACAGCAAGATGGTGCCATCTGTAAGTCAGAAAGTGGGCCTTCACCAGACATGGAGTCCATCTTGACTTTGGACTTCCCAGCCCCCAGAGCTGTAAGAAATCCATTTCTGTTGTTTATAAATACTCCGCCTGTGGTATTTCGTTATGGTAGCCTGCACGGTGTAAGGTGTGTGGCCACTCAACCTTGTGATGGAGTCAGCGCTGCTGCTGGGGATAGTGTAAGACTTGAGGGGAAGTGTGGGCAAGGGGTGGGCAAGCCGGTGCTCCTTCTGTCTGAGAAGTGGGTGAGGTGTTCTGGGGTGGTGGTGAAGAGAAAGTTCAGGAGATGGTGAAAGCTTTGAGTGGAAAGTTTATTATTTTTTAAAATTATTTATTTGCTTTTTTTGAGCCTGGATCTCACTTTGTCCCCCATGCTGGAGAGCAATGGTGCCATCATCGCTCATTGCAGCCTGAGACTTGGGCTCAAACCATCCTCCTGCCTCAGCCTTCTGAGTAACTGGGACTACTGGTGTGCATCAACACTTCTGGCTGCTGTTTTCTTTTCTTTTCTTTTCTTTTGTTGAAATGGGAGTCTCACTACATTGCCCAGGCTGGTCTCAAATTCCTGACCTCAAGTAATCCTCCTGCCTTGGCCTCCCAAAGTGCTAGGATTACAGGCATGAGCCACTGTGCCTAGCCTAGAATGGGTAGGTTAGAATGGACCAGCGTCTCTGTGTATGCCTGTGTCCTGCAGGAAAGACCCAAACTCTCTGGCGGCCTTGCTACCCAAGGAAACGTGAGCCTGGCCGGCTTCTGGATGTGGGGAAGCCTCTCCACAGAAAGCAGGCCTGCCCATTGTCCTGCAAGAAAATAATGGTCTCACTCTGGGACATGCCATATCTCTCATGGCCCCAAACTGGGCCCTGTGCAGCACAGATAGAATTGAGGAGGAACCTCTCAGTCCAGAGGGACGAAAGTTCTCCTAGAAATGAAGCAATATCTTTCCCAGGAACTGTTCACTGAAAAAGAAAAAGTAGCATGCCTTGGCTAACATGAAGGTTGAGGTCCCAGAGATGAGGGCCTCCAGAGGTTCTGGTGGGAGAACCCACGTGGGATTTTGTGGAGCACAGTTCAAGAGCCGCAGGTCTGCTGCCAGCCTGTGCTACAACTGGACACTGAGGCTCTGAGCAGAGAAGCGATACTCCCGGAAGCACATGGGCAGATGGCGGCAGGACCAACCCTGACACCTGGTTTCCGAGCCCTGGACCAACTCCTCCTCATCCAAACCAGGTTTGTCGGGGAAATGTCTCAAGTAGGTGGCAGGAGGGCACAGGGCCAGGTGAGATGTGTGCAGAGCAAGGTGAGATGAGGGCCCCTGAGAATGGCACTTGGGGTGAGGTGGAAGGAAAAGGGAGCCCCTGCCAAGCTCTTCTTCGTTTAACAAATGTTTACTGCGTACCCCCTCTGTGCCGGTGTGACATTAGGTGCAAAAGACAAGGCAACGGGGGACTGCTTCTGCCTGCGTGGCACACCGAGTCCTGTGGAGACAGAGAGAACCCCAGCAAGGCGCAATGCTCTTGCATGTATCAAGGCTTCCACGTGACTCTAGATTCCACTTGTGCCATGCTTTTCGTGGACTCATTTGTGCAGGGATGTGGATGTAACTGACATTGCATTTTACTAAGCACATCGTGTTATTCCTTTCTCATGACAACACCCGGGTGTATGGATGAGATATCTGGAGGTCGCATATGGTCTACGTATCTTGCTGAGAGTGTCACAGCCGGGAAAGACAAGAACCAGGATTCCTACCCAGTGCTCGAAGACCCAGGCCCTTGGCACCTGCACAATGCCTCTTCCTCATTTCTCAGTGAGCTCCTGTCTTGCCTCCTCTCTACCCCTGTGCCCCCACACACTGTCACCTCCTGTCCTCTTTTGGAAGCATGAGGCCAGGGGCCACAGAGGGAAGGTGGCCCCTCTGGAATGGTCCAGGTCTCCTTAGTGGGTGGAAGGGGCATTGGGCTGCAGAGCTCAGCCCAGGGGTACGCATCTGGGAACCTGCCAACCACAGGGTCCACCTCTCCACCTAGCCGAGGGCATCCTTACAGGAACCAGCTTCGGCCCGGGGAGATCAGTTAGAACAAATCATTTATTTGGCAAATTCCACTCCCAAGGGTCTAGTTGGAAGTCTTGTTAGGATTTGCTCATGGGTGCAGCGTATTTCTGGAACATTGAGTGCAGATGAAGAATGAAATTCCTCCCTGGAGGGTACCTAGGAGAACTTTCGGGCTTATTAAAATCACAGCAGTGGGGGAGATCACTTCACTTCACAAAAGCAAACAGCGAGGTCACTTAAAAATTGTTGCCTCTTTTCCTCTCATTAAAAAGAAAAGCAGTGCTTGCTTGGAGCTGGGGCCACCTTGATTTTCAGCCTGCCAGGCAAAGGGACGGCACATCACAGACAACTGTCTGATTGTCATCCACGAATCCAGAAAAGGTTCTGGGTAAATTCCTGGTGGGAAAATAGAGTTTTTGGCCCTGTGTCTTCAGTACGATACAGCCATGTGGAGGGAGGCGCTCCCCGCGCCTGTGCCTGCCTCGCAGCGGTGAGTTTGAACTCTCCAGCTTTGTGCAGATGTAAGTTTTCAATTAGGTTGCCTGGGTCCAAGATTAGTCAGAAACACTGCAGTAAAACTTAATCCAATCATCTTGATGCTTCTCCAAACATGATTTATCTTATGATCATCAGTACGTCGATAAAAGGGGAAAACGCCAGTTCACTTTTTTCCCCTTGCTGTGATTCATGCATCCATTATCCCAGAATCTGAGTCCTGTTTCAGTTTGGCAATAGCTTCCTTTGGCATTCTATTTTTGTATGATCATTAGCATTCCTTTTTTCCTAAGCTTTCATAACATTCAAGTCAGCCTTTTATATCCTTCCCCAGAAGGGCTGGAGATCTCGTAAGCTCCTGCTGTAAGCTGGGCCGGCCTAACCTTAAATGTGAAACATGTTTTAGTGCTGAAGTCATTCCTCAAAACGCAATGTGAACTTGGGAGGCTGCGGCTCGCAGAATTCAATGTGCTCAGTGGAGAGGCTGGTGGGAAGGACAAAGAAACTGGGACCTGCCTGGGACACATGCCTGAGTTCCTCTCCTGTGCTGAGGAGGCCAGCAGGACAGAGGTGTCGCCCTGCTCTTATGGCCCATCAGTGAGGAGCAAAGCATGGAGTTCAAGTCCTGCCTCCATTGCTAACTAGCCAGGAGATCTTGAGCAAGTGGCCCTGCCTGCAGTGCCTCAGTTTCCTCATCTCTCACATGAGCCTTCCTCATGGGTGGTTTTGAGAATCAAATGTCATAATGAGCCTGAAATGCTGACTATCTGGCCAGGCAGGTTGGATACATTCGACTTCCCCTTAGTGAGCACCTACTATGTGCTCGTCCTGGAGGTGCAGGGATGGAAGGTGTGGTTCCTCCCTCCCGGGAGCTCCCAGTCTAACTCAGCAGTTACCAGTCAGACCTATTCTGCCCCAGGAGACACTGGGCATCGTCTAGAGACATTCTGGCTGTCGCGATTTGACATCGGGGAATTGCTGCTGGTATCCAGTGGGCAGAGACCAGGGATGCTGCTAAACACCCTATAATGCCCAGGGCAGCCCCGCCCCCGCAGCAAAGGATTATCCAGGCCCAAATGTCAATAGTGCCGAGACTGAAACCCCGGTCCAAATGAAGAGCTGCACGGGTGAACAGGCCATTGAAATTCAATATGATGAGGGTCTTAGCAACAGGGTGAACTCAGGGAGCAGAGGGACCACCCCTTGTTTACTCCATCTTAGTCACTGGGTCATACTTACTACGACACCCACGAGGCTCCCAGTCGCTACCCATTTTTCAGGACAGCTGAGATGTTTCAAGCCCAGTTTAGCTCACAAGACAACTCCTTCCACGACCCCCATACTGCCGTCGAAGAAAAGTCTGCCAAAGTGTGTGCAAAGTGGAGCAGCTGCTGTGCGCCAGGCACCGCGCTCTCACTGCCCCGCCTCCCTGCCCAGTCAGTAGCTAGTGCGTGGACAGCCTGGAGCCCTGCCCCCAAAGCCTGAGCCTTGGCCATGATCCCATGCAATGTCTCCATAAAGACACCTTACCCCCAAGTCTCCCAGAACCATGCGGTACCCGAGCCCTGAGGAAAGTTCTGGGAAGAATTCCTTCCCTTCTCAGTAGGGACCTCAGACAGAAGGAGCAGTGGACGGTGGCTCTGTTAGCTGAGGCTCAGAACGGCCTGCTCCTCCCTACATCACTGCTGGGACCCAGCTTCCTGCAGAGCGGCGCTTCTCAGAGTGAGGTTCCCCAAAGGCAGCACCAGCATCACCTGAGGACTTGTTAGATATGCAAAATCTGAGACCCCAAGACCTACCGCAGCGGAAACCCTGGGAATAGGGCCCAGAAGCCTGTGCTGTGAAGAGCCCTGTGGGTGAGTCTGATGCAGGCTGGAGTGTGAGAATATGCCTGTGGAAGGTAAGCCCCGTGGTCGGTCAGGTAGTCCCTTCACTGCTGACAATGTCGGGCTGAGTGCAGCTGGGTTCCCTGGGAGCCCTCTCAGTACAACCTCTCCCGCCTGCCTGGGAAATTCACCTTCAACTCCATGAAGCCTCAGCTCCCCCTCTGCAAAAAGCACAGAATTGCTTTAAAGATAAACCATGTGGCAATCATGAACATGAAATTATTAGGTTGGTGCAAAAACCGCAATTACTTTTGCACCAACTAAAAATCCAGCCCCCCTTTAGTTGAAGGCTATAAGTTGAAGAAGTTTACTGTAGTTCCTCTGTTTTGGTAAAAAGCAACATTGAATCAATGCAGGCAGCAAGCCGGAAACATTTAAAATGGACGCCAATGAGTCAAAACATGGAGTGCTGAAAATGCTGTGACTGACTGCACTGGAAATGTGCATGAAAACTTAAAACAGCAGAGATTGGAAAAATGCATTCTACCTCCATCTGGCAAGTTAAAAAAATAAAAAAAAACAAAAGCTGGAATGCTGGTCGGGCTATCTTGAGTTAGGTGGTAGTTAAAGCAGTTTATTCATTTGTGAAAATTCATTGAGATGAATGAATACCCTTAAGATTTATATATAAAGAGCATAAATTGGCCAGGCCCTGTGGCTCGTGCCTGTAATCCCAGCACTTTGAGAGGTTGAGGATTAGGATGACTTGAGCTAGGAGTTCAAGACTAGCTTGGGCAACATAGCAAGGCCCTGTCTCTACAAAAAAATAAAAAAACGTTTGCTGGGCAGGGTGGTGCTTGCCTGTAGTCCCAGCTACCCAAGGGGCTGAGATGGGAGAATCCCTTGAGCACAGGAGGTTGAGGCTGCAGTGAGCCGTGTTTGCAACACTGCACTCCACCCTGGGCAACAGAGCAAGACCCTTTCTCACAAAAAGGAACATAAAGTATATCTATATGTCTATAAACATTGAAAAAAACTTTCTGTACTTTACAGTTTGTATGTCATACTTTAAAGTATTTCAAGTTGACAAAAAACAACAGAGAAATGCATTTTTGAGGGAACAGCAGGGAGACTTTGAGACTTCCAGGAAGTAGTACAGGCACAGTGCACACTGGAAACGGAAGTGGCGGAGAACGACCTCAGCACGCCCCGAGCAGTCTCACCACTAGTGATGAGCTTGTGAGTGTATGGTCAAGGCGGAACTAGGTATGGACTTGTAAGAGCTATTGACAGTTGCAACACAGCCCTGAATTTGAGAAAGCCAGAAGGAAGCCGTCATGAGGACTTCTTGGGTGAAAAGGAGCACGGTAACCAGACTTCCGGACTTTTATTTACAACTGGGCATTAAAGCCAACGCCTAGTCTCAGAAGTTTGTGGTGTGAATTAGAAGCTGCCTGGGAGTTGAGCAAGATTGACTCAAACTCCAGTTCCAAGCCCTGGGACAATCTAATGCCGTCTCGGAAAGTCTATAACTTCCCCATAAAGTTTGTGGGTTTCTTTTTTTCCTCTTTTTTAAATTTCTTGCAAAATGAATAGACATTATTTTTAGAACAGTTTTAGATTTACAGAAATACTGACCACAGCCTTTTCAGACTGGCTTCTTTCACTTTGCAATACGCAGTGAGGGTCCCTCCCTGTCCTCACAGTTCTGTGGCTTTCTTCTTGTTGCTCAATAATATTCCATTTTATTGATGGACCCGTTTGGTTTACATCCGCCTATTAAAGAACATCTTAGTTTCTTCCAGTTTTTGGCAATTATGAATAAATTGCTATAAGCATTTTTGCACAGGTCTTTGTATGGATATACATTCTCAGTTCAACTGGGTAAGTACCTAGGAGCAATTGCTGGATTATAGGGTAAGACTGTATTTAGCTTTGTAAGAAATGGCCAACTGCCTTCCAAAGTGGCTGTACCATTCTGCATTCCTACCAACAATGAACGTGAACTCTTGTTGCCCTGAACCCTCATCGGCACTTGAAATTGTCAGATTTTTGAATTTTAGCTATTGTAACAGGTGAGCAGTGGTGTCTCACTGTTGTTTTAATTAAATTCCGTTGTGACAAATGGATAGGAGCACCTTTCTGTATGCTAATTCACCATCTGTACAGCTTATTTCAGGAGATATCTGTTCAGATCTTTGTCCATTTGTAAATTGAGTTGTTCTCTTAGATTTGAATTTTAACGGTTCTTTGTATATTTTGTTCTTTCTAAGTTATGTATTTTGCAAATATTTTTCTTCTAGTTTGTGGCTTATTTTTTTCTCTCTATTTTTGTTTTTTTTAAATATAAATTTTTACTTTTTTTTTTTTTTAAAGACGGAGTTTCACCATGTTGGTCAGGCTGGTCTTGAACTCCCGACCTCAGATGATCCACCCGCCTTGGCCTCCAAATGCTTGGATTACAGGTGTGAGCCACCACTCCCAGCCTTTTTCTCTCTTAATCGTGTCTTTAGCATAGCAGAATTTTTAAATTTTAAGGAAGCCTAAACTATTACTTTTTCTATCATAGATTGTGCTTTTGGTGTTGTATCTAAAAACCCATTGCCAAACCCAAAGTCACCTAGATTTTTCTCCTATGTGGTAGTCTAGAAATTTTATAGTTTTGTATTTTATATTTAGCTCTATGACCATTTTGAGTTAATTTTTTTATACCTTTATGAAAGGCATAAAGTTTTTGTCTACATTTTTTTGCATATAGATGTCAAATTGTTCCAGTATCATTTTTGAACAGAATATACTTTCTCTATTGAATTGCCTTCGCACTATTTGTGTGGGTCTATTCTATTCCATTGATCTGTTTGTCTGTTCTTTCACCAATACCAATTGCCTTGGTTACTGCAGCTTTATAGCCAGTCTTGAAGTTGGGTAGTGTCAGTCTTCTGACTTTGTTCTTCTTCAGTGTTGTGTTGACTCTTCCTGAGTGTTTTGAATTTTCATGTAAGCTTTAATCAATTTATTAATATCCACAAAATAACTCACTGGGAATTTGATTGGGATTGCACTAAATGCATAACTCGAGCTGCTAAGAATTGAGATCTTAACAATACTGAATCTTTCAATACATAAATATGAACTATATTTCCATTTATTTAGAACTTCTTTGATTTCTTTTATCAGATTTTTGTAGTTCACCATATAGATATTATACATATTTTTTTAGATTTGTACTTAAGTATTTAGTTTTTATAATCACATAAATTGTTTTATTTCAGATTTCAAATTCTAATTGTTTATTACGGGTATATGGAAAGCAATTGATTTTTGCATATTAATCTTACATCCTGTGACCTTGTTATAATTAGGTACTAGTTCCAGGGTTTTTTGTTGTTGATTCTTTAGGATAATTTATTTACATAGACAATCACATTATCTGAGAATAAAGAGTTTTATTTCTTCCTTCTCAATCTGTTTAGCTTTTATTTCTATTTCTTGTCTTATTGCACTAGCTAGGACTTCTGGTATAAATGTTAAATATAAATATGGATGTTGGTTTTATCAACAGCTTTTTTTTTTGAGATGGAGTCTGGCTCTGTCACCCAGGCTGGAGTGCAGTGGCACCATCTCGGCTCACTGCAACCTCTGCCTCCTGGGTTCAAGCAATTCTCCTGGCTCAGCCTCCTGAGTAGCTGGGACTACAGGCGCTTGCCATCACACTTGGCTAATTTTTGTATTTTTAGTAGAGATGGGTTTCACCATGTTGGCCAGGACGGTCTTGATCTCCTGACCTCGTGATCCACCTGCCTTGGCCTCCAAAAGTGCTGGGATTACAGGCATGAGCCACGGTGCCAAGCCAATCATTCTTCTTTAGCAGTTGATGTGATGAATTACAAACATGTTGAATGTTGAACTGCTTTGAACATGTAGAATAAATTCCACTTGATTGTGATGTGTAATTCATGTTATACACTGTTGGATTTGATTTGTTAAAGTTTTTTTTTTTTTTTAGACAGAGTCTTGCTCTGTTGCCAAGCTGGAGTTCAGTGGTGCAATCTCAGCCCACTGCAACCTCTGCTGCCTGGGTTCAAGTGTTCCCCATCTCAGCCTCCTGAGTAGCAGGGACTACAGGCACGTGCCACCATGCCTAGCTAATTTTTTGTATTTTAGTAGAGATGAGTTTCACCCTGTTGGCCAGGATGGTCTTGATCTCCTGACCTCGTGATCTGCCCACCTTGGCCTCCCAAAGTGCTGGGATTACAAGTGTGAGTCATGGTGCCTGGCCTTGATTTGCAAAAGTTTTATTCATAATTTTTGTGCTTAAGCATAGGACCTGTTGATTTACAGTTTATTGTAATTCTTTATTTTTGGTATTAGGGTAATGTTAGCTTTGTAGAATACATTAGAGAGCGATTCTTCCTCTTCTATTTTCTGGAAGAGTTTGTAGAGAATTGGCAGTAGGTCTTTCTTAAAGGTTTGGTAGAATTCATCAGTGAAACCAGCTAGGTGTGGTGCTGTCTTTTTAGAAGACTGTCATTTATTCATTCATTTAAAAATATTTATAGGCTTATTCAGATTATTTATTTCTTCTTGTGGGAATTTTGTTAGTTTGTGTCTTATAAAACTACGAAACTCTGATAAAACGCATCTCATCTTAATTATCAAATTTGTGGGCAAGTTTTTCGTAGTGTTTCTTTATTATCCTTTAACGTGTATGAGATCAGCGGGGGTGACCTTCTTTTGTTTATGATAGTAATAATATGTGTCTTCTCTCTTCTTTTTCTTGGTTAGCTTGACTAGAGGTTTGTCAAATTTTTTGGACTTTTCAGAGAACCCACTTTTGGTTTTGTTGATTTTCTTTCTTGATTTCCTGTTTTCAATTTTATTGATTTCTGCACTAATTTTTAATATTTCTATTCTTCTCCTTACTTTGGAATTCATTTGTTCTTCTTTTTGTAAGTTCCTAAGGGGGAAGGTTAGGTTACTTAGTTTTGGTATTTCTTCCTTTTCAATATGTACATTAACTGCTGCCAAGTTTCTTCTGAGCACCGCTTTCACTGCATTCCCCATGTCTTGATGAGTTGTATTTTCATTTATTTCAAAATAGTTCTCTTTAGACTTCTTGTTTGACACATGTTGTTTATTTATTTATTTGTTAGCTGACTTATTTATTTGCCAGCAAGTTTATTGTCTTTATCTACAGAGTCCTCACAGGCAATCATGGTTTGGTTTAGCTCTCATCTCTGTGCAGTGCACTCCTGAGCTCTAAGGAAGCTTCCCCTTCTTCTGAGCTACCTGACCTTTCTTCTGGGCAAGTGATGTTGTGGAATGGTTCCACCTCTTTGTTTGGCTCCTTTCTTGGGCTTCTCCCAGACTATATTTTGTCATATAGCAGCGTGAGTTTCCTTAGACATCTCTGCTGTGGTGTCTGGAGTTAATGTTGTTCTCAATGTATTGAAAGGATTGTTTCTTGTAAGCATCTTGATCTTTGATTAGGTAGCACATGTCATCTGCAGTGTTCTGACCCACGAGACACATACGTTGTTTAGAGGTAGGTTGTTTGATTTCCAAATATTCTGTGATTTTTCCAGTTTTTTTTAAATTATTGATTTCTAGTTTAACTCCCTTGTGTCTAGAGAATACACTTTGTAAGATTTCTATTTTTAAATATATGTTAAGGTGTGTATTATGGCATGAACTGTGGTCTACTTGGGTAAATGTTCCAAGTGAGCTTGAGAGAAACGTCTATTCTGCTGTGGTTGAGTGAAGTCTTCTATAAATGTCAATTAGAGCTGGGTGCTGTGGTTCATGCCTGTAATTCCAGCAGTTTGGGAGGCCGAGGCAGGCGAATCACCTGAGATCAGGAGTTTGAGACCAGCCTGACCAACATGGTAAAACCCTGTCTCTACTAGAAATACAGAACAATTAGCCAGGCATGGTGGCACACAAATGTAATCCCAGCTACTGCAGCGGCTGAGACAGCAGAATCGCTTGAACCCGGGAGGCGGAGGTTACCATGAGCCAGACAAGATCGTGCCATTGCACCCAAGCCTGGGCGACAGAGTGAGACTACATCTCAAAAAAAAGTCAATTAGGTCCAGCTGATTAATTGTAGCTCAGTTCAACTCTGCTTCACTGATTTTCTGTCTGCTGGATCTATCAATCACTGAAAGAGGGATGTTGAAATCTCCAACTGTGTTAGTGGATTTCTATGTTTTTCCCTATAATTCTATCAATTTTGCCTCATCCAGAAATGTTAGGAGAATGGATCTCTTTATCATTATGTAATGCCCTGATTTACCTGTGTTAATTTTCCTTAATCTGAAGTCTACTTTATTTGAAATTAATATGGGTACTATTTGTTTCTTTTTATTAATGTTAGCATGGTGTATGTTTCTCTATCCATTCATTTATCTGTGTGTTTACTTTTCTTTTTTTTTTTTGAGACAGAGTTTTGCTCTTGTTGCCCAGGCTGGAGTGCAATGGTGTGAGCTCCGCTCACTGCAACCTTTGCCACCCGGGTTCAAGTGATTCTCCTGCTTCAGCCTCCCGAGTAGCTGGGATTACAGGCGCCTGCCACCATGCCTGGCTAATTTTTGTAGTTTTTAGTAGAGACGGGGTTTCACCATGTTGGCCAGGCTGGTCTTGAACTCCTGACCTTGTGATCCACTTGCCTTGGCCTCCCAAAGTGCTGGGATTACAGGTGTGAGCCACCATGCCCAGCCCTGTGTGTTTACATTTAAAGTGGCTTTGTTGCACACAATATATAGTTGGGTCTGGCTTCTTAATCTACTCTGACAACCTTTTAACTGGTATATTTAGATCATTCACATTAGGAGAGATCATTGATGATATAGTTAGATTAATATCTACCACGTTCATAATTATTTTCTTTAATTTACATGTTCTTTGTTTCATTTTTTAAATCTTGCCCTCTTTTTTGCTTTCTCTGTTTTAAATGAGCATTTTGTAGAATTAAATGTTCTCTCCTCACTTAGCATGCCCATTGTATACGTTATTTTTTTAGTGGTTGCCACGGAGTTTGCAACATATATTTATCATGGATCTAGTCCACTTCCAAACAACACCATATAGCTTCATGGCAGTGTTGGTGCCTTATAACCGAGTATTCCCAATTTCTTCCTCTCAGCCCTTATAACATTGCTGTCATCTATTTCAATTATCTATGTTATAATCACAAACTACATTATTAATCATTACTTAGAGCAAACCATTACCTCCTAGATCAGTTACAAATAGGGGAAAGAAGAGATTTTATCTTCATTTATTCCTAATACTTTTTTCTCTATGTAGATCTGAATTTCTGACCTATATGATTTTTCTTCTCCCTGAAAGAGTTAAGATTTTGTGGAGGGCAGGTTTGCTGACCTCTGTTTCTGTTTGTTTGAGAAAACCTTTATTTCTCCTTCACGTTTTAAGGATAATTTCTCTGGACATAGAATTCTAGTTTGGTGGTTTCTTTCTTCCAAAACTTTACTCTCCTCTTTCTTACTTACATCGTTCTGAAGAGGAGTCTGATGTAGTTCTTCTCTTTGTTCCTCTGTAGGTAATGTGTTTCTCTTTCTCCTTTTTTTTTTTTCTTTTTAACCTCTGGCTTCCTTCAAGATTTGTGTCTTGTCATTGGTTTTCTGCAATTTGAGTGTGATATGCCTAGGTAGGCATTCTGGTATTTATCCTGCTTTGTGTTCTCTGAGCTTCTTGGATGTGTGGTTTTGTGTCTGTCATTAACTTTGGAACATCCTCAACCACTGTGACTTCAAATAGATCTGCTCTTTCCTCTCTTCCTGGGATTCTCATTGTGTGTATTTTACACCTTTTGCAATTACCTCAGTGTCTGGATTAGTCTGTGTTTTCCAAAATTCATTTTTCTCTCTGCATTGCAGTTTTGGAAGTTTCTATGAACATTTCTGTCAGCCTCACTGATTTCTTCCCAAGCTGTGTTTGGTCTCCAGATAAGCCCAGCAAAAGGCATTCCTCACTGCTGCTATGGTGCTTTTGACTCCTAGCACTTCCTTTTGATTCCTTCTTAGAGTTTTCACTTCTCTTCTTACAGGGCTGACTTGTTCCTGCATGCTGCTACTTTTTCCATTAGAGCCCTTACCATTTCAATCAGCCATCTATGAGAATTCCAAAGTCTGTTCTTCTAATGCTTGATTTGTCTTTTTAGTTCTGTTTTTTCTTGCCCTTTGAAGTTTTTGATAGTATCTCTAGTTGTAGGAATTGATGCAAACAGGCCCTAGTGTGAGGTAATCTCACTAAGTGGGCTAGAAGCCAAGTGATGCTTAATGCTTGCTGTAGCTTTAGAAGCTATGAACATAGGAACGTGATGCATATGTACATGATAAGTGTTCATGTGCACATATGCTTTTATTTTTCTTGGGTGTACACCTAAGAGTGGAATCTCTGGTAACTCTGTGTTGAGCCATTTGAGGAACTGCCAGACTATTTCCTACAGTGGCTGCAGCATTTTACAATCCCACCTGCAGTGGATAAGGTTGATTTTACTCTTCTCCCTTTATCCAGGGTCTTAAGGCAATAGCTCTTAAGGTAATAGGTAGTAAGGAAATAAAGTCCTTTTCCAGGGTCTTAAGGCTAAGTTGTTAATTTGGGGTCTGTCCCTCCTCTTTCCTGGGTTGGATTCTTAGAGGCATGAAGAGAGGAGGGTGCATGCGAATAAGGGGCAAGGGCAAACTGGCATGTGGGTGGCCACTCCTCCCAGGTTCTGGCATGTCTGTTCTTCTATTCGGTTCCTCTACGCCACTGACAGTGTTTACTTTTCTCCTGGGAGCTCACTGACACTTTACTGGGTGGAAGGCGACCCTGCAGCAGCCAGAGCTGCTCTAACCACACGTGGCCTTCCAGTGCTTGTCTTTCTCTCAACTCAAGGTGTTTTTCTTATTACACATTTTGTATTCTTTTCTTAGAGAACATGACCTGAGCTGCATGATATAAGAAGGAATAACAGGTGGGTGGGATGCCCTTTGGAGTTGTGCCAGCAGAGTAATTGGATGCATTTAACAATGCCACAGCATTTTGGAGAGTAGGGCTTCTCTGAACTTCGTTTCTTCAGCCTTGTTATCGTTGGCACTGAAAAATAGGAAGCACAGCTGAGTGCTGTATGTGCCTCCCCAAACCCTCTCCTTGTCAAGGAATATTTTCTTAGGGCTCTTCCGTCACAGCCGGACTTCTCAGGATGCAGATCCTGCCGGAGTAAGCGTCCTATAGTGGATCTCCACCTCGACATCCATCCCAGAGACTGGGAGGCCTGGTCTGCTGGCAGCAGAGGCCACTCCTGGCCCCATCTCCCATGGAGCCAAACCTGCTCAAGTGTCACTTGGCAGTCAGGGTTAGCTGAAAATCGGACCCCTTGTTTTGAAATTCCTGCTGTTTTTGTTGGAGATTAATGGAAGGTGTCAGTTTCTTGGTGATAGCAGGGGTGATGTGGAGGACAGTTCAAGAACATTGAAAGGAATCATTGTTCAAAACCTAAGTAAGCAACAGCCACCATTTCCCCCACTGCTGACATGGCTACCTGGATTGCCCATGGGAATGTCTAGAACAAATTAGGTGATGTTTTGCAGTGTGTGTCGTGGGGAAAGTTACATTTGGAGTCTTACTAGCTGTATTAATCCATTCTCATGCTGCTAAAAAGACATACTCAAGACTGGATAACTTAGAAACCTCAATTTACGAGGTTTAACCTACTCACACTTCAGCATGGCTGGGGAGGCCTTGGGCACCTTACAATCATGGCGGAAGGGGAAGCAAACGTCCTTCTTCACATGGTGGCAGGAGAGAGAAGTGCCAAAAGAAAAGGGGGAAAAGCCCCTTATAAAGCCATCGGATATCATGAGAACTCACTCTCTGTCACGAGAATAACAGCATGGGAGTAACCACCCCCTGTGATTCAATTACCTCCCACAGGGTCCCTCCCATGACACGTGGGGAATATGGGAACTACAATTCAAGATGAGATTTGGGTGGGGACACAGCCTAACTATATCAGTAGCCAATCCCAGTTAAGCTGTAGAGTGTGATCCAGAGGCAGAGCCCTCAGGAGCCTGGGAGAAGGTGCCTGTCTTTGTGATTTCCCCCTTTGTTGTTTGATTAGAGCGAGCACAGTGGGGTTGGAACTCAGGCTCTTGTAGCTGAATTCTGAGTTTGCAGATTCTGAATTTTTATTCAGTCTGATTCAGAGAGTGCACTTAGAGCCCCTGGGCCAGGGTAGGAGGTAGGGGCGGGCTTGCTTAAAGGGAGGGTTAGGGTATACTCCTCATGCGGACAGGATGGGCTGCTCCAGCATGAAGCACAGAAAAAAAATAGCCACCAAGGCCAGGAAGTGTCACGGCAAATGGACCTCCCAGGGTCGGGAATGGGGTGGAGAGAGACGTGAAGTTCCTGCTGTGTTTCGGAACAGGCAGAAGGAAGCCAAAGTCACCTGGAGACATTCACTTCTCTCTCCCTCCTAGATGTTCGTCTCCCCCAAACCAACCAAGGCTTTATTAACCTTTCCTTAAAATGAAAACCAGTCCTGCTTTTACCATGTGGGGGCCAGAGGCAAGCATTCAAATAGAAGCCCTCATGCCAGTCTGTTAAATGAGGTTCCGAAACTGTTCAATACAATATGTCTGGTCCTCTCACCTCCTCTCTGCTCAAGAGTCTGCCTCTTACCCACCTGGAGGGTGGGTCTACTTTCTGTCTTTCCTGCCACCAGACCTTGTCTTGTGCCCGGAAGGCCTCAGGCACGTGCATGTGGACACCACACTCCCATCCGCTAGAACGGCAAACATTACAAAGACCGTTTTCAGTTTCGTCAAGGATGTGAAGCAAGTGAAACCCTTAGATGCTGCTGGTGGGGATGCAAAATGGCACAGCCACTTTGGAAAACAGTGTGGCCGTTTCTAATGCGGTCCAGCACACACCTGCCGTGTGATCCAACAGTCCCACTCCTAGGTGTGTGCCCAAGAGAAACACAAGCTAATAGACACAAACACTTGGATGTGAATGCATATAGCAGCTCTCATCCTAACAACTGGATACAGTTAAAACTGGATATAGCCCAGACGTCCCTCACCGGGGGAATAGATGAGCACCCTGTGGTGTATCCATACAGTGCAGCACCACTCACCCAGCAACGAAAAGAACAAACTGCTGCCCCATGCAGCCGCATGAGTGCGCCTCCAGAGTTCGGTGTTAAGTGAAAGAAGCCAGATCCCAAGCTGCACTGCACGTTAATTCCGTTTATACGACATTCTGGAAGTGGTGGAGCTATAGGAGCAGGGAGCAAGCTAGTGGTTAGTGGCAGTAAGGGGCAGAGGAGGGAGCATTTCAGGCGATGAAACTGTCCCATCTTGACTGTGGTGGTGGGTTCGTGACTGTGCGCTTGTCAAAACACCACAAAGAATGAATTTTACTGTATGTTAATTAAACATACTAAAAAAATGTCAGATTGCTCTTTGGGTAAAATCCAACATCAGCTGCTTGGCTGCTGGAGATGCTCACCAGTGACTTGGCTTGCCAGCCTCCCCCTCCTCTTTTCCTGTTCCTCTCCAGCCACTGCAGGCCTCAGGGCCTTTGCACATGCTGCTTGGTCTACCTGGCTGACCTCTGCTACCCTCCGTTCTACAGAATGGGCCCACTTCCACCTATTTGACAGACACCTTGGTGTTCTCAGATCAGCACCTGCCAAGCTGGGTCAGAGCAACCTCCTATTGCTCTCGTAGCCTCTGTGCTTGTCCTCTGTGGCCTGATTACACAGGTGACAAATTCTTGAATGCTGGCCTCCCTCTAGACCTCTAGAGCCTAAGTGCCATGAGGGCAGGGATGGCATCTTTCTTTTCCCACCACCAAACCCAGCTTCCAGGGTGCCTTGCACAAACTCCATGCTCAGTAAATGTTAGCTGAGGAGATGCCCTGACGACTCCATCACTTTGTGGATAAAGGTCCTCCAAGGCCTGGTGACAGAGCCAGGGTGATCCCCTGGTCTCCAGGCCCACTTCCCATCTTCTTTTCATCTTGCACAGCTGCCTCTCCAAGGAAGGGGCATAGAACGAGGGTCCTGCCTGACCAGAAGGGGCTACAGCCCTTAGGAGCTAGAGGTGAAAAGGATGGAGCCTTCAACTGTCTCAGGAGCTTCCCACACATAGCTGAGCACTAGATTCTGGATTTCAAGACGTTCAAACAAAGGAATTCCAGAAGTGCACAACTGCAGGCTTGGACTCCACGTGAAAAGGAAGAGAGGCAGGTGGAATTCCAATTCATAGGAGAGAAAATGGAGCTCCAGGGAAATAAAGAGCCTCTATTCACAGAGCTCTCACTAGGAAACCCCAGCGTCCACATACCTAGTGCTGTGGATGTATGTGGCTGTGGGTTCACACGAATCCGCCTTCCCTGGGCTGAGCCAGGGACCCATGTGGCTCATCTGGCCCAGGAAGAGAATCCAGGTGAGGCCACAGAACAGAGGAAAATTAACCAGCCTCAAAATTACGCTAACCCAGGGTTCTAGCAATTGAGATAAGGAAATGTACCACACTCAGGCAAAACCCCTATCAAACGAGTGAGACATCCCCCACCTAACAGATGAGGACACTGAGACTTGGGCAAAGTGACCTGCTTAGGGTCACACGGCTGGCCGCTAGCTGAACCAGGCTGGAGCCAGGTCTCCTGGGTGCCAGTTCAGCATGGCCTAGTCTGTTGCGGGTACCAGGATTTGCTTGGTGCGGCTACAGCTGCTGACCGCCAGCATGGCCAATGGGCCACTCTGTGTAATAAGCCACCCCAAAACTCAGTGACTCACAGTGACAATTAGTGATTTCTTGTGGTCACAGGGCTTGACAGGGCTTAGCTGGGCAGCTGTCACTTGAAGCATCTCACTGCAGAGGCAGTCCAATGGGGCTACCGAAAGGCTTGACTGGGCTGGACATCCATTATGGTGCATGCACATGGCTGCCAGTTGACTATGGCTGTCAGCTGAGAGCTCCACGGGGTCATCACGTGACCTCTCCACGTGGCGTGGGCCTCTCACAGCATGGCAGCTGTGCACCGAGAGGGAATGCCGCCAGAAGTCAGTGTTCTAAGAAGCAGGAAGTGGAAGCGGGCCAGGCAGGGCATCCTCTCTGCTATATGCCATTGGTTTAGGCAGCCCCAGGGCCAGCCCAGGGGCAAGGTAAGAGGAAGAGCATTCCAACCCCTCACTGGGTGAGGGACAAGGTCAATTTCCAAAGAGCCTACATAATGGAGGAGAGTGTGGTGGCTGTCTCTGGGAAAATACGCTCTGCCACCCTGGCCATGGCAAACCAGACCAGGCAATCCAAGTGACTGGACCCTTAGGAGAACGCATAGAGCTCCTACCAACTGCCCTAGAGGGGACAAGCCAGGCTCATGTGCCAGCCAGGCTGGGCAGGCTGCTGTGGTGTGGTGGAAAAGCCTTGCTCTGGGAGCAGGAGATACCCCTAGGGGCCTGACCCCACCAAACGCTTGTTTTCTCGGGGTCTCAGATCCTCATCTGAAATGGGGTACCGGACCACACAGAGACCCCTCTGGGGACATTCGGTGATTCCGCTGAGTCAGTGGACTAACTGCTCATGCAGACACATCCACTCAGCCCTTCACACAGCAGGTCAGCAGTATATTCCAAGCCACTGTTTCAAGTGGATATTGAAGGAGGCCACGAAGCCCTGAACAAAACTGACGCCCCAGCCAAGGGTCCGGTCTCAAAGCTTAGGGCATGTGTGAGTGGAGGCTCTCCACGTCTGCTGCAGAAACGGGGAAAGGGGGAGAGGTGGGTAAGGGTGGGGGCTCTGGGGGAGCAGATCGTGGGCCACGCAGCTCTGGCTAACTAACGTGCAGAGCAGGAGCACCGTGGGGCTGCAGGCGAGGTGTTAATGATTTCCTCAACCGCCGTGGGGCAAGCGGAGGGGCCGGAGCCCAGGCCTCGGCAGATAAGTGGCTTTGCATGGTGTTAAGTCCTGTATTTAACAGCTTGATTAATGGGCTGGAGGAGAGCGACTCAGCTAATGAAGTGTACAGGTGGCTGCTGGCGGTCGAGGCCACGCAGACAACAGTGAACTTGGGGACATCAAACAGCCGGCACGCCGGAACGCCTTGCGCGGACGGCAAAACCAGCCACTGGTTTGTTTTATTTTTAGTATTTTATTTTTTTTAATTATTTTATTTTTTCATAAGTTGTTGGGGTGCAGGTGGTGTTTGGTTACATGAGTAAGTTCTTTAGCGGTGATTTGTGAGATTTTGGGGCACCCGTCACCCGAGCAGTATATACTGCACCCCATTTGTAGTCTTTCATCCCTCGTCCCCCTCCCACTCTTCCCCCAAGGTCCCCAAAGTCCATTGTATCATTCTCACGCCTCTGCGTCCTCATAGCTTAGCTCCCACATATGAGCGAGAACACACGATGTTTGGTTTTTCATTCCTGAGTTACTTCCCTTAGAATAATGGTCTCCAATCTCATCTAGGTCACTGCAAATGCTGTTAATTCATTCCCTTTTATTGCTGTATAGTATTCCATATATTCCAGAGTGTACATATATGTACCACAGTTTTTTAATACACTCGTTGATTGATGGGCATCTGGGTTGGTTCCACGATTTTGCAATTGTGAACTGTGCTGCTATAAACATGCATGTACGAGTATCTTTTTCAAATAATGACTTCTTTTCCTCTGGATAGATACCCAGTAGCGGGATTGCTGGATCAAATGATAGTTCCACTTTTAGTTCTTTAAGGAAGCTCCACACTGTTTTCTATAGCGGCTGTAATAGTTTATTCATTCAGGAAGGTCTTAATGAGCACTTGGGATGGGCTGTGCTTCTCAGGAGTCGGCTGGAGCAAGGAGTGGTGAGACACGGTGCCAGATTTCTAGAAGCTCACAGACTAGTGACCATATCTCAAACAAAGTATGCTGGAAAATGAATGCCTTGTAACTGAAAGTGCTTTTCCCAACAATGTCAGAGAATTTCAGAGACTTGCACAATCCCAGGTGCAGGGAGGAGAAGCTTCCGTCCAGCCTGTCCATGGATGTGCTGAAGGCTTCTGATGATTGAGCTAAGAGCAGAGGGAGCTTCTTGTCACCATCAGGTGGTACTGCTCTCAGTCCCATGCTCCCGGGCCTCAGGTCCTGGCCTCGGAGCCTCTGGGAGTCCGCACCACCTCTCAGAGCCTGATCGGTTGCCTAGACCTCGAGCCTCTCTTCTGTGTGTGGTTGTACGCTTCCCTCTTTGCCCTTCTGCCACCATCCCACTTTGGGCTCCAGTTTCATTTCAACAAAGAAATATCCCCTGTTGGCTTCCCCACCCTGGGCACAGTGCTGTCCACCTTGCCCCCTGCTCTAAAGTCCTGTGTGTCTTCCTGTGACTGTGCCACCTCGGAGTGTCACCCTCCATCATTGCCCACACTACCTCCTTCCCACCCACCCTCCCAGAATAACCAGAAGCTCACTCACACTCACCTCCTTCCTTACTGTGGGGCATGCTCCTCAGAGAGTCCTCACGCTGCTGCCTGCTACCCAGGCTCCTTCAGGATCCCAATCCAATTCCACCTCCTTCCTGAATCATGGCTGATGCTCACAGCAGTGAGGAATCCTGGTTATGTAAGGGACAGGAATGCCAGCAAGTCTTCCAGAGCAGCCCCTGGGAGGG
Organism: Ateles fusciceps; assembly: GCA_036589455.1. NCBI lineage: Eukaryota > Metazoa > Chordata > Mammalia > Primates > Atelidae > Ateles > Ateles fusciceps. The sequence continues at coordinate 3,037,120 of JAZHEH010002010.1, read as the reverse complement.
AGGGAGGGAGTTGGGGCTGGGACCACCAGGCTCAACCCCTGGGATCCCACAAGCAAGCGCGCTGATCTGGCTCAGGGCTCCAGGTGAGGAAGGACCTGCGGCTGAGTTTTGCAGAGGTCTTTACGAGAGAAGAGGGGAGCACGCCGTGCTCTCAGCATTCCAAATGAGCTGAGAGGTGATGATGAGGAGGGCTCCCAGGTCCCAGGCATGTCTTGGAGACGCTCTGTGTCTGCACAATGGTGCAGTGTCTCAACGAGGAAGGGACTGGCGCTCTCCTCCTTGTACAGTTGATCAGGGTGGGTAGGAAGGGGAGGAAGCCTGTGCTGGCCACACCAATCGCACTCCTGGGGACCCTGCATCCAGATACCAGGGTCCACGCTCATGGCCTGAGTGTGTCGAGTGACATGAAATACACTAGGGTGGGAGTTAAGGGGACCTGGGCTCTGTTGCTGCAAGCCATGCCACAGAGGAAATCACTGAAACCAATGGCCCAGGCAGACCTGGGGTTTTCATCTTCCCCCTCACCCTCCAAGCCCACCCCGCCTTGCTGCTGCACCTCCCCCTCCTTTCCCCACACACCTGCCCCCGGTGGGGACTGGCCGCCGCACGTGTTCTGTCCCACCAGTGTCCTCTCTGGCCTGAAGTCCGGTCCTGCCCCTCCAGCCTGTGCCCTCACAGTGGCCAAATGATTCTTCCAAATGCACGACTCATCCCGTCCCCACCTTCCCCCTCATGAGCCTTCCCAGTGCTCCTGAGATGACAGTGAGACCTTCTGACAGCTCTGGGTCAGCTGCAGCCTTCGCTCTCACTGCCTCCCCCTGTCCTGATGCTGCCTGAGCCAGGCTGAGTTCCCCACGCTCCTGACACAGGACCCTGGCTCTCTCACTGCCTGCAGGGTCCCTGAGCCCGCAGGCCTGGCTGGTCCGCACTCGCTCCTTACCCCTCCTCCCTCTGAAGCCAGCTCTTCTCATCCCTCTGATCTCAGGTGGGCTCTTGATTCCTCTAGAAAACCTTCCCTCACCCTCAAGACTGGCCGAGGTGTCTGCTCATCCTCCACGGTGCCTGGAACTTCCTGGGTCACAGGACACATGGCTGGTGTTGCTTATGAAGCTATTTGTTCCCCACTGGACAGCGAGCCTCCCAGGGCAGGGCCTCCTGCCTCACGATGGAGTCTGCAAGCCAGGCTTGGAGGCAGCTCTGGCCACGCACAGCCCGGGTGAGGGCTCCGTCCACACTCCGGGGAACCCCCTGTGCTCCCTCCTATCTGCTCGGAGGCAGCTCTGGCCACGCACGGCCCGGATGAGGGCTCCGTCCACACTCCAGGGAAACCCTGTGCTCCTGCCTGTCTGCTTTGCCGATGCAGTTCCACCAGCAGCCATGGTCCATCTGCCAGGCACTGGAGCCATGCTCAGAGTCACTGCCATGCAGAGATGGCAAAGCCCCTTCCTGATGCGGGGAGAGGAGCTGACCTGGGGAGGGCGGGACCTGGTGGGAATCACAGACATGAACAACGCCCTGTGAACTCTAGCCTGCCCTCCTGGGTGTCCGCTGAGCCTCTGTTGGTACCACTGCCTGCCAGAGCGCACCTCCAAGGCCACACCGTGAGAGATCAGGGAAGGCCTCAGCTGGGTTCCCTGTTACTTTGAGACAGGACAGATTGCAGAGCAATGAGGGAAGTTGTTCGTCCGCAGTGAGCGCTTCTGAGCTACAGTGGAGCAGGGCAAAGGGTGCTGGGTCAGGAGCTGAGACGGCAGGTGCTGCCTGGTCCTGCCCCGTTATGTGATGACCTCTAGCTTTGTCCCCCTGCCTCGGTCTGCAAGACCCAGGCAGGAAGCACAGGCCTTTCTGAGAGTGAGGACTTTGCTCCTCTCAAGGCCCAGCCCCACGCTTTCCCGCAGGCCCTTGCTCTGCCGCACCCTGTAAAGCCTCAGCAGTTGCCAGTCACCCAGACGTCACTCCGTAAATCTGCACAATGGCTCAGCGAGTTGTGAGGGGACGGCAGGTTTACGAGGTGCCACCTCTGTGACTAATAGGGCCAGAAGGCTGTGCAGGTGGGAATTGGGGGTTGGAGGATGAGAGAACAAATGTTGGTGTGAGTGCACACTCACATATATGCAAGCATGCATACACACACATACACACATGTACACACATACACAGGCACAATGCACACTCACACATCACATACACACATGCATACACACATACACATACACACACACAGGCACAATGCACACTCACACATCATATATACACATGCATACACACATATACACATGTACACACATACACATGCACAATGCACACGTACACATGCATACACACATACACACATGTACACACATACACAGGCACAATGCACACTCACACATCACATATACACATGCATACACACATACACATACACACACACAGGCACAATGCACACTCACACATCATATATACACATGCATACACACATATACACATGTACACACATACACATGCACAATGCACATGTACACATGCATACACACATATGTGCACACATATACATATGCACAGTGAACTCACATCATATATAAATGCATACACACATATACACATGTACACACATATACACATGTACACACACAGGCACAATGCACACACACATATATACACATGCATACGCACATATACACATGTACACACATACACGCAGTACACACATACACATGCACAATGCACACTCACACATCACATATACACATGCATACACACATACACACATGTACACACATATATACACATGTGCACACACAGGCACAATGCACACTCACACATATATACACATGCATACACACATATACACATGTACACACATACACATGCACAATATACACTCACACATCACATACACACATGTACACACATATACACAGGCACAATGCACACTTGCACATCATATATACACATGCATACACACATACACACATGTACACACATATACACATGTACACACATGCACAATGCACACACACATATACACATGCATACACACACATACACATCCAGACATGTACACATGTACAATGCACACACACATCGTATATACACATTCACGCACATACACATGTATACACATACACATGCACACACATATACACATGCATACACACATATACACATCTACACACGTACACATGTACAATGCACACTCACACATATATACACATGCACACACATACACATGTATACACATGCACATGCACACACATGCACAATGCACACTCACACATCATATATACACATGCATACACACATATACACTTGTACACATGCATACACATGTACACACATAAGCATGCAAAATGCACACTCACGTACACACATAAGCATGCACGATGCACACTCACGTCACATATACACATGCATACACACACAGATGTACACACATATACACACACACAATGCACACACACATACCCACACATTCACATGCACACATATGCTACACATATACGCATATACACACATACACAACATGTACACACACATGCACATACACACCTATACACATACATACTCATATACTTGCTCACACATATATGCATGCATACATATATACATATACACACACAGACACACATATACACACATACACACTCATGTATACATACACATACACACATGGAATTCAGGCCTTGCCAGATTACGTCAGGGACATTGAATGCATTTCACTGCAGAATTTACTTCCTGGGCTATGTCTAACTAGTGCTAGCATATACGATTAAAAGCTGGAGAAATGTAGCTGGAAATCCAGACATTTGCCTTTGTATGGATGACATGCTCACTGTACATTATTTTCTCTATGTTGGAATTCTGTTTTAGGTATTTGGGCATTGAATAGATGCACTTTGGAAAAGTCTATTGGACATTGCTCATAATAAGAAGGCAGAGGAAAAGGAGAGGATGTCACTTTTACTACGTGTCAGAACTCCACCCCACCATTGTTTTACATTTGTCATGTCTTTTGATACTCACAGCTACTCTCTGAAAGAGGCATTGTTTCCCACATTTTCCAGGTGAAGAAAATGAGGTGTATAGCATTATGAGGTTTATAGCGTTCTGAGAATGAGGTTTATAGCTGGCCAACTTCAGGCTGCTAGGTACCACTAAGCCTCTACTTATTCATGCCTTTCCTGTCACTGACGGTGACAGCCAGACTGATGGTCCTTCAGGCCACATGTTGGCTCATTTCTCCATAGCCTTGAACTTGACAATTGTGCACCCACTTGTTTAATCACAAAATTGAGAATAATTTATTTTATTTATTTATGTCTTTACCTTGTCATTCTTTTATTAACAAACATCTGATGAGTATCTTCAGTGTGTAGCTTTGGGTTGAGGTTTGGGGAGGTCCCTAAGCTGGAATCTCCCAGCTTCAATGCCATAAGCTATAAAAATGAAAGAAGTTGAAGAGATACCATAAATTGACAGCACCTCCAAGTAAAATGATTGCCAAGAGAAGGATTTTAAAGAGTTATGTATTTTCGTCATAATTCACATCCTTTGTAAATACTGATGCCATTTCGAAGGGATTCGTTAAGCATGTAGCCAAGTTTTGCTGTCAGTTTAATAAACACGTGTTACAACAGTAGGTGTACCAGCCCAAGCACAGACTCTGGCATCGGCAAGCAGGTTTGGCTCCAGCCCCGCGACTGCCATCAGCATGGATCCAGCAAGAGGCAGGGACTCATCCGTTTGCACACAATGGGCAGCCATTCTCTTACAGCCTGTGTTCAGTCAATATGTAGAAGCCACGGTCTGCAAACAGAAGGTGCTGGCAAGAGTGAGGAGGGCATCAAACAATTCCTCTGAGAATAGAAGGGAAGTCATGAAGGACAGGCCAGAAGGTGGGAGTACAGTCGGGAGATTTTGAATTCATTCATTCAATGGGGCACAAGGTTGTGGAACAGCAGAGACAGAAGAAGAGTGGGGACAGGGAGACAAGGAGGGAAGACCAATCTGGTTTCAGCTCCAGCTGTATGCGAGGGGAAGCAAAAGGCAAGGATGACTCCCAGAGCCTGATCTTGGTTGATAAAGTGAAGGAACAGTGGAATCTTTCTTGAAAAGAGGGGAAAATGAGGAAAAAGAATACGGTCATGGAAACCAAGGAAGGAGACATGTTCAGAATGGGAGAAATGAACTGTCCTGCCAATATCACACCTAGAAGCGAAATTTTAGAAATGCTGAAACATGGACTAAATGATTCTTCTATTCCTTGTCATGTTTAGAGAAGTCCCCACTGCAGAACGCCTGCAACACTGGATACAGTATAGAAAGAAAACATCTCCTATGCATGACTGGGGTAGTTGGGAAGTATGGAAAATTGTCTGATCCTAAAACAAGGAAGCATGAATCTGGAGAGGTGGTCCAGCCACTGAAAACGGCCCTTTGCGAGGGACATCTGCCCACCCTGGTGGCCTAGATCCTGGATTTAATAGGCCACTTGCTTAGAGACAGAGCACAAACCTGGGGGCTGAGCCAGGTTGCAAGTCAAATTGGAGAACCTCAAATTAGGCCAGAATCCTTAAAATGTGATACTTCAAAAGGTGCAACTTGCAGTGCGGTGGGGCGAAATCACGTCTTGCTGAAAGAGACGGTCTGGCTCTAGATTGACCTGCATAACAGAAGGGTGTCTCCAAAGAATTCTTAAATCTCATACAGGAGCTTGGGACTAGAAGTCACACTACTTGTGTGGGAATGAAGAACTTCAAATTTAGTTTACATAAAGTCTCAGGTGAGTCAAATCCCCAGGCAAATTTGGAGGAATAAACTTTAAACTCAGGCTTCAACAGATAAAGTTCTATGGAACATAAGTTAACCATCAAACGATACAATCCACACTAGGAAATAAGCCACTGTGAGCAAGAGTCAGCAGAAGATACAAAATGTAAAATGCGATTCACAAAAATCTAGAATACAAAATAAATCCTTTTATATCTTTCAAGAAGTAAAAGAAGATTTTGAAAGTGTGATGGTAAGAAATTATCAGGAAATAAACAAGCAGGTACAAAATGGAACCAATAAAAGTACTAAATATGAAACATAATGGCTACAGTCAGAAACCCAGTAGACAGACGAAGTAAACAACAGATTAAATACAGCTGAAGAGAGATTCAGTTAATTTGAAGACAGATCTGAAAATATACATAAAGCTGAAGAGTAAGTAGATTAGAAGATAGATCTGAATAATGTAGGTAAAATATAAAACTTAAAAGAGATGGAAAACATGAAAGAGATAAAGAGACAGAGATGAGCAGATGGAGAGAGGGAATATCTGGAGAGATAACTGAGGAGAATTTTCTATCATTATTGAAGGACTTCAATATTCAGCTTAAGGAACTAGCGAACACCAAGCATAATAATAATAATAATAATCATCACTCTATAAGCAACATAGTGCCTGAGGGATACCAAGATAATGGAAACATCTGAAAATGGAGAGAAAAACAGATTACCTAAAGGTCAACAGTTTGATAGCTGACATTTCAACAACATAAAAGCAAAGGACAGTAAAACCACACTTTCAAGATACTGTGAGAAGTCATTCTCAGTCTAACAGTTTATGTCCAAAGCATCTATTCTCCAAGAATAAGGATGGACTAAAGGCTCCTCGGATAAACAAAAAATGGAATTTCCAGCTGACACACTCTTTTGAAGGTACTTGTAAAAGAGGTGCTTAGGAGGAGGAGTAGTTTCAGAAGGAAGATCTGAATTTCAGGAGAAATGATGAGCAGAACAATAAGAATCATGTGGGTAAATCTAAACATTGATTTAAAGCCCAATAATAATAATGTATAATTTGTGGGATAAAATGAAAACAGAATAGCCAGAAACTAAGGAAGCAGTAGCTTACACATTGGAAGGGATTATCAGAGTTAAAGCATTCTAAAGTCATTTTGTTTTTAGAGAGAAAGGTAATGATACCATTTTTAAAAATTAAGTTAAAGTTTGAAAATAAAGGGATGGAAAAGGGCAAATACTCAAAGGAAAACTGTTACAAGTATATTAACATCAGATGAAATAAAACCTAAGGCAAAAAGCACTACAAGAAATAAAGAGGGTCACCATTCGTTGACAAAATGTTCGATTTACCGGGAAAATGTGATTATTTAAAAGTCTTAAAAGTCTTTTGTAACCTACTAACATAGCTTCAAAATGTATAAATAAAAATAAAAATAAAACAAATTATTTAGATAAATTTGTTGTTCAATTATAACAAATTATAAGAACCAATGAGAGAAATGGAGAAAACACCATCCTATTGAATATGTTAATGCACCACTCCTAGTAATCAATACATCAAGAGGACACCACAGCAAGGGTGTATCAGATTTAAACAGCATAATTTAAAGTCTGGACACAATAGGCACACAGAAAATAGTGAACTCCAAAACTGGAGAATACTCATTCTTTCAAGAACACTTGAGGCATTTCCAAAAATTGATCATCAGCAAATTGACTCAAAAAGTTTCAAAGAATTGGTATGACATAGATAATATTATTTAATCATACTGCAATGAAGTTATAAATCAATAATGAAAAGATAATACAGTTGACTCTTGAAGAAAATGAAAGTTAGGGATGCCAACCCTCTCCATGCAATTGAAAATACATGTATAACTTTGGTTCCCCCAGAACTTTACTAATAGTGTACTGTCGACTGGAAGCCTTGCTGATAGTGTAACAGTTTACTAACACATATTTTGTAACAATAAGGTGAGCTAAAGAAAAGAAAATGTTAAAATGATAAGGAAGATAAAATACATTTATAGTTCTATACCATAATTATCGATACTATAGGTTTATGTCATCTGTTTATAAAACGAATCTCCTGTCTGAAATGGCAGACCTCAATCTACAGTACATATCAAGCAATTCAACTTCTTATTGTGAAGTCATGACTTTCTCTGCTTCTTGGGAGCATTTTTAGCATCACTAGTGGCACTTTATATGGGTCCTGTGATGTTTTTCAAGATTCATGTTATTACTTTGGGAGGCCGAGGCAGGTGGATCACCTGAGGTCGGGAGTTTGAGACCAGCCCGGCCAACATGGTGCAATTCCATCTCTACTAAAAATATAAAAATTAGCTGTGTGTGGTGGTGGGTGCCCATAGTCCCATCTACTTGGGAGGCTGAGGCAGGTGAATTGCTTGGATCCAGGAGGTGGAAGTTGTAGTGGGTTGAGATCGTGCCATTGCACTCCAGCCTGGGCAACAAGGGTGAAACGCCATCTCAAAAAAAAAAAAAAAAAGAAGAAAAAAAGATTTATGATACTGCACTAAACACAATGACAGGTACAGGAAACCGCAGGTGATCGCTTCTTACTGCAATACTCAATTTACTGGAGAGATGAACTGCTCAGGTGGCGATGATTAGGGTCACACAGGTTTTCGGCAGGTACAATACCTGAACTCACCAATGTCAACAAGAGATGGCTACAGAATTATTCCAGTAGTGGAGTATGTCCTACAGTTTGTCAGTGATTGAATGCATAAGTTTTGATACATTTTAACTTTTTATAGTAGATTTGTATATATTTTACGGTAGTAAATGATAAAACGGACTAGTATTTACATAGATTTCATGCATTCATAACATACATTTTTCTTAATTTTTTTACTATTTCTAGGCTACACGGTTCACCTGTGTTATTTCAAATTGTTGAAAATATATAAAAAAAAGTTTCCAATATATTTATTGAAAAAAATCTCCATCTATGTGGAGCCATGCAGTTCAAACCCATGTTGTCCAGGGACCGGCTGTGTATCTGTGAACTGAGCATTAGTGCTAGCCGAAACTCACGGATAGACTGACTCTTTTTTAAAAAGTTTTTATTTTTTGAGGCACAGTCTCACTCTGTCATCCAGGCTGGAGTGCAATGGCGTGATCTCAGCTCACTGCAACCTCCACCTCCCGGGTTCAAGTGATTCTCCTGCCTTGAACCAACATGGTGAAACCCCGTCTCTACTAAAAATACGAAAAAATTAGCTGAGTTTATATAATTTTTTTGTATTTTTAGTAGAGATGGGGTTTCACCATGTTGGTCAGCCTGGTCGTGAACTCCTGACCTCAGATGATCCGCCTCAGCCTCCCAAAGTGCTGGATTATAGGTATGAGCCACTGCGCCCAGTCCGACTCTTAAATCAGCACTTTCATTGATGGACTGGAGGCAACCTTTGGCTCCAGGTTAGACTGGCTGTTCTTCTGGCCTCTTGCAAACTGCTTGTTTTGAACTCTCTTTCACCATTATCCTGCTTAGAGGGTTCTTCCCTTTGTCACACATTCAGTCAAAGAATACCTATCAAAGTCTCTGAAATGGAAAATTCTTCATGTTGCCTTCTGCCTATTTATTTATTATAACTCACAGACAACACTTTCTGGCACAGACTTTATCCCAGGGCCTGGGAGCCTCTTGTCCCACTCCACTGTTTCCTTTCAGGGCCCCCAGGTGAGGAGGCTCAGCAGGCTGCCTCCTGGCATTCACAGGGGACAGGTGTACCCCCTGCTTTCTAAGAATTACTCACAGGCTCCTGCCGCCCAACCTCCCAGAAAACCACCCTACCCCTGTTTCCCACCTCAGGCCTGGGGCAAGACAACTCCAAGGCTTTCTGCTCTCAGGTGTGGTTTATAGGCAGATTCAGTGATGATACACAGACTTAACCTCTGCCTCACAGCAAAATGCATGCCTGCAATAGCCCATGCTGCAATGTCTACTGAAACAGAAGAAAATATTCCCGCATCCTATGCATGCTCACAGACCACATCTTCTAGGACTATATGAATGTGTGTGTGAGTGTGCGTGTGTGTGCATGTGTGTCTATGCATGTGTGTGTGTGCACGCACATGTGTGCGTGTGAGTGTGTGTGTGAGAGAGAGTGTGTGTGTTGGCAGTGGGGCAGGTGGTGGTGGTCCCTGACGAGGGACCACGTATTCCCATTACACAGATTCTTATTCCATTGCATTTTATTTGCTGGTTGCTTTTCACATTTTACAAACTCTTTTTTGCAACAGTTTATTGCTTCTGCATTTACGGAGGGCCTGCTAACTCTGGGTGCTAGTGAGTTGAATATGGAAAAACGGTTTCTTGTTCTTGAGTTTATGAAGAGCTGAAGCTCACAGACGGAAAGGCTGGAGCAGATGGCTGTTGGGGGGAGAGCGGTCAGTAGTGAGGAGTGCTTCCTAGGGGCTGGTGCAAAGGGCTGTGGGAGCCGGAGGAGGAAATAATCAGCCTCATGTGGGCATGATTTGTGTGCCTGCAGGCGTTGGCACAGACTCTGCAGAAGGAGCAACCTTGTGTGGGGTCCCAGGGGGTGACTAGCAGTTTTCTGGGGGGGGCAAATGGGGAGGACTTGCTGCCTACAAGGCAGAACTGAAGCAAAAGATAAAAACCCGATTTCACAATCAATGCATGTTTCCATGATTTCTTCCCAGAGCAGGGTCCAGCAACCACATCAGCGTTGACCAAGCTGGGCCTGCAGAAGCGCCGTGGAGCCGAATTTTGCCTTTGTGTTCTGGACCAACTTGATGGCAACCTGATCACCAACAGAGTGATGTCATGTCAGCCCCATGTTGGCCTTAGTGTTCACGGTCAGGGGCAGTCCTTATTTAATTGCTCGAGGTGAAAGAGGAAGAACAGAGACTGACTGCAGAGAAGCAATGGATTTACACCGGGTGGAAATCAGAGGAGTCCATGGCTAGGAGAGGAAATGGTCATGAGAGAAACAGCCTTCCTCAAAGAACCATGGGTGTGCAGCGCTTACAAGGACATGGGCGACATTCTCTTTCGAAGATACGAACGAATCTCAGCAAAATCATATCATCCTTTGCATCAAATTGACGCTATCAATATGGACTTCCACGGTTTTCATTGTATCTGTTCCTATGATGTATACTTCTTTTTATTTTGCTTCACATGAGTTATTGTAAAAGGCCAACACTTTGGTTTCTATTGATGCATATTCAAGTGACTTTAAAATAAAAGCAATGTAAGACAATGCTAGGTGTCCATAAAAATTGTTTGTCCTTAAATGGATGCATATATTCTTCAAGTCTGAGAAACCCTGATTATCATATTTTCTTTTTAAAACTAATTACATCTATATACCATAACACTAACATCCCATAACATTTTGCCTTTCCCTTATTTTTTCAATGTCTAAAACTCTGCTTTTCATTATCAAAAAAGGCAGGCTGGTCTATCCTCAGATCCACACTGTAAAATAAGTAACATGACATTCCACTAAATTAGCCTTCATAAAATGTTGCAATACAGTTTTTAAAAAGATGATGAAAAATGTGAAAACATCAATGACTTTTTATTAGAGAAATTTCCTTCACCTCTGGAAAAGACTGGAATTAATTTATGTAGCCCTGAAAATAGAAAAGGAGGACTGAACTGGCCAAGTTCTCTTTCAAATAGCAAAACCAAGACTCTCAAAGGTGAATTTTTCTCATAGTTCTCATGCTGACAAAAGTAACCTCGAAGGTCCATTCCATCCATTTGCGTCTTGACGAATCACTCAGCTGTCAGGTGAACTGCCTGTGTGGGGTGTGTTTAAACACCAGCTCAGCCTGGGTTTTGAGCAGCTTCCACTTAGAAGTCATCTCAGCTTTTCAAAAGCAGATGGCCTCCCTTTGAAATTCCCTCATAGGAGAAATTCCACCTCTGCTTTTTATTATACTGTTGCATTAACTGTTATATTAGGATAAAAAGAAACACATTCTCTTCTTCAAACAATAGAAAAAGGAAATGTCACTCTCACCAGTCTTTTCTTTTTTGGGGAATTCTAATCCATTTATATCCTCAAAGGCATTTTCATTCTTTGGGGAAGATTTGAAGGCCAATTCTTATTAGCCCCTTGGAAACAGCGTAAGAGTCTTCCTTTCCATGCCTTAAAAACCACCCAGGTTCTTTCAGTTTTATCTTAATAGAGACACAGATGCCATTTAAGAAGCTTGAGATCCGCGTGGACTGGGGCAAACGCAGTTGAGGTGGTTCTGCACAGGGTCACCTGGAAGGAGAGACTGTGACTGGGGCAAACGCAGCTGAGGTGGTTCTGCACAGGGTCACCTGGAAGGAGAGACTGTGACCCACAGGGACCTGCTCCACCAGTGCTGCAAAAGTCTAACCTGGAACCACGAGGTCTGTGGCTACCATGATTCCTCCTTCGTTGCCAGCAAGCCCTGGGTGGTATTGTGGGCACGTGGAGAACAGAGCAAAAATGCGTCATTCTGTACTGTCTGGGGGTAAAAAGTTCTTACTAAGTCAGTCCTGATGTCCGTGGAGTGAGGGCTGAAGCCTTCTGCATGGGGTCTTGATTATTGTTCCAAAAATAAGCATAAACTTGTTGAATTAGAAAACAGTTTTGAATAGAAAGCTCAGAGTGCAAGTGAAAAGAATAGTGGGTGATTTAATATTGTTCTTAAGTCACTGTTTTACTGGCAATAACGTATTCTTTGCTTGCTTTTCCCTGAAAATATGGCTTTTTTAAAAAATTGTACTTTAGGTTCTGGGGTACATGTACAGATCATGCAGGATTGTTGCACAGGTACATACATGGCAAGGTGGTTTGCTGCCTCCATTCTCTCGTCACCTATATCTGGCATTTCTCCCCATGTTATCCCTTCCCAACCTCCCCACCCACACTGTCCATTCCCTAGCCCCTGCCACAGACCCCAGTGAGTGACGCTCCCCTCCCTGTGTCCATGTGTTCTCATTGTTTGACACCCGCCTATGAGTGAGAACACGCGGTGTTCGATTTTCTGTTCTTGTGTCAGTTTGCTGAGAATGATGGTTTCCAGATTCATCCATGTCCCTACAAAGGACACAAACTCATCCTTTTTTCATGGCTGCATAGTATTCTATGGTGTATATGTGCCACATTTTCTTTGTCCAGTCTATCACTGATGGGCATTTGGGTTGGTTCTAGGTCTTTGCTATTGTAAACAGTGCTGCAGTGAACATACATGTGAATGTGTTTTTATAATAGAACTATTTATAATCCTTTGGGTATATACTCAGTAATGGGATTGCTGGGTCAAATGGAATTAGGATATGGCTTTCTATATATTTTATATCTTCTAACCATGCTTTGCATTTCCATTGTAGTTTCTAGAAATATTCATATTGAGCATCCAGAGTGTAAGCTATCAATGTATTCTCTTATCTAGGTATATTGTTTATCATAAAATATTTAAAATGTTGTAACTTATTTTTGATAAATTCATTTAGTATCATTATAAGAAGAAGCATCGAGGTCCATTCTCAGAATAGCCCCAGGATGGGATTCCTGCACCTGACTGAAATGTATTGATGAAAGTTGTATTGTTGCATCCACTGAGCCATGGAAATTTACCAGCCAATAACTTTCATTTAATTCATGGATTACAAACCCATTTATCAGCTTTATTTCAATCCCACGAGTCAGCCAGACTTCATTATTACATCGGCCTGCCTTGCATATCATAGAGCATAAAAGAGGTGGCGTGGATATGACCTGCAAAATGTCACAGTTCCATACGACAGCAGCAACAAACATTCTGTCTTTGTCTTTCTCTCCATCTTCCCATGCTCTCCGTTTTTACTACTCAGTGAACAGCAGAGAGCGTCAGTCCAGCCAACTTGCTATGACTTGTCTCCTCTCTCACTTATGCTAATTTAACAAGGATGGGCCTGGCACCAGACAAGTTGTTTATTGACAAATCAGCCACGTATTAGAGTTAGGTTTTTGTTACAGCAGTACCTAGGTTTGGTCCAGTTTACAAGAGAGTATATAAACAATGTAACTTTGGGAACTGAAAATACAGTATCTGAAATGAAAACTTCACTGGATGGGGCTAAATAGTACACTTACATTGGCAGAATAAAGATTGGTGAACTTGAGGCTAGATAAATAGAAAAGATTCAATCTGAAGAGTAAAGAGAAAACCAGAAAACAGTGAGCAGAGTTCAGTGACCTGTGGCATAATAAATCTGTTAGTAACCGTTTCTAATGCAAACCACCCATTCTTTTCTATTGACTGCATTTAAATTGTACTTTCCTCTTCCTCCTCCTCCTCTTGTTCCTCCTCCTCCTCCCTCTTCTCTCCTTTTTTTTTTTTTTTTTTTTTTTTTTACCCCCCCCCCTTCCTCCTCCTCCTTCTTCCTCCTCCAAAAAAACCCCTCCTTCCTCCTCCTCCTCCCTCTCTCTTCTTCCTCTCTCCTCTCTCTTCTTCTTCCTCCTCCTCCTCCTCCTCTTCTTTTCTTTGAGATGGAGTCTTGCTGTTGTTTCCTGGGCTGAAGTACAATGGTGCGATCTCAGCTCACTGCAACTGCTGCCTTCCGGGTTCCAGCAATTCTCCTGCCTCAGCCTCCTGAGTAGCTGAGATTACAGGCGCCCACCACCACGTCTAGCTAATTTTTGTAATTTTAGTAGAGACGGGGTTTCACCATGTTGGCCAGGCTTGTCTCGAACTCCTGACCTCAGGTGATCCACCAGCCTTGGCCTCCCAAAGTGCTGGGATTACAGGTGTGAGCCACCACACCCGGTCTTTCCTCTTTTTTCTATCTGCCTGAGAGTTCATAATAAAAGCTCGATTCCAGCTGCTCCTGCAGCCTCAACACCAAGCTTAGCACATAGCACATATTAAACACTCAACAAATACATAGGAAATGAACTAGTAGATATTGTTTGCAGAGTCATAAGTGTGAAGCAATCCAAATTCCCCAATATAAGAAAACGGTTAAATAGATCATGTACATCTGGATTGTGAAAGAGATTACAGACATTGACATTTTTAGTTTTGAATAATGTTTAATGACATGAGAAAATTTTCCTGATATGCTAATACATAAAAATAGAAAAACAGACAACTTTTTTTTTTTTTTAATTTCATAGCATTTTATTGTTAATTTTAACTTTGAAGGCCGAAGTGGAGAAGGGTTCCATGTGAACAGCAGTTGAACATGGGTCAGTCGGTCCTGAGAGATGGGCGAGCGCCGTTCCGAAGGGACGGGCGATGGCCTCCGTTGCCCTCGGCCGATCGAAAGGGAGTCGGGTTCAGATCCCCGAATCCGGAGTGGCGGAGATGGGCGCCGCGAGGCGTCCAGTGCGGTAACGCGACCGATCCCGGAGAAGCCGGCGGGGAGCCCCGGGGGAGAGTTCTCTTTTCTTTGTGAAGGGCAGGGCGCCCTGGAATGGGTTCGCCCCGAGAGACAACTTTTAAAATTATATGTTTTGAGATAGGGCCTCACTCTTTCACTGAGGCTAGAGTGCGCTGGCATGAACATGGTTCACTGCAGCCTCAACCTCCTCAACCCAAGAAATCCTCCTGCCATAGCCTCCCTAGTTGCTGGGACAGCAGGCATATGCCACCATGCCTGGCTAATTTAAAAAACTTTTTTTGTGGAGATGGGGGTCTCACTATGTTGTGCAGTCCTGGAATCGAATGACCCCAAAGTGCTGGGATTACAGGAGGACGCGCAGCTTTGTTACAACGGGGTCTCGATTTTCTCTACAAACTGTGTCCTTTCATTCATTCATTCACTCAACAAATGCTTATTGATGCACATTACTGCCAAGTTTCACTGCGGAAATCTCTGTCCTCATAGAGCTTATATTATCGACAGGGTAGATAAACAGAAAACAAAATAAGTCAGTTCCATATTCTATTAGGTGACACATACTGTGGGTAAAAACAAGAGGTATCAGTAGTTTCCAGGGGGGTCCTTTCCATGGGATTTTGAGGAGGACCGTGCAGTCATTGGGCAAAGACTTGAAGGGTGTGAGAGGCAGGCATTTCAGAAAGAATAGGAGGTGAAGGGCTCTGAGCCCAGAGTGATGCTGGGGGGTTGGGACCAGGAAGGAGGCCTGTGTGGGTGCACCAGAGGGAACGAGTCCAAGAGTGGCAGGTGATGACCTGAGAGGGTCCTGGGGAACCAGCACAGTCAGGACCTGGAAGGTCATTGGAATGACCTTGGTTTTCACTCTTACGTGAGGTGGTTTTCGACAGAAGTGACATGATCAGATTCAAGTTTTGAAGGAATCACCTGGGTCGTGTTGAGAAAAGACTGGGGCCAAAGCTGTACATTGTGAGTGAGGGTGTGTGTGTGTGTGTGTGTGTGCACGTGCGCACATGTGTGTGTTTCTTTGTGAGTGTGTATATGGGGTGTGTGTGCATGTGTGTGAGTTTCTGTGTGAGTCTGTGTTTGAGTATGTGTATGGGCTGAGTGTGTGTGCACGTTTGTGTATATGTGTGTGTGAATGCGTGTGTATGTGTGCACCTGCCGACCACCATGTGGCTCTGGGTAAGGCGTGAGGCAACTTCATACAGGAAGCCTCCATCTCCTCAACTATGAAGTGAGTATTGTCGTTTATAGGCTTATTCTGAATGTAGCATGGGAAAAGGATTTCAGAAATCCTACCATCTGTTAAAAACAGCCTAAGTGTTTAAGGAGCCCCAGAGTATTAGTAAACTGTGTAGTTGAAGGGGAGCTACATTTAAACTTCTGGAAACATTATGCAATTTTCAGTTTTATTTTTTGACATTAAGACCAAGTCGTAGTTGAGAGGGCAGTGGGGGATGGGGATGATCCCACCTATGATTTTGAGCAAAGAGACCTTATACTTGGATCCAAACCACTCTCAAATATAGGTAATGATTCAGAGAACTTGTTAGGATCCACACTTTATTCTGCATTGTAGCATTTCTTATGCTTCCACAACAGGCTGCGGGCTGCATGTGGGTAGGAATTGGGTGTTCCTAGGTCTTGCATATGTGGGTACCCAATATATTGTTTTGTCATAGCTGTAACCTTGTTGCCAAGGGGAATAGAATAAGCAAAAAGTCTAACCACCCCGTCAGATGGTTCTGACAGTTTGTTAATTGCACACTGTTTCCTAAGTCTACAGCAAATTGTATCTATTATCATTCCATGGTATTAAGAATGGTAAATTCTTTCTCCTTTCCCTCTCTCCCTGATCAAACACTTGAGACTGTAAGCATCTTCATGAAGTTCCTTCTGTGAGTTTTAACTGGAGACTAAATCTGAAGAAGGGGGTTAGAATGACGTCAGTAAGTCTTTCAGTGGAAGGCTGATTCAAACTCAGAATTTTCTCTCTGCTTCCCTTCATTGTGGGCCACCATTGGTAAAATAAGGATGACGTGCCCTAGTTAAATGTGAATGCCTCAGTGTAACAGCGAACCCCCTGCTGCTGGACAACCCTAAACTATTTAAGCCTGCGTGTCCCCCGATGTCATAGGCAACTCTGCGAGACAGTCCTGTTGATGGCCAGACCACAGTGACAGTCTCTCCAACAAGGTAGACGTTGGGTTCATGGTCAGAACAGTGCTCTTAGGGGTCATTGAAGTGGTAAGGTACCAGTTGTGGCTCTTCACTTTCAAGTCAGTACAAATTATGGATGATCCCACCTATGATTTTGAGCAAGCTTCCTTATTTGATTCTGATTTCTAGGGCCAGGTGGACCTGAACGCCCCGGAGTGGTCACATCAAGGGGGGCACGTTCCCCTCTGACTACTGTTCTGTGGTGGATCAGGCGGTCCCGGCCTGCAAGCACTGTCGGCACATCTCTTCTGAAAGTCGGGTTGCATGCTCAGATCTGGGTGCCCAGGTCTTGCCGCTAGAGAGTAGTGCTGAAGAGGACAGCTCCCGCAGGCCCCTTTGCAGCGGGCAGTCAACGCCATCAGAAGCCTGGCGCTCTCTGCCTCACAGGGTGCAGAGGCGAGCAGCCAGCGTCAGGGAGAGGAAGAGCAATGCTCAGCCCCAGCTCTGCTTTCCAGGAGCTGAGACGCTGGCTCTGATCTTCCCCTGTGAAAATGGCCCTCTAAAATCAATGCTCTCTGCCTGGCACCTACTTACATCACCTTTCTCGGTGACGTCCTCATCTCAGGCTCTGATCCCAGATCATGCACAGATGAATGTATGAAAATGGCTGCAAGTGTCAGAAGGAAAACATCTGAAATACAAGCAGCGAGTGCATCAGCATTTCAGGACTGATCATGGTGTAGATACAGGTTCCTAAATGCCAGCCAAAGTCATGTAAATAAATCGAAATGTGGAAACAGCCATTTCAACAATGGAAAATAATTTCAAGCTTATTTTCAGAATAATATCCCATGAAGTGGTATACCAATAACTTGTATAAAATGAAAGCACAGATCAACATATTTTATAAATTATTAAGAAATAATTATGTTATTAAATCAAAGGCTATGAAAAATATCTAGTATCTATCTTTGCTTTTTAAATGGCCTTTAGAAGTTTAGATATAAAGTCTTGATAATTAGAAGACAAGATTAACAGTATTATTTCAGGGCAAATGGTCTTGAGGTTTTCTTCTTTGTATATTCATTAGTCTTAATGATGCCCAAATCTTCTAATATAAATTATACTCATCCACCCAAAGTGTGCTAAGACATCATTGAAAACTTTGAACTAAGCAACTGATGAGAGTTCTAATTACAAGAGAAGTTATTTGACAAATATTATACGGAGCCACTCAGAGTCATAATTAATTCATTAAATGACTTTGATTTAAAAAGAAGAAAGAAAAAAAGAAAGCAAAGATTTAGAGGCTTGTGGGATCTCTTTAGAGCAATGAGATAGGAACTTTTTCTAAAGAAAAGCAACACTGTACTTGAGTTAATTGGCTGTTTGGGTTGCTGAATAGAGAATAGCAGCTAGAGAAGCATGGAAGAAGGTTTGGGTAAGTTGAGGCAGTTTTTAATATAAGTCATTCCGTTTTCTTTTTTTCTTAGAGACAGGGTCTCACTTTGTCGCCCCAGGATGGAGTGCAGTGGCATGGTCATAGCTCAGTGCTGCTTTGAACTCCTGAACTCAGGGATCTTCCTGCCTTAGCCTCCCAAATGCTGGGATTACAGGCACATGCCACCACTAATTTTTAAATTTTTTTTATTTTAATTTTTTTGTAGAGACGGACTCTTGCTGTGTTGCCCAGGCTGGTCTTGAACTCCTGGGCTGAAGCAATGTACCCTCTTCAGCCTCCCAAAGCGGTGGGATTCCAGGCATGAGGCAGTGTGCCCAGCCAAGTCATTCCACCTTCTGAGTTTCCAGCTGCCTGTACCTAATGGTTTGTGAATAAATGGTTTTCAGAACAACGATATCTCTTTCTAGCTAGACGTTAGCTAATCATTGTTTGTGGTCAGTGTGCATGGAGATTAAATTAGTGCTTTAAATCCTTCATGCCAATACTGCTCAGAGGGGGGGCTCAGTTGACTTCTTAAGCCACCGTGGAAATCCATTTAAATGAAACCATTTATCTGTGCTCTGTTTGGTTAAATCTGATTCCATTTCTCCTGCAAATCCCCTCATCGTGCAGATCTGACCACCCGCCTCCCCTGGATAAAATGGGATTAGAGAAACTTTGAAGAAACGAGATTCGGCAGCAGAACAGCTGCTGTCAGGCTCCCCGTCCTCTGGTGAGTGCTCTGAGAGGCTCCTGGGCCCCACGCTCCCGGCGGCCAACAGTGGAGAGAAATCGGTGAGGTTTTCGGGAGGCACAATTCTGCCTTGGTGCGTTACTCCTCTTCTTCATTTTCATTTTCCTCTCTCTCTTGCCTTCACTTCCACAAACTCACAGTGCAATATCTTTTCTTTGTATTTGTATAGTTCTTCAGTATTTGAAAGGTGATTTTGCTGGTGCTTTTTGATTCGGACACCCTCACAGCTGCCCTATGATAGATAATAAAATCTGTATTTTGCAGACGTTGAAAAGATTGAGAAATTCAAGTTCTCATTTCATTCCCAACTCATGGTGTACTTTTGGGTTTTTTTGTTTGTTTTATGAGACAGTCTCTCTCTGTTGCCCAGGCTGCAGTGCAGTGGCACGGTCATAGCTCACTGTAACCTTGACCTCTCTGGCTAAAGGGATTCTCCCGCCTCAGCCTCCTAAGTAGCTGGAACTACTGGTGCTCGTCACTACACCTGGCTAATTTAATTTTTTTTTTTTTTTTTTTTTTTTTGCATAGATGGAGGTCTCACTGTGTTGCCCAGGGGGGTCTCAAACTCCTGGGTTCAAGTTACCCTCCCGCTTCAGCCTCCCAAAGTGCTGGGTTTACAGGTGAGAGCCATTGCAACCAGCCTACCAGGGTGAATCTTTACATAAACTTCTGTCTGACTAGAAGTTGGTTTTACCTTCACTGTGCAGGGGACATACACTCAGGGGTTAGCATTTTTCTATGTCAGAGGATTTTCCTATTTTCCTGTATATTTTTATGATGTAGTACTTGGCTTGTGGGCAAAGCTGACCAGGCATGGGTGTCTGAATGGCCAGCTCAACTTCACAGTGCCCATGAGGTTCAGAGAGGGCAGTGCCAGGAGAAGGAGGAAGAGACACTCTCTGGGCGAGCTTGGGCAGGTTGTCTGAATGTCCTGAGCCTGCGTTTCTCATCATGTCTGACTCCTGGGATTGCTGCGGGGTTGACGATGACCGTCCTCATGCCCAGGCGTTGCTGGCATGTGGTGCACGCACTTGCCTGTTAGCTGCTGCAGTGCCCTTTGCTTAGAGTGGCAGCTCCTGACGGGCTCATCTATGGCCCACATGCCCACGAGCTATGTCTATACAACTTCGCCCTGTGCTGAGATGACACCAAATACCACCTCTCAGTGAGTACTTTTGCATGCACCTGGTTACAGAGCTCCCACCCCAGTCTCCATGCCTCCTTGGCAGGAGTGAGAGGGCTCCAGGGTTCTGGGCACCATAGCAAGAACTCTGACCCCCCTCTCTTGACGCTCACAGCCTCAGCACCACAATCTGACTTGGAGATGGTGTGGTCCAATTCTATTGCACCCTTAAAAAGCCCAGGGCCCGTGGACTCCACTGCACGCTCTCAGCTTCTTCACTTTCTGGAGCGCTTGTCTGTCCCTGCAGTCTGAAGGCCTCCTTGCCGTCTTGCTTCCCCTTCCTGGTAGAGGTCCTGCAGCCCTCTCTGGTGGCGGCTGGTTTCTTTCCCTCACTCCTATACCCTGGGTCTGGACATAGGGCAGGTGTCCTTCCTGTGGCTTCCAGATCATCGTCCTCCCCTCCCCCTTGCCCCTTATCACCCTCCTCTCCCTCCAGCAGCTGCCTTCCCTTCCTTGAGGATGCTGGCTCCTGGCTACCTTCCGCTCCCTCCAGGACGCTTCCTCTCAATTCTTCTGTTTCAGTGTCATGGTTGATGTGCCTGCTTGTGACCTAGGCTCTTCTGATGGCAGTCTCCCCTTTCCCCAGTGATCCCGCCTCACCCCATTAGCTGACCTGGTCATTCCCAGTGACAGTGGCCTCTGCCAGGTCTCAGTTGCAAACATCCCAGATGCGGCCACCCTCACCTCTTTCTCCCTGGTGCTCTGACCCCAGCCTTGGGGTCTAACGTTTGTTCCCCAGGAGTCACCTGTTTGTGCTCCCTCCCTCCCCAGCCTCTATTCCACAGCCCCTCATCACCCTGCCTTGATGGCCTCCCTTGCCCTTCAAAGCCACTGCCTCACCCCCGACCTGGTCCAGTCATACATGAACTTGTTGGAGAGAAATGCATCACACGCACCCGTCCCCTCTACGTTTGTCCTCCCTGCCCTAGTTAAGTGGGCCCTGAGGCTGCACCTTCCCCCTGGTTCATCTGGGGTGAGGGACGGCCTGAAAGTGACCTCACAGGGTTCTCAGACCTTCCCTACAGCTCCCCCACCCCCACCCTAGATCCTCCCCTCCCAGGAGCCCAGACATCACGTGGAAGCTCTGTGGGTTCAGGACAAGCCTCCCCTGTCTAGCCTCTGCAGCACAATATGCAGGAAGGAGGAGAGGGCAGAGCTCTGTGGGTCCCCAGCCAGGGCCACCGCCTCATCCCCACCCGTTGTCCCCTAACCCTTTGTCACAGGCTGACCACCTCCCCCTACCCAGGGCCCCAGGCTTGGAAATGAGGCACCACCCCCGCACTCCTGCCTCTTTCCTGCCCTATTCACCTTCACTGTACTTGGCCCCATCTTCTTGTCTCTGCCTATTTATGCCCTAGAGCGTGAGCTCAGCAGGGCAAGGGCTTTTGTCTAGTTTGTGCACTGCTGGTTCCCCCAGGTTTGGACGGGCACCTGGCCCAGCGTAGGAGGCAGTAAGTCCTTCTGTGCTGAATAAACAGATGGATGCCCTTAGGGACCTGGCTTCCTAGTCCCCAGGAGGATCGAAACAATCAGATGAGAATTTCCACATGCCCCACCACCTCGACTACCAAGGAAATTTGCCCGATTCTCTCCTCTGTGTTGAAATGGTTCTATTTTACCACCTTCTTAGCTTATTTGCTATCCGTCTATGCTGTGTGATTTGAGGATAATTTTAGGGTTTATGGTAGATACGGTTTTACCACATTCTACCTTTAAGTGGGATTACACCACTTCACGCAGAGTGTAAGAACCTCACACCAGTAGACTTCTATTTCTCTCTCCATGCCTTTGCACACTGGCTTGCACTGTATGTCTACATATGTAATAAACCCACAGGAGAGTGGGCTATTTCTAATTGAAAGGTATTAAAATAATCTAAGATGTGTCTCTATGTACCCCGTGGTCACTGGTTTTGGTACTCTCACTCCTTGCTGTAGATCCAAGTTTCCATCTGGTATTATTTTCCTTCCTCCTGAAAGACTACCCATAACAGGTTTTGGAGTTCAGATCTCCTGGTGATAAACTCTTTCAGTTGTTATATGTCTACAGAAATCTTCATTTCACGTCTGTTTTGAGAGATACTTTTCCTGGGAATGGAATCCTATGGTGAGTGTCTTTCATGCGTTCTTGTCGATTACACAGGTGTACACTGCCTGCTCGTCTGTTTCAGTGAGTTCCTGTCTATGACACAGGTGCACACTGCCTGCTCCTCTGTTTCAGTGAGTTCTTGTCTATGACACAGGTGCACACTGACTGCTCCTCTGTTTCAGTGAGTTCTTGTCTATGACACAGGTGCACACTGACTGCTCCTCTGTTTCAGTGAGTTCTTGTCTATTGCACAGGTACACACTGCCTGCTCCTCTGTTTCAGTGAGTTCTTGTCTATGACACAGGTGCACACTGCCTGCTCCTCTGTTTCAGTGAGTTCCTGTCTATGACACAGGTGCACACTGCCTGGTCCTCTGTTTCAGTGTGTTCTTGTCTATGACACAGGTGCACACTGCCTGCTCCTCTGTTTCAGTGCGTTCTTGTCTATGACACAGGTGCACACTGCCTGCTCCTCTGTTTCAGTGTGTTCTTGTCTATGACACAGGTGCACACTGCCTGCTCCTCTGTTTCAGTGCGTTCTTGTCTATGACACAGGTGCACACTGACTGCTCCTCTGTTTCGGTGAGTTCTTGTCTATGACACAGGTGCACACTGTCTGCTCCTCTGTTTCAGTGAGTTCTTGTCTATTACACAGGTGCACACTGATTGCTCCACTCGGAGTGCTTCTGGCTTTCCTTTTTGCTGATGAGAAGTCTACTGGCATTCTTTTGTTTCCCCCTCTGCATGTTCTGTGTCTTCTATCTCTGGCTGAGTTGAAGATTTCCCCTTTTCACTGGTCTTAAGCAATTTTTAGTTTCCTTTATGTTTCTTATGCTTGCAATCCATTGAATTTCTTACATCTATAGGTTTGAAGTTTTCATCGAATTAGGAAAAATTTTGGCCATGATTTCTTCTCACTTTTTCTTCTAACCACCTTTCTCAGGCCTGTCTTCTGAGGGTCTCTAGTTACATGTTTATTAGGCTGCATGAGGGTTCTCTATACCCAGTGATGCCCTGTTTGTGTTTGGGTCTCTTGTCTTTCTGTGTCTCATGCTGGATCATTTCTCTGGCTGTGTCTTCAGGTTTCAGGAATCTTCCTTTCTGCAATGGCTAATCTGCTCTTTGTCCCCACCCAGTGTACTTTTCATCTCAGAAATTGTGGTTCTGACATTGAGAAGTTCAGTTTTTATGCTTTCTATATCCCCCATGTCTCTGCTTAGCATATTCAATCTTTCCTTTAGTTTCCTGAGTATATGCAGCACAGCTCTAATAACCTCTAATGTCCTTGTCTGATCATCGTATAACCTGTGCTATTTCTTCTTTTCTTTCTTTTTTTTAAATTGAGACAGAGTCTCATTCTGTCGCTCAAGCTGGAGTGCAGTGGTGTAATCTTGGCTCACTACAACATCCACCTCCCAGATTCAAGCATTCTCCTGCCTCAGCCTCCCAAGTAGCTGGGATTATAGGCACACACCAACACACCGGGCTACTTTTTGTACTTTTGGTAGAGATGGGGTTTCACCATTTGGCCAGGCTGGTCTCGAACTCCTGAGCTCAAGTGATCCACCTGCCTCGGCCTCCCAAAGTGCTGGGACTACAGGCGTGAGCCACTGTGCCCGGCGATCTGTGTTATTTCTAAGCTGGCTTTGATTGGTTGACTTTTCTCCTTATTATGGGTCATGTTTTCCTGCTTCTTTACCTGCTTGGTCGTCTTTGATGGGATGCCACACGTGGAGCCATTTTACCTTGTGTATTTCCGTAAACGTTATTTTTTTTTCTGACATGCGGTAAGTTATCTGGCAGCAGATCAGTCCATTTGGGTCTGATATTTGAGCTTTGTTAGGCGGGACCAGATCAATGTTTAGTTGGAGGCTAACTGCCCTACTTTGGAGACAAACTCCTACTGAGGATTCTCCCTGACTCCCCCGTGAACTTTTATTTTCTTTTCCCCTACTCTGGCTGCTGGTAATAGAAACTGTTTCTGGCTCTGTGTGAGTACCACCTATGTTTGCTATTGTTCTCTAAACTTCTCAGATAATAGTTTCTCTAAAGCTGCCCTCTCGTGCATATCCTGATTAGTGAAAGACTTAACCCCTTTATGCCTGAGGTTGCAATTTTTTGAATTTTTGCAATCATGACCTTGAGCAGTAGGATAGAAGTAACTCATACACGGTCAGCATTCCACTAATGGAACACTAGACATAAATGGGGTTTACGGGGGACCCACTGCAGATCCCCAGGGCATGGGCACTCTCTCTCTTCTGAAGCTCTCTCTTTCACAGAACTTGACCCACACAGGCTAGCACCTTGGCCTTCCCAGGCTCTCAGCTCTATCTCCTCAATTCAGAGAGACCACGGGCTCCTCCTGGATGCCCTTCCCTGCAGTACGGCCTGTAAATTCTCTCCAGGCCATAACCTAAGGCAATTATGCAGCTTGATTCATTGATTTCCCATCTCTCAGGGGTCCCTATCCTTTGTTGCCCGATGTTGAATGTTTTGAAAGCCATTTTCTTCACATATTTTGTCTGATATTTTATTTCATGCAAGATAATAAATAAAGCCCCTCTTATTTCACTTGGCTGAAGCAGTAATCTCTCCTATTGTTTTAATTTCCATGGATTTGGCATTAAATTGTTTTCTACCAAAAAATCCCAAGAACCCTTGGGCTTACAGATAATAACTTGAAGAAAGTCCTGAGAAACAAGCATCTCAAAATTATACATAAAATCAAGTTTAAAAAGTAGCAATAGCACAGTGATTAGGGTATGTTTATTGTGATCAAGATAAATCACACTTTTACAGCAAACAAGCCTTAACATATAAAACAAGCTATAAAATTAGTTTGGGGCTAAAGAAAATTGGAAACATAGCTTACTAAAATATTAGAATTCAAACTGGTTAGGAAAAATAAAGTATAAGTCAACACACACTCCATGTTTATAAATAATTTCTTCCTGCCGAGTATTAATATTTATAAAAATTAACTTGTTAGCAATTAAACCAAAATGGGTGACATCAAGACCTCACATTTTAAAGATGTTTGCATGAATTGCTTAATTGCAATACTCTGGCAGAGTGATGGTGTGATTCAGGTATAAATCAAGCATTAAGATGATGAAATGGTGTGGCTGCTATGGGGAAACTCTGGTGGCCCCTCAAAAAATTAAACACAGAATAACCAGGTGTCCAGCAATCCCACTTCTTGGTATGTACCCAAAGGAATGGAATGCAGGGACTCAGAAGTATTTGTACGTCCCTGTTGGCGGCTGCATTCTTCGTAATCACCAAAGGGGGAGGCAGCCCAAGAGTCCGCTGACCGAGGGCTGGATAAGCAGAGCATGGCTCGTCGGCACCCTGGGATAGCATCCAGCCTTAAGGGAAGGATTCCCCTGTAATTAAGGTCAGTTCTGTTCTGCGATAACCATTGTACTGTTTTGTTACGTTAAGTTTTTTTGCCATTGTAAAGCTGAGGCCCTACAACTTTTCTCTATGAAATGCTGTACTTTGTGTTTCAAAAAAAAAAAAAAAAGCAGCAACTGTCCAGGGCTGTGGAAGCATGGCTCGGGAACAACACCCATCTCAGGGAGAGAACGCTCAGGGTCGCAGCGGATTCAGGCTCCATCTGAATCCGTAATGAGAAGGTGCTGCAAGAAAAAGCTCCCGGCACCAGCAGAGGTGTGAGGTCTGGAAGGGAAGGAGGGCGACAGCTCAGTGTGCTTCGTGTCCGTGGGCTCCCCTGACCTTACACGGAGCCTGTGCTGAGTTCCAGGTCCTCACTGTGAAAGGGGCGTGGCCCACCAGGGTGTCGGAGGGGAGTGGGTGCGAAAGCCTCGCCGGGCAGGGGAGGTTGCAGCCGTGTGGAATGTTCTGCCTGGAAAACTGAGGGTGTGGAGAGATGAGGCAGGGGCTCACTGTGTTTAAATAGAAGGGTCATAGCCACAAATGGGCTCTCAACAGACAAACTATTTTTAAATCACAAAATAAACAGAGTGAGAGGGAAGACATCTTCTCAGACTGAGAACCCTTCCTCCCTCCCCTCAGCACAGCTTGCAGGGGACTGGGGGAGCAGGTACTGGGGAAAACAGCGGACCCTGTCTCGGGATGAATTCCAAATCCAGAAATGCCCCCCCTCCTGTGAAGCATTCAGTGAGCAGCAAGCTGGGTTGCCGCAAGACAGCTGGGCCCTGCGGCTGCCTAAAGCCGATGCTGTTCAGCAGAAGTGCTCAGACGCCCTTAGGCAGAGTCAGCAACAGGTGAGAAGGACTCCGGGAGGGAAGGACAGGGCGCGGGGTGCTCTGAGGACGGTGAACCTCTGATGTGGGGGTGTTCTGGGCTGGGGTGAAAGATGGATTTTTGGGTGCAGGCAAAGACCTGGCTAGAAGGACAGGACTTGGGGACTTGATGAGAAGGTGGAAATGAGAGGAGGATCTGGGGGCAGGAAAGATAGGCCAGGACCCCGTTAGGCCACAGAGGGCTTGAGGGATGAGATGTGCTCCCTGTGGGAGTTTGGGTGGCCTGGCCCAGCCTCAGCCTCGATGAGAAAGCTGATGTGGGAGCCACACACCTCCCCTGAAAGAGGTGCCTCTCACAGGGTCCCCACAGGCATGGATGCCCAAGACCTCTCTGTTGAAGGGAGGGCCCCCCCACCTGAATGCCAGGCAGATCCGTGGGGCAGGGCTGTGTGTCGTGGCGTCCCCGTCTCCAGCTGGTCCGTGGGCCACAGAACACCCAGGGAAGACTAGAGGTCCAGAAAGCAGGGGCAGCAGGTGACACCACCAACCCTATCAGCACAGGGGATGAAACTCCCCTCCAGGGGCTCACCCCTCCGGGACCACACTGCTCCTCCTGTCTCCTGGGGGTGGGAGGGACCCCAGCCAGATGGGTCTGCCACGTCTGCTGCTTCTCCCGGCCCTTCTCTCACCCTGGGCAGCCTGTGCTCGGTCCCATCCTCCCGCCAGTGCAGGAGACCCGGGACAACACCTCTGTCTTGGACACAGAGACCACTCTCTGCAGGCGGCGGGTCAGTCCTGTGGCTGCTGTAAGAAGATGGCCACAGCCTGACTGGCTGACACAGGAACACACTGCCTCGCAGTTCTGGAGGCTGCAAGTCCAAGATCAAGGTATCTGCAGGGCGAGTCCTTCTGAGGCCATGAGGACGACTCTGTTCAGGCGTCCCCAGCTTCTGGGGCTCACTGGGTCTTTGGCTCCTTCGTCGTCCTGTGATTCCCATGTGTGTGTCTCTCCACCGAGTCACCTTCTCACATGGACACCAGGTACACGGGGCCAGGGCCCACCGTCCTCCAGTGTGACCTCATCTCAACCACTGACATCTGCAAAGCTCCTGACTGCACATGAGGCCACATCCTGAGATACTGAGGTTAAGACTTCAACATATGAACTTGGTGGAGGACACAATTCAACACATGACAGGTGGCGTTTCTGGCCCAGGAACAAGTTGCTGGAGCTTTTCCATCTTTCCTGTCCTCCTGCCATGGAAACCCGTATCCACGCCCTTCCTTCACCCTCACTGCCCAGTGCACCACCCGCTTCCTGAGGGAGCAACCTGGCTGTCTTTGCAGAGTGGGTGGGGACACGGGAGGTGGGCGGCAGGCCAGGGCAGCCATGAGGGCACTCAGGTGTTCCTGTCCTTCTCCCTCTGCCGTCGACCCGGCACCAGCACCACATTCCCTCTGAGGAAACCAGGCTGTTTAGTGATGTTTTGCCTCAAGCTCTCCTCCTAGCTCTTAATCCCTTTATAGAAAGGCTAGCAAGCAGGAGATTTTCACATGCTTTTAAAAATAGACTCGTTTGCTTTACGATTTTCACAAGCCGCCTACTATCTCCCGAGAAGGCCAATGTGATGAATGAACTCGCACCTCATTCCAGGGAGGAAGACACGTGCTTCTGTCACCTGTGCGCACACAGTACCTGTCACTCAACCTCTGCTGGCCGAGGTCCTGCCCCCCAAGCCCACTATTTCCTCCAGTAACACAGGCCCATCACTTCATTAACGTTCATCACAGAGTAAGAGGAATTTCACCTCTGGCCTTCAGCTCCACCCACCATGGCTATGTTGCCAAATTCTAACTTCAGCCTCGGAAACTGCTCACCACTGCCAAAGGGGAGTCCCTGCCCCAGCCCCCTCTACAATTATGAATACTTCAAAAGATCACAAATGTTTTCAGAAGAAATCACAGCCAATCACGCAGCCATCTGCAGAGCCCTTGGGTTAAAAGCTTCACACGCAAATGCTCAGAACAGCCATCCACCCTCCAAACTCCGTCCCGGGCGCGATGGCCTGGCCAGATGTTGCCGGGCTTCCCTGCTGTGTTAGTTCGTTTTCACGCTGCTGATAAAGACAAGCCTGAGACTGGGAGGAAGAACAGGTTTCACTGGACTGACAGTTCCACATGGCTGGGGGAGGCCTCAGCATCACGGTGGGAGACAAGAGGCACCTCTTCCACGGTGGCGGCAAGAGAAAATGAGGAAGAAGCAAAAATGGAAGCCCCTGAGAGACCCATCAGATGTCATGAGACTTCATCACTATTGTGAGAATAGCACAGGAAACACTGGCCCCATGATTCAGTTACCTCCCCTGGGCCCCTCCCACAACACGTGGGAATTCTGGGAGATACAATTGAGATTTTGATGGGGGCACAGCCACACCGTGTCACCTGCATTCAAGAGGTCCTGCCTGTGCCAGGGATCCTTCCTGCCTGGGCCCCTTGGCATCCCACGGTGTGGACTGCACACACTCTGCCGGCTCTCAAGAAAGCAAGTGTCCGCCCTGTTTCCTCAAGATGGTGTGATCACTCAACAACCAGATCAGCCACAGCCCGCAAGAGGCCTGCGGGGGACCTCCACGACGGTCCCCTGTGGCCACCAGGGTCTGGGAAGCAGACACTGCATTCCCTATCTCAAGGCACTGCATCTCCAATAGGAGCTGGAAAGCCAGGAGTTCCTGTTCTGGGGCTCAACAGAAGAGCAGGGAAAGTGACCTGAGAGAGCAAAAGAGGACCAGGGCACATTCTGGAAGACTTCCTGGAGGAGGCAATCTGTGAGAAGAATTCCAATGGGTAGAAAAATATGGGAAGAGATTTGAACAAACGTGAGCCAAATTGCAGGGTGCTGGACATCTCCAGAGTATTTCAGGAATTCATTCCTTTTGATCAGTAAGTCTTCATTAGTGCTGACGGCAGGCAGGACAGTCCTGGCCTTGTGGAGTTCATGCCTTGTGAGAAGAGCCATAGGCAGGTTAGTAAGGACCAGAAGGTATATGTTGTGAGGCACGGAGGCCTTGGGACCCGGACCACTGGGGTGGGAGATCTTCCTGAGACAGGTGGTTATGAGGGCATCTGCAGAATAACTCACAGTGGAGACCCCCAGTGTGGGAGGCGGCAGCGTGGCCCAGGGAGAGCCCGGCGCTGAGTCAGGGCTGGGGTCCAGAGGGAGAGGATGGGTGAGGAGAAGCTGGGTCTTACAAACTCCAGTTGGAGGAAAAGAATTCGGCTATACTCACAGCATAGTGGGACCATCAGAGGGTCTTGAACACAGGAGTGGCGCGGTCCCAGTTGGGTTTGGGGGGGTCACCCCAGCTACAGTGGGTGTGGGCAAGCTATGTAGCGGGAGGGTCAGCAGCAGGTGACTGGCTCCTCAGAGGCCAGATTGGACAGCCTGGATGGGAGCAAGGGTGCTGGGCATGGAGAGAAGCAGTGGGGCTTGAGATATTTGGAGGGAAATGGACAGGATTGGGTCCCGACTGGAGGAGGGTGTGAGAAGGAAGCAGAACTCGGCTACTTTCCCAGGTCCTGTTCTGAGCAGCTGGATGGCATGTGGACCTGGGGCAGTGCGGTCATGGGCATGTCGAGAGCGAGACGCTGTGCGAGTAGAAATGCTGAAGCAACAGAGTGGCGCAGAGAGTGACCAGAGCTGGGCGACCCGGAGCTACCCTGAGGAAGGCGGCTGCTCACGAGGAGGGGAGCGGCCGGAGAGAGAGCGGGAGGGGAGCCCGGGTGCCACGGGGACAGACAGTGGGAGGGGAGCCTGAGTGACTGGGGGAAGGGGAACTGCCCGGCTTACTAAAGCCACTGCTAAGGGTCCTGAAGGTCCTGAAGAAACCCCTCTCTGAATACAAACAAGCGTTTCTCTGGGGTGCACAGCTCTCTGCAGCCGCCCAGAAAGCCAATGCCTGCAGCCTGCTTCCCCCCACCTGGAGGCTGGAGTCCATTTCCAGCTTAGCTCCCAATTCCTATAAACCTGGGTAGGTTTGGGGGCTAAGAGGAAAAATCCCAACTTAGAGGAAGAATGTCAGAGAAGTTATTCAGCATGGAAGCACCTTGAAACTCACGGCAAGCTATGGAAAGCTTCTCCGAGTCTGTTCTCCCACTCGGCTCATGGTTCCCGAGGCCAGCAGGCCTGGGTTCTGTCCCTGTGTCTCTGGACTCCCAGAACTAAGTCAGGGGCAGGCTTGCTAGTGGACTCCTGAATACCCGGAGGCCCTGGACGTGAGGCCCGCCTCCTTGCTCACCAGCTCCAAGGCGGTCTTGGGGCATGGTCACCCCGCAATCTCTGAGGCAGACCCCCACTGTCCCTCTGAGGCCAGGTCCTTGGGGCCCAGTCTCCCCCTCGCCAGGACGATGGGCCTGCCCAACTCAAGAGCCTGGTCAGCCACTCCTGGCTGAAGTGTGGCCAGGGCCAGTTGAAGCCTGAACCTTCCTTTAGGTAGTATGGAACATTCCAGAGACATAATCCGTCTGCCCTTTTCTTTCAGGTGGTGGGAGTGTTTTCTCTTTTTGCTGTCATGTGTCAGCAGATTGCTTTCTTTTAGGAAATGGTCTGTCTCACCCGTTAGTTTGTGCAGAAGAGAGCAGGTGGGATGCGGGAAGCACCCGCCGGGCATGGCTGATGAAGGACACACCTGGTGTTCCCGGCCAGTGTGGTTTCCTGCCAGGACAAACGAGCCCGAGTCCTCCCACCTTCCCTGGGCCCACATGGCCGGCCTTTGGGGGACATTGAGGCTGCCCAGGGAGGAAGACTGAGTCCTCCACCGTGCAGGGACCATGCTGGGCAGCTCTGTTTGAGAACTGATGAGTGGTTTTGCTAAATGGAGCAGAGTGAGGAGCTCTGGAAGATTCCATGAGATGGGAGGGAGCTGTGGATCAGCACAAACCCACGGGAGGGGGCTCCTCAGAAGACAGGGCATGGCGGGGCTGGCAATCCTCTGCTCTCATGGCTGTGCCTGGGACCATCTTACTTTCTGCACTCTGAGAAAACCTTCACATGCCTCAGACGGGTATAGACATGTGTGCCCGCCACCCTGGCTGCACGTGCTCTTACATCTCACAGCAGAGAGCAGAGGAAACACCTGTTCCGTCCAGGCCCCCCCATCCAGTTGGGAAGCTCAGGCAATGCACCGGGGGGCAGGCTTTTCAGGGCACCCCACTAGGTCACCCGGGGATGCAGGCTCAGCACAGTCATGGTTCTGGCACAGGACCCTGAAAAGAACTGAATTCTAATTTTACGTTGAGTCTAAGACCAGCTCAGAGCCAAAGGCTCGCCCATTTGCAAACACTGATGAGGCACCTGCCACAGTACCACGAAGGGCTGGAGGTCAGGCAGGCGGGTGTCAGGGTTGTGGGGCTGAGTATCCATCCCACCCTTTCCCAAGGAACTCAACGGTGGCACCCAGGGACAGCAGGGACAGCAGGGCTTGGGGTAGAAGACAGAGGCAGAGGCCCCTGAACCTGGACACCAGCCCCAGTCATGCAGCTGTGTGGTTTAAGCCAGCTCCCGAACCTCGGCCGCACATCTGAAAAGGAAGACTAATTGCCCACTAAGGTTGGGAGGACAAACTGGGTCTCTGAATTCCTGGAAATCTGGTGACTTGTCAGGAGGTCACTGCAGGCAGAAATGTCTTGTACAAGAAGAAAGAAATGGAAATACACCCGGTGTGCTGAGGGATGATGGAAACCAGATGCGGGCGGTCCCAGCGACAGGTCTGTGGTGGCTGTGGGCCAAGCCAGGAGGAGCTGCTTCCATGGTCTGGGTGGACAGACATGGCAGAAGGCGCCGTTCAACTCTTCCATGTCGTTATTGATTTTCTGTCTATATATTCTATCAGTTACTGACGCGGGGTACTGGAAGCTCTGTTGACAATCATAGATTCGTCTGGTTCTTCTGGTGGTTCCATCAGATTTCATTTCACGTATTTTGAGGCCCATGATAAGAGGCATAAACATCGATGATCATTGTGTCCTCTTGATGAATTGATCCCTTTATCATTATGAAACGATCATTCATTTCTTTATCCCTGCTGATATTCTTTGCTTTGAAGTCCACTTTGTCCGAGGAGTAACCACTCCAGATATATGGCTGATTAGTCTTAGCATGGGGTATCTTTTTCCATCCTTTTACATTTAATATATTTTTTGTCTTTCTATATTAAGTGGGTTTCTTGTAAGCATCATAGACTTGCTTTTCATCAAAGCTGACATGTGCCTTTTAATTGAGGCATGTAGACAATGTAGATTTCATATGATGATTGATATGGCTCAGGTGAACTCTATCAGCTCTCTGTCCATCTGTTTTTTGTTCCCCTTTTAGCCCTCTTTTAGATTAACTGAATAGTTTTCATGATTCCATTTTGTCCACTCATATAACTTATTAACTATGATTCTTTCTTTTGTTATTTCAGCAATCGCCTTAGGGTTTATAGGATGCATCCCTGAGTTATGATGGTCTGCCTTGAAGTAATACACGACATTAGGCATAGTATAAAAATCTTACAATAGTATACTTTCGCCTCTTCACTCCCAGCCTTGATGCTAAGCTTGTCATTCATTTTACTTATATATACGTTATGAACCTCATGCTCTGCTGTTACTTTTGTTTAAATGGTCAATTTTATTTTAGAGAGCTTCTGTATCATAAGAAAACTGAATATATTTACTCACGTGGTTACTGTTTCCGGTACTCTTCATTCCTCTGTGCAGATCTGAATTTCCGTTTAGTGTCATTTTTCTTCCGATGGTACTTTCTTGAACATTTCTTGTAGTGTGTCTGCTGGTGAAAAACGCTTTCGGCTTGAGTTCTTCTGAAAAAGGAAAGACTTTCTTTACCCTTATTTTTGGAAGATAATGGAGCCAGGCAGAGAGTTTTAGGTTCACGGCATTTTCGTTTTTGTAATTTAAGCGGGTTACTCCACCATCTTCTTGCCCGTATTGTTTCTGATGGGAAATCTGCTCTCATCTTACCATTCTTCCCCTGGGTGCGAAGTGTCACTTTCTCTGGTCACTTTTAAGATTGTCCTGTCCTTCATTGGCCTTGAGCCATTTCGTTATGACATGCCTTTAGCATGGTTTTCTTCATGTAGTTTCCTCATGATTAATGTTCATTGAGCTTCTTGGGTCTATGAGTTTACAGTTTTCAACAAATTAGGAAAAATTTTTGACCATTACTTCTTCAAATATATTTTCTATCCCACTTTCTCTCCTCTGCTTCAGGGACTTCAATTACACATATATTAGGCCACCTGAAGTTGTCCCATATCTCACTGATACACTTTTCACTTAAAAAAATGCCATAAAGACACATGCACGTGTATCTTTTTTGTAGCACTATTCACAATAGCAGACATGGATTCAACCTAAATGTCTAACAATGGAGATAAAGAACACATATACACCAGGGAATACTATGCAGCCATGAAAAAGAATGAAATCGTGCCCTTTGCAGCAGCACTGATGGAGCTGGAGGTCATTACCCTAGGCAGATTCATGCAGGAAACCAAATGCTATGTTCTCACGTACAAGTGGCAGCGAAGCAACAAGGATCCATGAACACAGAGAGGTGAACAAGAGACGCCAGGGCCTGCTGGAGGGTGGAGGCTGAGAGGAGAGAGAGGGATCATAAAATTCCCTAGTGGGTATCATGTTTATTGCCCAGGTGATGAAGTAATCTGTACACCAAACCCCTGTGATACACAGTTTACCTATTTAACAAACCTGCACATGGACCCTGAACCTAGAATAAAAGTTAAATAGAAGAAACTTGAACCAGCTTGTTCTCAAAAAGAAAAAGATAACTTTTTTTCCCCTCTGTGTTTCATTTTGGGGAGCTTCTATTACTGTGCCTTCAAGTTCACTGATGTTTTCTTCTCACTGCAACCTGCCGTTAATCCATTAGGTGTGCTTTTCATTTCAGACATTGCAGTTTTCATCTTTAAAACTTTAATTTGTCCTTTTTTTATGTCTTCCACATCTTTACTTTTAAAACATATGGGATCCGGTTATGGTAATTTTATCTCCTGTGTCTGCATCAGTTCCGGGTCTGTTTTGATTGATTTTTCTCCTCATGATAGGATGTATTCTTCTGTTTCTTTGTCTGCCTTGTGATCTTTAATTGGATGGCAGATATTGAGAATTTCATCTTGTTGGGTGCTGGGTGTTTTGGTATTTCTGCGAACATTCTTGAGCTTTGTTTTGGGACGCGACCGAGTTTCCTGAGCCTCTTGGATCTTACTTTGGAGGTTTGTTGGGTGGAAGCAGGACCTCACTGACACTAAGGTTACTTGTTCTCCAATACTCAGGCAAGTACTGATATGCCACCCGCTGTCCTCTGAGAGTTCCAGTTAGTCACGTGGAAGACCTGCGTGAGGGCCAGGTGTTGTTTTCTTTCATCGTTAAGGTGATTCTTGGCTCAGTCTTGAGCAGTTTCCTCACACACACCCGCCAATCGGGAAGGTGAGCCTCTGTGGATCGCTGGGTTCCCTTCTCTCTGGGACTCTGCCCTGCCACGTGTAGTTGCACTGGTCTCCCCCAGACTCTAGCTTCCCAATTCAGGGAATCTGCTGGGCTCTGCCTGCGTGGAGGAGACACCCCCTCCTTGTTCTGCAGCCTGAAAACTCAAGGCAGTGTATTGGGCTACCAGAGGGCTCACCTGTTTCCTTCTCATCCTGCAGGGATCACTGTCCTTCACTGCCTCCTTTCAGTGTTTGGAAAATGGTTGTTTTACGTATTTGATCTGCTTTCTATGTGTTTCTGTTTCACGTAGAGGGTGAATCTGGTCCGTGACAGTCTTTGTATTGTGGTTCTCTCCATCTGCGCTATGTCTGCCTTCCTCATCTCAACGCCCCAGTGCCTGACAGGCACCTGATACTCAGCAGAAACCGCACGTGTGTAGATTGCATGAACGGATGAGCATATGAACTTAACCAGGAGTAACAAAGGACACTGATACAAAGCACACTGACAGTGTTTGTCACGAGCTGAAGGAGTATAACTGCTCTCTTCACACACACCTGTGTATGTGTCTTGTTTCTCACGGTGATAGTCTTCAGGCCAAGGAACCTGTTGAATTCTTATCACATCCCTAAGGCTCAATGACTTTGTCTTGCACACTGTAGGCTTTTAGTAAATGTTTGCTTAATGAATAATTCATGGATCATTTAGATACGTGTCAAACAAACTTGGGTTGAAGTGTGACTGTAACAAATTTGTCTCGAATCCCAGCAGCGTGGGGTCTCTTTCTCTGCTCTAGCACTGTGCGACCAACTACTCACAGCGCCAGTCGGTGGCAGATCCCAGGACAAAAGGATGCTTGAAAGATGCATGACCTGACTTTCATATATGATGTCTTCGTCTTTTCCAGGTGTTTAGATTACCACGGGGAAGGAAAAGCAAGGTATAGAGAAAGTTAAAGAGGAAATACTGGCTGCCATTGAAAACCAATCATAAATAAAGTGACAAAGTAAGTCAACTGGAAAACAAGTGATTCTTCATAAATGCGAATCCTAGGACTGCCTGGCAGAGGGGGATCTCCTCACTCCGCCATCCTAATTCAATGATGGTTACTACGGGCACAGCACTTTTAGGAGGAGCTCTCCCGCTTCTACTTCTGCAGGGGACCAAAGGATACATGAGCAGGCTGTCAGCGGGGCTTCAACGCAGCTTGCATGGGGGATGCTAAAGGAAGCAGGTGCTGAGCACGAAGGAGGAGATCAGAATCAATGAACGCACAGCGTGTATTCCCAACCAGAAGCGTGGTTGCACCATTAAGCTGGGGAAAGGCGGGCTGAGACACAGGACTCAAGGAATCCCTCTGGCTGGACCAATGCAGAGGCCGTGAAGACAGAGGAGTGGAATGTTTGGGGAAAGCAGCTTTTCCATTTTTCTCTCCTTTCAGAGCCATTTTGCCTGTTTTCGGATCTGGGAACGACAGTGCTTCAGGAGCACAGCATTGCAGAGGCAGCCTGTGGGTCACAGCAGCATGCATCACGCCGCTGGCGGTGCGGTGAGCCCAGAGGCTCTGGACAGGGCCTGGCCACCCAGCTTTCCTTCCTCAAGGTTCAGAACCTCCTCAACCCCACCTGCCTGCCGGAGGCACGGCTGCAAGCCCGCAGGGTGCCACGTGAGATTTTTAAGCCTGGTGTGCTTCCTTGCCTAAATTACTTTGCAATGTATCAATACCTACCCTGAAATACTTTGTAGCCAGTTTTATTATGAACTGGATTCTATTTGGTGATTACAAAATATTCTGCTTTTGAATAGTCTCAGTTCTTCAGTTGCTTCCACATGTGTGTTCAGTCTGTTGAAGATGGGGGAGGCATTGAGCCCCCCAGAGAAAGACCCTGCAAGAGACTCCAGGGAAGAAAAACTCTGAAGTGAAAGTCGCGGGCTCTGGCCCACCGCGTGCTGGCAAAATCCATTGCATGCAGCGCCCTCTCGTGGTCACGCTGCAGGTGACACGCTTCAAAGGCAAGTGAGGCGGCCGCGGTAGCTGGCCCCAGGGAACAGGTTCTCTCTCCATTAGGAAAAGCGTTCCTGAACATTCTTTACTCGCATGTGCACACGCACAGCGCTGTGAGCAAGCGAGGTCTGCCATCAGGGTGATTCTTCCCTATTGTAAGGAAATAACACAAACGTTGGATTTTTTAAAAGCTCATAACTGTAGGTGAAGATTCCAAAATCACAGGATGTCCAAACTGGAAAGGATCCTGAGATGATCTTGTTCAAATCCCCTCTCTTATTTTTTTAAGTGGTGGGCGGCGGGGGGTTGTGTGATCTTAAACAACTCACTCCACGTCCCAGACAATAG
Organism: Ateles fusciceps; assembly: GCA_036589455.1. Lineage (NCBI taxonomy): Eukaryota > Metazoa > Chordata > Mammalia > Primates > Atelidae > Ateles > Ateles fusciceps. The sequence continues at coordinate 2,999,269 of JAZHEH010002010.1, read as the reverse complement.
ACCGACTTGCCTACGCTCACATAGCAAATCCCTGGTGCTGAAGTACAGTGCTCTGTCCCATCCTGGAAGGGGCTCTGCAGTCAGACTCCTCCAGCTCCTCCCTGGAGATGTCAGGAGGTCGAGAGGCCAGGGCCGCGCAGGGAGCCTGAGAGCTGACTCCGGTGCCGGTCCCTGGGCTGTGGCCACTTCTCCCGGCTATGGCCTTCCCTGTTCTTGGCCAGGGACTGTCTCCTCCACCAGCCTAGGATAGGACCTCTGTGCCCAGGACCGGACTAGAGGGGCTTCAGGTGAGTACGGATGGACGCAGGAGGCACCAGCCAGGACTCAGGAAGAGCAGGGGCCAGCGGCAGGGCCTGGGCTAACTTACGGTTCACATGGCAAATTTTTTGTGATGTATATTTTACCACAATAAAAAAGGAAATAGCATTTTAAACCCAAATTTTAAAAAAGGGGGAAAAAATCTCGTGGACTTCTTTATGAGGCTACAGAGCAGCCACCACCAGCCCCATTTGACAAGAAAAATGCTATTTCCTTTTTTTACTGTGGTGAAATATACATAATAGAAAATTTGCCATTTTTACCATTTGAAGCACACACTTCAGCAGCATTAAGCACCTTTGCGCTGCTGTGCGATCGTCACCACCGTTCAGGTCTGGAACATTTCCATCTTCCCAAACTGAGACTCTGTCCCCCATGAAACATGAACTCCCCATTCCCTCCCCCAGCCCCTGGTGCCCAACATCCAACTTTCTGTCTCTGTGACTTCGACGCCTTAGCTTCCTCATGGGAGTGGAATCGGGCAGGGTTCATCTTTTTGCGGCTGGTCGTTGCACTCAGTGGAACATCCTCAGGTGCCATCCCCGCTCCCTTCCTTTGCAAGGGGTCAAGTAACCATGGTCAGATGGCTGTTGCGGTGAGAGGAATGTGCCTGCTCTGAGCAAAGCACCCGGAAGGCAGAGGCCCCTCTGGAAGCTCATAACTGTCACCCAGGCACAGCATGTTGGGCAACCTGCATTCCTTCCTTCCCACCTGGGAAGCTCACCTGACCTGGGGCCCAGTTCAGGCTGCAGCCAGCCTCGGATGCTGTTTTAAATTTGGGATTGGATTCAGAAGGATTGGGAACCTGAAAATCAATGTCCTTTCAGTTCATCTGAAAACAGAAAACTTGCTGGTCTTGCCGAAAAGGCAGTTCTCAAATTTGCAGCCAACGAATGCATGGAACAGAAATAGCATTAGATGGAGTGCAGGCGAGCCCTTCCATGTTACGGAAAAGTCCTAATACTGTTTCGAGAACATGGGAGTCAGGGTGGAGAAAGCATGGCGTGGCCGCAGAGCACACGGTGCCCCTCCCTGTCTCCCCACCTAATTTTCATTCTCTTTAAAAACAAAACCCAAAACACCCTGCCCGTAGCTCTTGCACTTACATCCCAGAGACCTCTGATTTCTCACCCACGTTCTCACTGCCAAGAAAGGGACTTTGAAAAATCTCCAAAATTAATTATTGGTTGTAATGAATGCTGAGGAGGGGACTTTTCGAAGGCCCTGTCTCCGTGGCTTGCTTTCTGCTGTGCGTGCGTCCGCGGCGTTTCAGAATTTTCTCGGATGCTCCAGTGCTCTTTCCAGCAACAGCACTCATGCACGCCAGGCCACTTCTCACAAGTCATAATTACAACAGCAAGCCAAACTGAATGCTATAACGCTGTCGCTACAACTCCTTCATGTTTCCTCGCTCTTGGCAAACTTCCTTTTTTGAGTCCTGTGAAAGATTCGCTGTTGTCCATTTAAACTAGACTCATTATTTCCTTCTAGAGCATTAAAAGTGCAAGGAGCCACAGGTAAAGACTTCCTTTCCTCTGGTCTTACTGCATCCTTTGTCCCAACAAAGGTGGAAGTCCCCTGTCCTCCACGAGTTGTGTGTAAGCAGAGAGTTTAGGCGGTCAGATAGGAGCCCCAAGTCACATCGCCCTGCCAGCACCAGCAGCTCCAGGTCCCTGAACCCCAGCAGGCATAACCTAAGAGGTTACCTAGAGTTCAGGCAAGTTCCTCAAATAGTCACTAGGTGAAATGCGGAAAAGTTACGTAAAGTGAAGTAAAATCTTCAACAATGAAACACGAAGCTGTTATTCTCTTTTATGAAACTCTAGCAAATTGTTTCAGAAAATGAAAGTGCTGTAAAAGAAATATTTCCATTGGGAGCTAGAGATGCCCTATGTGAAAATGGTCACATGGAAATCTGGATGAAGAAGCTTTAAAGCTTTGGCTATGTTTTAAGCTATAACCTCAGTTCATTAGAATGGGATTTTTTTCCCCCCACAAACTTCTACTTTTTTTTTTTGTCTAAGTGTTGTTCTGCTTAAACCTCTGAAAACTAGTTTTTAAAACTGAAAATCTGTTCTTGTAGCCATTCCATAATTTCTAATACACTTGATATAGACCATTTTGTGGTTAATGGAATCCTTCTTTAAACTTACTTTTGAATTTTCATTTATTTCAGCTCTTAGAAAGCTGCAGATTGCTAAACTGAAGCTTAAGTGAATTTGTTCATTACAGCAGTTAAGAAGGCACCAAAGCCTCACCAAGCAATTTCACATTTAATTAAAAATCAAAACTAATTTAAAATTATGGAGAAAAAAACACTACTTAAATCACACAGCTTTCTTTTTTTTCTTTCTTTTTTTTTTGCTATAGCTGCGTGAGGTCTGAATATCCTAAATTCTTAAATGCAACTATTAAAATAATTAAACAGCCTGAGTAAAATATTAGCAAATTCAGTATCAGCCTAGGTATAACTTCGTTTTCATTATCTTGTGTTTTTTTCTTTTAAAAGTAATTTTAAATTAGTTTTGTTCTTTTAAAACGAAAAAAAATCAAACCTGTGGCTTTATTGAAAGCTCTCTTTACACTTCATATTTTGGTAGAAATATTTGCAATTCTGAGTGTATCTTCTTGAAAAGCTTTCTGCAGAGGAAAAGGGGATGGTTTTAAATTCTGTCTTTTGATTTTCATGGCAGCATTTCTGACACAGCGCAGTGAAATTTTTGATGAAAACATCTATAGCAGGCCTCCGGGTTTTCCTGAGTTTGTCTGGATAAAGGAGAAGGACAAAAATATTTTCCATCTGTAATTTTTAAAGTTATAAAACATTTTTAAAACCTGCATTAAATTAGCAACGGAAATAGTACTCTGTCTCCAAACATTTCTAGAATAGAGAATTATTTTTCTCTAATTCTAGAACACGTTTAACTTTACACATTTTTCCCGTATTTATGCAGAGACACAGAAACACAATCACTGCCATGGGGAACATTTTTCTAAAGTACGTGGCCACAGTGCAGCCGTGAAGGTGCTCGGCCCATGAACTTCTTCTAGAATGAAGACTTATTTTTAAAAAAATCAGGCTTGAGAATCCTGCTTCTTTACTGAGGCTTGTGATAGAAAGTATATCTTATAATTAGAAGACAAAGTAACTGGAGTGGAAAGTTTCCTGAAACTAATTGGATGCCATATTCCGCTTGACGTTCACTGTTAAGGAAATTCAAGACACCAACTCGACCTCACCCAGACTCACCTTTGCATTGAAGTAGCCCCAGATGTTTGGAGGAGAACTGGTGTCCCAGTGTTCAGACACGGGTGAGCCAGCTCTCCCTGCCCAGGCACACGGGCGTGATGCTATCCTGCAGTTTCCCGGCTCTGTCTGATGGAAGCAGTCTGTTGACACCGTCTCTGATTTTCATACGAGAGTGTTCCCCGCTGCGTTGTGCAGTGGCCACACCTGGCTGCCCCCCACACCACACACATCTGAAAACCCCCCCGTGTTGTCTTTCTCTTGGAGGAAGAACAAGTTTGTGTACTTTTTCTGGGTTCATTACCAGAGCTGGCTGCCTGAGTTGGGCCCCGGCACTGCTCCTGCTGGTAAAGCTCTGCAGGTGTGTGGTTTGTCATCTAGTTCAGCTGGAGAGACCGATTCCAAGGTTGCCATATAATTAGCGGGGTCTCCTTTCCCTCCTTTAATCAGCTGCTAACACCTCCTGGCTGTTTAATATCACTGTGAGCACAGTTATAAACACTAAAGGACATGCTCTTGAAATAATTTTTAAAAAATCTCTGCACAGTAACAAACACAAAACCCATCATTATTTAATACAGAGGAATGCTGTGTTATTATAACAAAACGTTGGTCTTACTCCTGATGCTTTATTCTGATTGTGGGAATTTGTTTTTTTTTTTTGAGGAGGCAGCTTTTCTGTATAAGGAAACATTGTATCTTTTGTTTATTTTCATCCATCTGATTTGAGACAAAATACACAACGATCTTTCACTCAGGAGCAATTAGTCCTGTTCCTGTTTCAGAAAAAGTTTGAACATGCAGACTTAAGGAAGAGAGAATTCCTTCCAAAATGACCAACCATTAAGTCGTAAACACGACTTGGAGGTTATTTTCCTATGGCCAATAACAGTAATTTCCTTGAAATCTAGTTCTTTATGTAATTAAAGTTATTTATTTGAAGACTTAAATGTACTTCAACATTTTACATCCCCTTAGTATCTGTGTAAAATTCAAATTTGGAACCTGGGGCTCCATTCCACGGCACATGTAGTTCACCACTTCTCTGTAACGCACCCCGATACTCCTGCGACAATAGATGAAAAGGCTGACATGCTGAGGGAAGGGAACGGGAATCTGCGAAGACCAGGCCGAACCCTTTTTGCCCTGGACCTCTCCAGAGTCCCTCGGATGAGGGTCAAAGCCTGATTTCAAATAGCAAGGCAGAGAGAGGGTCTCAGAGCATGTTTATTGATACAGAATGTTGGACACGGACAGACAGGCCTTTGCGTACGATCAAGCGACTTTCTGTGCAAATCTTATGGAATGTGGCATTCCAGACTTTAAAGGGAAAGGGAGATCACCATGGCAACGGCACATGGGGGCTGGAGATGGGGGGGGGATTCCCTTGGGAGCTCAAAAGCCAGCAGAATTTTAAGCATTTGCAACTTAAAAAAAGAAGAGGAGGAAAACTGCACAGCTCTGCCAAGCACATCTACAGACATGGAATATGGTTACAGGGTTCTGCAGAAAGACCCAAGTAAACACAGCTCAGAGCCTGAGCAATAGGAGCGGGAACAAATCCGCTAAAACGTCCCCTGCAGGACCCGGCCTTCTCCATTAAAGAGGGAGATGCTGCCAAATGCCCCTCAACCAGGGGGGAGAATTTGAGAAGGAGGCCGGTGGCCGCCTAGCAAGTGTCCTGGGCCAGGAATTTCTCTGCCTGTCCACTCTTGCCCCCCCAGGTTCTGGTCTCTCCCAGCTGGAAAACACAGTGTGACCACAGGCAGATGTAGGACCCAGGCCCAGCGGGGCTGGCCCAGCTCAGCCACTCAGAGCCACGCAGACTCCAGCCCACCCGCAGTTGGTTCACGGCTCCCGGCACCAAAGCGAGGCTGTGTGGAGAAACAGCTTAGTTATCACAGACATCTCAGAACTGCAGATAATAAGCCGAAGGGAATCCAGTGTAAAAATGCTGCAAACAAATGCGATTTGTGGTTGTAGTATCTGTAAGGGAAAAAAGAATAGATTTATAAATGGGGCCAATTCAAACACTCCAGAAACTGCCTCCCTGGCCAGCTCCTTTATTTAAGAAAAAAGGAGAGTACTGGAAATGTGGGACCAGCCCGTGCCCAGCTGGTCAAAGGTATCAGAGCGCCGGTGTCCCTGAAGGAGTGGGGCTTCAGCCCTGGCCTCTGCAGGGGTCTGAGGTGATGGTGATGGGAGGGGGGAGTGAGGGACATCGATCAACACAAAATGCAGCCAATGGTCTCCTGTAAATGGCAACACAGCAGAGAACCATGGCACAGACGGGCCGGCTCCCCACCGCCTCCCCTTCGAGCAGTGTCCACGCTCACGGGGTGTGAGGGCCGGCCTGGGGTTCGCTGGCTCATGTTAAGTCAGAAAGCTGCTGCTGTTCTGGATGCGTGTGGTCAGGTCAGAGCAGACCTGATTTCCAGTGCTGTGGTGAGCCCGGCTTGTGCAGGGCCACAACTGAGACGTGACCACCCTTCTGTATGTCACAGAGCCTCTGCTTGGCTCAGGCTCCAGCTGTTTAACACAGAAGTAGCTCCAGCAGGGATGATGACCAGGGCATTTTGATGTTCAGTGATTCCGCCTTTGCGGGAAGGCAGGGGGGTGGGGGTAGTGGGCTCTAGTGACCCCGGCAGGGTCTGGCCTCGTTCCAGGCGTCACCAGGTACTGGCCTGTGGCCTTGGGTAATTCATTTTTCCTCTCAGCCTCTCTGTTTTCTCCTCTGCAAAATGGGTCTAATAATATCTCTTCCACCTTTAGGGACAAGCAGTCAGGAAGACAAAGGGAGGGTCAGTGGAAGCGCGGGAGGGGCGGGAGGGTAAGGGGGCTTCAATAAGCGGCCTTTCCTTTTCTAATTGTAAAAGCAGCATATGGTTGTCATAAAGGCACTTAAAACATGTAGGAACATGAAAGGAGAAAACGGCCAGTGAAAGCCAGAGAAAGCCCTGATAGCCTCGCCCCGTTCCTCCGTCGCCCTGTCTCACTTGCAAGGGGGAGACCCATGACATCCTTTTTTTTTTTTTTTGTGATGGAGTTTCACTAGTTGCTCAGGCTGGAGTACAGCGGTGCCACATCAGCTCACTGCAACCTCCTCTTCCTGGGTTCAAGTGATCCTCCTGCCTCAGCCTCCCGGGCAGCTGGGACTACAGGCGTGCACCACCACTCCCACTTAATTTTTGTATTTTTAGTGGAAACAGGGTTTCACCATGTTGGCCAGACGTCCTTCCTCCTAGAGAAGGGAGCGCTTCCAGCCACGGTCGAAGCCTGTCTTTCTGCCTCCCCCTCCACACCCTTCCTCCTGAAACAGGGGACTGTGTCATGGTTGAGAACGCAGACCCTGGTTCAGACTCAGGCTCCACTCTTAGCCACTGTGGATTCCTGGGCAAATGGCCTTCTTGATACCTCAGTTTTCCCACAGGTAGCATGGAGACTGAGTAATGCTCACTGTGTACATCGTGTAGGTGAAACACATTAATCTCTGTGAAATCCTTAGCACCTGCGGGAGCCTGGAATGCCATGTAAGAGAAGGCTATGCTGTTACTGGTGGTGTTGCTCTTTCTCATTCCAGGCAGTGTGTCTCGTCTGGGTCCTGGTGGAAGGACATGGCAGAATCCCTGGGAGGAAGGGTCTCCTGGATATGCTGACAGATGAAAGCCTCTCCATCCAAGCAAATGGCTGGTAGGAGCCGATGGTGCCCTGTGCCTGGGCACTGCCCACCGTCCTGTCTGTCACTCCTCTTACCCTCTCACGTCTATCCTTAGACTGACAATGGTGTCATCTCCATTTGCGACTGAGAAAATGGAAACCTTAGAAAGATCCAGTAATTATCGAAAGCCCGGGGACAGGATGTGACCTGAGGCCATCTGCTGTTGGAGCTGCCATCCTAATCAGCCCCACAGGGAGAGCTGGCCACGGCCTTCAGCTACGCTATGCCACCTGCCAAAATCTACATCTGGATCGTGCTGGGGAACACAACTGTGGACATTCATCAAACGTAAAAAGGATGAATGTTACTGAATGCAAACTATGCCTTAATGGAACACACCCTGAATTGCATAAACATTTTTTCCTTTTAATTCAAAAGTATTTTAGCGATATTTGTTGCACAGTTCATTTGGTAATAAAGTCAAGAGGGAGTTGGAGGCTGATTTTGTCCAAGGCTCACTTCATAGGCTTTGAAAGATTACTGTTTCTTGGTCACCTTTCCTGGAAAGAGGTGAGTCTGTGGGAGAGTCCATGCACAGATGGCAGATGCCAGGCTGAGCTCTCCGGGGTCAAATGAGCTAAGCCTGCAAGTCTAATGCAGGCGAGCACCTGCAGGGGAGCTGGGAGGCTGCATCTTCCTGCTCACCTCCATTCTGATAACTGTCAACGAGACTCTCAGGCTCAGGGCTCTTTGAGCTTCAAAACACTACTCTTTTATAAGAATCGCAGAATTAGCCTAGGGTTCTGGCTCAGTTTAAGTAAGTTAACCTGAGAGGTCTCTGGTGCTGCAGTTTTGTTCTGGAGGTGTTTGTGCCCCTGCTTTATGGGGAGGATGTTTGCAGAGAGGAAATACTCGAATGATCATACATGTGTGTTGGAGAGAGGAGAAAGCAAGGAGGCGATGACCTTTGTTGGGGCCCTGCCTTCCTGGCCAGGATACCGCAGTAGGACACCCCTGCCCAGCGCTGCCTGCGTGGTGGGAGGACAGCTGGTCACTGTGCCCACTGACATCACGGTGCCTGGAGGTCCTCTTCATGTCCATGCCTGCCTCTCTGTCCCTGGACCACCCCTGCTCTGCCCACACCCTGCTCCACATCAGCTTCTCACTGAGTCCCGGTTCCCTCCCGTCCTCCTGTTACCTTTCCCTTCTGTGTCCTTCCCTCTGACAGTAACTCCCACTCTGCACTACTGAGCTGGAAAAGGACTTCATTCGACTCAACCTGGGTGGGCATCACAAGGACGCAGGGCTGTGAAATGCATGCTGGCAGGCGACAGAACACTTGGGTGGCTTTCGAAGTCAATTTTGTTGAATTAGTGTTGCCGGCGTTAAGCACACAGGTGCAGACACGCACACGCATGCTTCCTGCTGTTCTCACGTTTTGAGAAAATTCAGTGTAAGTGAGATGGGACGGTAACTGTGAGAATCTCTGTCCACACTGAACTACTTTTAAGACCAGATCTCATTTTCAATGAACGACTCTCTATGTCTTTACTTGATTGGAAGATTTGGATACATTAGAAATGTAGGTGGGGAAGGTGACGGAATCATGTTATGTCTTGGTTGCCTGGTGGTTACACAACAGTGTACATTTGTCAAGACTGAAAAGGATAAATTTTCCTGAATGAAAATCATACCTTACTAAAAAATGGCAAAACGATAGGTTGCAAGATGAAGAATTCAATAAACAGGTGTTATAGCTACATGACACCAACAGCCCACTGGCTGGCTTTTGTCACTTAATTAGCTGATTCAATGGGCTATTTGGTAAAGAACCTATGTCCAGTTCTAAATTCGGCCACGTTGGGGGAGGACACTATCTTTTTGTCTTTCCAGCTCCCTTCCTTTCTAAGAAGCACTCTCCCTCCTTCTGGAGAACTCATCCTCCCCCATAACTTGATAAAGTCCAGAAGACTAAGATTATCCCAGATTTTGAAATGTGTTCAGATGGGCTTTTCTATCCCCTATCCCAGATAGAGCAAGAAGGAAGGCTTGGGTCCACAGGAGGGGGATGGGGGTGGGCAGGGTTAGAGTAGCAGCAGCAGAGGGAAGTGGTCCAGAGGGAGCTCACAGAGGCCACCTGGGCCATTCTGAGGTTAAAAGATGCTTGGACAAGAAGGGCAAGGATGGTGTTGCCCCATTTTTCAGCAGACACCAGGTATGAGGTTGCCTCATTGCTGGCCTGTTCTCTCTGGGGCTAGGGTTGTTCTCACAGTCCTTCTGGACAGTGAAGGAGTCCAAGGTGTAATGAAGAGGAGACGCCAGAGCGAGGAAGAACTTGGCGCAACCATGACGCCAAAGAAGGTGGCCTGAGAAACAGAAATGGTGGTTAGAGTGTGCTTCCCTTGGAGGAGAGCAGGTGTGAGTGGGAAGAGGATGGAGTCCTTCCATCTCACTGGCTACCCATCTGTTTACTTTTAGTTCTGTGTCTGCACCCGCCAGGGGAATGTGGAGCCTCGGGAGAGGAGGGCTGGGGAGGGAAGCCCATGGCAGCTGTTGGCTGCAGTGAGAGAGACCACAGTGAAGCCACACGTTCTGCAGTCTGCCCTGGGGACAGCAAAGGCTGAGTTCACAACGCAGAAAGTGGAATTCGTGGTGAAAGGAATCAAACTTCAAAACATCATCTCAAAATGCAGATGCAAAGAATAAAAACTAAGAAAATGATGGGAGAGATAATGATAGCCAAAGAAGACAGAATAAAGCTCCAACCTATGAAAAACAATAATTTCCAAAACAAGAAAAACAAAAAGCAAATCAAAGTTACAATAGAAGAACACTTTTCTGAGTGATGTGAAAATATCATTAAGCCCTGTGCATTCCAGGGTTTTCCATCTGCAGGTTCGATGGACAGAGGATCAAAAACATTGGGAAAAACAATTAAATATAATAATATTAACATTAAAAATAACAAAATCAATGCAATATAACAACTATTTATAGGACAGTTGCACTGTACTAGGAATTATAAATAATCTAGGAGGATGTGTGTAGGTTACATGCTAATACTTTGCCATCTTATAGCAGGGAGTTGAGCATCCTCAAATTTTGGTCTGTTTGGGGGTCCTAGAATAAGTTTCCCTTGGATACTGAGGGATGTCTGTACCTGAGTATCCAAGCAAATAGGATTCTTCAGCATTATGCAAGTAGTTCACATTCTAGTGAACATTTGGAAGGACAAGAGGCAGAAGGGAGGGAAGGGAGGGAGGGAGGAAGGGAAAGAGGGAGGGAGGGAGGGAGGGAAAGGGAGGGAGGGAGGGAGAGAGGGAGGGAGGGAGGAGATAACAGAAAAGTGAACAGGAAACAAAATTATTACACCATGTCTTTAGATAAGACTAAATATTATAAAAATACTAATTCCTTAATTCAAATTAAAATTCCTATAGGATTTTAACTTCACAAAGTAAGGAAGGAAAGATAAGAGAAGATAAGAGTGGGCAGGAAATGCAATGTATTACGCCATGTTTCTAGATAAGAAGACTAAGTATTACAAACATATAAATTCTTTAATTCAAATTCAAATTCCTATAGGATTTCTCTAACTTCACAAAAAATAAGTGCATTTGGAAGTCATGTGAAAATAGCTTCAACAAATAAGGAAGAGAAAGGAAAGACAAGAAAGGGAAGAACGGGAAGTGAAGAGAAGGAAGAGAAGAGGGAGACCTAGGCCAGCAGGACATCACAACACTTTTCAATCCACAAACATTAAGTAGATTTATAGTAATTACAAAGGATCCAGCAGTCATGAGATTTGTGCAGGTCTGCTCTAAACACTTAAAACTGTGGATTTAAATTTATCTATTTTGAGATGGGCTTGCTCTGTCACCCAGGTACGAGTGGCATAACTCACTGTAGCCTCCAATTCTAGGACAAGGTGATTCTCCAGCCTAGCATCCTGAGTAGCTGCAGCTACAGGTGTGTGCCACCACACCCAGATAATTAATTGTTTTTTGTAGAGATGGAGTCTTGCTGTGTTGTCCAGCCTTGTTTCAAACTCGTGGCTTCAAAGGATCCTTCTGTCTTGGCCTCTCAAAGCACTGGGATTACAGGTGTGAGTCAATGCACCTGTTCTTTAAATTTAAAATGTTGAGCCAAGGTAAAAAGCAAGAAAGGGAAACCAGTTCCCAGAAATCAAGAGGGAGCTCACAGCTGGAGCAGTGAGCAGGAGTCCCGGTGGTGTGCTCCAAAGAGGGTGTGCAGGTGGGCTGGAGTTCTCACAGTAGGAGGGGTTCAAATGACCACGAGAAGAAAGAATCCGGAATTTCTCTTCTTGTTTGAATCTAGGAGATGAAAGTTTGGAACTTTCCAAGTGTGAGCAGGGAGGGAGCAGAAAAATCTGTGTTTTGGCCACAGGTCATAGCCTGGAAGCAGAAATCCTTTAAAAGGCTGTGAGTTAAGAAGAAACTCAGCCTGTGCTGCGTGCAGGTGTGAGGCCCAAAGTCACATGTCTGTGCTCTGGGTGTGGAGACAGCATGCTGAAAACCGCTGAGCCCAGTGTGAACCAAAACAGACCATAGGATCTGCTGTCCCAAGTGGGAACATTTGTACCCCACAAGCTAAAGTTAATAGAATACTCTGAATGAAACTCTAAACTAAAAATACTTTGAATATTCAAAGAGCGAAAGGAAGGGAAAGAGTCCATTCCTGCTGCTGCAACAGAATCCCACTTACTGAGTAATTTATAAATAATGGGAATTTATTTCTCCCAGTTCTGGAGGCTGGGAAGTCCAAGATCAAGGCACCAGCAAACTTGGGGGTCTGGAAAGGGCTGCCCTGTGCTTCCAAGATGGTGCCTTGTTGCTGACGTGTTTTGTGGAGGGGACAAACACCGTGTTCTCACTTGGCAAGGGACCGAAAGACATGTCCTCACTTCGCAGGAGGGACCAAAAGCTGTGTCCTCACATGCCAGCGGTGTGAAAGCAGGAGGCAGTTCTCCGAAGTCTCTTTTGTAAGCCCTTTAACATTAACTTCGTCTATGAGAGTGGGGTCTTCCTGGCCTAATCACCTCCCAAAGGCCCCAACTCTTCATATCAACCCCTTGAGAGTCAAGCTCTGATACATGAATTTTGGGGGATACATACATTCAAACTATAAACATCCTTAAAGCAAGAATAGGCAATTATGAAATAATAATAAGCAGTGAAACATAATTAAGAAGGAATCCCAGGTTTATAGGGGCAAAAAAGAAACCTCTGCTGGTCAACTTGATGTTGCTGAAGAGGGAAACACTGTCATGCACCACACGAGGACTGCGTATGTGACCGTGGTCCTGGAAGATGGTATGGAGCTGACACAGTCAGGCACCACACGAGGACTGCGTATGTGACCGTGGTCCCGGAAGATGATATGGAGCTGACACAGTCAGGCACGGCACGAGGACTGCGTATGCGACCGTGGTCCTGGAAGATGGTATGGAGCTACACAGTCAGGCACCACACGAGGACTGCGTATGTGACCGTGGTCCTGGAAGATGATATGGAGCTGACACAGTAGGCACCACACGAGGACTGCGTATGCGACCGTGGTCCCGGAAGATGATATGGAGCTGACACAGTCAGGCACGGCACGAGGACTGCGTATGCGACCGTGGTCCCGGAAGATGATATGGAGCTGACACAGTCAGGCACGGCACGAGGACTGCGCTATGCGACCGTGGTCCCGGAAGATGGTATGGAGCTGACACAGTCAGGCACGGCACGAGGACTGCGTATGCGACCGTGGTCCCGGAAGATGGTATGGAGCTGAAGAACTCTTATTGCCTAGTGATGTCTCTTGTTTGTGGTATAAGCAAACCTACTGTGTGCCAGTCATCTGAAAGTCTAGCACATAGAATTATGTGCACTCTGTAATACTTGATAATGATAACAAATGACGATGTTACTGGCTTATGCAGTTACTACTGTACCATACTTTGAATCATTATTTTAGAGTATATTCCTTTCATTTATTAAAAAAAAATAGATAAATAGTTACCTGTAAAATAGCCTCAGTGGGTCCTTCGGGAGGTATCCAGAGGAAGACATTGTCATCATAGGAGGCGACAGCCCCATGGGTGTTACTGCCCTGAAGACCTTCCAGTGGAACAAGAGGTGGAGGTGGAAGGCAGTGTTACGGGTGACCCCCACCTGTGAGAGTCTCCTATGTGTGTGTGGTAGCTTGACTTTTAGCACAGAAGTTTAAAAATTAAAAATTAATTTTTTTTAAACAGAAAGGAGCTTATAGAATAAGAATAAAAAGAAAGAAAATACTTGTAGAGCTGGACAATGTGTTTGTGTTTTAAGGTAAGTGTTATTACACAAAAGTCAGAGAGGTTGAAATATAAGACTTTATAAAGTTAAAAAGTTGCAGCAAGCTCAGGTTAATTTATTACTGAAGAAAGGAAATATATGTGTAAATGTAGTTGCACCCCAGTGTGCAGTGTCTCTGAAGACTAGGGAACATCCCAGACCTTCACATCCACCACTACTCACTCACAGATTCACCCAGAGCGGCTCCTGGTCCTGCCAGCTCCATTCACGGCACGTGCCCTAGACAGACGTATCCCTTTTGTATTGTACACTGTGTTTTTACCATGCCTTTTCTATGTTTAGATACACAGATACTTCCCATTGTTACACTTGCCTACGGTGTTCACTACAGTCACATGCTGTCCATGTTTGTAGCCTGGGAGAAGAGGCTAAACCACATAGCCGAGGGGTGCAGGAGGCCACACCATCCGGGTCTATGTAAGTACACGCTACGATGTTCACACAGTGACAAAATCATCGAACGATGCATTTCTCAGAACATATTCCCATCATGAAGTGACGCGTGACTGCAGAAAACCAGGGGAAGAAATCTGAACGCTCACGGGGATGCAGCACAGTGAGATAAAAAGTTGGAAACGCAGATAAGAAATGAAGAGACAAGCAAGATGAGCTGCTAAAAATGCACCTGATAGCAGATCTTGAAAGAGAACGGTGAGACTCTGGTATAGGCAATATTTGTAGAGATGATGCCTGCAATTTTTCCAGAATTGAAGGACATACACGGTGTGATTTTAAAATATCCTCGAGTCCTAGACAGGATAAGTAGACGCCAATTCCTGAGAAGACAGAGCACAACAAACTGCAAAATACAGGGAAGGGAGAAAAATCGGAAAGCTACCTGGGACTAAAAAAACACCAAAACCAACAGATACGAGATGAAGGAATACCAGTGAGATGATGGAACACATCTCATCAGTTAGGCCGGATGTCGGCGTGCAGTGCAGCGATCTGTACCATCCTTATGTAGGTCTGATTCAAGGACAGACGGACCGAACAGAGCAGAAGAGACGACATGGAAAGAGAGAAAGGAAGTGAACATTCGATAAAAATGGCCTCACAAACCAGGGCTGACTTGGAGGATTATACAGTGAACGGTGTTCATGTAACTGGTTGGCTGTTTAGAAAGACACACTACCTACTGTATACAACCCCAAATATTAAGATTAAAGAGTTAATTTTAAAATAATCATAGTGCACAGCTTTGCACAGTGGTAGTGTCGTAGCCCATGAGGTTTATCCGAGGCATGATTGTTGCTAATTAAAAACTTCCCCACAATAATAATAGTGTAAAATGTGGGATGAGTGAAATAGCAATGTGTTTAACATTACTGATGGTCAGAGAAACGCAGATCAAAGCAGTGTTACCCTAAGCAGAGGTTTTTAAAAACGTGAATGCCCAGTGCTGGGAGTCAGGTGGGAAGGGGCTGGATAGTCTCCTAAATCGTTGGCAAGAGTGGGGCTACAAAGTACCAGAGTGCTTTTGGAAAGTGATTTGGAAATTTATGTGTTAACAGTGATCCAATGTCATTACCTTTGACCCAGTAACACCATGATGAATCATCGACTTTGAGGGAATAATAAAGAACGGAGACAATGGTTTACGCACGAAGGTGTTCCTCATCACCTCATTTATAATAATGAAATCTAAAAATAACTGCAGTGTCCATCATCTGCGAGATGTCTTCAGATAAATAATGGAAAGCTAAGTGATGAAATACTATACTGTCAGTATAAACTGTTTGAGAGTTTTTAATAACAGGAGAAAATGTACATGGGATAATGTTAAGTAAAAAAGAAAGCAGGTTATGTCACCGAACATAAAAAATAACCTCAAGGCTCTTTTTACATGAGCGTGACGCCACTGCAATGTTGTGGCGGTTACCTTAGAGTGGTAAATTTTGGAAGCCTTCCGTGATCCTCCTGACTCTTTTCTACCATATGGGTGGATTGCTTTATAAGCACGGCACAGTCAGGAAGGACTGTTTACGAAATTTAAAATACCTGCTAGAAAGGGCATCCTTTGACTTGCAGTTTGCACGGTGCTTTAGAGAAAGACAACACACATTGCCCTGGGATCCTGTGCCGCTGGGTGTGGGAACGGTGTCTGGGGAGAGAGATGCCACCTGGAGCAGCTGTGCGCAAGGGACTTTGATGACAGGCTTCGCCCTAGGACCGGCCATTTGTTGAGAAGATTCCAGAAAGTACATGCCCTCACCGCTTAGCTCTGTGTCCTTGAGCCAAGCTGCCTGTCACCATCTCTCCTTTCCATGGAGGACTCAGTCTCAGCTCAGGGGACTGTGACAATTACACCACTGCTGCCAAGAAGGACGCCAATTAGTACAAAGTAAATTTTTCTCCCCCCAGGGAAGATGGACCGAGGCCACCAGAGCACTTCTCTGATGGCAGAAAACACAAGTTTCCTGTGTCCTGGGCCAGCCAGCCACAACCAGAGATGAAAGAGACCAGGGGAACGTCCCACAGCCTCCTGGGCCAGAGCCGACCGGGCAATTAGACCTCAGCATTTATTTATGGAGCTAATTTTGTGTGTATTGCTCCTATTTCCGTCTGTAGATAAAAAGCAGAGATAATCAGCTTGGCTCAGAACGTGGATACTCTGGGAGCCCCAGCCGGGGACCACTTTAAAGCAGAGGGATCCCACGGGGGAATGGTTCTGAATTGGGGTCGAGGAATTCCACTCCACCACAAACTACACAAACCCCCCTCTTCCCACTGTGTCTTCCTCCAGCCGATTTGCGGAGGGGGATATTTATGGGATTTCCACCATTTATGGGAGGGATTTTTGAAAGGAAAAATCAGGCGTGGGCGTTTTCCTAGTAAAAGCCTATGGTCGTCATCATTTGCTCTCATTAGCTCCAAATCCTCCTGCTGCAGAGTCAAAGCCCTCCTCCAGCCTTTGCTTCACCACATTTTTTATTCACTAACTACTTCCCTAAGTGTGGCTATCTCAGAGACAATTAGTAATTAATAATGAAAACCCCACCTCCCAAGCTGTGCTGGAGAGGTGAGGATCTCATTAGCATACATCTCTCCAGCAAATAGGTGTTTCTTGGGGGAGTGTTTTTAAGACTTTATCTAGCATATGCCTATACAGAACAGACAGGCTGCCAGGTCACATCTGGGGGACAATTGGGAGTTTGAAAATGTATCATATTTTTTCTCACCAAGTTTTCTCACCTGTCTTTGAAGCTGCCATGATTAACATTAGGGCAAAAATTAAAATAAAAAATAACACATGGTAAAACCAGTGCAGTAGTAACTGATAAAACAGGCACAGTAATTGTAAAAAGAAAATAATTTTGAGCTAATAGAAGGGAGGATAGTTTATTTTCACCCCAGAAATAACTGCTGCCTCTTCAAACCTGAACTTAAAATACCAGAGAGAAACAGATTACCTACTATGTTCGGAAATTTAAAGTTAACTTTGTTATTTTAAGAATTTAGTTGAGTGTTTTTTCTTCTCATAACAATCAGATATCAGCTTCCTCTGAAAGTGTTTGAATGTCCCCTCACATTAACGGTACTGCCTTTTTCAATTAAAAATATGTAGAGGAATGTGAAATGATTAGTCAATTCAAACATTCTCTATTAATCACTGCTACAGTGAAGACTTTAAATATGGATGAAAACATGCCCCACGTAGGACAAACCAAATCATCTTTCAGGCTTTGGGTCAGATCCAGGACCTTGAGAAATAAATACATTGATTCTTCCACAAATTTTAAAGTCTAATCTGTGCTATCTTTGTTGCAATTATAAAAATAAAATAAAGGGGCTTGAAATACATAGTAGTCTTGCTATTTGAAACAGACAAGAAAAACAGGGCTTCAAATATATGATAGTCTTGCTATTTGAAACAGAATTCTTGAACAATGATGACAAACAAGTAAATATTTCATTTCAGTTTTCAGAGACAAATCAGTTATTCTAGGTGATTTAAAAAGACAGCCAGGCCTTATATCGGTGGCATTTCATCCCCCAAGTCAAATAAATCACATCTGCAAGAGAAGTCTTCTGTCTTTCACTCTTGTCCAATCGACCTTCCAAAATGCAGGTGGGTGTCTAGGCCACTCTCTGTAGTAGCTGTGACTCTGAGCAGCTGATGATAATTTTGTGGTGGTGATTGTTATAAACAGAATCTAAGAAAAGCTGAAAGAACTAGAAGAAAGTGCTATTTGAAAATTTGGTTGTGAACCTTTTGTAAAAGGGAGTCCTCTCCATGGGACACAGTCCCCTCGAGTTCTCCGTTTGTCTAGGGGAGGAGGAAGAACTACCTGGGAGCACCTGCTACCTGTCCTGGAATAGCAGGTGCTCAGGTGGGTGTGGCCATGTCTTAGCCCCGCCCCTGTGGATGTGAGATGATGCGTCCCTTGGAGCAAACAAACAAAGAGTCAGTGTTGACTCTGAACAGACACCCCTCCACCCACAGACACCCGGAGATCTGTGACCCATGGGCTTTCCTGAAGTGCCCTGGCGTGATCAGGCGAGCTGCTGGGAGGTCAGCAGAGTGTCGGGGCGGGGTGGCTCCTCTCTTCCTCCCACCCTCCAAACTCCAGCCACTGACTGGAGTGGACAGGGTGGCTCCCCAAGTTACTCAAAACAGGCAGAGGCAGTGCGTCTGACATCTTAGCCTGCCCAGGGAGGCCGCCGTTCTGAAGCCCAGGCACAGGAAAAGCACCACCCATGACAGAAAGGCTACCCCTGCAATGCCAATTTTCTTTCTTTTCTGTTGTTTGCTTTCTTTTCTCTTTCTCTTTTCTTTCTTTCTTTCTTTCTCTGTCTCTCTTTTCTTTCTAGTTTTCTTTCTCTCTTCTTTCTTTCTCTCTCTCTCGTCTTTTCTTTCTTTCTTGTTTTCTTTCTTCTTTCTCTCTCTTTCTCTCTTTCTCTTTCTTTCTCTTCTTTCTTTCTCTCTTTCTCTCTCTCTTTCTCTCCTTTCTCTCTCTCTCTCCTCTCTTCCTCCTTCCTTCCTTCCTTCCTTCCTTCCTTTCTTTCTTTCCTTTCTTTCTTTCTTTCTTTCTTTCTTTCTTTCTTTCTTTCTTTCTTTCTTTCTTTCTTTCTTTCTGAGGGAGTTTTGACTGCAGTGGCTCCATCTGGGCTCACTGCAGCCTCCACCTCCCGGGTTCAAGTGATTCTCCTGCCTCAGCCTCCCTAGTAGCTGAGATTACAGGCACACATCACCACGCCTGCCTAATTGTTTTGTATTTTTTGTATTTTTAGTGGAGACAGGGTTTCACCATGTTACTGAGATGCCAATTTTACATGATGGCCATTCTGGAGTTGTCACTTCTGTGGCATGTACAACACCTCCATCCCACTGCCATGCCCCAGTAAAAATTCCACAAAATCACTCTGAGTCCACTGCACTGAGGTTACGGATGGAGGAGCAGGTGCCGGCTGTGTAAAGTGTGGGGTGACGTCCACTGGGGTGGGATTCCACATGAATCTCACGGCCAAGGTGCAGAGTGGACCCCTACTCAGAAGCCAAGTGAATGAGCAGAGGTCAGCAAGGCTGCCAATCAGCCAGAGAGTTTGGGCCACTTCCCTGAGATTTTGCATCCAAATAAATGCTTTAGAGTTCACTGACACCAATAGATTTGCCAGGCGGTGGGGGAGGGGGGTGGGGGGAAGGGGAGGGGGGAGGGGTAGTTGGTTGCACACAGAGATGCTGTTGCCGTGGTGGGGGTGGTCATTCCCTGGCTCCTCTCTCCCTTCCACCCTCCAAACTCCAGCCACTGACTGGAGTGGGCAGGGTGGCTCCCCCAGGTTACTCGAAACAGGCAGAGGCAGTGCAGAGACTGGGCTCAGAGCAAATGAAGGTGCCTGGGACACCTCACCCTGACTTCCTCTTGATCACCTGGAACAACTTAGTGGAGTCTTTCTTCCACAGTCCCCTTCTTTCCTACGTCCTGGGGGTCCTGCCTGACACCAAAAGTACTAAGCTCTGGTCACTACTCCAGAGAGCAGGGGAGGAATGTGCATTCCGTGGTTGGTGGTTGTAAACAGAGAAAAGATGGTTTATCTATGGTGTAAGCCCCAGTTGCTTGCCATAGCTCATGGCAGACAAGTGCGATGTGATCTCTTCCGTCATGATGTCACAGCCTGGGTCACAAATGCAGATGGGGTGGCATCCATGTGGAATGGTCATTAGTGTCATGGTCTACTTCTTACAGGGACAGCCTCCAGCTCAGTCAGAACAACGAGACCCCCCACCCCACCCCCTCAGCAAATACAAACTGCTCATTTTCATAGCGGAAGCTGTTCCTGTGTCATTTGAAACTTTTTAGTGACATGTAATATGCAAACACAAGAGTCTACATATAAATGTGGTCAAACGAAACACATCCAGGAAGACAGCCACCAGCATTAGCGGCACCTGACAAGTCCGTCCCTGGGGGCCTCCTTCCAAAACCAATCACAATTCTAACTTCTAATAGTGTAGATGAGTGTTGCCATACAGTTGCGTTTGTACTTTATGTAAATTGAATAGTGTTGCATAGACAGTTTTGTGTCTGGCTTCATTTGCTTAACATGATGTTTGTGGGATTTGTGGCAGGTAGGGGTGGAGCTCTGTTTCGTGGCTGCACAGTGCTCTCTTTGTGAGTATAGCACAGTTTATATGCTGGTGGATATCTGAGTAATTTGAGGATATTACTAATCATGTTCATATTAGTGAACTTCTTTGCCACTTAAAAACAAATAAATACTAATTGCAAATTTTGATTCCCTGTGTAAGGACTGTTGGATAAAATATTTCCATTGAGTTGACGTCACTGAAGGTGTGTTATTGATGCAAAGTGATGACCTATGCTTGGTATGATCATCAATTGACTTGGATCATATCTTTATTTTTAATAGGCTGTAAATGCCTTTGTGTGTGTGTGTGTGTGTGGTGTGTGAGACTTAATACAACATGCATTAGTTATCCCGCAGTTGCTGTGGGTCAGGAGTCTGGGTCCTCCTGGCTGGGCTGCATGCTCCTCTTCCAGGCTCTGTCAAGTTCTTGGCAGAATTCAGTTCCTGGCAGTTCGGTAACTGTGGCCCTCAGCTCCTAGAAGCCGCCCCCCACTGTGGCAGTTGTGAACCTTGTGGGGTGCCTGCTTCTTCAGCATCAGTAGGAGAATGTCTCTAACCGCTGGTCCATCTTTGTAGGGCTCATCTGACTAGCTGGTACCCACCCAGGATTATCTGCCTTTGACAGGCCCTGCCCATTCTCAGGAGAAGGGGATCATATAGCTTGAACACCAGCGGTCGGGACTCAGGAGAGCCGCAGTGGAGCTCCCCCTGACCCCATCACTCTATCTCAGTGCGATCTCTCCAGCAAGCCAGTTTCAGACTGACTTTACTCCTGCCTGGTGGCGCATGGCTGCAAAGCCTCATGTCCCATATTTTATTCTTTCCACTGCCCTTCCTTCCTGATGTGCCAAGAGTCTTCTATTTTCTTTCTACGTAGCAAACTTCCTGGAGGCTTTCTTTTAGGGTAGGCTTGCTGGCAGCACATTCTCTTAATTTTCCTTTATTTTAGCACATCTTTATTTTCCTTTCATTCCTAAAGGATACTTTAGCCAGATATGGAATTCAGGGTTGACAGCTTATATTTCAGCACTTGGAAAATGTGCCAGTTCCTTCTGGCCCCCATAGTTTCTATTGAGATACCTGCTGTCATTCAAACTGCTTCTCCCCCGGGGGAAAGGTTTTGCTGTCACTAGTTTCAAGATTGCGCTTTGTGTTTAGTTTCCTGGAATTTGATGATGTTGTGTTTTGGCACTAGAGTCTCTGAGTTCATCCTGTTTAGGATTTGCTTGGCAGCTCCAATCTGTACGTTTATGTCTTTTGCTAAACTTGGGAAATTTTCAGCCATTGTTTAGTTGAATTCTTTTTCACGGTCTTCCTCTTTATTCTCTCCCTTTAAGACTTTGAGGACATGGAAATTAGATCTTTTGTTATAGTCCCCCATGCCCCTGAGGTTCTGTTTCTTTTTTTAGTCTATTTTCTCTCTGTTGTTCAGATTGGTTAATTTCTGCTGTTCTCTCAAGTTCACACATTCTTTCTTCTGTACTCTCCATTGGGTTTTTAATTTGAGTATTTCAGTTGTATTTTTAAAGCATTAATTGATCTGATCATATCCTTATGTTACATAGACTACCTGTGTTTTTTAAACTGCGGTATTCTTTGCCATGTCCTTCTAGCCCATATCATAAACTATACCTAATCCAGAACATCTTTCAGTGAACACTGTGCACTTTTAAAGCTACAAAATCAGGGCTGGGCACGGTGGATCAGAACACTTTGGGAGGTCAAGGTGGGTGGGCGGATCACTTGAAGCAAGGAGTTTGAGACCAACCTGGCCAACCCATCTCTACTAAAAATACAAAAATTAACCATGTGTGGTGACGTGTACCTGCAATCCCAGCTACTCAGGAGGCTGAGGCAGGAGAATCACTAAAACCTGGGAGGTGGGGGTTGCAGTGAGCTGAGATCCTGCAATTGCACTCCAGCCTGGGTGATCAGACCAAGACTCTGTGTCTAAAAAAAATAAAAATTAAAAAAAAAGCTATGAAATCAGCCTTCAGGAATAATGTCAGTTGAGAACAGGTAGGTTCTACTCTGAACAGATGAGGGCCCCATTGTTCAAAGAGCTTATCCAACTTGTAACTTCCATGGTGAGACCCAGGGCCCTCTGCCAAAGAGCAAATGTCTTCCTGTGGCAGGGCTTGGTACCTGCATGGTGATGGCTCAGGCATGAGGCCTTCTTCCCTATTTCTAAGATTATTCCTAATTTAAAGTACTTCTGGGAGTTCTGGGAAAACCTCCTTTTGGGACCTGGATACCGCCTCCCAAATAAATCATGTTATGAGACAAGCTTTTTTTAGTTGACACACACCCCAACTTTAGTTGAAGCCTGAGGGTCTTAAAGATAAAAATGGCCAATATATCTTGATTTTAATGCAAGGAGCTTGAATTCAGGCTTAGTCACCTAAGTTTGAAATGCAAGAGTGTGACTGACCTTTAGCTGTGTGTCATTAAAGGGTCTGTAGGTCATTTGTGCCGGGGACCAATCCAGAAGGCCCAGATGCTCTGGCTAGGACACCAGACCCCAACTTTTGGGACCATAAGTCCAGCAAGCCTGCCATCTGCTCTATGGGACAACTGAGGACACGTGTGGACTGAGTCCCACTGATGGTGGATGTGCTGGTCCTTTCCATCCAGGTCACCAGGGCAGGTGGTCAGAAAAGTCCTTCCAACCTTGCTGCTGTTGGAAAGCCCTGGTCACCGCCTGTGATGGCAAGAGGCTGCCACCCCACCCCTTCTGTCTTCCTGCTCCTCCTTCTCCCCCATGGGCCTTTAGAGACTAGAAGGTGACACCTGGCTTTCTTTGTCTTGTTCATCTGTGTTCTTTGTGTCAGGGCCTGTATTAAGTTTCCTAGCTGCCACGACTGAGTGCCACAAACTTGGTGCTTCCTACAAAGGAAGTTTACTCTCTCACAGTCTGGTGGCTAGAAGTCAAGAGCCCAGGTGTTAATGGGGTGATGCTTCCTCTGAAGTCCCTGGGAGAGAATCTGTGCTTGCCTCTTCCTTCTTCTGGTGGCTGTAGGCATTCCCGGGCTTGCTGAGTGCATATCTCCCCCTCATTTTCACACTGCCTTCTCTTCTTTCTGGGTCTCTCCTCTTCGGTCCCTTGCAAGGACACTCGACATTGGATTCAGGGCCTCCCTGAATAATCCAGGATGATCTCATCTTGAGATCTTTAACCTAGTTACATCTGCAAAGAGCCTTTTTCCAGTGTGATCATTCATAGGTTCTGGGCATGAAGACGTGGTCACATCTTTTGTGGGGGCCACCATTCAATGCAGTGGAGGGCTCAGGCGTTCAGAAGGGCAGGAGCCTGCTTCAATTCCACCTCTGGGACCAAGGTCATCCTTCTTAAGCTCCTCTAGGACTGCCCTCTCTTCTCCGGAATCTCATGCTCAAGGTTTAGATTGTTCCAGCCCCATCTCAGAATAATCCTGAAGACCCACATGCAGAAACAATGGCCCAGTTCGTTCTGATACCACCCCCATGTAGCAGGAAGTTTTGACCGATCTAAGACTGATTTGAAACCCTCCAGTGATAAAGATGTTTTCTCTCAAGCCATCTGGAAGTCAGAGCAAGGCAGTTCTCCAGTTAACTTTGCCACATCTGGGGTGCTAGTGATTCATGGAGAAGCGGCCTCGCTCTGGTTTTCATTTCAAGTGAGTTTACAAGGAGTTTAAGCAGTTGCCTCTTGAAGGCTCTTTCAATATGGGGCCACTGCTTCTCACAGAGCCCACTTTTAAAAGCAGAATAACATTTTCCATAACCATATCTTAGGAAACGTTGGAAGGATTAACAAATTCCTATTTGCAAATCAATTTCAGATCTACTGGTCTGCAAGTATCAGAGGTTGTTATTTTATTTGCTAATTAAAACCATCTCCTTAACATTTTGCTTTCCTCCCTAATTTGAATAACAAAGAGAAACAGAGATAGAACCACATCTGCGGAATCTTCTCAATTATTCCTGCGTACGGTGTGGAGGGAAAACAGGAGACAGCGTGAGCATGACACACAGACGCTGAGGACACCACCTAGGTGTTGCTGGCAGCTGCTCAAAGCCCAGCGTGCAACCGTGTTTCTATTTCTGCTCTCAGTTAAGCCTCAGCTCTCCGACCTCAAGTTCAGAGCTGGACCTGGTGCTCACTTTTTCTCCTTCTTGACAAGGTTGAATCAGTGTTATCCTGGTCTACATTCATTTTTTAATATACCTCCTTCCTTCTAGTCATCCTCAGCTTCAGTTTTCAACTCAGAAAATGCTGATTACGTCAGAACATCCAGGGTCGAAGAGAAGGGGAGACAGACGGACATGCGGCGGGTTAATATGAAGCTAATATGAAGGTTATTCCAACTTCTTAAATGGTCTTGACAGTACCATTTTCTAAACGTTTTGAATCCAAACAACGCAATTTGTGATTCCGTATTCCCAAACAAGCCGATGAATGTGTTTCTTCCTCTCCTGGTTTCTGCCCTTGGCCTTTTAGACACCAGTGTTCCCCTTCTGACTCCTCTGTCTTGATCTTAGAGTGAAGATAGAACATCCCGCAGATCTGACCGTGATTGCAATTTCTCTGTTCTGACAGACACGTCGTGTGCATTTCCTGCGTGAGAAATCCCCTTTCCAGAGGCAGGGACAGCCCTGGATGGAGGATTCTGGCTCGTAGCTCATTTGTTGATTTGTTTACGTGTGAGAGCCTGAAGAGAGACCTCCAGAAGGAGACAGTTCTCTGGAGTGGCAGTGGTGGGCTTTGGATGAGGTTGCCCAGTTCTGCAAGTTCTTTCCAGTTTAGAAAGGGCAAGTGGGGCAACTGGGGAGAGTCGGGTGGCGTCTGGAGATCAGTAGCATGGGCAGCGCATGTCTGTGTCTGTCCCTCCTCCAAGGGCAGCAGGAAGCCACCTTGTCCACTCACAGCATGTCCATGAGTGATACAGGTGGGACTGACCCCCACCTAGGTGTCCATGACCCACCCTTGATTCCAGCAAGGCTGGCTTACGTCATGGGTCCATCTATGACTCCTTACTCTTTCAGTCTCACAGCCAGTTCGTCAGCAGGTCCCCTCTGACAGCAGGAAGCATCAGTGCCATTCGTGCCTTGCCATGAGCCAGCTGTGCTGGGCCCGTAACTGTCACCTTCCCAAGAAGCCCTCAAGACATCGCCGCGTGCTCACATGATGACCGTCATAGCCACATTGTAAAGATGGGAAACATGGAGCTCACAGGAGCTAAGCCGTTTGTGCTGGCCGCTGGGCAGGGCCCCCGCCTCCTGCTCCCATACAGACTCTGATGCTCTCCATCCTCCCAGACTGTCATGGCACCTTCCAGGCTGATGCCCCTATTTCCAGAGTCGCCTACTCTAAATCCTCCCTCCACCATTGCCAAAAGCAATTTCCCCTTGAAATCTTTAAGCCATCAAGCTCCAAAGCCTTGGCCAGGGCTCCCTCTCCCATTATTCTGATCCCTTCCTCCTCCTGGTCACCTCCTCCCAGCTCCCTTTCACTCTGTCATCATTCCTGGGACAACTCCCCTAGCTTCTGTCATGCACCTGGCCCCCCCTGGGAAGCCATAGCCTGCCCCTTTCCTGAGGACTTCCCAGTGCCTTCCCCTGCCCACACCCTGCCCACCTGGGAGCCAGGTGCGCCCACCTTCTGCAGAGTCTTCCCTGAGCGCTGGGGACACAGGGAACCCTGCATCCCTTGTCCGTATCTCTAGTGGCCTTGGAGCTCTCCCCAGTGGTGCTCTGTCTTTTGTCTCCACCTGGACTGGCACTCGCTGAGGTCAGGGCATGCATCCTCTGTCTCAGTTTCCCCACAGTGACTTTTTGGCTCTTTTTTTGACAAATTACACCCTTCTGTCACAGCTCTACTGTCCAGAATCCTGAGCTGCTTCACCAGCCTGGCTTTCCCCTCCTGGGACCTCACTGATATTCAGGCACCTAATGGTTCTCACCTCTCTAACTTGCCCAGTCATTCTAAACTGTGCTTCCAGAGCCTTCTGTATTTTCTGGGTTCCCCTGAACAGGAGGAGGGGCTGAAGCTGGTGAGGGCCTGAGCCTCCACCCTCCACAACCCACCCCACAGCCAGAGCAGGAAGCTTGTCCACTCTGCAGACGGAGCAGCTGGTACCTTTCTGGGTAGATTTCCTTGTTCAAATCTTGGCTCCGCCTCTTCCTCTCTAAGTAGTCCTTGGGTGACCTCTGCAGTCACTCTGCTGCCTCCTTTTCCTCACCTGTGAACTGGAGAGGACATCAGCCCCCCTTAAAGGTTGCTGTGAGGATGGGAGGTATCAGAGCATGCACCGAAGCTTCGTGGGGTGAACGAACTGGTGGAGGGTGGCCTCGGCTTCTTCCATTGGTTGCTCCTACTCATGGAACTCCAATGTCTTGGAAGTTACAACACATCTCTGTAAGAGTGCTCAGCTAGCTGCAGGCCAAGCCAGCGCCATCTCCTCCTCTATGGAGCTCTGGTGGCAAGTCCTCCACCCTGTGGGAAACTCTCAGCCTCTCCTGCTAGGGCATTTAGCATTTGGAGAAGACTTATGACAGCAGAGTGAATGATGACTGAGTACCCACCATGTTCCCAG
Organism: Ateles fusciceps; assembly: GCA_036589455.1. NCBI lineage: Eukaryota > Metazoa > Chordata > Mammalia > Primates > Atelidae > Ateles > Ateles fusciceps. Next base: position 2,972,518 of record JAZHEH010002010.1, on the reverse strand, counting down.
GGCTGCGAAAAGTCAGCTATGAGCAGCCCTCACATGCCCGGGCTGCCCCAGAGCCCATGCTCTCCATCTCTGACAATGCTAAGGGTCATTGACACAGTGCTGGAGTGGGAGTGCTTTTCTCCTGGTGGATCTCTCTGGCCCCTGCTCAGCCCTTCTGGACCACCATCATCTCCAGATAGACATAGGTTTCCCCCGCCAAGAAGGTGAACCAGAGAGCTCCCCACATGCCCCGGGCACCAGGTGAACCAGAGAGCTCCTGCAAGCCCCAGGAACCAGGTGAACCAGAGAGCTCCTGCAAGCCCTGGGCACCAGGTGAACCAGAGAGCTCCCGCATACCCCGGGCACTGGGGTTGGCTGAGAACCTGATAACAGGAAGCTGGGATAAAGCTGGAAATACAAATGTGCAATGGGGTGAACAAGAGTACTACACAAGAGTGGACCGTGTTTTGGAATTTAAAGAAAGAGATTCAGACTTCAGGTAAAACTCATTGGTGACATAAGCCAGTCATGGTGAGAAGGATGATTTGATTGCATTTGGGGCTTAACTGGCAAGTTGTGGTGTTGAAGCAGTCATTTGTTGAAGAACTGCTCCAGGGGCTTGGAGTGTGGATACCAACTCAGGCAGAGGCTGCACGGAACAGTCCCTCCCACTTGGGGGAGCGAATCTCGAACCTCTGTGGTTAATCCTCCCTCTTTCGTTTGCTTGTTTGTTTCTTTGATGTACTGTTCTATTTTCTCAGAGATTTTCTTGACTTTTATCTCCCAGATATTCTGTTGAACACTTTTATTTTAGCAATCACATGTTGTTTCATTTAAAAGATTGTCTAAAGGCTCACTTTTATTTTCTGTTCCTTTTTCATATCATCTTCTTTGTTTCAAAGATAAACTTATCTTCTCACTGTGAAGATAAACATTTTTTGCTAGGATATTTTTGTTCCTAAATTATTTCCATTTTTTTAGTCTATTCTCAAGAGTTCATCCTCAGGCCTGGCATTTTGTGCTGTTTTTTTCTTCTCTACCCCTTGACTTGATCATCTTCCAGGTTAAAAAAAAACCTACATTTAAAATCTAAGTCTCTGTAATTTTTGTATTCCAAATATAACTGAACCTAGAAAAAAAATTACGGGTTTACATCATAGTTAATTTACTTACTTCTATTATATATGTAGCCAATCTAGGCTTCAACAGTAAACTGAATTAGGTTATAGAAGGTAGGTATTAAGATGGCTAATTCATGATTATTTATACAGACTACAATTCATGCTGTGACATGGTCCTGTTCATTTTAACTAGATTTTCATGGAGCAGACATTACCAAAGTGTACCCAGGTCCCAGCTGCCCTTGATTCACAATGAGCCCACCTTGGTCCCTCTGGTCAGACCTGCCTGGGGTCAGGGTGCCTCCCACAGAGCTTGGGAAGTATTGTGACACTGGGAACCCTGTCCTTTCACTGCAGCAAGTCCACCATGTCCAAGGCATAAGAACCCTGGGTAACATCCTTGCTAGGAAAAACTGTGACCTGCGGAGAGAAGCAGAGGACAGAAACTCTGCTGAGGGGACAAGGGGCAAAGTGATTTACAGCTCCAGGGTATTCAAACATCCCCTTAGACAAAGCTCAAGAGACTGAGCAGTCATGCAATCCAGACATATATATATATATATATATATATATATATATATATATATGGTGACATATATAATCCAGACATTTATATATATATGGAGACATATATAATCCAGACATATATATTTATGGAGACATATATAATCCAGACATATATGTATATATGGAGACATATATAGTCCCAGATATATATATATATGAAGACATATATAATCCAGATGTATATATTATATATGGAGACATATATAATCCAGACGTATATATTTATGGAGACATATATAATCCAGACATACATATATATATATATGTGGAGACATATATAATCCAGATATACATATATGTATGAAGACATATATAATCCAGATATATATATATGGAGACATATATAATCCAGACATACATATATATATATGTGGAGACATATATAATCCAGATATACATATATAGATGGATACATATATAATCCAGACATATATATATGTGTTATATATGTACATATATATGTGTATATATGTACCTATATATATGTGTATATATATATGTACATATATACACGTGTATATATAGGTACATATATATACACACGTATATATATATGTACATATATATATATGTACCTATATATATGTGTGTATATATATGTACCTATATATACACGTATATATATGTACATATATATACACGTGTATATATATATGTACATATATATATATACACATATATATAGGTACATATATGTGTGTGTATATATGTACATATATATGTACATATATATGTGTGTGTATATATATGTATCTATATATATGTACATATATATGTGTGATATATATATGTACCTATATATATGTACATATATATGTGTATATATATATGTACCTATATATGTACATATATATGTGTGTATATATATGTACATATATGTGTGTATATATGTACATATATATGTGTGTATATATATGTACATATATATGTGTGTATATATATGTACATATATATGTGTGTGTATATGTATGTACATATATATGTGTGTATATGTATGTACATATATATATGTGTATATGTATGTACATATATTGTGTATATATGTCTGGATATATATATACACACACACACATATGTATATTTTTTTCTCACTGAAAATTGTGGAAGAAGTTGTGTAGTGAAGAGACCTTGGTGCAAGCTTATTCCAGCTCTAATTGGCTACTTGAGCCTGGGAAAGTAATCTGACTTCTCCAGGCCTTTCAACAGAGGACTCTGGAGCAGCTCACCTACTCCTCAGTGTCATGCTGTTGAGTGTGGTCTGGGGAAGGGAGGGCATGAGGGGATACTAGGCAGCATGCCCATCTTGACGTTCCCACACTCTTACTTCCAGGAATCCACTGTTCCCACCAACTAAGACATCATATTAGTAACTAAGATTTCCACAAAAAGCAGGCGCATCAGGAGCTTTAAGAAGGAAGGCAGGAAGTGACATGAGCTCTGATTCCGTCCTCATCTGCTACCCACCTCTCTCACTCGCTCTTCAAAGCAGACTTTGAAGAGAACTTTTCTTTTTAAGACATCTTTATTTGCCCAAAGTGGAAAGAGTGATCTCATTAGACCCAGAGCTGTGATTTCACTTCAGGTTCAGTGGGAAGGATCGGGGAGCTCCTTGGTAACAAAGCCCACGAAACACACACATGTTCGCTACGGCAAGTGGGTGTTGGCAGGACCTCTGTTTCAACGCTACATGAACACTCAGCTCCACACTGCAGCCTTTTGAAAAAGAATGTATATTTGACTCCATTTCAAGTCGAGGAGAGTTTAATGAGCATCCACTTGTGGTGAGTGTGTTGGCCTCTTTTCTTGGGGTGTAAAGATACGTATGTGTAGCACATGTGTGCATGTGCGTGTGAGGGCATCCCCCCTTCATGGAGCAGCCAATCTTGCTACGGAGATGAAACTACCTCGAATCTGATCATCAGCAGTAATCCCAATCATCTTAATAAAAGCAGCAGTTTACATGTACTGGGCACTTACTGTGTACCATGTTCTGACCAAGGAGTATTCCAGGACTTGCACAGTGACTGCACGGCAGACACTCAGTTAATAAATGTTAGTTTCTGTTAAATCAGATTTTGCTGTGTTCAGTGTTGTGTTTCTGGAAGGAGACAGCTCTGATTTGACCAGTGACTTAACAGGCCTGAAGTATTGAGACAGGCTCCTCACTGTCCTCTTGGATAGGTCTCATTACCACGGACATTTCAACTCAGCAGAGTGGAAACAGCCTGAGACCACTCCAAAGCCAACCTCCGCCTCCTGCTCGGTTCCTGCAACATTCCCACTGCAGCCCGCATCTGCCAGGCTGCCTGATACCTTTGCAGCTTTACAGGTAGCACGCAGGCACCAAGCAGTGATAAAGGACACATTGATCACGTCACTTTCATCTTCCTGAAGGCCTGCATGGTGTGAAGTTCACTGTCAGGCAGTCACAGAGACCCTTCAGATCTGGGCAAGACCAGTCTCTCTGGAAACAAGGCCCTGAGTGAGACAAGTTTTTTTGCCCAGTTGGCTTCCATTATTATTCTAATTGAACTGCCAGCTTCTCTTGAAGTTAGCAAGGTTTATTCCTTCATGCTCCTTAACTTTACACATCGGATAGCCGCTCTGAATGTCACTGCTAGAGCAATTGGAAGTGACTTTTCAAATGAACAATAAGCCAGTTAGATTCCTCTGTGGCAAGCATGTCACAGCTTCCTTTACCCCAGGTCCTAAAAGCTCCTGCTAATGGTTTTCTACGTTATTACACTAATGTGCCTGGGGCTGGTCTACTGGGAAATGGATCTGTAATAAATATGCCAACAGCGGTGAAGGACAAGAAGCTGGGCCCTCTGCCCATGGGCTCAGGGGGCTGTGGCACAACACAGCTCCAGGGTGCCATGTGCCAGCCCTGCTGCATCTTTTTGGGGTGGGTTTTGATGGTGAAAGAAGAATTACTGATCTTAATGAGGCTTCCTTGCACATTCATCAAAACTGTGTTACATTTGGTCAGAGGCCTCACATGGGGTCCTGGCTAGGGTGAGCCTGAGAAGGAAAATTAAGCAATTAAGCAAATCCAATTGCCTGGAGGCACAAGGGCCCCACAGACCAGACTTCAGCCAGAAAGCAAGAGCACTAATGGGGCTGCGAAGAGTGAACCTGTGGCACCAGCACTTTGGACTCAGCCGGGGTGACAGGTCCAGAGGGAGGAGTGTCAGTTTCCTAGCACTGCTGTCACAAATCACTGTGAGCTTAGCGGCTTAAAAACAACACAAACTTATGAGCTTACGGTTCTGGAGGAGGAAGTCTGAAATGGGACTTATGGAGCTAAGAGGAGTGTCCGTAGGAATGTGCTCTTCTGGAGACAAGCCCATTTCCTTGCCTCTTTGAGTGTCTGGAGGTTGTCTGTCTTCCTTGATGTGATCACATCATGACACCCCAATCTCTGCTTCTGTCCTATTTCCAGTCTTTGACCCTGATCCTTCTGCCTCTGAATTATAAGGACCCTTGTGATGACATTGGGCCCCTTCGGATAACCCAAGACAATATCCCTGTCTCAAGACTCTTAAGCTGGAAGTACCAGCCAAAGCAATCAGGCAAGAGAAGGAAATAAAAGTCATCCAGACAGGAAATGAAGTCAAGATATATCTCTTCACTGACGATATGACTCTATACCTAGAAAACCTTCATGACTCCACCAAAAGTCTCCTGGGACTGACAAACAACTTCAATAAAGATCCAGGATACAAAATCAATGTTGAAAAATTAGTAGCATTTCTACACACCAATAATGTTCAAGCTGAGAGCCAGATCAAGAAGGCAACCCCGTTTACAATACCACACACACACAAATACCTAGGAATACATCCAACCAAGAAGGTGAAACATCTCTATAAGGAGAACTAAAAAGCGCTGCTGAAAGAAATCATAGATAACACAAACAAATGGAAAAGTTTTCCATGCTCACGGATTGGAAGAATCAGCATTATTAAAATGGCCATATGACCCAAAGAAATTTGCAGATTCAATGCTATTCCTATCAAACTGCCATCATTTTTCACAGAATTAGAAAAAGTTATTCTAAAGTTTATACAGAACCATAAAAGAGCCTAAATAGCCAAAACAATTGTAAGCAAAAAGAACAAAGCTGGAGGCATCCCATTACCCAACTTCAAACTATACTATAAGGTTACAGTAACCAAAACAGCATGGTACTGGTACAAAAACAGACACTTGGACCAATGAAACAGAATAAAGAACCCAGAAATAAAGCCACACATCTACAACCAACAACTTTGATTTTTGACAAAGTTAAAAAAACAAGCAATAAAGAAAGGACTTCCTACTCAATAAATGGTACTGGAATAATAGACTAGCCCTATGCAGTTGGATGAAACAGAACCCCTACCTTTCCCCATATACACAAATTAACACAACAATTAAATATTTAATTATAAGACCCCAAACTATATGAATCCTAGAAGAAAACCTAGAAAACACCATTCTGAACATCAGCCTTGGGAAAGAATTTATGACCAAGTCCTTAAAAGCAATTGCAACCAAAATTGACAAGTGGGACCTGTTCTAACTAAGGAGCATCTGCATAGCAAAAGAAAGTATCAACAACAGAGTGAACAGAACAGCCTACAGAATAGAAGAAAATACTTTCAAACTATGCATTTTATAAAGGTCTAATATCTCAAATCTAGTGGGAACTTAAATAATTGGACAAGCAAAAAACAACCCCATTAAAAAGGTAAGCAAAAGACATGAACAAACACTTCTCAAAAAAGGACATACTAGCAGCCAACAGACATATGAAAATATGCTCAAGATCACTAATCATCAGAGAAACGCAAATCAAAATCACAGTGTGATACCATCTCACACCAGTTAGAATGGCTATGATTAAAAAGTCAAAAAATAACAGATTCAGGTGAAACTGTAGAGAAAAGGGAATGCTTAATGCTTATACACCGTAGGTGAGAATGTGAATTAGTTCAGCCACGGTGGAAAGGAGTTTGGAGATTTCTCAAAGAACTAGAAACATAACCATCATTTGATCCAGCAATCCTATTTCTGGGTATATACCTGAAGGAAAATAAATTATTCTACCCAAAAGATGCCCACATTGATGGGCGTCTAGGTTGACCCCATGTCTTTGCTACTGTGGAAATAGTGGATTGAATCCACGAAAACCCGGGCCCCCCTCCCCCCCCCACACCTAAAGAAAAAAAAAAAAAAAAAAAAAAAATGTGGTGCATATATACCATGGAATATTATGCAGCCATAAAAAAGAATGAAATCATGTCCTTGACAGCAACATGGATGTAACTGGCAGCCATCTTCCTAAGTGAATAATTGGGAGACAGGAGGGTCGGTGTCAGTGAGATTGGAACAGAAGACAAAATATTGCATGTTCTCACTTATAAGTGGGAGCTAAACATTGGGTGCTCATGGATGTAAAGATGCAACAATAGACACTAGGGGCTACTAGTGGGGGGAGGGACAGAGGAAGGGGAACAAGGGTTGAGAAAGTAGTTGTTGGGTACTATGCTTAGTACCTGAGTGATAGGATCTTTAGTACCCCCAAACCTCAGCATCAAGCAATATATCCACATAAAAAACTTGCACATGTATCCCCTGAATCTAAAATAAAAGTTCAAATGATTTTTTTCATGAAAAAAATTAAAAAAAGATCCTTAAGTTAATCACATCTGCAAAGTCCCTTTTGTTATGGAGGATCATGTATTTACAGGCTCTGGGGATTGGAATGTGGGCATCTTAGGGGCCATTACTCTGCCTCTACAGGAACATCGTCCTAAATGAGAGGACAGAACTGCTCCACGTGGGAGGGGAATTACAGGAAGTGAAGCTCTGTGTTAGTCACAGGAGTCTCCCTGGGATCTCTTGGGGAGAGGGGGACAGGAGTACGAAAAGCACAGCCTCTAAAACTCAAGGCAGTGTCTGTGAGAATGAGCATGAGGACGAGCTCTAACACCCACATCAGACTTCACTTTTGTGCACTCTGTCTCAGTCATTAGGGCCAGCTCACTGGATGCGTGCCATTTTCATTCCAGTTTATAAAAAAACCAAATGAGGCCATGAAATGCTGAGTGACTCATCCAAGACCACAACTCTGTACGCATCTGTCAAGGTGGCGGGGTCTGCAGACAAATCAAGGCCAGAATGCCCATCTTTCCCTTTTGAGGTGAATTCAAATATTTTAGAATGAAAAACCCCTTCCAAAGAAAGGTGACATTTTTCATGATCACTTTCCCACATGAAAGACTTCACTGAAGGAGCCAAAGAGTTGGGACCCTCAGATGCTGGGGAAGACGCTCTTCCTGTGATGCAAAGATCTTTAAACCATGATTCATGAGGCCAACAATCTCTTGCTGACTCTTCTAAGTGTAAATCAACTTGACAATGCACATTCTCTGCCTCATGTGCTCTTCAGACCCAGCCTCTTCACAGAACACTGCTTTGTGATGTAAGCTCTGGACAATGTGAGCTGTGGAGTGTGATTAATGTGCCACGTGTCAGCAGGAGGATCAGAGGTTGTGTGTGTGCATGCCTTAGTGTAGGGGCGTGCCATCCTTGAGGTTCAGGGCCCTGGGAGTCCCTTCCCTACAGAGAAAAAGGAGGGAAAAGCACAAACTCCACTGAAAAAAGGAGAAAACGTCAAAGGAGAATTTACTTAGCGTGAAATATTTTCACGACCTAAAACGATAAGGGATGTTGGGAGGAAGAGAAGAAAGGAGTCAGGGACAAGCATGAGCTCCAGGGTGTGGTGGGCATGAGCCTCTCCTCCCTCCTCACCTGGGAGGAAGTGAACACGCCCTTGGCTCCTGGGTCTGTGCAGAGCTGCCCTTCATCATCAATGCACTTGTCCCCAAACAAATAGAAATTTCCGGGTAAATCTACAAGTATGTGGGTCAGCTGTCCTATTCAATGCAGACTCCAGATCTAAATGCTCTGCTTCTCTGGGCTTGGGTTTCATTGTTTACACCACTAAGCCTGCCCACACCCAGGTCCAAGAGCATCTTGGCCAAGCACGCAGTGCCAGGGAAGAACCCTGGAGACAGGGTGGGTTGAGCAGGAGTCTCCCTAGAGCTGCTTCTAAGAGCAGATTCATGCTAAGGAGAGTGAGGGTCAGTGCCCAGGAACCTGAGCTGTCATTGTTCCAGGGGTGGGGCTGGGGCAGGAGAATGCAGGAACAGTTCAGGAGGCAAAGTACTGTGCATCAAGAAGCTCTGGCAATGCTCGGCAGCTGAGCCCTTAGGGGAAGGGGTCCCTCTTTATTTCCTAAAAAATGATACTTGAGAGCAAAAACGGGGTGTGATTCACACCCACCCCATGAGAGGTTATCCCCATATGGGTGCTGAAGATGGAAGAGAGGGACCCAGGACCCCAAATCCCTGTGTCTCATTTACTTCACAGGCAGGGGCAGACACTGCTCTGTCCACATGGGTACCAGAGGATGGATGGAACACTGACAGGATGTACTTTATTGTATTAGATCTTAAGTAGGGAAGAGTTCACACTTGGAAAACCCCAGAAGTCCCACCTCTGAGAACTTATGAGTTAGTTCTCTTCAAGACTCAGAAGACTAGAAAAAGTAGTCTGAGGGGAAAGACTCATCAGCTGCAAGTGGAAGTGATCTAAACATTATGAGCGACTGACAAGACAACCTAAATGCTTCTGTTGACCGGAGTCCTGACGTGGTGAAGCAACCATGCCATAGGTTTCCCGAGTGAGTGAGTTCTGTTTCTACTTTGGCTGTAGAATGCTGCCAGAGAGCACTGTTCCTATTCTAACCACCAGGAGATGCCACATAATCCGTAAGATCATAATTTTTCTTGAGAGTGAGGTTACAAGGCAAACAGGTGAACTGAATCACAAAGGGTGACGAGGCCACTGAGGAGAGTTAGGACACATAGATCATTTCATGTTTGGTAAAATTTAGAAGAGTTACCATAAAAACAAGCAAAAAAGAAACAGTTGAAATCTAATGGTTTATTAAATGCTGAGTATGGATATATTGGGTTGAATGGTGGTCCCCAAAAAACATGTCCATGTCCTAACCCCTAGAAGTTGTCATTTTATTTGGGAAAAGAGTCTTTCAGATGTAATTAAGGATCTTGCAATGAGTACATTATCCTAGAGTATTCAAGTGGGTCCTAAATCTACTGCCAAGTGCCCTAATAACACATACAGAGGAGAAGATGGTCACAGAGTAAAAGGCAACATGAAGACAGGCAGAGGTAGGAGTGATGTGGCCACAAGCCAAGGAAGCTGGCAAACCCAGAAGAGGCAAGGAGTGAGTTCTACACTAGAGCCTCTGTAGCAATGGGGCCCTACCGACACTTTGATTCTAGACTTCTGCCCTCCAGAACTGAATGAGAATTAAGTTTGCTGTTTAAGCCACTAAGTGTGTGATAATTTATTGCCACCTTAATAAACCAATACAATTCTGTGCATGACAGCACAGAATTGACATAGGAGGCAGGACTCCTTATCAGACGAGATTGAAGGCTGGATGAAATGAGGGAGGAGGCACCAAAACACCTCTCCATAAGACATGCCCACCAGTGCCATGACAGTCTACCATGGCCATGGCAATGCCTGGAGGATACCACCCCATTCCACAGCAAGGAACTGGAAGTTACCACCCTTTTCTAGAAATGGCTGAATAATCTTTCCTTTAATTTGCATGTAATTAAAAGTGGGTATAAATGTGACTGTAGAATGGCCCTGAGATGCTACTCTGGGCACAATGCCTGTGGAGTTCGCGGAGCAGGACCTCTGCTTCTGCTCTACACTGTGGCTTTAAGAAAAGTTGCTGTCCAACACCAACTTGCTCTTGAATTCTTTCCTGGGTGCAACCAAAAACCCTCCCAGGCTAAGCCCCAATCTTGGAGCTTGCTTGCCCTGCATCAGAATCCCTGGCAATTCTAGACACAAGGGAGCCTGCAATCACTCACTAACTTTTTTCTATGGACCTTTACCCAGTACTTTTTTTTTTGTTTTTGTTTTTTATTTTTACCCAGTACTTTTGTGAAAGATCAGAAAGAGGGAAGGAGACCTGAAAGAGTCTGTGTCAGTGGTGCATAGACGCAAAACCCTGCCTTCATCGTGGACTTATGTCCAATATATAGCAAAAGCCATGCTGGGGAAGGACAGCTCCCAGAATTCAAGAAAAGACACTCTGTCTGTCAGGGGAGGGGGAGGAAGCAAAAGCCATCTTCCCTACAGGAGGGACTGGAACCTGACTCAAGCACAGCATCCTGCAGTGACACAAAGCAGAAGTCTGCTACCTATTGCTAAAGGAGGATTAGGAAACTCTCTTCCACCCAAGACCCTCCCAGACACTAACAAAGAAGAATTTGGTTGTCATGGGGGAAAGTCAGGGATGCTGTCCAAACCCTACCTTGGAAGCTTAGGTGCACACCTATGACTGAGGCTGGAGCAACAGAATTGAGAAACCTCTCCTGACCCTCCCCCAAGGCTTGCACCAAGTGACAAGCGTAGCAGGCTGCGATTAGAAGATACTGTAACTGGAGAAAGCCCTTCTCTGTGGTGCAGGTGCACAGGGAACATTGAGATCTGAAGGCATAGCAGAAATATAGAGGGAAACCCTGTGCTATTCTAGGCCCAAGTAAGCACAGGGAAGCAGCAGCCCTTCAAAGAAGAAATCTGGAGTCTGTGCCCACTGCAGGTAACTCTGAGAACAAAATATCATCAGAAGACACATGTTCATTTCTAGGCATAATTACTATTTAGATCAGTCTCTACAGTTATTTTATGTAGAATTTTCCACATTAAATAAAATATTATGTAATACACAAAAAGGTATGAAAGATGACCATTGTTAAGAGACAAGGCAATCAGCAAAATCAGACCCTGAGATGATTAAGATGTTGAAAATATCAGACAGGGATTTAAAATTACTGTAATTACTATTATAGAAGATCCAGGATAAGATAGACAACACATACTAACACCAAGAAGTAAATACTATAAAAAAGAGTCAAAGGGCAGGGCATGGTGGCTCACGCCTGTAATCCCAGCACTTTGGGAGGCTGAGATGGGCAGATCACGAGTTCAAGAGATGGAGACCATCCTGGTCAACATGGTGAAACACCATCTCAACTAAAAATACAAAAATTAGCTGAGTGTGGTGGCATGCACTTGTAGTCCCAGCTACTCGGGATGCTGACGCCGGAGAATTGCTTGAACCCAGGAGGAGGAGGTTGCAATGAGCCGAGAGTATGACACTGCACTCCAGCCTGGTGACAGAGCGAGGCTCTGTCTCAAATTTAAAAAAAGAGTCAAATGATGAAAGTGATGGAGATTAAAAATATGTATATACCATAGCAGAGGTGAAAAATTGCTTTGACAAGCTTATCAGAAATGTAGAGGCATCAGAGGAAAAAAAAAAAGTCATTGAAGTTAACCAGTAGGAATCATCCAAGCTGAAATATAAAGAAAAAAAAAAGAGTAGAAAAAAAATGACAAAGCACTCAAGAGCTGTGAGGCAACATCAAACAATCTACATGCATGCCGTTGTAGTCCCAAGAAGAGAAGACAGAGAAAGCAAGACAGTGGGGCAGGAATAAGATTTGTGTGACAGTAGTTGATAATTTACTAAAATTAAGGAAAAATAGCAAGAAAACCCCTGAAGATCAAAGAGGTTCAGATATACACACCAAGATAATATTTTACAACAAATAAAAACAAAAGATAAAGGTAAGATCTTTTTTAAAAAAGACTGAAGAAAAATCCACATTACATGCAGAAGAACAAAGAGCTAGAACAGATTTCTTATTAGAAATGTTTTAAGCCAATAGACGATGGAGTGACATCTTTGAAGTACCGAAATAAAATGTTGCTGTTTACCCAGAATTCTATATAATACAAAAATATCTTTCAGAAGTGAAAGCAAAACAGAATTTTTAAGATTAACAAATAAGGTATGTGTTTCCTACACACTTGCACAATAAAAAATATTAAGGAAAGTTCTTTGGGCAGAAAATGTATTATACCAATGATACCGAATGCCTGTCTGGGTCTATACAAATAAATGAGGAATGCCAGAACTCATAAAAGTGATTAATCATAAAAGATATTGTTTACTTACATTTTAATCTTTTTCAGAGATGACTGACTCTAAGATAAAAATGGAACAATGGTAAAATTCATGACATATGAAGAATCAAAATGTATGACAACAAAAGCACAAAGAATGAGGAGGAAATGGAAATACATTATTGTGAGGCTCACATGCTACATGTGAAAGGGTGTAACAGTATTTGAAGATAGATTGCGATAACGTTAAGATGCATATTGTAAACTCTAAGGCAACAACAGAGGGAGAAGGAGAGAGAGAACATTGTAGAAATAAACGAGTTATATAGTAAAACGGAATATATAGCAATATTTAATTAATCCAAAAGAAGACAAGAAAATAGAAAACAGGAACAGAGTGCAGAATGAAAAAATGGTAAATTTATACATTTACATTCAACCCTATAAGCAATTACATGCAGATGCTTCAATTAAAAGTCAGAGATTGTAAAACTGAAAAGAAAACAAGACCCATTGTATGATTTAAAAAACCCCAAACACTTTATGTGTAAAGACTTAGAAAGGTTAAAAGAAAAAAGGGTACAAAAAGAAATACCATGTGGACACCAATCCACACAAAGCTGAAGTGGCTACATTAGTACCAGGAAAACTAAAATTCAACGTAAGAAATATTACAAATTAAAAGATAGGCCTTATAAACCACTTAGCCAATTTATCAAGAAGATACCGCAATCCTAATTGTGTTGTCCCTATTACTGAGCTTCCAAATGCATAAAGCAAGAGCTGAGAGAATGAAAATGATAAATGGATACATCCATAATGATAGTTGGAGAGTTCCACACTCTTCTCTCAGTAATTGATAGAAAATATATGTGAAATAATCAGGAGGAGGTAGAAGATTAGAAAACCAATACCAACCAATTTGCCTTAACTGACGTTTCTCAGAACACTCCACCATCTTCAGAATACACATCCTTTTCAGGTGTACACAGAATATTCACTAAGATAGAACATGTTCTGAGCCATGAAACAAATCACAACAACATTAAAAGGACTGAATTCATATGAAGTGTATTTTCTGACTACAATTTAATCAATTCAGGAATGAACAACAGAATGATATCTGGAAATCCCCACCAATAGTTGGCTGGTAAGCAGCAAATAATTCTTAGGTGGAAGAAGAAATATAAAATAAATTAGAAAATGATTTGAGTTACAAAATAAAAATACAACATATCAAAATGTGTAGAATGCAGGTAAAGCAGTGTTTAGATGAAAATTTTTATCATTAACTGCTTATTTTACAAAAGGGTAATGGTCTGAAATTACTAAGCTTCCACCCTAATAAATTACAAAAAGAGGAGAAAATTAAACCCACAGCAAATAGAAAGAAGAAAATGATAAAGAGCAGAGGTAAAAAAAGGAAAGAAACATAAAACAATAAAAATATCAATAACCCCTTATCCAGACTGAATAAGAAAAAAGTGAGAAAACACGAAGTATCAGTGTTAGAAATAAAGCAGATACAATAGAAATTAAAGGGATAATAAGAAAATGTTATGAAGAACTTTATGACAATAAATTGGGTAACTTAGATGAAACAGAACAATTCCTTTAAAAACACAAACTACCAAAATTCACTCGTGAAGAAATAAACCACTTAAATAAATCTACATCTATTAGAGAAATTGAATTTATAGCAATTTGAATGTATTTGGATTCTACAAGGAAAAACACAGGTCCAGATGGCTTCACAGATATATATTACCAAACATTTAAAGAAGAAATAATGCCAACCCTACGCAATTATTTTCCAGAAAATAGAAGTGGAGGAAACATTTCCCAAATCATTTTGAGGCCGGCATTACACTGATACCCAGATTAAGAAAAGGCATTACTAGAAAAACAAAAAAAAATGAACCAACCAAAAAACTAAATTAGACACAAAACTCTTAACAAAATGTTAGCAAATGAAATCCAGTAATATATGAAAGTGATAATATGTCATGTTCAAGTAGAGTTTATCCTGTGGATGCAAGGTTGACTCATTTGAAAATCGGTGAACATAATTCGCCATATCAACAGACTAAAAGTGAAAAAATGATATGATCAACTTAATTGATGCAGAAAGAACATTTGGCAAAATTCAAAACCCATTCATTATAAAAACTCATAGAAAACTAAAAATAGGAGGGAACTTCTTTAACCTGATAAAGAGCATCTATGAAAAGCCTACATCTAATATCATACTTCATGGCAAAAGACTGAATACTTTCCTGCTGTGACTGGGAAAAAGGTGAGGATTTCTGTTCTCACTATATTCACTTTTCCCAACATTGTACTGGATTCCTATCCACTGAAATAAGGCAAGAAAAAGTAACGAAAGGCATATAGATGAGAAAGAATAGAAACTCTTTATTTATAGGCAAAACATGATTTTCTATGTAGAAAATCCCAAGAATTTACACAGAAGCTTGTAGAACAGTGAGCGAGTTTAGCATGGTCACAGGATACAGTCAGGATACGAAACCCAGTTTAAAGTCTGTATCCTGTCAATGAACAGCTGAAAAAGAAAACATTAAAAGTGCTGTTTAGCACTGCACTAAACCAAAAAACAAACAAATAAAAGTAAATACTTGGGTATAAATCCAAGAATCACAGATAGATGTTAGAATTATCGAGTGAAAATAGATGAAAAGCAGGATAGTCGCTTGGTCTCAAGGTATCTTCCCACAAGATTCTTACTAATTTGGAATTAGCAATTTCCACACTAGAGGAAAAGGGGTAACTTTATTGCAGAGAAAACTAGCATTCACCTAACCCAGTTATCAAAGTTGCGTTAGCAGTAATAACACATTCTACACACATTATATCGCTTCTGTGGCATTCTCACCCAAAATGCATAACCTCATTACGTTCACGAAGGAACATCAGATGAACTCAGTTTGAGGGTCAGTCTTTAAACTCACTGGCCAGGACTTGCCAAAAGTGTCAAAAGATCAAAAAAAAAAAAATAAATAGATAAAAATAAAAAAAAAAAAAATACTGAGGATCTGTTACAGATTAGAGGAAATTTGACAGTTATGTTCAGTGTGGCATCCAGGATTAAATCCTGGACCAGAAAAAAAAAAGTGTCAAAACAGGAAAATTTGTTTAAGTCTATAGATTAGTTCATAGTATTATATCCATGTTAATTTCCTGGCTTCCACCACTGTACTCTGGCTTCCTGAGATTACGGGAAACTGAATGAAGGGCGTACGAGAACTCTCTGCACTATTTTTGTAACTGTTATGTGAATCTAAAATTGTTTCAGAATAAAAATGATATTTGGTAGAAAAAAAGCCAACATCATTAGTCATTAGAGAAATGCAAATTAAAACTACCAGGACATACCGAGCTCCCACTAGAAAGGCTAGAATTAATAAGGCTGAGGCTAGCAAGTACTAACGAAGATGCAGAACAGAATTTCTTTCCCGTCTTTACTGTGGTAAAAAAGACACATCTATCGAATTTACAATGTTGCACAACCACCAGCACTATATATGAAAGTTCCAGAGTCTTTTCATCAGCACACATGAAAACCCTGTACCCACTTAAGCAGGCACTCTCTATTCCCCTCTAGTTTAACATATACCCAGGATTGGTTTTAATCCGGGGAAATAAGACACGCAGATATGGAAATGACTGTCATGAAGGAAGGAGTTTTCTACTCACAGGTCCCTGGAAACAGGGGGGGTGCAGTACACCTGGCAAGGGCTCATGGGGAAGCACTGGGATTGATCAGGAGGCAGAAGAAGTGAGGGGAAAGCGTGCAAGAGATCCTTGATGGTGGTTTTCACTGGAGAGGCAGGGCAGGGTGAGAAAGCTGAGCATGTTTAGGATTGAAGAGCTGAAGAAATTTCAGCAGGCTCTGGGCTATAGGAGTGGTCCCTAGCTGTCAGTATCTGGCCCTGGGGTGATTTAGGGAAGGGTGGGTAGTGTTATGGACTGCAGCAGCCGGAGAGAATAAGGCAGATGGGGATATTGGTTGGTTGGCAAATCAAGACATGCTCTCAGATGAATCGTTTGCTATCTCCGGGAATTAGCGAACCCTGGGGTGGGGGCAGTCCCTCCCTGGGTCTGCAAGGACCAAGATGTCAAAGCACCATAAAATACAGAAAATAAAACCATGATTAACACACTCCCTCCTCCAACCCCTGGCAACCACTCATCTGCTTGCTGTCTCCTGGATTTCTCTACTGTGGACGTTTCATAGAAATGGAACAGTGTAATACGTGGCCTTTTGTTTCTGGCTTCTTTCACATAACATACTATGTTCCAGGTCTGTCCATGTTGTGGCATGTGTCAGTACTTCATGCCTTTACACGGCATGGCTGAATAATATTCCATTGTAGGAGGGACCACATCTTGTTATCCATTCATCCGTCCATGCGCATGCAGGTGGCTTCTACATTTCGGCAATTGTGAATGATGCTACTATAAATATTCATGTACACGTTTTTGTTCGAACAGCTGTTGTAATTCTTTTGGTTATATATCCAAGAGTATTAATAGGATTGATGGATCATATGGTCATTCTATATTTCACTTATTGAGGAACTGCCAAACTGTTATTCACAGTAGCTGTGCCATTTTACATTCCCACCAACAGTGTAGGAAGATTCCAGTTTCTCCACATCCTTGCCAAAATGTGCCATTTCCCAGCTTTTGTTTTTCATTCCTTATAGCCATCTGCAGCTGAACTTGTACGCATTGCTGGTGGGAAGGCAAAATGGTCCAGCCATTCTGGAAAACAGTTTTGCAGTTTCTTCTAAAGGTAAGTGTACACCCTCACACAACCCAGCAACCACGCAAAGATGAGAGATGAAATTGTCTGCGAGAGACCTGAGAGAGTGAAACTCATGTCTATACATGCAGCTTGACTTAAAATAACTCTAAACTGGAAACAACCTAAATGACCATCCGCCAATGAATGGACAAGCGATGGTGGTGCATACAGACCACGGAATGCTCAGCCCTGAAAGTAGCAGGCTTGAATATGTGCGGCAGCATGGATGCACCTCCAGGGCTCGAGTCTAAGGGCGAGAAGGTGGACGCGAAAGCCTGTTTCCTGTCTGATTTCATTTTTATGACAGTCTTTACAGAGCAAAACAGAAACAGAAGCGAGACCATGGTTGCCAGTGGCTGGGGACGGGGGAGGCAACGGGCTGCAGAAGGGTTCAAGAGTACTTGTTGGAGTGATGGAAGTGTTCTCACGGAGATCGTTCCACGTATGAATTTTAAACTTGAAATGGTTGAATTGTATTGTATGCAAACTACATCTTTTAAAAATGGTTAATTTTTTTAAAGGTTGCATGCTTTAGCTTGTATAATGCATCTGCTTGTCTGCATGGTAGGTGGAGCGTGAAAACCAGCGTGCAGGTGGAGGGGGGTCACAGTGTCTCGAGACACACAAGAACTGCAGGAAGATGTGCACGTGTGAGAAACTGAGTCCACTTCTCAGTGTCCGCAGAGGACTCACAAGGCTGCTGGTTTTGTTTGTTACTAGGAGTCAACAGTGCCTTCTCCTTCACCTTCTTTCTCCTCCTCCTTCCTCTTCATTTAATTGACCCTTTTCCTTAATTTGAGCATAAAGAAAATGCAAGTTACTTGAAGTTTTCCACAACTTCCATTGTGATTGATTGCACACCAAAATATTGCTTGTGGAATCTTCCCTGGAAGAAAACACAAAATTCCGGATTCCTTACATAAATAATTTTTAGAGAATGAAAAATTAGTGCCAGTATTTTCCTCCTATTACATTTCAAACCCCTTTTCTTCTGCGCGTGCATCTGCCGGCCGACCCGTGAGGCTTCTGCTGAGCCGCTCAGCCGGAGTCAGGGGAAGTCCGTGGATTTCAAACGGATTAGAGCACAGGCGATGCACCGATCGTGCAGCCTGAAAGATGGACACGTTTTACATCCATCCTGTGTGGCCCAGGGCATCAGAGGCCAGATTCTCACCCTTTCATACATGTTCATGCATTTCTCCTCAGGGGAAAAATAAGTATCTGCCAAATAACACAATGAAGCAGTTTCACTTTCCACTTGGAGTTCAGCTAGCATCTCCTCAGCGAGTAGGCGTGAGGGCCTTTTTGAAGAGGAGGAAGGAGAATCCGTCAGGAGTAGAAGAGAAAAGAGAAACTGGAGGAAGAGCCTGGAGGGGGAAGCCCGGAGCGGGCAGGCTTTGGGGCTTCGCACAGAGGAGGGGGGAGGCGGTGGGGCTCCCCCACTGCCATCTATCCATCTTCCCCGGTAGAAGATGAATAAATAAAGAAGGGAAATTGAGTCAAGGGAAATCATTAAAAACATTTTCAAAACTGTATCCCTAGAAAAGTAACATATCACCCCATATCCCTACCTACGTACCTATACACACACACACACACACACACACACACACACACACACACACACATTGTCTCTCTCTCTCTCTCTCTCTTTCTGAACAAGGACTCTGTGGTTCTTTCCTGGTCATTTGGGAGAGGCCTGCAACCCACTCCTAACTGCCCCGGAAAAGAGAAGCTTTCTGTACACCCAGAAGTGTTCCCCCAGAAGACCGCTTTGATGTGTTTTTATATTCCAGATATAATCAGTTTTAACACACAAGTTTAATTCCAAGTTTATTGCTTCATACATGTTAGGTCAAACCTGAGTGTTTATTTAGATAAGTGTTCAGGACTTTTTAAAGTCAAATTTTAAACTCGTGAGTTTAAAGTTTTCTGAAGAACATTTTGAAACATAAACATAGTTTTAATTTAAGGTCTGCTAAGGCTCAAAAGTGTCATGGGGAAGGGAGACCATAATTTCTAATTATAAAGTATTGGGGGCGATAAATTCACATGACCTTTGCAGGAAAGTTTATGACCATGCCACCACAGGGCAGGGGCTTTATGAGGGGCCGGGGCATGTGCGGTCACCAAAGGCCCCTGCGTGTTATTTAGATAGAGTAAAGAAAATCACACTCCCCCATCCCCCAGGGCCTGCTCTTCGACGGTGCCACTGAGCAGCAGAGTGTGATATGCAGCTGAATGGGGATTTCCGTTTCTGAAAATACACCGGGACGTTATCATGCTGAGGGAGCCGTAGGGATCATCCACCCAGCCTGTTATTGCACAGAGGGAAACTGAGGCCCACAGTGGAGAAGGGAATACCCAAGGCCATTTGCTAGCCAATGACAGAAGATAGAATCCAGACTTCTCCTGGCCCCGTTCTTTCTCCTCTTCTCCATAGCCTGGTGCTGTGACTGGCTTTTGCTCTCCCTTCCCTCCTTCTCCTTCTCCTTCTCCTTCAACCCTCAAGGTCTTACTCTGTCACCCAGGCTGGAGGCAGTGGTGCAATCACAGCTCACCACAGCCTCGACCTCCTGGGCTCAAGGGATCCTTTTGCCTCAACCTCCCTAGTAGCTGTAACTACAGGTGCGCACCACCACGCCTGGCTAACTTTTGTATTTTCTGTAAGATGGGGTATTATTATGTTGCCCAGGCTGGTCTTGTACCCTGGGCTCAAGTGATCACCCATCTCAGTCTCCCAAAGTGCTGGGATTACAGGCATGAGCCACCGCAGCCGGCATTCCTTTTCTTATGTGATAAAAAACAAGTGTTTCAATTGCCTGCCTTCCTGCTCTCAATTAGCATCTACACGCAGCAAGAGGTGGTGGGTCCAGGTGAGCCCCTGCCTTCACCCAAGTCAACCTGTAGATACTTCACAGTCACAGAAGGAGAAGCCAAATGCTGTGGCTCCGACCTCTCCACTCCCCACTCTTGACTCCCAGTCTGGTGCCCCCATCCCCTCCTCACCCACTGCCATTCCTTGTCTGGCTGGGCACTGGGCTGGCTCCATCTTCCAGCTGCATCATTTTTTCCTTAGAATGCTTGTTCATTTCCAGTTGCCTTCAGAAGGAAATCCAAACTCCTAACTGGTCCCACAAGACCCTTAGGAGCCTGGTCCCCACCTTCCCATACAGTGCTGCCAGCACCCCCAGTGGACGTGCTGTGCTCATCTGCCCAGCACCTCCTCCCACTCTCGGGGTAACAACCTGCCCTTCTTATCCCATCCCATCACGGGAGCCCCAGCCGCAGTCAGGCCAGCAGAGCCCCATGCCTGGTGTCTCTGCCAAGCAAGAGAGGGAGGCTGTTTAATGAGCACTGCTGTCCTGGGAGGATGTGACCCTGGAGGGTCCCATCTCCTATCATGCACAGGAAGAAGCGAGTCCCACACACAGAGGGAGGCAGAGCTAAAGCATGGAGAGAAGGAGAGGGATATAACATCCTTGAAACTCCTGGATCCAGCTAAGCCTGAAGCCAGCCCAAGCCTGAACTTCCCAAGTAGTGAGCCAATACATTTCTAATAAGCAGATTCAGGCTGAATGTCTGTTACCTACAACCAAGAGAGTGCTAACCACTGAGCCCCAAGGTCTGAGCCACAGGGCCCTCCCCATTTCAGAGACATGAATGCCTCTTTCATGTCTTTTAGTGTTGACACAGAGTCAGCTCTTCGCCTGAATGAGTTTTCTCCCTCCTCTGCCTGGCAGGTGTTACTTGCTGTATTACAGAACTAATAGGATAGATGTATATATGAAAGGGAGTTTATGGAGGAGAATTGGCTCCCAGGATCACAAGGTGAAGTCCCACAGTAAGTCGCCTGCAGGCTGAGGAGAAGGAAGCCAGTCTGAGTCTCCCAGCCTCAAAGTAGGGAAGTCAACAGTGCAGGCTTCAGTGTGTGGCTGAAGGTCCGAGGGCCCCCAGCAAACCAGTGGATTAGGCCCAAGAGTCCAAGAGCTGGAGAACTTGAGTCCGACGTTTGAGGGCAGGAAGCTTCTAGCATGGAAGAAAGACGAAGGCGGGAAGACTCAGCCAGTCCACTCCATCCACGTTCCTCTGACTGCTTTATTCTAGCCTCGCTGGCAGCTGATTAGATGGTTTCCACGCAGACTGAGGGTGGGTCTGCCTCTCAGTCCATGGACTCAAATGTTAATCTTTGGGAGTTACACCCTTCAATCCAATCAAGTTGAACATATTAACCATCACACTTGCCCTTTGCTGATGCCTTTCCAGGCCCCCCAAACCCTGCTGGCCATTCCCTTCTCAGTCTTCGCAGCTTGGATTCAAAACCCCACTACATCCCTCAGCATGCTGTCTTACAAAGCATCTGTTGGTCTGGCGAGGTGGTTCACGCCTGGTAATTCCAGCACTTTGGGAGGCCGAGGCAGATGGATCATCTGAGGTCAGGAGTTCGAGACCAGCCTGGCCAACATGGAGAAACTCTGTCTCTACTAAAAATACAAAACTTAGCTGGGCGTGATGGCTCACGACTATAATCCCAGCTACTTGGGAGACTGAGGCAGGAGAATCACTTGAACCTGGGAGGCAGAGATTGTGCAGTGAGCCGAAATTGTGCCACTGCACTCCAGCCAGGGAGATAGAGCGAGACTACATCTCACAAAAAAAAAAAAAAAAAAGTATCTGTCTATTGGCTCCTACCACGCTTCTTAGCACAATATTAAGCACAGTAAATCATGATCAATTAGAAAGTACTGTATCAATAATTTGCTGTGTTTGACTAATTTCTTCCCACAGTTGAACAGTAAATTGAGTGGATTTTTATTAGGGTGCATCCTCAGTGTGTGAGGAGGAGAGATGCCGTCATCATTCCTACAAACCCTCCACTCCGCCTTCATTTGAAAGTGCTATGTTTGAAGAAGTTAAATGAGTAGGGAGCTGAGCAGGGTGGGAAAGAGAGGGCAGAGGATATGGATGACAAATTGGAAGATTAAAAATCAGGGCAGGACAGTGAGAATGGGATATGGTTTAGCTGTGTCCGCACCCAAATCTCATCTAGACGTGTGAGCTCCCATAATTCCCATGTGTGGTGGTAAGGACCGAGTGGGAGGTAACAATCATGGGGGCAAAGGCCTGGAAGGAGCTGGAAAGATACTCTGGAAAATTTGAGCCAGAGAGGAGAACCCAGCAGTGCTGCGAGATGAGAGGGTTTGTGCTGAAAAAACGGTAAATGTGTGAAAATCCACATTCTGAATGGTGAGATCCCCCTGCCTACGTTCCTTCCCCCTCCTAAGTCTCCCCAAGACCCTGGAACCCAAGCTTTCACCCCAGAGCAGGAGGGGGAGGAATTCCTCCCTGGAGAGAGGGGCTAGCCACAAAGAAAAATAGCAATAACTGGGGGTCTTCCCCCAAGTGTGACTGAGTCCCCCAGCTGTTCATCCCAATGTAAACCTACAAATGACAATGGTCCTTCTTCTCACATATACACATATACATGCACACACCCACACACACACATGCACACACATACACAGGGAGCTGCCAATCAACTTTTTAATGCCAAAACCCTGAATCTGGGCTTGGCCTTGTGACTTAGCCCACAGAACATTGGCACACATGTTAGGAGCAAAAGCATGTACCTTGGGACTTGTGCTCTTCCGGCTGTGGTTGGAGTTCTGAGACCACAGCAAGAGCGAGCTGAAGCCAGCCTGCTAGAGAAGCCATGTGCGGGAGCACCAAGGGCTGAGAGCTGGCCCCTACCACCTCCAGATCTGTGACAGAGGCCATCAGGCTTAAGCCATGGGATGACCACAGGCACATGAGTGACACCAGGCAGGACTGCCAAAAAAAACCAAACAAACAACCACCCAGCTGAGCACGATCCGAACTGCTGGCCAACAAAACTGTGAGCAAATACAATGGTTAGTGTTTGAAGGCACTAAATTGGAGGGTGGTTTGTTATGTGAGTGTGATAATAGATATGAGATAGACTGGAAGGGAGTAAGGACATCAGCCACCTGTCCATCTGGGGAGTGGGAAGTTCCAGGTAGGCTCTTGTGTGGAGATATGCACTGTGCAGGGCAGGAGCTGCCAGCCGCCCAGAGTGACTGGAGTGGAGTGAGCCAGAGACACAGAACCTGGGACTGGAGAGGCCATGGGGCATGATCTTTGTCAGACTGGGTGGGCTTTACAGATGTTGGCAAAGACAGGCCTTTATACAAAGTGAAATGAGCCCTTGGAGGGAGCAGAGCAGAGGAGGGCTGAGCTCTGCCTGCGTCCTGATGACACATGGAGCTGTCTGCCAGCCCTGGGTTTCCCCGGAACTGGCCGCCCTAGCCAGGGGCTAAATGACTTGCAACTTCTCAGTGGTGCTGGGTCCTGCCTCCAGCAGGTGCACCTCTCTTTCTATGATGTTAATTATCATGGACCAGAAGTGCCTGACTCCATTCCTAGGTCAGGGGGTTGCAAAACGGTGATGTTATAATTCTACCGTCCCTCCTTCATTTATCTGGAACACTTCTACAGAGCGAAATATTTTCTCATCAACACTTACATTGCCTTGATGATTCAGTAAGAGAGGCTGGTTACATGCATGATTCTTTCCCTTTACTTACCTATTTTTGGGACCATGAGTCCATTTCCTAGCAATAGCCAAAAATGACCAATAGGTTTTGTATTTGAGTAACATTGAGACTTAAGGCCTTTTACCATCAGTGATATGTTTCTGTCTATTGCAGTTACTTTTCTTATTCATACTCATTTACCCTGAAGTGGGGAAACACTTTTCAGTTCCTTCCTGGTCCTTTTGACAGGACCACGGTAGTTATTGATGACTTCCTTGCCTTCCGGTACAGTAAGATGCTGCAGACTTACCTTGTTTTACCCTAGACCGAAGTCAACCATTTCTTCAAGGGGAGATCAAAATCTGAATGTTGCAGTGCTCCTTGCCAGCGGGTGGCTCATTGCTCTAGTTCTTTTCAGTGGTCAGGGCCAGGAAATACAGACTCCAGTCTGTAACTGATGTTTTCAACAAATTTAGAATTACGTGGTTTTACTTAAGTTCTTTTGTTTCATGTTCGTACCTCTTTTCTTTGAGGTTGGAGATCTTGATTCCCAAAGACATGAACATAATTATTCATGTGGCTCAGCTCACAATACAGTTTTGGAATAACAATAGCAATTTTATTACTAGAAACGTGAATGCTGAAAGGTTTAAGCCTTTTCTTGCACTTCTTTTTCCCTTTAGAGTATATTTCACTAGGATGTAAGGCAATTATAGTGTTTTAAAGCTATCTTAAATTGTTTTTGTCTGCATGATTAAACCACCAATATGATATAAATTTGTTTGATAAGGTACATTTGTTTGATTTTGCTTTTGATTTTTTAGGGATTTCTATTTTTTTTTCATTTTACTTGACTTTACATATATAATTGTATGAACATTTACATGATTCCAGAGTGAAATCTACAAAACAAGATTTATTTGGGAGGACTTGGCTTCTATCCCAGCCCCCTACACCCTATTCTTTCTCTGATTCTATTTATATCTTCTTTGATCTTTTCATTTTTATTTTTAGTTGAAATTTGGTATATATTCCAAGTTTTTAAAAAGTTATATGAATTTGATGCAAGAACAACTTTGATTATATCTCAAAGGCATTTAAAAAATGTGTGCCAGTTGGGCACCATGGCTCATGCCTGTAATCCCAGCACTTTGGGAGGCCGAGGTGAGCAGATTACTTGAGGTCAGGAGTTTGAGACCAGCCTGTTCAACATGGTGAAAGCCCGTCTCTACTGAAAATACAAAAATTAGCTGGGTGTAGTGGTGAGCATCTGTAATCCCAGCTACTCAGGAGGATGAGGCAGGAGGATTGCTTGAACCCAGGAGGCCGAGGTTGCAGTGAGCCAAGATTGGGCCACTGTACTCTAGCCTGGGTGGCAGAATGAGACTCTGTCTCAAATAAATAAATAAATAAATAAATAAAATAAAAATAGAAATATGTGCCAAAGTCCAGTGTTAGCTCCACTTCACAAGCCCATGTTAGTGATGTCAAGAAGTCAAAGCAACAAGATGGGCGGAGCCCTAGTGTCCACCTTCTAAACCATAGTCCAGAAGTGTGGGTGTCTCACCAGGATTCCATTATGAAGAACAAGGCCCACGCTGCTTACGCAGGAAACGACTTATTAGGAGCTATGATAGAATCGTCTGTGGAGCTGAATGAGCAGGCTGTAGGCAGTGCTGTCAAGGCTGGTTTCCGAGCCACACTGCAGAGCTGGAATTGCTGACTCATCGCATCCGGAAACCAGTGAATGCAGAACCACCTGGAATCCAGGAGCCGCTCCCGCTGCAGCCAGCTCGGAGCCACAGCGCTCCCCGCACCTCTCAGTGTCCAGTGCTGCGACACCGTGCTGCCAAGCAAACCAGACACCTCCGCCCTGGGCTGACCGGTGATGTGCAGGCATCTGCCCATTCCCCCTCCACATCCCTAGAGTGCATCTCACCCACCAGGGCTGCCAGAGCCTGAAAAAGGTCATTTTCATCTTCCCATCTGCTGCAATTCAAGAAGAAAGAAGAGAGGCTAGATGGAAAGGAGGATGAGGACCCACACAGGGAGGAACGATGCCACCAGGAGATGACGCTGTTCAACATTGCTGGGTTAGCAACGTCAGACACTCAGGGGCAGGGCCGCCACCCTGCAGCTATGCCTTGGGCCCCGCAAGGGATTTCTCAAGGAGATTATTTCTTATCTTTTTTTTAAATGTTGATTAGAATCTATAACAGTTCTCCTTTTTCTTGACCTATTGGTTGCACATATGTTTGGGTATTTTGACACCTGTACATGATGCGTAACCATCAAATCAGGATAACTGGGACATCCATCATCTCCAACGTTTGTCGTTCCTTCTGTCGGAAACATTCTATGACTTTTTTCTAGCTGTTTTGACATATACAATAAATTATTGTTAAGCATAATTTCCCTGCAGTACTGCAGAATACTAGAACTTATTCCTTCTATGTGACTGTATTTTTGTACCCCTTGTCTGCCTCTCTCCCCCCCTCCCCTTCCTGACCTCTGGGAACCACGATCCTACTCTCCACCTCCATGAGATCTCATTTTTTAGCTCTTACAGGTGAGTGAAAACACGAGATATTTATCTTTATGTGTCTGGCTTATTTCACTTAACACAACGAGCTCCAGTTCTATTCATGGTGCTGCAGTAACAGGAGTTCATTCTTTTCATGTCTGAATAATATTCCATTGTGTATATATATCAGATTTTTTAATCCATTCATCTGTGATGGAAACTTAAGTTGATTCAATATCTTGATCATCGTGAAGAGTGCTGTGATAAACACAGGTGTGCAAATACCTCTTCCATATAGTGATTTTCTTTCTTTCTTTCTTTCTTCCTTTCTTTCTATATTTTTTATTGTACTTTAGGTTCTGGGGTACATGTGTACATCATGCAGGATTGTTGCATAGGTACATACATGGCAATGTGATTTGCTGCCTCCGTCTCCCCATCACCTATATCTGGCATTTCATCCCATGTTATCCCCTCCCTAACCTCCCTACTCCCTGCTGTCCTTCCCCTGGTCCCCCCCCCCCAACAGACCCCAGTGGGCGATGCTCCTTGTTTTTTTGTGTGTGTTTTTTGAGACAGAGTTTCGGTCTGTCGCTCAGGCTGGAGTGCAGTGGCGCAATCTTGGCTCACTGCAACCTCTGCCTCCCGGGTTCAAGCAATTCTCATACTTCAGCCACCAGAGTAGCTGGGATTACAGGCACACACCACCATGCCCAGCTAGTTTTTTGTATTTTTGGTAGAGACGAGGTTTTACCACGTCAGTCAGGCTGATCTTGAACTCTTGACCTCAAGTGATCCATCCGCCTTGGCCTCCCAAAGTGACAGTGGGGGATTTTTAAAGGAGAATCCTGCCTGTACAGGATGTGTGCCCTGGGCTTTAGGTTGTAGCTCTTTGTAAGTAGGATTCCATCCTGCTGGTATCATTGTTGAAATTCAGCAGAAGATTGGCTCTTGGACTTGATATCCACAAGGTGTTCTGATGCCCGTCACTGGGTATACACTGTACTTTACGACTAGATTTGAGAAGCATCTTCAACCCTGGTTTTAGGACTGAAAAATGCTTTTACACTGACCCCCAACTCCCACTGCTGCCCTATCTCGCGGGAATATGCTGGATGATTGAAATCTTGGCGGGGGGGGTGGTTGCTGGGAGGCATAAAGTATTGCCGAATAAAGCCAACAATACATGGTCTAAGGATAGTTTTTTCCCAGACAGCACGTTTCTAACATTCAGCAACATGATACTGAAGACCCCTAGAATTCACAAAGAAATGCTGAAATTTTGTCAAATAATTCTCAATAACCCATCTCTGAAAATTTGTGGTTGCTTAAAAGAATGGGTCATGTTCACTGTCGCCTCAATCTAAGAGAGAATAGTTCAAAATGAAGGCACCAAGACTAGTTGGATGGAAAAGTGTCCATGGAGTGCTGTGTTCGTGGGAGACTCTAATCATATTTGCTTTGCAAAGAAGAAAGTGCTGGGAGATGCTGGTATCAACCCCTTGATCGATGCCATCGATTCCGTCATCTGCTGGATTGATTCTGTCACACAAATGTGGGCTGCTCTGTCATCTGCTGTCAGTTCACTAACTTCGAGTGGAGGTAACAAGCCACCGTCACTGGGAATGGAAACCAGAGCCTTTAACAATGTCTTGGTTTTTGTCTCTTGGCTTCATCAAGAGCTTCATAAACCACAGAGGATCTGCTGATGAGCTCAGATGGGTTCACCTGTGCAGGCATCTTGACAAAGGGTGGCAGCAATAGCATTCAAATGTACAAATTCATTGCTTTACATAGCTCCTGAGAGTTTACCAATTTTTTTTTCCACATCTAAGCAAGGACATACTTTATTATCCCAAGAAAGCCCAAAGGCTGTATAATTGTGTCCTATTTTTTTTTTTTTTTTTTTTTTTTTGAGATGGAGTCTTGTTCTGTAGCCCAGGCTGGAGTGCAGTGGCGCGATCTCGGCTCACTGCAACCTCCGCCTCCCGGGTCCTGGTTCAAGCAATTCTCCTGCCTCAGCCTCCTGAGTAGCTGGGATTACAGGCACATGCCACCATACCCAGCTAAGTTTTTTGTATTTTTAGTAGAGACGGTGCTTCACCATGTTGGCCAGGCTGGTCTTGAACTCCTGACCTCATGATCCACCAGCCTCGGTCTCCTAAAGTGCTGGGATTACAGGCGTGAGCCACCGTGCCCAGGCTCTATTCTTTTTTTTAGACACAGTCTTGCTCTGTTGCTCAGGCTGGAGTGCAGTGACGTGCTTGGCTCACTGCAACCTCTGCCTCCTGGATTCAAGAGACTCTCCCGCCTTAGCCTCCCGAGTAGCTGGGATTATATGCATACATCACCACGCTCAGCTAATTTTTGTATTTTTAGTAGAGATGGGCTTTCGCCATGTTGGCCAGGCTGGTCTCAACCTCCCAACCTCAGATGATACGCCCTCCTTGGCCTCCCAAGTGCTGGGGGATTACAGCTGTGAGCCACCGTACCCACCCCTATTCTTGAAGACTATCCCCAGATGACAATCCCAGCAGTGTCCTTCTACTGCAGCAGAATTAAAGCCAAACTAATAGCCATCAAATTCGCTGTGAAAACACATCACCTTCTCGTACTTGCTGCCCTAAGGAAAACGTTCAATAGAAGAATCTTTCAGAACACCATATCATTTTTTTTTTTTTAAAAACAAAGTTGCATGAAACAAAGCACTTTTTTACATATGTGAAAGGAAGCATTGACAGGATTTTCCATGCTCAATAGTGAATAAGTACCCCAAGAACTGTATTTACTTCTGTGAATCTTTATTGCGTGATATTTAACTCAAGTCCAGTGAGCCTGGGTGGTCCTGCAATGAACACGCACACAGAGATACCTTGTATTACTTATGGTATTAATAAATCAGCTTTCTTAGCCTTATCACTGACTTCATTTTTAAAAGAAAAAACTCAAACTAAATCAATAACCTGAGTATTATTTCCTAAATTGATGACATTTTCATTTGGGTTTTAATTCAGCAAATCCCCCCTCCTCAAAAGAGAGAAATGCTGTCACTTCCCCAGCTAACTTGCAGGTGACGTTGGAAACGCTGCTAAATGTCACTGTGCCTCATTTTCTCCTATTTATGAAAGGGGTCACTGCCCAGGTAATGACTCTGAGGGACTGACAGTACAGCACAAGACAGATACTCCGAAGTCCATTAACAAAGGTTTTCTCAAGCAGCCGTCAGTATCACAGACTCCAACACTTTAATTCATTGTTAAAGTATTTTAAAATAGAAAAGATAGGCCGTGAAGAAAGCATATCCAGACTATTGAACTGGGCTGTTGGTTCTGACAGCCCCAGGGCGGCTGGGGATCTCAGGTGAAATCCTCCATGCCCATCTCCCCCAGGCAGAGGTGAGCCTGCAATCCAGCTTGCACTCCCCTTCCGAAGCAACCCCGGGTCCTCTGGTCTTCAGGGCTGTACTGAGCTCTGCGTTGCTCAGGACCAAAGCGGAGCTGTTTTTCTTTCAAATTAAACTCTGAACTCTCTCTGCTGGAGAGAGAGACAGAAAGAGACACACCGACAGAGCCAGAGAATGACTCAGGAGCATACAGCAGAGAGAGAGAGAGAGAGAGAGACAGGCAGAGAGGCAGAGAGGCAGAGAGACAGAGAGACTAGGGTGGGGAAACAGGCTACCAGGCAGCTCCTCTACTAGTAGTGAAAGCCCTCCCCCACCTGGGAAGGGGGAGATGTGATCATCTGTTTCCTTAGACCCACACAGGGTTGGTAAAAGAGCGGCAGATCGCTGCTGTCACTGAGCAAAGAAGCAGGGAAAGGCCAGTTCTGGAAAAACAGGCCCTTTTCATCAGTGAAGCCCCGGGAGGGGCCGCGCCCCAGCAGGGGCAGGACGGCTGGGGGCCTGGCTTCTCTCTCTCTCTCTCTCTCTCTCTTCTTAAATTTTTATTTGAGAATTATAAAGAAAGGGATCAGGAAAACTATTTTGCTGCGCTGGAGGAGCCAGGGGCCTTCCCAGCGCGGAGGAAGGAGGGCGGTCAGGCCGGGAGGGGGCTGGGTGCAGCGGCTCTGCAGAACCTTTAGTCATCGGACTGTGGGGCCGCGGGTCCGGGGCGCAGACACGGAGTCACGTGCCTGCCAGGGCCCGCTCCTAGGCGTTCTGCCTTTCTTGACGGACTGTTGGGAAAACGGCCCCTAGAACGGCCGAGCCAGGGCCCTCGGACAAGGGCGGGAAGGGCCGGCTCTCTGCCGTCCTCGGGTTTCTCAAGGCGGTGGTCGCGGCCCGCGGGCCCCACCTCGCGGCACGCCTGGCTGGCTGGAGGAGCAGCAGAGACCGAGCGCTCTCCGGCCTCGGGTTCAACTCCAGTAAAAGGGCCTAGCCCGCCCTTGATCACACAGCTTGCCTGACAGCCGGCTCAGGCCCGGGCCTAATTGAGCCCGGGTCACCTGGGAATAGGTTCAAAGGCATTAAAGCCGTAAACCACCTCCAGGCCCAGAGCCAGCGCGGCCTGGCAAACAAAGAGCCCCCAAACCACTTTAAACGCGCTCGCCCTCGTCATCCAGATGGCTCGGGGCCGGGGGTCCTTGGGTGTCGCTCGCCGAGGCCGGGCCCCACACTCCAGCCACGCTGCGCCCCTCCTGCCCGGAGCTGCCCGCGGGCGCCCAGCGCAGCGGAGGCCGGACCGGGGCAGCCTCGTGCAGCTCCCCGACCACCCTCCGTCCTCTGCTGACCCGCGCAGCGAAGGCGGAGCGCTGAGGATGCGGCCGCCGGCAGGCGCCCCAACCCGTGCCTAGAACCCCGGGCAGGACCAGGCAGGCGGGCGCGCCGGGCACCAGGCGCTCCCGCAGAGGCTCGCTGTGGCGTTGTTTTAAGGCAGTTAGAAGGAAGGTTCGGGAAGGGCGTCGGGCCGGGGCTCCCCAGCAAGCCCGCGTGAGAAACGGTCCCCCACACGCACGCTGGCCCGAGGGGTGACATCTCCGCGGATCTCGGCGGCACATCTGTGGACACGGGAGTCTCCAGGCGTCCCCGACTGTCCTCACGTTGGCGGTCGGGGCACAGAGACCGCTGCCCGCGCAGCTCTCCAGACCCCAGGCCTGAGCGTGCGGGCCGTGGTACAGACTCGCCGCGCGCCCGGGTGCGGCCAAGACCCACACAGGTCTAGGAGGCTCCTGGCTGCGTCCTCATCTTCGGGGAGCGCATCTGGGGCTGGACTCGCCTCTCGAGCCCCTAGCGCCCAGAGAGAGCCCCCCCCGCCCCCCGCGCGGAGGCCCAGTGGGGGCCGATCTCCCACGCTAAGGCGCAAACAAAGCCAGGCTTGGCCAGGCCTCGGCTGCGGCTGCCGGAGAGTGGCCCGCGCCCGGGTGGGGGAGCGGGCGGCGGGCGAGGACCGGGTCCCCGGGATGCCCTCCGCGGCCGGGGCCGGAGTGGGAGGCAAAACTGAAAGTGCCGCGCCGGGGGGCGGGGGCGGCCGGCGAAGGCCCCAGAGCTTGTCCTGCCCCCGGCCACCGCGGCCAATCAGCGCGCTGCCCTCGCTCCTCACAACTATTTAGCAACCCAGCCCGGCTAGAGTTTCCAAAAAAGTTAGAATAACTTCCTCTCCCGGAGACCTCGGTTTTGCACAAGCCGGCCTTGAAACCAGAGCCTTTCCAGCAACTCCGAGAGCGTGTGCTCCGCGACCGCGGGCTTGGCCAGCGGCGCGCGCTCGGCGCCCGGCGCCCCCAGCCCCACGCGCGCCGGGCGGGCGCCATGGAGGAGGGCTCCAGCTCGCCCGTGCTCCCCGTGGACAGCCTGGGCACCAGCGAGGAGGAGCTCGAGCGGCAGCCCAAGCGCTTCGGCCGGAAGCGGCGCTACAGCAAGAAGTCGAGCGAAGATGGCAGCCCGACCCCGGGCAAGCGCGGCAAGAAGGGCAGCCCCAGCGCGCAGTCCTTCGAGGAGCTGCAGAGCCAGCGCATCCTGGCCAACGTGCGCGAGCGCCAGCGCACCCAGTCGCTCAACGAGGCCTTCGCGGCGCTGCGCAAGATCATCCCCCACGCTGCCCTCTGACAAGCTGAGCAAGATCCAGACGCTCAAGCTGGCCGCCAGGTACATAGACTTCCTCTACCAGGTCCTGCAGAGCGACGAGATGGACAATAAGATGACCAGCTGCAGCTACGTGGCCCACGAGCGCCTCAGCTACGCCTTCTCCGTGTGGCGCATGGAGGGCGCGTGGTCCATGTCTGCCTCCCACTAGCGCCGCGCCACCCACCTCCGGACCGGCGCGCCAGGGTAGGTGCTGCGCGCGCGACGGGCGCCCTCCGTTGCGGGGGGGCGAAGAGGGGGCGGTAGGGGCGCGGGGGCCGGGGCCTGCGCGTGTCTCCCTCGGGGAGGCCCCGCGGGCCGCGGCGGCGTGGATGCGGTGCGCTTTTCCTCCTAGCGACGGACGGCGGGCGGGAGGGCGGGACGCTCCAAGTCCCAGGGACACCCCCCGAGGGCCTTTGCAAACTTTCACGCGAGGGTGTCAGTTGGGAAACGAATCGTCGGACCGCAGACTCCCCCGGCAAGGCCCGAAGGCACTTAAACGGTTGCATTTTCCATTCTCGGTGGTGTGTGGATGTCCGTGGTTGGCGGTGGAAGGAGCGGGCATCAGAAAAACCTCCTGGGGCCGGCCGGGGACCTGGAGATGGGGACCCGCTGCCCTTTGCGTCGCCGTAGCGCAGGCCGCTCGCGAAGCTGCCCGAGCTGGATTGTGCCGGGCAAATGACTTCACTCTCTTCCCGGACAGGGGCTGAGCGCGTTCGTCGGGCGGACACTCAGATCTCCCCCAGCTGCTTGCGCCTGCGGTCCCGGCCGTCGGTGCCCTGGCGGACCCTGTGGGCGTGGAGGTGCGGGCCTGAGGCTCCACGGTTTGCATTGGGAGGACGGGAGGAAACTGCCCAGCGCTTCGGGTCCAGAGCAGCCGCAGGGCCGGGAGTGCAGAAGAAGGGCCCTGGGCCGAGGGCGCAGAGCCCGAAGCTCAGAGGCCGGGGGGTCGGACGCATCCGCGCGCAGCCCCAGCCCGTCCTCAGGCAGGTGGAGCCCACCTCAGAGCTGGGAGCCCCGGGTCCAGCCTTGACCCTGGAGTGCCCGGGAGGGGCCCCGCCGGTGCCCGCGTCCTGGGTCCAGCCCCGCAGGGGTGCGCGAGGGGTCCAGGCTGGGAAACAGGTCTGGGGAACAGGGAGGCGGTGCGCTCCGGGCCCTGCTCAGGAGAAGGCTCCTGGGACACAGCTGCCAGGAGCACTCGGAGCTCTGGTTTCCTCTGGAAGAGCGATTAGGGCGTCCTGCACCGGTTCCTTTTCACCAGACACCTTCCAAGTCCCTTCAGACAAGCTTGAGCCACAGAGGCGCCGTCCTTTCTCGGAGGCTCTATGAGCAGGCAAGCCCCTCTCCCACCCGCCATCCAGGGTAATGGAGGGGTACAGGGTTCTTTTTGTGGGGGGCCGCGTTAAAAATCCTTCCTCCTTAGTATGCTGTAGTTCGTCGCACATCTTGCGATGTTTTTATAAAAGTCTCTACTTCGCACAGAAGGAATTTAGATTAATGAAGAGCACCCGGCCGCCTATTCTCCCAAACATATCTATTTCTTTTTTACGTGGTTCTATAATATCTGCGAATGTTGTTGCTGCGGCCACGAAAAGCTGATCTAGCACAGGTGGGTTTTCTTTTCTTTTTTAAAGCTTTTATTTCGGTGTCTCTGAAAATCCTTTCGATGAAAGAGCCTCCTGAGATAATGATAATTTTATAGTTTTTAAAAAAGAATTTTCAAGAGAAAATAACTTGTGGGAATCTTCTCCTGTCTTTGTCAAAAACAGATGGAAAGTGTCTCAATCACATATTTCTCTAGGAAAGTTTGGATTGGCTTGAGTACTAAATGCTACAGTGGGGTAATACATTAATTCTGGTTTTTGCTGCCTAAATAATGAGCTTACATTAGTTATTTCCATTTATGCTCTACCTCATTCATGGTTTACAGCACATCTGAAATAAGAACAAACACATGAGGAATGTCATCTTTTTAAAAACACACACATTGAGCCTTGTTTAAGGAAAATGTCATTGGAATGACCGTGAAGACTGCCCTCCAGAAAATTCCTGAAAACAAATACTAGTAGATAAAAAGCTGCTAGAATTTAGCAGAAACATTTAAAATTCATTTAAAAATAATTGCACTCCTCAAAACTTAGAGAATCAGTCATAGGTAACCATTAAAGAATACAGAAAAGTAAAATGCAATACACGTCATAAGTAAAAACAGTGCTAAGAACTTGTTTGGAAAAAAGCCCTTCAAAATGTAATAGATAATTACACAGTTAGTGGGAGAGCCGATGATCTATACGGAGCCTATTTATTTTTATTTTTACATACTGGACTGTAAGTGAGTAGTTCAGACTAGTCAGTTTCTTTAAACAGATACTCTAAAAGAAGAGAAGAGAAACATGGACATTTTTTATACCCGAATGATTCTGGACACACCTTGGTTTTACTTATCAGGCATGTTAGACAAACATCTTGTGATTCTTTTTGTTTTTAACTCATTATTTCCTATAAGCATCAATACAATTATAACTGGTGTGATTTCCTGAAAATGTTGCTAAACAGCATTTGCTATTTATTTGTAGCATTTCTAAGAAGCATTTATTATATGCATCAGCAAAAACCTCTAGACATTTCAGTAAATTGTATGTGATTTTAATGTTTGATGCGGGATGTTTTCACGTATATGAAGAAACTGTGTCTAGACTAACAGCAACAGCAGCACAAAGCCTAAATTGTCCTTTGATGTGAAGAGAAACGTCAGAGATGGTGGCGTGCGGCTGGTGCTGATATCTATCCTGCCTTTCTTCTTTGGCCTGGTATTTAAAAGCACAATTAGACAATAAAGCAGGTGTCTTTGGCCAGTCAATTGGATTCATCTAATGGAAAAATCTCAAAAGGAGTTTTTAGTATTGTCATGGAATGCCTGAGCCTTCGGAGCAGGGTCCAGGCCACCTGGCTTGGAGGGTGTGGGAAGGCGACCATTACTTATCAGATCTTCATCTTGCTCCCCTGCTGTGTGGTTAAGAAAACTTCTCTAACTTCTGCAAAGTGTACACAAAGATTTTCAACAGGTTACCTTACTCAACAAACGTTTTTTTTTTTTCCCTGAGAACTTTCAGCTACTTTGAAGAAATTGCATGACCCCTTCACTATCTAATATACATTAGCCTTTTCCTCCCTCCTGAAAATGCACTTCTCAAAGGTGTTAACTGGATACTAGAAAATCCACTCTTCGTGGAGAAGGACAGAAATGCAGGATTCCGGCGGAGCTTCTGCTTGCTTAGAAGAAACAGAATGAAAGGCGGAGCTCCCTGGAACATAAGCAACGTTTTGTTACAAAATGCCCATCAATAAGATCTGGTGTAGGGATCTGACCTGTCAATGTGGGTCTTGTCCCCTTCAATACCAGCAGTCCTTCCCGCCGTGCGTCAGGGAAGTCTTGCTCCTCATCTTGCTGGAGAGGGACTTCCTCGGACTTCAGTGGCTGTTTGGGGTCATTTGAGATAGAATTCTTCATTGAGGTTTTCTGAAACTCATATTTTCAGACAGATCTTGAGCTGAACCCACGTTTCCATCATCCTTGCTTTACTCTCTTCTGGATACACGGCACAGATGCTGGATTCCTTTTGCCTGGCCAAAAAAAAAAAAAAAAAATTAAAGAAAAAAACCACACACATAAAGTAAACTCTTTCTGAGCGGAGCACTATAACTCATAACTTTAGTTTAAATCTGGGCTTTAAAAAAACAAATATTTTAATAAGCCAATTTTAAAGGCTGAACTTTTATGACAGTTTTTAAGCTTAGTATTTATATTAATCTAATTCTCACTGGTGTCTTTAAAAACCCTGTGAATGCATGCTGGAATGTCTGTGTATGTTTGTGTCTTTTCCTGGGAAAGGATACATGTGCTGCAAAAAGCAAACCAAATACAGAACTCTCTGCTAGCAGAGAGTTCACAAATGAGGCAATAAAATTCAAAGAAGAGATGAATAAGTTACTGTAGCCAAGGAATGGAAAGCCATAAAGGAGAAACAGAATCTAATAGATACGGACATGGATGTTTTCAAACGGAAAGTCAAGATGAAACACTAAAAACAGAAACTGATTAAAAGATATTCCACATGGTCACCTGAGTCTACATGTGATAAAACTGTGTAGCGCCAAACACACACACACACACACACACACACACACACACACACACACAGGAGAGTGCATGTGAAACTGGTGGAATCTGAATAAGGTCTGGCGCTGATATTGAAACCAGTTTCCTGGTTATGATAATTGTACTGCAGTTTTGCAAGATGTCATCACTGCAGAAAAGGAGTGAAGATATGAGAATATCTGTATAATATTTCTTGCAACTTCATGTGAATTTCCAATGATCTCAAAATTAAAATAAAAAAGATATTCCACAAAATAGTAAATCTCTATATTTAGATAAGCAAATAATCTAAGAAATTACTGCTAAGCTTTATCTCAGAGTAATAAACTAAAAATATGACTTGAGCAAAACGCCACACTTTTTTTTTCTGATGGTATTTGAGGAATCTCAATATATTTCCAGTATATAACTCATTAGAAGTGGTTCCTTCTAGGTCTTAAATAAAGAGTTGTATTCCAGAAATATGAAAGGAGAAATACCAATTATAATAGCAATACATTTATTCTGATACTAATAAATAAAATATTTTACAAAGAAATTTTGGGAAATATCTATCTTAAACCAGTTCCCTGTGTTACAGTTGCTTTTTAAGACACTAATTTTATATTAACTTTCTTTAAGCATACACACACAATTCAAAAGCCAGCGACTCATAAAACTTATTCACCAAGAAGTACAGAGATTGAAGTTTTAGTATTTGGAGCCATATGCAGTGAGAGGGAGAGGACGTAGCAGAAGACACACACACACACACACACACACACACACACACCACAGAGAGAGAGAGAGAGAGGAGCTCAAACCCTAAGCCCAGTTATAGTTATTTTAAATTAATAATTGTTTTTGAAACATATTTTATGTTTTTGTTTGGTAGAAAACCTTTGAATGAGTTTAGTGATATTACACTCCACCTTACCTGAATGCTGATTTCCAAGTGAGAGCTGTAGGATTAAGAAGGTGAGTTTTAAGCCACTGTAAACTGAGGCACAGCGGGATTCTCTTCCGTGATGATTAATGGTTGTCGCTTCAAAAGCAGACTTGGATCCGAAATGGGAAAAGCCAGCACGTAACTTGATTCCAACATGAGGGAAGTTTTTTAGTGTTTAGTTCAAAATAGAGCCATTTTGAACCCAAACGGTATGGGACATGCTTCAGATATCTGGGCTATTTCATCCACACTGCAGTGTTTAGAATAATACGACAACCCTGTGATCGTGAGGATGAGAGAGCATGACTGTGGGAGCCGACTGCAGTGTCTGCCAGGGCTGCCACTCACTGAGCAGTTTCCATCATAATATTGTTTTCCTCTGTTATTCGGCCAGGGAAAGACGTAGATGACCCAGCTTCTGTCGAAGCCTCATGTAGAACTATAATTTGACTTCTCAGATCCTAAGAGTGATGCCTTTAAAACTGGACACATCTTTCTTTAGTTCAGAATTTTCCCTTCACTGAAATGAAAGACAGGGCTGAACTCAAAGAGCTTTCAGTTATCAAATTCAGTTATCCTGGAAAAGACTCCTGTCTTTTTAGTTCACATTCTGCCTTTAACAGAATAGCCATCAGCATCTTCTGGGAGGAAACGGGAGATTTCATTATGTGGTCTGGCATTGGATTCCTGTTTCTCAGGGTCTGATTTGATGGGCAGTTCACCTCTGTGTTTCTGGATGTGCAGGTCTGGTGTGTGACTGACAGAAAAGATCTGGGCAAAGCCCTGGATTTTTATTGACCTTCTACCTTGACCAAACATCGCACCCCACCCTGTGGCTGAGGTTTGTGGTGTGGTCACGGCAGAACCTTTCCGGAGGGCCAGGCAGAGCAGCTCCTCCCCAGGCGAGGCGAGGGCAGCTTTTTAGCCTCTTGCTGTGAGAGGGGGAGGGCGAGAGATCCTGTTGCTGTCTTCCCCGTGGAGAAAAACATGTTGGAACTTTCATCGTTACTACTGTTTTTCTATTGCTATACAGTCAAAATGCCACCGTAGCGTTTCTGTTAAGTCTCTGCAAGTAGACGCCCTTGAAGGGTTGAGGGTTTTCGGCCTGCTGCCGAGGTGGGGGGCTCCAAGAGGGACAGCCTGGAGCATGAACCACCCCCCCTAAAAGAAAGCACAGGCCGGTCATCTACAATCGTGAGCTCTGCTGCCACGGCGGCTTTGTCTGTTTTACTTTGAATTAGCATTCTGTATGTGAAAATGCAAGCAGCCAGCGTTTTCTGTTCATCACGAGACCTGGAAGCACCGTTTCCTTTCCCTCATCTCCCTCTCTGAGTGGTTCCTGTGACTGGGGCGCAGAGGGCTCGGAGCCGCAAGCTGGCTGCCTGCGTTGACTCCCCTGGACCTCTTACTTCTTCACTTCCACAATCCTGACTTTTAACTCCACGGAAGAGTGCGCAGGCGCGAGCTCGCCTGCAGGCTTGGCAAAACCTATACCGACTGAGTCCCTTCCGGAAAGTTTGTGTGAACTTTAAATCTCAGTCTAAGGAGATTTTTTTGTCTTGATATATAACAGAATAAAGCAGTTATCGTTTCCTTGGGAAATGTCTAAAATGCTGCAAATTGGAAGTAAAGGGAAAGGAAGGAGGTGAAGGCATACTCTTTTTCTTGTATTAGGCATTCACACGTCTCTGTTCACATCATTGGAGCTGATTGGGGAACAAGCATCTTCACTGAGGATTAATTTTCCTGAAATCAAATAATCCCCAATTGTATACTACATATGTCCTGGTTTCTAGCTATTCAACATCTTTAGAATATGCCCTGCCGCCTGGTTTTCTCTCTTTCATGATCATCTGCCTGTGTAGCTGGGAAGCTAAGAGAGAAACGTGATCATTTCAGGTTATTTTTTCTGTCTGGTATTTGTTCTCCAACAAGTCTCTCCTACTGCTTCCCCCTATAAGAATGCTCTTATACATTCTTTAGCTGAAACAGCGTCTTTTTAAAAAATGATTAACTGAAGTCCACGAGAGCTTTCACTGTATAAAAAAGTAACATCGGGAGAAGAATAAGCCCACCACCAGGTCCCGTGACAGCTCAGTCACTCGTGGAGGGTCAATACAGAATGACCGAGGACCCTCTGAGCGGAGGGGCGTCTAGGGGCTCCGGAAGCCTCGTGCGGCCGTAGACGTGTGCTCAGCGCCCGCCTCGGTGTGTGCTTGGCAACTTCCTCTCCTTCGTGGGCTTGCATTGCTATTTTCTAAAAGTATTGTTTCACCGGAACTAGAACAGGAGTGCCCTAATCAGATATCTGTACCCTAAGAATCCCAAGGTGCCCTGTTTTCGTTGATTTCTCTCATGCAGAATGACCTGTTTCAATGATCCCCAAACTCCCTGGGGGCTGAGCGGTGGCTGTGGCAGAGGGGGGTGCATCCAGGACTGGCATTTTATGGTCCCCGAGGTAGGGCTGGGAGAGAGCTTATCTTGAGGACCTGTCTTGTGTGACTGCGAAGGTGTTAACAGGAAGGGTCCGTGTGGCCCACGTGAGCCGGCAGCACTGGAAGGGTAGAATTCACTGAAGGGCATTTTACTGGATGTTAAATTGTTGCTAATTCCAAAACTTTCTTTCAGGCAATTTTTTTTTTTTTTTGAGAGTAGAAATTTTCTTCTAATTAAACAACAAGCAAAAGATGAGCACAGTTCCTCACCTTGCTGCTCCTTTAAGTATTGCTCCTTGTTTTACTTCAGTTCACAAGTGAATAATGTTATGTAATTTCAGTGTTGAACGACATAATTTCCATCTGCGTCCCCAGCAACTCTGTGTACGTTAATCTATCATTTATAATTTATGGCATGGAAAAGGTTGTTTGCTCATGAAGGACAAAGTAAAAGACAAGATTAGGATGTGAATGGGCCAAGTGACACACAAAGAATTTCTTGAGGGATCAGGGCCGTGGAGGGGATTCTGGTCCCCTAAGAACAGGTCTATTCTGTATTTATCCTCAGGTTTGTGTTTGTGCTGCTGGCCAAGGGAGACCCAGCACCTCTTCCTCAGTGTCCCTCAGAGACCTAGAAGACAGCGATTTTTCCAAAAAAGCACCCTTCCTGCCATTCCTAGAAAAATATCACTGTAAAAATCCAGCAGGGCCCTCCACGCTGCCGCAGTAGAGGGAGGCTGTCCCAGACACAGTGACTGGAAAAGAACCTCAGGTGCTTCCGCTCCTGTTTGCTCCGAGGCATCAACACTGCTCAGCAAAGTGCCTCAAAGAAGCCTCAGAGGAGGCTCTGCCTCTGAGGGGCCTGTGACAATTGCAGGTGCTTCAGATGCCAGAGAAAGCAGAGGTCCCCCGAGGAAGGTGGTCAGGGGACCATCTGCTGTGCCTGGGCTCAAGGACCGCTGGAGGGGGCTTGGGTTGGCCTGGAGCCCGTCAGGCGAGGGGCACTCTGGGCGTGGTGCCCCTGCATGATGGGAGGGCCCTCCTGTGACAGAGGAGGGGAGCAAGAGGAAGGATGCTGCTTGCTGTTTGCATGTAGCTACCCCACCACCCTGGCCATTCCCTGGTCCCTGAGGCCGGGTGGGCCTTGGAGCTCTTCGCTGAGGCTCAAGTCACCCATCAGGTCGTGCTGATGAATGTCTGAGCGTAAGCCCAGCATAGCTCAGTGTTTGCCAAGGTTAAGGAAAGGAAGTGGCAACTCAGCATTGATTTCCTCCCCCCTGGATTTAATAGCGATAGATCTAGCCCTGCAGTCAGGTACCACTTTAAAAGGCCCGGCTCATCTACAGACAGCTTCCAGGAGAAGATCACGCCAGGCCGCCGCCGAGGTTTGCAGAGGAAGCAGACCAGCCGTGTCTTTGCTGAGAGAAGGCAAATGACCATCTTGTCTGTCTCGTAAAGCATCCTTCTGCTTGAGTGTCAGAGCTCTTTGAACAGCGATAAAACATTACGTTGAGGCTGGGTGCAGTGGCTCACGCATGTAATCCCAGCCCTTTGGGAGGCAGAGGTGGGCAGATCACCTAAGGTCAGGAGTTCGAAACCAGCCTGGCCAACATGGTGAAACCCTGTCTCTACTAAAAATGCAAAAATTAGCCAGGTGTGGTGGTGCATGGCTGTAATCCCAGCTACTCAGGAGGCTGAGGCAGGAGAATCGCTTGAACCCGGGAGGCAGAGGTTGCAGTGAGCCGAGATCCTGCCACTGCACTCCAGCCTGGGTGACAAAGCGAGACTTCATCACTTGGACAATCAGTTTGTTGTACCGTTTCCTGAAAGTTGCAAATATTGTTCAATGTTAATTACATAATTTTACTTTTTCTCAGCAGAAAGAGGAAAAGGGAGAGTGAGGAGACAGAAAGTGGAGCTGGTGTGCATTTCTGGCTCCCTGGGCGCAGCCACCGGGCTCTCTCCTACTCGGTTGGTCACAATGGGAAACCATAATTAACTAATTCTGGGAACTTTTAAATGTTTGTGACTATACATGATCGGTGTGACTCTACAACCGATTTTGCAATGAATTTAAGTCACTGTTTCTGGAATAAATCATATGTGACTCTTCCCTTTAGTAAACTTTTGACGTGGTATTTTTCTAATTTGGGAAATTGTAATTAGGCAGAATCCAAAGCCTGCTGTCTTTGTGAGACTCAGGCTAGCTCCCCAAGTGAATCTCTTGGGCAGAACCCATTGTCTTGTGCCTGGGGTATCCACAGTCAAGAATAAGACTTGACTGCAGTTAAGCAAGGCATGGAGAGCACTTTTCTGCTCGCCGCCTTGCAATTTCCCATATGGTCCTAGGCAAGTCGTGGTCTCTCTGTGCCTCAGTTTCCCCATCTGTGAAATAATGGACGAAGTTTCTGATAGCCCTCTGGCTACCAGAATTCTAAGAGCTGGTAGAACCCTGTAATTCCACTGTTAGGTATATACCCCAAAACATTGAAAACAGGTGTTCGAACAAAAATTTATACATGAATATTCGTAGCAATATTATTCACAATAGTCAAAGGAATCTAATTCAGTCATAAAAACAAATGAGGTCAGGCGCAGTGGCTCATGCCTGTAATCCCAGCACTTTGGGAGGCCAGTGGGGGTCAGATCACCTGAGATCAGGAATTCGAGACCAGCCTGGCCAACATGGTGAAACCCCATCTCTACTAAAATCACAAAATTTAGCCGGGCCTGGTGGCGGGTGCCTGTAATCCCAGCTACTCGGGAAGCTGAGGCAGGAGAATCACTTGAACCTGGGAGGCAGAGATTGCAGTGAGCCGAGACCTCACCATTGTACTCCAGCCTGGGCAACAAGAGTGAGACTCTGTCTGAAAGAAAAATGAAGTATGATACTTGCTACAGCATGGGTGAACTTTGAAAACATTATGCTAAGCTCAAGAAGCCAGATAACTATATATCGTGGTATTTGGGATTTCATTTATATGAAATGTCCAAAATAAGCAAATCCATACATACAGAAAGGAGACTGGAGGCTTCTCTGGATTCATGGGAGGGGTGTGGAGGTTGAGTGCTGAACAGGTATAGAATTTCTGTTTTGAATAATACAGAATGTTCTGGAACTAGATAGTGGTGATGCTTTCACAGCAAGGTGAATGCACTTAATTCCACTATACTTTAAAAGTTCAAATGATAAATTTTATATGTATCTTACTACCATCACCAAAAAAAAAAAAAAAAAAAAAAAATCCTACTTCCCAGACCATGCACAGCTCTGGTAACTGAGGTGCTCATTTGGGGGGGGAGGGGCTAAGGGTAAGTGTTCACCCTTCCCTCACTTTTAGAGACGTTATCCAGTTCATCCTCCTGCATCGGAGCTTATCTGACTATTCTAGTTGTGCCTAGGAACATTTTCCTTTTGACATCAAGTTCTTAATGTGTTTACTCACACACGTGCACGCGCACACACACACACACACACACACGAGTCAAACAATTCTGCTGGCATGCTGTTTCTTTTGACTGCCCTCTGTTTTTTATGACATGTCGATTATACCTCTCAAAGCCTCTCCACGGTAGACTGAGTTTGCTCTGGGGGCTGGAGCTGGAGAGCGATTTAACCCCAAGGCTTGCAGTCAGCCCCTAGCTGAGAGCTGGGAGCATTTGCCACATCTGTAGTGGAGGTGCCTGGTACCTGACAGGAAGACGCAGAGATGGCCTGTGAGCGCACAGCCCTTGCCTCCATCAGTGGGCTGTCCACAGTCCAGGGGCTAACCCGGCCGCTCTGCAGACCACTTCAGGCTGGTTGTGGGCTCAGAGACCCTCAAGGGGTTGGTGCCACTCCAGGGTGATGGGATTCTTGCTCTTTGTGTGTGCAGGTGCTGCTCCCCAGAGACCGGGAGACGCCGGGAGACACGGGAGGGCGGCACCAGATCGTTCAGCACCGGTTGCTTGCTTTCCGTCGTTTGCTCATTTTTCTTTTCTTCCTTCCTGATCTGTGCACCCTTTGGGTGCTCCTCAGTCACCTGTGTTTGGGACACTGTCAAAGCCAACCACCCGAGAGGTTAATTGCTCTCAGGGCTCCCTCAGCCATGACCCCATCCTGTTTCTTTTAAGACATCATCACCTTGGTGGCGTTATGCAGTCAGATTTTGAGACACTTCCAGATTTTGAGACACCCTCTTCCCCAAAGACGGTGTTGGGCTCCAGGATTGTTTGAATTTTCAGCATCCAGACGGAGGGCTCAGGAGAACACAGAGCACATCCCGAAGGATCTCACCAGGGCGGAGTTGCCAAAGCAGACAAGAACTGTTCAGGGTGACGCTGCTGCTCCCCCCGTTCCCAGTCCCATTGCCAAGCAAAAGAAAGCCACCAGTGGGGAGGGACAAAGGGAAAGAGATTTCCCAAAAGCCACGGAGAGAGACGACTCCAGATGGAGATGGGAGGACGGGGACGCTGGGGCCCT
This sequence comes from Ateles fusciceps, assembly GCA_036589455.1. NCBI lineage: Eukaryota > Metazoa > Chordata > Mammalia > Primates > Atelidae > Ateles > Ateles fusciceps. The sequence continues at coordinate 2,927,839 of JAZHEH010002010.1, read as the reverse complement.
GGTGGCTTCCTTAGTTAAGTAGTGCAGTCGGCTTGACAGGAACATGGGTCACCCTCAAGCCAGACACATCTTGGTCTCATGGCCCCATCAGTCACCGCCGCAGGGGTCTTCCCGCAGCTGCCGAGGCGCAGAGCCCAGCTGCTTTGATTCATGAGCGCATTATTCACATTTGTAGCACAGCACGCTTGCTTTTCCTGGGGGACGCTCTGCTCTCCTTTCTGGCCGCTTCTGCTTCTTGGCAACCACACTGGAGGCTCTACCATGTCCACCCCATGCTCTGCATGTCTGGTGACGCTGCAGCCAGCACCACAGGGAGCGCAGGGGAACTAGAAGGGCATCTCCATCACTGATTTTCCAACTGACTTTCAGAACCACCATCTGGATGCCCTGAGCCAGGCTGCACCCTTGGGCTCCCGGTGCACAGTGTCCCTCCCTTGTCCCCCTCCACTCCTCCTCCCAGTCCTTCTCACTACCCCCGAAGGCCGGAATTAGTGTCAGAGCATGCATGGAGTCAGCGTCCCTTTAGCACACTTGCCACCACCTGACTCATAGCAAAGCCAGGCTTCCTGGTGGACCCCATTTCAGCCCTTCCGCCTATCCGTGGTCTTGCTTTTCAAGTTTCAGTTACACACAGTCAGCCACAGTCCGAAGTTATTAAACGGGAAATTCTAGAAATAAACAATTGATAAGTTTTAACTTGCACACCGTTCTGAGTATCTTGATGAAATCTTGAGCTGTCCTGCTCTGTCCCACCTGTCTCTCGGTCATCAGATGAAAAAAACATATAGTGTATGTAGGGTCCATACCACCCTTGGGATCACCCATCCACTGGAGGTCTTGGCGTGTGTCCCTTTGGATAAGGGGCCTCCTGTAATTTTTTTCCCACTGAGGTGCCGTGGTCCAGGCCAGCAGGGATGGTCACCTACAACTGTGGACGGAACACCATGGCCACACCGTGGACAGAACACAGTAGGGCCATCAGGCCGCTGTCTTAGAGGTCACAGAGGTGAATACCCAGTGAGCTCAAGTGGCATTTGCTGATGTAGGCCCTTCCTACCATCTGCTTCCTGAAGCTGACCGTTCCAAGTCCAGCAATCATAAGTAAAAAAGCAAAAGAATAACTGGCTAAATTAAAATTCTGAACTTTCATATACCAAAAAACTATGACAATCAAAAATTTTAAAAGAACCAGGAAGAAAATATTTACAATCTATTTTGCAATGGGTTAATGTTCTTACTAGAAAAAAGGACCTTTAAAAAAATTTAAAAAGACAATTACCCAGTAGAAAATACGGGCAAAAAATATGAATTCATAAAAGGAGAAATTCAATTGGCCAGTAAATGCATGAAAGGTTGAGCTTCAACAATAATCCAAGGAATTTGAAATAAAACAGGAAGGTACTATTTTTTATTAAATTGGAAAAATATATAATTATAATCTCCGGTATTGAGGAAGGTTGGGGGAACCAGGCCATCCTATTTGCCAGAAGGAAGAAAACCTGCACAACTTTCCTAAAGGAATTTTGATGGTAGATAAGAAAAGATCTAGGACTGGAAATGCCCTTTGCACGAACAATTCCACTTCTAGGACTTACCTTAGGTGACTAATGGCACAGCTGCCTAGCAACAAAGGAATTTCATATCAGCTTCATTCATGTTAGTGAGAAATTAAAATGTCATTATTGGATAAAGTGTGCTTTGTCCACATGCTGGAACACTATACAGTCAGCAAGTGTGTGTCGTCAGCCGGTGTTTAATAACGTGATGGCCATGACGTGGGATGGAGCAGTTCATATGATCTCAGGTTGCAGAATCAAAGTGCGTGTGTGCACGCGTGGGTGTGTTTGTCCTGAGAGAGCGGCGAGAATGAATGTTTCTGGACCATAAGTTGATGAAAGAGCTTCCCTTTCCTTCCTATGTTTTTTTTTTAAAAATTATTATTTCTAGATTTTCTACAAATGCCCTGTATTACTTCTGCAATTTGAGAACACAAATACGGAGGTGCCCAGTGCTTTGTAAAGATAGTGTGGAAGGCACAGGCTCACCCACCCTCCCGCCAGAAAAGGGCAACTACCCCCAGTCCCATCATAAGGCAGTGCCGAGAAGACACAGCTGCCTCCACCTAGGAATGTCCTCAGTGGGACTCCCACTCGGTGTTACGATGAAGTTTCTCACTGAAGGAATAGAAAAGAGTGGCCTGACAAAATCTATTTTTGTATCTCTGCACTCTACACTAAAGACGCCCGCCCATCATTTTCATGGGATGCCTTCATGTTAGGATAATCTGGAAGGTTGCGTCTGGGTGTATCAGTGTGAGCTCCCCGATGGAGCTGACGGCATCGGTGCAGTGAGGGCTCAGCGGTCCCAGCTCTCCCAGCTGGCCGTTACCCGCTGGGCACTTCCTGAACAGCGCTTCATGCTGGGACGCCGAGCTCATCCCCACGCTCTTTTAGATGTCAGCATCCTTGTTTCTTCCGCCTTCTTTCTTGTCACTCTTCTGTATGCATTTGGGGATATCTGTTCTTAACCGTAAACCACTTCAGCTTTGTGAAAGCAAGTGGGAAAAAACCACAGTGAGCTCCTTAGCTGTTCCCTGAACTCAGATTGAGAAGGGGTGCTTTGACCCCAACTCAGTCAACGGAGCTAGAAAAAGCCCTTTCTTAGCTACTAGAGACGTTTTATTCACTTTTTACCAGGATCAGAAATGAAAACCACGTGTCCCCCCTGGCCTTGTTGATGAATGACAAATGTGTGGGACTGAGGACAGGCTGGCATAGAGTGGCCACCCCCTGCCTGGGCATCCCTGCATGCCAGCTTCTCCAGAACCATGGCCCTGCTGTTAGCAGCCTCGTCTTGAGGTGGGAAGCACCATGCCACACAGCCCCGGAGGCTGGAGACCAACCAGCATGGAATCTCTCGTTTCCTTTCAGATTCTTCACCATAATCTAATTTTTGTTAAGCCTCTCTTCCTTTACACCCTGGGCTACATTTGACGCATATTTCTGGCAAATTCTGGGACCACCCTTGCCAGATGAGCAAATCCTTCTCAGAGAGATGACTGAAATATTTGTAAGTTTCCATCAGCATGGGGGACGGGGTCGGAGGTGCGGGTGGGGGACCTCCCCGGCTGTGCTCTGGCGTCCTCTCTGCTCCACATTACGCCCTAAGCACGCGACTGTGAGCAGCGATGGATGCCTGGTACTTAGCTTGAAGACACAGATGCTCACTGCTGTGGAGACATGAAGAAACCAAGAGGTTAACGGCCAGGGTTAGTCCCCCTCCGCGGGCCTCCTGCATGAATCAGAGCCGACTGGGAGCAGGAGTGACTCAGAGCCATGGCTTTTTGTCTTCTGCCTGTGCAAATAAACAGAGCAGGAAGGTTTGAATGGGCCAGGCCTGGAGCAGAGAGCAGGGTTGGAGGCGGCTCCCAGTTCCAAGGCGGGCCCCACCCGGCCCCCAGGCCAGGTCAGCCTGGGGAGGGGGAGAACTAAGGGCACCAGGCAGCCTACCCGCCTGGCCAAGGCCAGCGGGACAGGGGCAGAGAGGCTGGTATCCCCAGGGCGTAGGGGTAGAGGGGGGTGGGGGTAGGAGGACATGGGGGCCTTGGCTTGCTCTGTGGGGACACTGCCCCGGGGTCCACCCTGCCCCAGGGTCCACTTCGCACAGGCACCCACCAGGCCTTCACCCCATGCCTTGCACCCTGCCCCTGGGAAACACCCGTGGGGCTGTCCCCTTCTCTGAGCACCTGTGAGGGGTCCTCAGGGTTTTCCTCTCCTTAGGGCCCCCGGAAAGTCCAGAGTCGGGGGTGCATGGCTGGGCCTGGCCTGGAGATCCACCCAGGAGCAGAGAGCTCCAGAAAGCCTGCAGGGGGGGGGGACCCGGAGGATGCACCCACTGTGAGGCTCAGCTGAGGGCATAGACAGAGCAGTGGGCAGAGCCAGGAAGTGAACCCAGCCAGTCTGTTGTGTAAAATATGAGATTTTTCCCTCCATGCCAAGTACGACCCATCCTACTGTGTTGGTTCATTACGTCTGGGGCTCTCTGCTGCAAACGACGGCACACAGGGACCTCCCCCACACCGCGGGGAGTACCTCAGAGAGTGAGGGGGGCCTGGGTACGGCCGGGCATCTGTCGGCGTTCCATGGGAGACAGGGTAGCTTCAGCCTGGGCATGGAAGCCTCCAGGTCCAGAAGTGGCAGATCAAACCCCTGCCCCATACACGTCACCCACCTGGTGTCTCCTGGCCCTGGGTGACCCAGCCTCATGCCTGCAGGGTGAGCCTTTGAATTTGCAGGTCCAGGGCCAGCTGTGCTGTCTGCTCCTTTTTTTTGTTTTTGAGACAGAGTCTCCCTCTGTCACCCAGGCTGGAGTGCAGTGGCATGATCTCAGCTCACTGCAACCTCCGACTCCCAGGTTCAAGCGATTCTCCTGCCTCAGCCTCCCGAGTAGCTGGGACTACAGGTGCGTGCCACCATGCCTGGCTCATTTTTGTGTGTGTGTGTATATATATATATGTATGTATATGCGCACACACACACACACACATACATTTTGAGTAGAGACAGGGTTTCACTCTACTGGCCAGGCTAGTCTCAGTCTCCTGACCTCGTGATCCACCTGCCTCAGCCTCCCAGAGTGCTGGGATTACAGGTGTGAGCCACGGTGCCCGGGCCCCATCTGCTCTTTCGGAACCTGCTTTTCTGCTATGGCATTAGACAGACATCCACAGACCCAGAGGACCCTCACTACCACTGCTCAGAAGTCTTTTTATACGTGGCATCACCGAATGCGTGATTTAGGTGGTCTCTGCAGGCAGGGAGCAATCCCCGCTGTCTCTGGGATGTCGTCTTGTGTGGCGGTAGTGCCATTCGCCTTGGTGAACCGGTTCCAGTGACTCCGTCACGCAGTGCCCGACAGTGCCCGATCAGCCCTTCTTCCTGGTCCCGTCTCCCGCGGTCTGCTGTCCCCCTCTTCAAGCCCTTCTTTGCATGGTTAGCCCAGGCGCCCTTCTCCGTCACTGACCTGACTCCATTGCTTAACCTGTTAATGGAACAGTGTGGACTATGTACCCCACACCGTGTCTGGCATTCCCCAGGCCCACTGAACGTGGGTTCTTTCCCCCCTTTCATCTGCTGCCAGTGGGATGGCCGGGCCTGCCAGGCACTGCCCCAGGTTCCCCATTAAATGGGTCCTGCCTGCTCTCCTGTGAGCTGCCTCTGGCCCCAGGCACCCTCTATGGTGAGCTCTGCAGGCCAGGAGCGTGTCTGTCCTTTTCACCCTGTGCCCAGCACCAGCAGCAATTGCCAGTAAGAGCAGGGGTGAGGGGATGGGCAAACCCAAGTGCTTGTTCTTCAAGCATGGTGCCTTCAGCCGGGTGCAGTGGCTCACACCTATAATCCCCGCACTTTGGGAGGCCAAGGCGGGCGGATCACGAGGTCATGAGTTCGATACCAGCCTGGCTGACATGATGAAACCCTATCTCTACTAAAAATACAAAAATTAGCTGGGCATGGTGGCCCATACCTGTAATTCCAGCTACTTGGGAGGCTGAGGCAGGAGAATTGCTTGAACCTGGGACACAGAGATTGCAGTGAGCTGAGATTGCACCACTGCACTCCAGCCTGGGCAATAGAGCAAGACTCTACCTCAGGAGAAAAAAAAGGCACATTTTCTTCATGTTCCGTGGCTTTATGCTGCTCTCCTTCAGCTGGAATCTCCCCTATGCCTGCCAGGACCACCTCCAGTGCCCCCTTCTTGGGGAGCCTCTGGCCACCCCCTCCTGGTGGCATTTGTGGTGACTCCCGCGGCCTTGTACATCCCCTAGTGGCCCAGTGGCTGCGACGGTCTGTCTGTCTGTCGTGCCGGGAGCACTTTTAGGACTGTGGCCTTGTCGTGTGTCTGTGCCCTGCCCAAGAGGGGGTCATGGAGGGAGCCTCTGTTTCCCCACCAAGTACCCAAAGAAACTACACGGTGTCTGATGCAAAAGCGTGTTTTCTGTGCATCTGTGATTTACAATTCCCTGGCTGCCTTCAGAGTGGAACACACCCGGCCGCCTGAGGGTCTTGTGTTTGCCCAAACAGAGGAGCCAGCCTCCTGTTTCGAGGGCCTTTTCCATTCTCGAAGTCAGCAGTTGGAGGGAAGGAGGCTGGCTGTAAAGTGGGAGGGGCCCCAACCCCTGAATTTCTTCCACAGAAGAAAAGGGGTAGAGGCAGAGAAGGAGAGAGAGAGAGAGAGGCAGAGAAGGAGAGAGACAGAGAGGGAGGCAGGGAGGGAGAGGGAGGCCATAGTACCGCCTAGCACTGAGACGTCTGGGGGAAAGCGATTCATCTGATGTGGGATGCAAGATTATTTTGGGGAGTAGAATGCCCTGCCTCCAACACACACACACACACACACACACACACACACACACACACACAGTCCTCAGTAAAATACCCTGTTCTTGCCAGGCTTTCTGTAGTGGCTCTGGGGGTAGGGGCACAATAGAGAGAAGTCACAGCGGCTCCTGGGGCGGTGTGGGCTGAGGAAGACGCTGTGGGGGAGAGAGTTGTGGCTGGGAACCCTTCAGTAAACAGAAAAGAATCTTTTCCCCTCGGCACAGGCCTGGCACGGAGGAGCTGTCAGCAAGCAGGCCTCGGAAGATTGAGAGCACAGAGGGGTGGCCGAGGCCGGGCGCAGGCTAGATGCCAGGCAGACGCTGCGTGGAACCCTTAGGCATTGAGTGCCCTGAATCTAGAAACTGAAAATGCAGTCACACCCTCATCAGAAAGAAGCTTACGGCGAGTTAGGGCGCCAGGAGGGAAGCAGCTCTTCCCAGAGTCGAGGGGGTGTCCCTCGATGGCCGGAGGGAGAGAAGTGTGGGTCAAGAGCTGGGGGATGGCCAGGTGGCCCTGGGACCAGGCAAAAGGAGCAGGTGGGCTGAAGAAGGCATTGGGGTAGACTGTGGTCAGCGGAAGGCATGAGAGGGGCCACCCTCCTGTGTGGAGTGAGGCTCGGAAAACGTGGAATGCAGAATAATGAAGTTCCATGAAAAGCTGTGGTTAGGAAGGTGGCTGGCATTCTGGAATTGCCTCCCTGGCCAGTGCAGCAACCCACAAAGGCAGCATCCCTCAGACAGCCCCATGCCCTGGGGTCCCTCTGGGTGCACCTGCCCAGGAAGTCAGGCTTTCTGCACGTGGCTCCCAGGGGCTCTGCTGAGAAGCCCTTAGATGTCGTCTAGTCCAGACCTGGGCCTTTTCTGGGGCACAGATGGGAGCTGGTGAGCTCCAGGCCTTAAACCCAACTGCCCACCTGCCGGGAGCCCCGTGCCCCACAACCCGCTCTGGTAAACCCTGAGCTTCTGCCAGATGACACAGCTAAGCAGGGTTTGGGGAAACAAAAAACAAAACGCAAACCTGCCCACTTCGGTCAGGGCAGGGTGGAGTGTCTCAGTCGGGGGATGGCAGACTGGCTAAGTTAGGCAGACTCAGGGGCATGGCCAGGCGGATCCTAGTCTGCTCCCATTCCACATCCCTCCATCGTTCGATGGGACCGCAGGAACCCAACTGTCCCTTCTCGAGACAGAGACAGAAGATGCTGCTTCCTGCAGTGGTCACCGGCAGCCCTGGCTGTGACTGTATCTGTGGGACAAGCCATGTTCCAAGTTGGTGACTCTCCAGGGTCACCATTGCCACCATGACCACTGTCCTCTGTGACCCACACTCTCAGGTAGTGCAGTGTGGTGCCAGAGTGGGCTGATCCACAGGCATGGCAGGGCCGGGACACACGCCCACGGCTCAGCAAGGCTGGAGGGGGGGGGCACCACGTGCCCGGCCGGTGCAGGGGTTTGTGTCCATTTGA